>JAKCOX010000011.1:15691538-16323653 GCA_022605575.1 Laterallus jamaicensis coturniculus
GGAGCAGTGTTTTTATTAAGAAAAAAGGACTTCAGTTAAACTACTTTTCTTAAAAAGCAAAAGCAAAACAAACACACACACAAAAAAATCTCCATTTTTGTAGAATTCACCTTTGTCTGGCAAGAAAATTTTCCCATGACAAATGGAAAGGAAAACACCACCAAGCAGTTGCTAGGGTTCACTCATTTATCAGAGGCTGCCTTCCATGTTCCAATCTTTCTAATAAATGTCACCGTGATATCCCACTCTTCTTCCATTTTTCAACCACCCGCTAATGAAAGCCTTCCCCTGCGCAGGATGAATGGTGCACTCACCTCTCCCCAGTTGCCATACACCCACTGAGGGCAGGGGCCGGATTCACATGATCTCTGTTCCATGGGTTTGCTTTTCTCATCACAGTTATTGGCAGTGTATCCGTTCTCATCCTGGCACACCACAACCCGCCGCTGGAACCCCCCAGCACATGTGCTAGAGCACTGGAAGACACAATTGCCCACAGCTTTGTTGAATCCAGGAATAATTTTACATTCCCAGCTCCTTCACAGTGCCTTGCACCGTGGGAAAATGTGCAACTAAGAAATTTAATACAGCTAACAGGCATTATTAACTTCAAAACCCAGCTATTACTAATAGCAGTGCAATGACTTAGCTGCTGACTAAGCAAGGAAAATAAACATGAGCCTGGTTTTAAGCAGGTGAGTAATCCCCACTGCCTTTAATGATGTGTTTGACATCCCATTTGTGCTTAATTCCCTTTAGGGGCTTCCACGATAAAGCAGTGCAACCTGGCTGAGGTGAGAGGAGCTGGAATTAAGGTTTGGCAACAGCTCTGCATAGCAGTAAACATCCCAGGAGACAGCCAAGACACACAGATTGGCCTTTGCCTCATGGAAAATGATGCTGTCAGCTTTCTGCCTGAAGACCCTTGGAGATATGAGGTGTGAGAAGCTGGGAAGTGATGCCTGCAACCTACTGCAAGGCTTGCTGGCGAGAGCAGAGAGCAGGGAGAAGTGTCCCCTTCCTTTCCCTCCATTGCGACATCAGAAAACCCTGGATTAGCCCAGGGGAAAACACAAAACCCACAGAAATCAGCAGTAAGAAAATCAGGGTACTTACAGCACCCCAGGGGCCAATCCTCCACTGATTGCCTCCTGGTACATGCGCACGATTTCGATTTGGGCTGCCTCCGGGGTGCACTTTCAGGCGATGATCCGGATAGAGGAAAGGGTGGACGGGCCTGCCATAGTCACGGCTGTTTGGATGACAAGGAGACATGGAGCAGTCTTGTTCGGTGGCAGGGAGGTCGTCGGGATCGCACTCACTCCTATCCACCAGCTGGTCACTGTAATTGATGCAGATCACTTGTCGCGTTGCCTTACCTTGACCACACGTCACCGAGCACTGCATTACAGTGGGAAAAGGAGACACAGTCACATTTCCAGCTTCAAAAACCAGGCAGCTATTGCTAACAAACAGCAGAAAACTTCAATCTCCCCCCATTACAAAAGGGGCAAACATGACAGATGAAACAAACACATTTCCAACAACAAGGTCTATAAGGAGGAGTGTTTTCACTGTGAGGGTGACAGAGCACTGGAACAGGCTGCCTAGAGAGACTGTGGAGTCTGGAGACATTCAAACCCTGCCTGGATGCGTTCCCGTGCAATACAGTTTAGGTGATTCTGTTCTGGCAGGGGGCTGGAGTAGATGATCTTTTGAGGTCCCTTCCAACTCCTAATGTTCTGTGATTCTGTGAAGATTTCTGCAAGAGACAGCATGATGCTTACAGAGCTCCACTCCAAGGCCTTCCACTGCCCGCATGGCGTCACGGTGCACGTTTCCGTGGCTGAAGGCTTCGGGAGGTGGAAACACGCTGACTCATCAGCCACCGAGCCCTGATCATCCCGACAGCTGACATATCTCATCTGGGTACCCTTCCCACACGTTGCAGAGCACTAAGGGAAGAGCACAAGCACTCCACTAGAAAGTTTCCTGGTAGATATTACAATGACTTTGGAATGAAAACCTGGTCAAAGGCACTTAAAAAGATACCTTGTCTACTATAAAATAATCCTGAAAGTATTAGGACACACGCTTACCGGTGTCCAGGATCCAAATCTCCACTGAGTCCTGTGAATGCCTAACGCAGATCTCTTGGCCTCGGGACTATTTGGATGGGGAGGACATGATGCTATTTCACAGTCCTGTACATGAAAAACATGAGGGAAAGAGGGAAATAAAGACTTTGCAGATGTTTCAGTTAAACCATCTCCTCTTTAGTGTAATTATCAACTACACACAATGTCTTGAAAAATCCGTGACCTGCATGCTTGTGTTGGCAGGCTTTCTCCTCGTATCCTCTTGGTGAATCAGCAAAATTTGGTATCAATACCCTGAGGGCTTCCTATGCAGAACCTCAGTGGATGTTTGACTTCCTCAGAACTAACTCTACAGTGGAGATCCCCATAACCACATCCCATGTCCATGCATTAAAACCAGACGGTTTTGAGGCAAAAGATGAAAGTTCATTAAGAGAGTTCTGGTATGAAAAACACATCTGCAAAACAGCAACTTTATCTCCCTTCAAAGCTCACTTCCTTTGGTGCAAGACCTGCAGCCCACTTTGGAATGGTTACGCTGCTGAGCTGATTGCAGCCCTTTGACTCCTTGCAGCCCACCAGACCACTTACATCCATGTGCCGATCTTCATCGCACCGTAAGTGTTCTAGGTTTTGGGGACAGGCACGTCACTCTTCTCAGCCTTGGTACAGTGCCTAGCAAGAGAGCTCTGGTCCTGTCGGGACCTCTTGGGAGGTCTGGCAACAGGAATGATGAATAGCCATGACTTTACTCCATGAGCCTACAAGTAGTCATTGCCAAAAAGGAAATGAATACTGATCGTCACTGCAAGGGGGAGAGAGAGCAGCTCTTGACAAATGGCAAATGACTTCCGCATGGCTGTGACTTTACTTAGACTGGAGATGTGCATGCCAAGTAATGGTTGATGACAAGTGGGTTTGTTACCCCTTGACTAGAGTGCAATTGGTCTCCATACATGGGAAAAGCAGCCCTTTCCTAAATTCTGTGGCCTTAGTTAAACTCTGTGAAGTCATGTAGAACCAAAGCTGGGCAAGGTACCAGCACTACAGTTTCCCTAGATGACAGATAGATGGTAACGTTGTGCTTTACTGAGCTCCTTCAGACATCACAGATATATCCTCTGCTTGAAATGGGACTTTCCTTCGAAGTACCAGCGAACATAGCATGGAAAGCCTCTTCTGCATGTTTGCAAAGGGTGTGCAACATTTCTTAATTTATCTGTTCAGGGGAGGTGCCTCTGGAATTGTAGCTGGCACATGCACTAGACTGTCCAGTGCAGCTCCCAAGACATGATGGTCCCTATTTGTTAATATCACCATACAGCAATGGCCCTACAGCCAGGCATCCCACAGCCTATGCAAGAGAATGGACACAGACCCCTCCTACTCCCTGACTGTCTTCCCATTTTAATCTGCAGCTGCTTCTTCAGCTCCTGAGCTCTTAGAGGATCACAATACTGCTCTGCATAGGCTGGCATTCAGGACAAGACATCCCTCAAAGCTGCAGCTGGGAGGTCACTGGATGCACACTGGCAAAAGATGGAGAAAGAACAGGAGAATTTACCTGGGTATCTGTTGGTCTGGTTGCAGCGTTACACTCATTATCATCCACCACTGACACATAGGTGCCCACAACACACTTCACTGCTCGCATCTGGTAGCCTTGGCCACAGGTCATCGTGCACTGGGAAAGGACAGACAGGAGAAAGAAGTGTTAGGTCTGAGTAACTGCTTTAGTTCATAAGTATTAACCAGCCCAGCCTGTGTTTAGGCATGCAGCATGAGCAGCAAAAATAAAACGCAGCTTCCCTTCTGGTTGCTCTCCATTTCATGCATTTCAGCTTTAAATTAGGTCAAAGTTTTAATTCACTGCACCCACCAGAGCCTCACACGCTTCACTTGCTTCCTTGGGAATGAAGGTGCAAGAATTTAAATGATTTACTTTGCTGCACACAGTAAATCATAGTCTAGTAGAAGCTGCATCATGTCCTCTTTTAAAACTGGTTGTTCAGCCCCATGGTAGCACAAGCAGCTAATGAATAATTTTGCTGATGGGAAATAAGTCTCACTGGGATAACTGGTCTGGGTTTGCTGCCCTTTTTTTTTTTTTCTTTAAATCAAGAGCTAACAGCTTTGTGGAAAAGGAGATGCCAGAACACTCCAGGAGAAATGAGCAACTTGTATTTTAACAGGAAAAAAAAATATCCCTCACCAACCCAGAAACTGGAAAACATTAAAAGCAACAACAGCTATGCCACGGGAGCAGCTTTGCTGGGAAAATTAGGCCATGTATTTACATGCCTAAATATGGATTTAGGAGCATAACCTTGGAAACCCCTTTTTTCAAAAATCATGGCCAATTTAGCATGACACAGATTAAATTTAGCACAAAGGGCAGGTACTGTTATTGCTGCCCATCCGCTGAACCCAAGCGAACAGAGGGCTGCTTTGCTGTGCAAATCAATTAACACAGTTATGCTGCTGAATTTGGATGAAAGGGCAGCGGTTCGGCCACCGTCACCAAGGTCCCACCAGCCAGGAGCCCCACGGCAGCTCTGCAGTACCTGGCCCCAGGGCCCCACTTGCCACGAAGCACACTCCTGCTGCTGGCACGTCTGCACTGACTCTGGCTTTGTTTCGGGATCGCAAAACCTGTCGTTTAATCGATCTTCTCCAAACTGGCACCAAGTCTGGCGGTGTTTGTGCCCTTTTCCACAGGTGACCAGGCACTGTGAGGAGAAAACACACAGAGCTCAGGCAGTGCTGGGGATGTGCTGCCAGCTCAGCACCTGCCCTGGCACTGAAAAATAAACCTCGAGACCTGCTGCAAGCACTGTGTAAAAACCGGTGCCGAGAGGCAGCTCTTTAGTTAATGACCACATGTGCTGGAAAACACACGAGTACCTCGCAGAGAGACAGGATTGCTTTCGGGAGCTAGCCGAGAGCATAGGATGGAGCAATGGAGAGCAAAGCCAGGCTACGACCTGTCAGCACAGGCAAAGCAAGACTACGAAGGCTCCTGACTTGCAGCAGCATTCAGACAGAGGGAGAAGCCACAGAACTGCCTGATTGAGGTGCAGGGTGCCGAAGGCTTGCAAAAAAACTTGCTCCGCTCCTTGTGTGCAAGAAGGGTTTCAGTGCCCACAGGACGCAAGTGCCTCCTCCCCTGCCCAGGCATGGCTCAGGCTGCCAGCAGCTCAACCCAAAAGACAGATATTTTGCAGAGAACAATCCATGTCCCCACTTAATCGCTTTCATCATTTCCTAAAGATAAAGTGATTCACAGAAATGAAAGCTGTTTGGCCACAAAGCTGACAAGCAGCCTTTGAAGACTGTTCCCTGGTCCTGCTGCAGGAAAAAGCTCATCAAGGTACGGTTTTGTTGCACTGCAAGGGACACCAACAGCAGTGGAAGAGGGAGTAGTAATAGTCAGCAGGGAGAGCTGAGCAAGATATTAATAGGGTGAAATCCTGCCCTCCGGCGACAGCCAGAGCTGTCAGGGCTCGCTAGGACAATCTCAAGGGAAAATGAGGGCAAAAGGTTTTCTTCTTCTCAAAGGTGCAGAGGAACTGTGTTAAAAATGGAGAGAAATAACTGTAGGACTGGAGAGAAAATAACCCCCTGTGGCTTTGGAGCAGGGATGAACATGAGCCAGCGGCGTGCCCAGGTGGTCAGGGAGGCCAACAGTGTCCTGGCCTGTGTCAGGAACAGTGACCAGCAGGACCAGGGCAGTGATGGCTCCGCTGTGCTCAGCTCCAGTGAGGCCACACCTCAAGTGCTGTGCCCAGTTTTGGGCCCCTTGCTACAGGAAGGACGTTGAGATGCTGGGGCATCTCAAAAAAGTTGAGTGGATGAAGCACTTGGGGACATGGTCTAGAGGTGGGCGGGGCAGGATTAGGCTGTGGTTGGACTTAGTGATCTAAAGGGTCTCTTCCAACCCAGGTGATGATTCTATGATGTGGTCCCTTGACCAGTGGTGACAAGGCCAGCAACCTTGCTGTCTGTCTCAAGCCTCCCTGGGCACAGGCTGGGGACACCTCCTGCAGGAGACAGGGTGCCACGATGCTGTGGGCCACAAAACACGCATAGAGACAGATATCTCTCTTTGCAGACACCAGCCCTTCAGAGTGGAGGGCCAGCATCCGGAGCTCACCCTGGTGACCAGCACCTACCTCAGACCAGTCTCCAGTTTTCCACTGGGGGCACAAGAAGTCACTGCATCGCTGCACTGTCAGCTTCTCCTGCTGACTGCACTTGCTGTCATCCAGGACATCATTGTAGGTGTTCACACACATGGCTCGCCGCCGCCGCGTGCCCCCGCCGCAGCTCTTGGAGCACTGGGAAGGAGAGACGCCAAATAAATACTTTCTGCCACTCTATTAGGGGTCGAGAGCCCATTTATTGCCTTCTCCCTCTTTGCAGTCAGGACCGTGAAGGGACTGCAGAAAACCTCCAGAAGAACAATTTGTGCTTTAAGTAACAGGCTGTTACTTTATATATTCCTTTAAAAAGCCAATCTTGCTAAGCTTAATACAATCTCACAGCAATGAGTTTCACAAATTCATTTCGGGTTATAACCCCATTATTACTTTTACAAGTGTCGCCTTTCAGTTCTCCCAAATGGCTGTTGCTCATTCTCATTTTAGGAGAGATTAATGCCCCCTAGCCAGCCAGCCCTCCCCATCAGCATGCCCTCCCTGGAAAGCCCCAGGCTTGTCATTCTCTCAATGCCCAGACCGCACTCAGGAGTCTTCTTGTTCACAGAAAAGCTAAACAGTGTAAAGGAAACAAATTCTGGAACTCCTCTGCTGATGGGGATACATCCTCCCTAGCACCTGGCAGCAGTGCTGGCTTTGATGGGAGATGACAGCCAGCAAGGCTTAGCATAACGAAGACAGACCTTGGGATGCTTAAAAGCATAAATTAATTGCAGTGAAAAATAAGGAGTAGCAGATTGATTTGGACTACAGTATCCTCCAGAAAAAGCAATGGAAACAGCGTTGCTGTGTGTTGTTTGCAAACTAAACAGCCTGACATACCCCTGTGCAAGGAGGGGACAGTGCTTACTGTATCATCGAGCATCTCTTACCTCGGTCCAGGCTGAGTAACGCCACCCTCCCACGTTACAGTCTCCTGTGCACTTCTCCCTTGTGCTGGGCTTGGTCTGGCTGCTGCAGAAGCGATCATCAACCTTCTCTATCTTCCCTTCCAGCCTGCTGTACTTGGAGCAGTAGATCTCCAGGGTGCGGTACCCCAGTCCACACTGGGCTGTACACTCACTCTTCCTCGCAATGTGCCACCTGAACAGAGGAGAGCAAACATCAGGCCTGGTGCAGGAAAGCCCACAGCGCCACATGAAGACATCTGACTTCCTTGGAGAGGATCAGAAGAGGCAATGGAGCTTCAGGGCTCTAGGAATGTGCAGGTAACATGCTCAGGGGTGTTTAATAACATAAATAAGGAATACAGGGTTTGGGGCTGAAAGTTTTGGCTCTTTACAGTCATTTCTAGTGCTCTGTGGTTTCCAAAATCATTAGACAGTTAACCCTGGCAATGCTTCTTGGGGGTGAGGAACTGTCACCAGGTTCCTCTTACAGGCAGCAAAGCCATGCTGAGCCTGCCGGACCACATGAGGCTGTGTGGGCAGTCTGTGGCCAAGCCAGGAGCGGTGCTCTGAAGGCTTTCCACCCCACATTCTGCTGCAGGAGTGACACTTCAGCCTCAAAGAATGAAAAGCTGAAAAAATACAGCCTCAGAAAACAATCCGCACAAGCTTGAGAGGTGTGACATGGCACTCCACAGGGCAGGATGCCTGTAAAACCATTCAATCTCTCCAAAGGGTGAGCAAATGATGTGCTTCCAGACACACAAACCTCAGAGGTGTCAATGGGGACTAGGGATGTATGCCTCTGGACAGATAGATTCCCACCCTGGTATCTCTTTCCTGAGATGGGCAAGGGCTGATCCTGGTTGCCCTCGAGGACACACCTAGAGATAACACCCCCGCTTCACATCAACCCTGGCCCCAGTTCTGCCAAGAGACGCTGGACATGAGGTCTCATCCAGGGAGAGGTTGGAGACCCTGGGGTTACCAGGAGCCGACTGCGCCCCCCAACCTCACTGGGGTGGCTCCAGGGGAAAGGGGCAGCGATGTCCCCTGCATGTCCTGGAGACCTGGGGGTTGATACAAGTGCCTGTGGGGTGCAGATCCCTGCTCCTGAGCTAAGAGGGCAAACTTCAGCACAGCTAGAAGAATAAGATCAAGGGGATTTGGAGTCAATAGCTGCTGAATGGCGGGAGCCCTCACATCCCCGCCTGCTTTTCAAAGTGCTGCCTTTGCCCTTCTCGGGTTTCCAACCTGTTGCAATGGCAACAGCTGTTACCGCGACAACCCGACCCTACAGCCCCCATCCAGCCCCTGTATGGCCTGGGATTGCAGGCAGCCGGGAAACCCCTCGGGAACCTGGGCCATCTGAATTGCTTCACCATCAGTCGTTTAATTCTACCGCGTTTAGGCTACAGAAAGGAAAACAGATTGCTTTTTAAAGGAAAATGGGTTGTGATTATTTAGGCTATGCTCCATCAATTCCAGCTCGCCAGGAGTTGTCTGGGGACAGCCCCAAACCTGCTCTACGCTTAAGCCTACTCTTTGCTCTAAGCAAATGATGATAAATTCAAGCTGTAGCTACTCTTTTGCTTTGAGTGAATGCTTTTTTCTCTCTTTGTGGGCCGTTTCTAGGACGGTGCCGAGCATTTGTGATCCAGGCAGATACGAATTTCAGGCCCTGTATGGCACAGGTAGAGTTTTCCTCATTAGATAATTTTTTTCTACAGTTAGAGCTAATTTAATCTGACAGGAGAAATGTGCAAATGTAGGAAAGTGCCTCTTTAAACACAGCTGGCGGATATCAGTCCCTCTTGGGTGACAGAGGCAACAGAAAATCCTTTTCTTTTTTAAAATCTAGCACAGGCTGAGTTGAGAAAAGGAATTATGGTGAGAGGTGAACAGAAAGTAAACAATAAATATGTGATATAATGTATATATGCGGCTGAGTAGAGCGCACCTTAATTCACATTCTGTGCCACAAGGCTCGGTGATGGGGTCAGGCTGGGGAATCCGATCACATCGCTGGTCTGACACAGTGAGCTGATCCGACTCTCTTGTACACACAGGTTTCCTTTTTCGTTCTCCTACACAGAAAAAACCCCAACCAACACATTGTTTGAGTCGCATGCGAAAGTGATCAAATCATTCTGACGTTTAATTATGCTTTTAAGTCTCTCTCACAAAAGGGAGGGGGTCAAGACTCTCTAAGAAGAGCCAAAGGTGTATAGCACAGACCAGACGGTGACCGGCTGAGAGCTGCAGCATGCCTGCAAGGATGGGCTCAGTGTGTGCTGGAGGTGGGAATGACTGGGCATCAGACCCAAAACTGGACACCAATACTTTCTGCAGCCTTACACAATATCACATAACCTTTTCTGTGTTGAGCTTCCAGCCCTGCACACCAGGTTGCAAGCCCCAGCAAGGCTGTAAAGGTGCCCTGCTCTAAGGCCAAGCAGCAGCAGAGCAGCGCTACATCTTGTACGATGTTATCCATCACCACAGCCCAGGGAAACAATCACACCCGTAACATAAGGATCTCAAAGAAATCAAACGGAGAGGGATTTGACAGCACTGCCCAGGTCCCAGACAAACCCAGGACAAAGTTAAGCCTTCTCAAACACCCACCTTGACAGAGCTTACTGCAGGGGTTCCACGGCCCATATGCGTTCCAGTAAAACTGCTGAGGTTTGTCCTCAATGGGGATATTAAATGTGTAACGAACATCAGGATTGTACAAATTGCCCACTGATAAAACCTGAGGGGGAAAAAAAAAAGACCAAGCAGAGTAAACCAACAGACTTCACTGCCCACTGCTGTCAGTCTAGTAATACTGGGCAGACTTTTCCACATGCACAACATATACTTCACCTGAAGGGTTATTTCTTGCTCAATCCGATCTGTAGAATTAATCCTTTCAATAGTATTATCCGATCCGCTGTATTCGATCACAGCATTCCCAACTTTGATTTCCCTTTTAAACATACTGACGACAAAGTCTCCATTTAATATAAAGTCTCCTTGACTGTTAGACAAGGCTGCATAGGTGCAAAAAACAAGAACTGAAGATGCAGAATTAACTCATACGTACATAATAACGTGGGTCATGCGCTCGCAGAGCTCCTTTTCATTGGGGAGGGGGGAAAAGCCCACTGGCACTTTCAAACAGAAAGGATGTAAAGATAGCAGCAGAGTCCTTACAGACACTGCGCCTTCTCCTTTTCCCACTGGAGAATCTCATTAAAACGAAGGCTGAATGCCTGGAGTTGTTAAATAGTTCACCGATAACCCAGGGTAGAGAGATGCCCAGAAGGCATGCTAGGCCAGCTGCTGTTCACAGAATTGTCTCCATTTCCTCATATACCCCAGAAACAACCCTACCCAAATCTTTCTGTTATCCAGATAGGGTGGCTTCCCTGTTGTTCCCAGGTGTGTTCTTAAGGTGAACATATACACCCTAATTGCCTGATCCTCATTTTCTAGTAGATAATTACAGGGAGTTTGGTCAGAATCTCTCCCCTGATCCCCCACTTCTCTTTCCTCCCCCTGTACTTTTTATTATTCCAAATCTTAAGGTATGTGAAAGCACTGAAGGCTTAAAGCCTAAATGCTTTATAAAAGGAACAGTTTCCTGAAAACAGCAGTCTGCTGCACAACTTCACACTAATGCGATTATGTAGCTAATTTCCTAAGTTAGTTTCCCCACCATTTCACCCATCACAGCTACATTACTACAAAGCCTCTGTACTGAAAATTCTAAACTTAACACCAAAACACCAAAGGGAAGGTTTTTATACCGAATGAGGAGAGATAATGAAGCAAAACACTGCTCGGTAGTAAGCAAGAAATAGATGGAGGAAAAACCTCAAAAAGCAGACGCTGTACTCAACCAAACTCCACGCTTTGGAGACTTTAATGTCATTAAACAGTAGTAAAACTCATTAAAGGAGTCCTCCCTGTTTACTGTATCTCCTACAACAGTAGGTACACGTCTTGGACTTGATGACAACATCAAATTCCTCCTAAATTGTTAAGCAACTACAGGGTTCACAGTACTGAGGGCCCAAGATTTCACACTCAGTGAGCTGCAAAATAAGTGGACACATGCACACTTCTCATTTGCTGCTAGTCAGGCCTAATGTGAAGAGATGCTTTCCCAGCGATATTAAAGCAACATTAAAGAAGATTTGACTTCATTGCTTCCCAAGAAGATTAAAGGCCCTCCAAGAAGAGCCGAGTTCTTTGGGGCTCCTTCTGGGGTGAACCAGTTTGAACAGGCATGACACAGGGTGGATTGTCTTTCTAGAAAAGGTGAATAATGAAACGTATCTCCCTACCCCAGGATGGAAAGCTCAATAAGGTTTTCTTGGTATTCATGTGCGTTCATAGAATCCCAGACTGGTTTGGGTTGTAAGTGATCTCAAAGCCCAGCCAGTGTCATCCCCTGCTATGGGCAGGGACACCCTTCACAAACTCAGGGTGACTAAAGTCCCATCCAACCTGGCCTTGAACCCTGCCAGGAATTGAGTGGCAGCCACAGCTCCCCTGGGCACCCTGTGCCAGGGCCTCACCACCCTCACAGTGAAGAATTTCTTCCTAGTATCCAATTTAAATCTCCCCTCCTTCATCATCTGATCACCACATGTCCTTGTAAACATGCCCTCTCCAGCTTTCTTGTAGACTCCTTTATGTGGGCTTCATGCTGCACCATCTCATTTCATTGCTGTGAACGTGTAGGAACGATGCAAGGTGGCTATAAGAGAACAGCTGCATACGTGCAGGGATAGACAGCATTGTGTGACCCCAGTCTGGGAATGAGGACAGGGCAGGACCCACCCAGTGTTCTGAATGAAGGGTCCAGCCACATGGACTACACTTCAGAGCGACAGCCATAGCAGCCAGCGCCGTTTCCCTTTGGTGTGCAATAGTCTCCTCTGCCTGTTTCTCAACTGAATCCCTTTACCTTTGATGGTGTAGGGACCACCAGCCTAGTCCTATCTGCAACCCACCCAGTCACCACAAGCACCTACGCTAAGCCTTGCATTTTATAAAACCACCAACTCGTGGATTTTGAGAAATGAAAGAAGTGCCCTGCTCAGGGACCCACGCTACCGGGGCACAGCTGGCAGTGCCAGGCATTGGATGTGCTGAAGAGAAGGAGCAGAGCAGGGAGAGCAGCTATCTCCCTGTGACTGCAAGAGGCCACAGACTGACTCCCTGTTCCATCAGCGGCCTGAACTGACTCCGAAGGACACAAAAAGGGCTTAACAGCAAAACCAGCCTTCGACTGGCAGCTGTAACATCAGTTGTGCTATCTCTGTTATCAGACCCACCAGAAGTCTCTCTCAGGGCTGAATTACTGATCAGCATGCTGGAAGACAGACACACAGCCATGCTAAAAGCCTATGTTCATGCAGCAGATTGGCCTAACATTTTCATCTGGCTCTAGAGCCATACTCACAGATTAGATAGTGACTATGAATGTGCAGCAGCCAAAGGCCAAGTTCTTGTTAGGTTTAAAACAAACAAAAATCTTTGGCTCAAGGTATTTCATTACAGTTAGGTATCACTGTCAGGCAGGGACAAGAAGGGCTCAGTCTAGGTGAAATGAGAATTATTATCCTCAAGGGAATAGAAAATAATTTCTCTTTGGATTTGCTTGCACACAGGTCTTTCAGGGTACGGGATATTTACTCTCCAGTCAAGGCATGGTGACAGCAGTGATGTGTTAAGTCATACCGAGGAGACTCCAGCAGAACTCAGGAGCCTGTCTGGTTCCCAGCTTAGTGCCTCAGCTCTCACCCACAACCCAGGCCTCACAGGGTATCTCTGGGGCTGAAAAGGACTAAGGGGAGAATTCTTGCAATCTAAGAGCCTCCCAAACGTTGCATCAAGGATGGCATGAACAAAAAAGGTACAGCAAGATAAGGCTGAATGCTTGGTAGACATAGGAGATAAACTCTTGATAAGAAAACATCTCCCTCCAATGAATTCGTCATCCTGCCTAGCAGAGAGCAGCCAGTAGACATATCACCACAACCAGACAGTAAAGCAGAGTTCTGGAGCGCAACAAGACCTACAACTCACCCAGGTAGTTGTCATCCTCTGGCTTCCCTGAGTAACTGTGCTGACGCACGTCAATATTAGTTGCACCAGCCGGGATGCGGACCACAACGTTATAGCCTAGAGAAGATTTAATGGAAAGTCGAGGCTATTACACAGACTCTTCATTTGCTTTTTATAGGGGGATGGGAAACAAGCAAAATTACCTCCCATTACACAAGACGATACTTTTCATTTAGGGATAGCATAAATAGTTACAAAACAGAATATGCTATAGCTAGAAGGATTTTGCATTTTACATGAGTGCTTTTGTAGATTAAGTGTGGTAACAGCTTTTATAGACCCACATTTTTTACTATAAAGTTTTTAGCAACAGATTCTTACCATAATGCACCGTGTTAAATGTGCCCGCAACAGTTTTGCATGAAGAATTATCCCCACCACAAACACCACATTTATCTCTCCTTGCTTTGGAATTCAGCACATGATCACATCCAGCTTGCTTTAAGAGAGAAATTGAGAAAACTAGATTGAGCAAATACAGACTAGAACAGCATTTACAAACCTCACAATTAAGGCACACAAAGGCTTTGTATGCAAAAGGCTGCCATGAGACAAATTGTTTTGCTTCCTCACATTTTCCCGCTGATTTACAGTGAGGCCATCCCAGATCATTTTCTAACAAAAAGCTTTTCTACTAAGCAAGAAGCAGAACTGCTGTTTGCACCGGGCGATGCCTTCACTAGAGAAAACTCCCAGCGCTCGTTGTTCCCATGGAGGAAAGTGTGAAAAATAATTGTGAATGGAAATGTAAATGGTCTGACTGGGAGCGAGCACTAAAGGAAGCATCATTTGGATTCAGCCTCAGACCCCCACAGCCCTCACAAACTGAGGGCATATGTACAACCACCCTCCACGCATGCCTCTTCTGCAAACCTGGCAGTTGCCACAAGCTTCAGCCACAGCTTGCGAAGCCTGGGGATGCTGCTGGTGGACCTCCAGAACAGAGAGCATCCCACCAGACAGGTGGAGCAAGGTGCAGAAGTGCCAGCCTGCCATGTGAAACTGCAATCACCCTTGCTAAAGAGAAGGGAAGGGAAAACGTTTACCCGACAAAGGCCCTGCACACAGATGTCATTTGTGTCGGGGCCGCAGGGTGTCCCGTCGATGACACGATCCCGCAGCTGGTAATACGCTGTATTTCCCGCCACTCGGCAGAACAACTTGCACCGATCCTTCATCAGGACTGGGGGTGGGAGGGAGAAAAAACAGAAGCACATTATCCAAATGCCATCACCCTGCCTTAGGCAGGACCTGCATCCCCCCCCTCCCCAGCCCCGCTACTTACTGCCACTGTATTTGGGAACCCAGCGCACATTCGTGGGCAGCCCATTGATGTTAAAGTGCTTCCCATCAAAGTCAGCGCACTGCTCATCCCGGAAATCCTTCTTCAGCTTCGAGCATGGTTCGGTGTTGCAGGATTTAAACTTCATGCGACGACCCACGCAGTATTTCCCACCATTTTTAGGCCTGTAGAAACAGGATCGGGCTGGAAGTGAGATGCAATCCCAATTCTGCAACCTGTTCGGCAGTCAGGATTTGCAGCACCATTTTGCGGGCTCTGTCTTTGTGCGCATCTCTAATTACCATCCTAGGCAGAAGCAGGGAAAATGTCTAGTAAAAAAAGACCATATATGTGATGCTAAAAAGGGAATATTTGCTCTCTGATGAATGCAGCTGTAATGAGAGAAACCATAGAGGAAAAGCAACACCTTCCTCCCTAATGACAGATTTAGTTTCACGCTGAGGGATCCTATACAGGGATCATCCCTCCACAAGCCCGTAAATCCTATGGATTTGGTGGCTCAGTGTTTGCATCTGATCTACTGCATTGGAAGTAACTAACCATCACAACAGAGAGGAGAAAGGGCTTCCCTGTGGAGGCTGAAATGTCCGGCAGCACTTCACTCTTCGGAATTTATAATCCAAAATGGTAGAAATGGGGATGCTAGACACTTCTAAAGGACCTTATCTCTATGTATTCCAGAAAGCGACAAAGATGGCCAATAAATACTTTACCCCCATTTTATAGTAGGATGACTCTGATATAAACTGGGGAGAGCAATATCATCCAAGCCACATCAAAGCCAGTGGATAAGCCTTGGAGAGATTGTCATTTTGCATTTCCCAACTCCCAGATTCAGGGCTGTAGTCATAAAACTATTTTTGTTCTTGTGTGTAGATGGAGCTCCTGCCAGATAACAGTTCACTTCAGGGACTGAAAGTCCTGTCCAGCCAGTGTTGTGGGATGCGGATGACATTGGAGGAGCTTGGCAGAAGGCACTGTTCTGGTGAGGACTCTTTTTCAGCTATGGTGATGCTGAGAGGGATACAAGCTATCCTACTTCCTGTCTGTTAGACAGATCTTTCTTCTAGGAACTTAGGTAAGATTTCACATGCCAATCTATGTGCAGCCTTCTATGAACTGAAACAATTAGAATTTAAAAAAAAAAAAGTGCCATGCTTTATATGTTCCAAACCCCACCTCACCATCTCTGCTGCTCTCTCCTGAAGCTTCAAGTGAAATTGGGGGGCACAATGGAAGCTTCTACAAGCTACTACCATTAAAGTGCATAGTAGAACTGCAGTACCACCCAAGCAGCTTTCACAGAATCACAGAACTGTAGGGGTTGGAAGGGACCTCAACAGATCACAGTGTCCAACCCGCCCCCCGCCAAACCAAAGCTTTGCTTTGCCCTGACGTCACAGAACGAACATTACTGCAATCTGGATGGCATGGGTCAACTTGGGAAGATCTGCAATTATCAAAAAAGAAAAAAAACCAACAAGTAAGACCAGAACTCAGGGGATGTATTTAACAGTCACCAGCATGGGGAGCCTCCACTGGTTGGTCAAGCCCAGCATCCCCCTTTAACAGTGTTGCAGAGTTGTTGGCAGAGAGCGAGAGCATCCTGAGTGGCTGGAGTTGCTGTGTTGTGACCATATCATGCCGAGGTGCATGTACAGTCAGACACTGGTCCTCGAAGCTCAAGATGATGTCTGTACCCAGCTCCAGCTTCTGCTGCGAAATAATCACTAAACCTACATCTTCTAGCCAACCTCTGAACAGAACAAGTGCCTGCACTAGCAAAGAGCATGGATCAGACATGGGACCCACCAGGCACTGAGGTCCTGCACCTCCTGCCTCTTCTTCAAGATGGGTTCTGCTTTGCTCTGGGGCCAGATGGTGCCCCAGAGCTGCTGGCAGAGTGCACAGTCCTCACGAAGAAAGCTAGTTTGCATGCTCAGAGACCTTTTGAAACATGAACAACCAAGTGATAAACTGGAACTTCCCCTGCCCTTAGCATGGAGATGCTCACTGTACACTCTCCACATTGCATGTAGCCAGCGTCTCCTAACATAAGAGACAGAAAAACCCTGCACATGTATGAGGGCTTCTACTCACAGTGAGTTATTCAGTTCCTACAGCTGAACATGATTTTTTAGCACCTCTTGAAGCTCAGGCACATCAGTCACCTACGAATTCAGCCCAGCAGTGCTTGCACTCCCACAAAAACAATTCCTCAAACATTTGAAAACCATTTGCAATTCAGGTAGCAGAGATCCTGGGAGATAAATGGGGAGCCACAGGCACACAGAGGGGCTTGTACTTGCCTGAAAACTACCTGCAAAGTATGGAGGGGCAGGCAGACTTCCTGCCACCCCACCAGCACTACATGAGGGATGCTCACAGGTTTTGGTAGAAGTTGTCTTGTCCAGCAGCTGTGGGCAAGACACAGAGCACCACCAGCTCCACACACGGGATTTCTCCTGCCAGCATCCTCTCCTTGCTGAAATATGCAGTGCCACGTGCAGACCCCTCAAGTCCCATCCTAAACGCCAAGGGGCATGATTTGACTTGAGGCACAGCCTGGAGCCATAGCTGGTAACAGCAGCTCTACCTGCTCACAGGGTGACTCTCACATGCCATCTGGAAACTAAACATGTGTCACTTGTGCAGGTTTCCCGTGCTTGCAATTAAGCAAGTAACAGTGATAAAAAGCCCAAGCAACCACACAGCGCCCAGTGTGGGTTTCATTTTACAGACTTCTTTTATGCCAGTTCCTACTGGAGCGAATCTAAACCCGGTGTGGTCTATTCTCCACCTCAGTATGACAAACAACTTTAATTAATTTAGCTGATTACACTTGGGACTGCTCCAGAGCTAACCCAGCGCAGCAGTCCCTGCGGACGCATCTGTAAGACTCCTGTCTCACAAGCAGAGCGGTGATTTCTGGGGGTGTCCCATCACCAGAGCCCTTCTGCAGACTATTCCCATGCAGGCACATTATCTCCTTCCAGCTACAAAGGCACACTGTGACCACCTCACTTCACAGCACATAGGGAAACTTCTTCGCTGTGACAGCAGCACAGCCCAGACCTTGGTGAGCCCAAATCATCCATGGGGGAGTCAACAGGATTCATCATTTTCACTCTGAAAGCATTTATACCACAGTGGGACCGCTGCAGTTTGACAAAGGCTCCAAAGTACACACATGTCTAGCAAAGCATTCTTTAAATAATAATAAAAAAGCAATTACAGCAGTTTTATCACATTGCTTCCAATATAAATCCATTTAATTAAAATAAGACTTTTATATATTGTTAGTTATGCAGGAGCTTTTTTGTATTAAGGGTATCCAAAGGTCCCAAGTACTGCATATTTTCCTTTTCTCTCCACAGGGCCCATGAGATTGAGATAACATTGAACACACAGACACACCACAGACTCAGAACTTGCCATCTTGCTGCAAACTGTCAGCTTCGTAACTGTGGCAGTAAATCTCCCCGCAGCCAGCGTCCAGGGCTGAAGCACACTCACACTTCTGACATTTCAAAACAGCCCCAAACCTCCCTGACAGTTTTAGGGTGTTTTTAAACCAGCGTTGTTTTTCACGGAGTCTGAGTAAACACAAAGAGCTGACCCTGGGAAGTAAGTCAGCCTCACGTAACATCAATTTTCAGTGTCACAAAGAAATATGGGATACTTCACACTGTGTAGTACTTTTAAGGATATTCATCAATGACGTACCGCAGAGACAGAAGGGAATGCAGTGGGTAGAAACCTCTGTGTCCCTTCTCAATGTCCCTGCTCTCTGGATCGTCTATTTCATCAACTAATGGCTGGTGTGGATCCACTTTTAACCTAGCATAATTCCCACACCAGCTCCTGCACACACCCCGCCTCACTGCATTCCTCCCAGCACATCAGAAACCTCCAGGACACAGCAGACAGACCTGGGGAAACAGTTTTGTCCTCACTCCCATCCCAACAGGTCTTGAATACACAAAGCTTAACACATCCTCTGCCATTACTAACCTTGGTCGGTTTTCTCACCCTGAACCATTTTCTCTTGCAAAGCTTAAGGCAGCACCCAAACCTCAGTGGTGCAGGAGCACCAGGTAGAGGCACCTCTCTAAGAAGCGTGGTTCTGGAAGTGCTTTGCATCTGCTCAGCCCCATGCTGTTGTTCCAGGGGCAAGCAGGCTGCCACAGGAGAATGAACAGGCCCCATGAGAATTAACTATGGGGTACATGTGTTCATCTGCATGTCTGCCTATGTGTCTGCACTCATGCAAAAATCAGTGAAGCTCTAGCATGCAGAGATGAATTTGAGATCTCCTTTGCAGCATCCCAGGAGGGCCTGGGACCGGGAGCTGGTTTACGTGCTGCCAGTAGCCAGCACAGTTATCTATAGATGTGTTTACGTGTCAAGCTCAGACACATTTCAGCACAGGTGGATGCCTTTGTGATGGACTAAAATAAGAGACGTGATCAGACTCGCATCGAGATAATACTCCGCCACCCAGAAAGCCATTCCTGAAAACAGGGCTTCTGGTGTTGGCATCTCCTGAAATAAGCTTTTTCCCCATAACTGTGCAGCTATGCCTTGCCTTGAAAACCAGGACTCGCACCACAGACCTTTTACGTGATGCAGTGCAGCCGTGGGCTTTGTCTGTACCAGCCAGCCTCAAATTCCCAAGTGGGCAATCTCAGTGGGAAGGATCTGGTCTGGTTAGCTAATCCATTCCTTCAGCATATGTCAAAACACAGCCTGGTGCCATTTCAGAGGCTTACAGCTTCCTATATCCCTGCAAAATACTCATCCACATATGCATCAGAGCACATTAGAGGGGCAGGAGCTGCAGCCTTACTTTCTGTGCTGTGACGGTAGGTATGTGTTCATTTTCAATGCCAGATTTAACACAGTATTTTACTGGTGTGGAAGACACCACCCCAGATCTTCAGGCACACAAAAATAATCTTAAATAACCTAAACCATCTTTGAATGGGAAAGACTTGACGAGAACTATGTCAGATGTTACTCAAGGTATGTGGGTTGGTTTTGCTGTCTTCTACAACAGAGGAGAAGTACTTTGAGAAGTGGGAAAGGCAAGAGAGTACCTGGCAGCATCTCACCACTTGCATCATCTCAACAGCCCCACAATAATGAGGAAGCAGATGATGGGAGCCCATGCTGCATCATCAAATTACGAGGACAAAACAAGCGTCATCGTAATGCTCTGTGGACAGTGCTAGGACAGACAAGTCTCTGCAGAGAACTTCATGAGGGGTTGGAGAAGAGGCCAGCACTAGCTACATGGCTTTTGAAAGGGGGCCTGGAAAATAGCCCGTTAGTGATAAATGCAGGGGATTTCACAGGCAGCATGGTGCCAAGCATATTTAGGTGCTTTTGCAAATCCCAGCCCAAGCAATACATCTCATGAAACACCACGATACAAAACACAAGCTGTAGGAGAAGATGGCATTTAAAATCCCTTGACTAGCCCTTAGGATAAAGGAGATTTTCTATCACAAAAAGCTATCAGTCCAAACAGATGCCTCTCCAGAAGATGCGAATACTTCTCACTGACAGCACCCAAAGGTTCAGCAGCATAGCTATTTTTGTGTGAGGAAAGATACTTTACTTTTGTGTCTCCATGGCTACTGGAAGACCATATAGCATGTGCTGACTCAGCATGGTGAGATGAGAACTCTTGCACTCATGTTTCTCAGCATCATTTTAATTAACGTGATGGTGTCGAACTCCCTTAGCCTCAATCCTTCCTCTTTTGACACTTTCCCCGCTGTGCTGAGCCAGCCTCTCCCGTCCCTCCGCCACTGGTGTTGCTCTCCCTTCTCCCATTACTGGTGATGAAACTGTCACTGATGCATCACTAACAGCAATTTCCTTGGCAGTAAGATGTCCGGTGCCAATGACAAGAAAGCAGAATGATCCTGTTAGAATTTTTTAAGATCCCTTAGTCTAACGAGCTGTGCAGACTCTCTCTTCATGTCACAGTCCCAAACTAGAGCCTGGAAAGCATCTTGTCCACCCCTTCTTGCTCTCAAGTGCTGAAAGGAGGCAGCTAAACAGAAACCAGCACAGTTCACAATTTATATAGACAGGCCGTTTTCATACCAGTTGCTCAACCTATTACTAATATTTCGCCAGCCACACATTTGTCTCATTGAAGCCCACGGCAAAATTCCCTGCCATTTCAAAGGGTGCAAGATTTTGCATTCCAGGCTGATGGCAAACATTTTTGAGGGCCACTTTTTAATAGGGCACAGATTTCTACTGAGGTTTGGCTAGTCTGCACCAGCTGACATGCAACTGTATAAAGGATCAGCTGCAAAAGCAGCCAGAAGCGGCAAAACCAGACAAAGCAGGAATAAAATGGTAGAAATCAGTGTAATGAATCTGTAAGAGCAGCTGCAAAAGCAGCCAAAGCAGGGGTAAACTGGTGAAAAATGGATACGATCATGGCTCCTTCCCTTCTCTCTCCTCTCTGACCCACAGCTTTGAAGGAAGACAAACACCTTTGGAAGGGGCACCCCAGCTAAGCCTCCCCATGAAAACAGGGGGCAATAACCTCAGGAAGATAACATCTTTTTCTTTCTCTTGCCATTCAGTGGGACCCTTTTGAGTGCTCTTTACGCACACACCAAACCTCCAATGAGCTCCTCCTGGGTTCACGTGCTGCTTCATTCACACCAGGCAAAGCCACCCATCTCCACCGCAATGCCACAGGTCCCTGCAGCACACATGGGCTGGGTGCAGCTGAAGGGGATTTCAGCCCATTTGGGCAACCCAGCTGCTCTTCCCTATTTCCCCCACCAGCGTTTCCTCTCCATCCACTTACTCAGGCCTGTTGCACTCTCGTATCGCCGTCTTTATGCCACCACCGCAGGTCCTCGAGCAGGTCCCAAAAGGGCTCCATGTCCCCCATGCTCCGTCTATCACCGGCGCCTCTCGCTCTTTTGGCACACACATCCCAAACCGGCAGTGCTGTGCATGGAGAGAGACAGGAAAGGTGGGTTTACATTGCTTTTCCATTACAAGCTGACCACCAGCGACCACCTTGGATGCCCAGGCTCATGCTTATTTCTCGGCCACACACAAAACGCAGCAAAAATCTTATGATCAAATAAAATTCAACCATTTTTTTTGTCTGTTGCCCCCAATGTTTTTTTTCCTCTCTGAACCCTTAAAGAAAGAAACGAAGGCAAGCTGCAGAGTACATGGGAATGGTTTATGGGAAGAAGGATTGAGGACAACAGCAACCACTGAATATTCCCTGTTTACTGGAGCCAAACAGCACGGCAGGGCTCGGGCACTGATTTTTCAAAAAGCTGCTTATCTGATTTCCTGGAGAGCAACAGGAACCACACTGTGTCTGGGGAGGAGACAGACAGAAGGGAAAAAAAAACAGGGAAAAATCAAACCTCCTCACAGCTGTACAAAGCCCCAGAACAGAGGGAAAGAAAACTTCCAAACCCAAAGGGCAAATAACATAGAAAAATTAATTCCTCAATCCAAAGTATTTTTTTTCCCCACTCAGCCATAACATGGGACTTGCCAAGGCCTGGCCCATACTTTTGTTTTCCAGTTGTAACTCTTTTTTCCTTTTGTTTAGAAAACAGATTTAAGTTACCTTGGCAAGTTTCTGTCCTCCATTTTTATGGTATTAATTGTGTCTCTTTGGGGTACATGTGCTAGTTTGACCACACAAACGTCTGGGGAGGTGAGATCTAGGGACGAATCACCTTCTGGCCCCAGCAGAGTGGATGTAAAAGTGTCCCCAGGACCCACAAGAGCAGAGCTTCCCGCACTGAACAGTGCTTGCTAAAGCAAATTTAAACCCATAGATACACTCATCTGCTGGCGGATGCCTAAATCTTTGCAATTATAGGAAGCCCAAACATTGCTGATTGCTCACAAATTAGAAGAGGTTACAGACTTAGAGTAGAAAATATGTAGTGCATCATTAAAATACTCCCTTACAATGTTTTTCTCTACCAGATGTTGTTCAGGCAGGGAAACACCTGATGACTCTTATGGCAATGGGGTTCAGTTCACTGATGTGCTGTATTTTTCCAGTCCTTTCCCAGACAGAGGGACAAGATTGTATGAAGACATACCAAGAACTCATCCCCCTTTTAGACATCCTTATGAACCACCTTGGAGGAAGCGAGCTAGGAAAGCAAAGCCAAATCACACTGTCACAGGGGTTGTGCTCAGAGGCCACTGGCTCCGCAGCTCGTTTAACACCTTTTGCCCACGATAGTCAGATTGTCCCATTGCTTTGCCTATGGAGAAGGCTGATCTCAGGTCCATTTGGGCACTGTCTGCAGGACAGCTGAACACCTCAGAGCTTGGCCCCTAAATGTGGTGTTTGCTCAGAGACGAGCGTGGCCTCTAGGCTATGGCATGCCCTGGTTTTGCTTTCATCTGAAGCTTTGATTCCCCAGATGGAAACAGACTGAAAAATATCAGCTATGATAAAGGACAGGAATTAAATAAGCTGAAATGGCTGTTTCTCTGCTGCAGGACAAAGACTTATGATGTGCAACTCCCCCTGGCACTTAAGAGAGTTGAAAAAACTGCGGGATGGGGAATCCTATGCCAGTGCTGGGCAGGGACAAAGAGGTCCGACAGCTATCATCAGTGTACAAAAATACATGACACCAATCCAACGCTGCTGTCCCGCTGGAGAAATTCTCACAGCAATGTTGATGCTCACAGCTAAATATATAACTACAGTCATGCTTGGCACCACTGACCCAGAGAAGATGGCCAAATAGCTGACTTGTGAATGTACACAGCTAACAGACCGTGACATGACCTATATGTCTCCCATACGATGGTTGAGCATTAACCAGGAAATCACCTACATCCCTTGATTCTATTAAAAATTGGGGTTTGGAGTTGATGGTAAATCAAAGGGGGGTAAAGAAAAAAAAGAGCAGCTGTTTTAAATAATCAGCGAGATTATCTTATGGAAACGCAATGGTGTTTCTTGGAACAACACCGAATAGTCTGACTGTGCAACCTTTGTGCCTTTTGTATTTTAAAAATAATTTCTATGTTGAGTTACAACAAAAAAGCTAAAAAGCCTGCCAGGGTTCTCTTTCCTACGAGCATACAGATCAGAGGACAGAAAGAATAAAAGAGGTTTTGTCTGGTGCAAATTCAAAATAACTTAAACACACAGTTGAGCAGGAGAGCAGCGGCAGGGATGGGAGACACAACAGACTTTCCCTTCCTTTGTCTTGCCACTGGAATCCCAGATAATTCACCAAATCCAGCTCCCATCCTCAGGCTGACTTTGACTGAATAGATTAGCAGGGGGCAGGCAAGTGCTGTGAAGCTTCACGCATGCATAACGTATATACGCTACCTGCTGCCATACGGCAGGAGACAGAAATGATTACTTATTCATCTACTCTTTTTTTTTCGCCATTCTTTACACAACCCTGAAAGCCACAAGAGACAGAGAGGCCCAAGTTTACGACCCTCTTTATTTTCTTTCAGTGATTTATCTCTGCCCGATGATGCACTAGTGCTGCGAAGCACTGTAAACCATCACAACTGGTGCTTACCCAGCAAAGGCCAAACTCCAGGCTCGGCTCATTACTTGATTTAGCAGTATCAGATTCAGTGTCCTCACATGCAAAATATGCATAAGCTAATGCTCCCATGTTGTTTTAATGTCCTTGATTTAAGAATAAATTTAGAGCTCAGTTAAATACACGCCCCAGCAGTTTTAGCTAGGTTTTCCTTAGTTATTCAAGGCTCCCTCATTTCCAAAGGTATCTCCATAAAAAACAGCACGGTATTTTTCTCCATCTGCCAAGCCATATATCACAGGCTCTGACCCTGCAGACTTGAGACAAGGCATTAGTCAGCAAGCAGCAGTTTGATGGGGCTCCTGGCCACAGCAGAGTACCAAAATAGTGATTTATTCGAAAGAAAAGCACTCCAGACTCACACCTCAGCACTTTGCAAACCCAAGCAGATACTGAGGAGGAGCAAGTTTATGATGATCCAAGCCTTAAGCTTGAATCAGATCAACAGACAGAAGAATTATTCCATAAAGTGTTTTTTTCAGAATACCCTCCAAATGCCTGAATGCAAGCAGACTGCATTAGCTTTTCTGAAGAGCCCATCTGCTCTCAGCTGAGAGGTTCAGGTCACACTTGTCCAATTTGTCTAAACCTGTCAAATTGTCTAAATTTGTGGATTGAAATGTTTTTGCTTGCACGGTTGTTATCGGGGGCCATGCGGCTGGAGATCGCCTCTCAGCTAACACGGGGTGAGTCTGAAGAACTGCTAATCTGCTCACTTGCAGTTGTTTGTGTGTCGCTCTGGTCATATCCAAGGGTAACAGCAGGGCTGTCGAAACAAAATTGCAGCACAGATTTTTGGCATTTCAAGAAAATAGTTATTTCTGAGCTTCCAGTGGTGAGCAGACCTCAAGCTCACCAATGGAGAAGTTGAAGACACAAGGTCTCAAGTCACAGGGACTCCACAGATGCCTAAGCTTCATGCTGAGTGTCCAAAAAAGTTTGGGATTTTACATAAAAACATTAAATTTGGTGCACCACTGGCTCCAAGGAGTAGTATAGGAATTGGTTTTCAAACCACCTCCCTAACACACATTCTCAACACTAAAAACAAGTGTGTTTCCCATAAGAAAGGAAGGCAAATTGATACATTACACCCATTGTCTTGAAGGACATCAGTCAAGTGTCATTGGACAATTGACTTTTCAGACACAGACAACTGAAGATAAATTACCAAGTAGATCCAAGGCCTGTATGGAAAACGGTATCTAAAATAACATCCAGGTATTTTTATGAAAATACATTTGAAAGCCTATGAATTACAATGCTGATACTTTCTAAAGAAAACTTTAAACTATTGATCATTAAGAGCCAGAAAAGCAAATTTTTAAGCTATACCTTGCAGAGTAACATCACACCTCTTTTACTAGACCCAGATAGAGATTATTTTTGTGCAGACACAAATGATGAAAACTAGTTAGCATTTGTCTTCAAAAGCTTTAGTATCTCAACAAAAGAAAAATCCTCTCAACTATTTTTGTCCAGATCTGGACAACTGAAAACTAAATACTTATTCTAGAAACCCCAATGCTAGCTGGAAACAAACACTACATATGGAAATTGAAAATTTCTATGAGTTAATGCCAAAAGCTTTCCATACAGAAAATGTCAATCAGTTCTATACTTTACTCTGAAGTTGTCGAGATGAGAAGCCAGTTGGCAAGTTCATGTTACACAAAATTACTAATTGCTCACATCACAGAGGAAATTTCTAATAAAAGCCCAGGGAAGATTTGCAAAAATGTTTGCTCAAGAGTTCACTTCAGGGCATTAATTAAAAAAATATAAGCTCTTCTGAAGGAATACCTGCTTTAAAGAACATTATAACGAGCAATGGATTTTAATCATGATATCTAGGGTACAGCTGACCCATGCAGGCCAAGCTTGAAACAAACAGAACGGCTCTGGGCTTCCACCCTTATAGTCAGCAGCTTTGTCCCATACAACTGGCCACCAGACTAGGGTAATTTTGACGATATACTTAAGCTGAGACCTGGGAAATCCAGCTACAAGGCATAAACCACCAGGTATTACAGACCTTTCCAGGCTCACATTCTGTCCCATCAGCCCAAGGTGTGTGTTGGGTACGGCATCCCTTGTGTGCACCATCGATGTTAATACACCAGAGTCGCCGACACTGCATCTGCTTGAGTGATTGAAAAGACAAAAATATTAAATAAATACAGGCCACATGCCTCACAAGATAGAAGATTTTTTATGTCATTATCCCCCTCGGATTTAGCACTAACTCACAAGCTTGACAATCTCATGGCTTGCGAGCTTCCCCTTCATCCAACCCAAGGAGTCCTTATTGTGCTCTGGCAGGAGAAAACCAAGGAGAGGAATTTCACTTACCATGTACGGGCAGACTTGAGATCCGGGTCCAAAAATTAACTCACATTGTTTGTTGACATCATAAATCAGCCCTGGGAGCTGCTGAGGCAAGGTGTAAGTTCTTGATGAAGGTTCATCAAGCAAACACTCCCCATAACCAGTGCTACAACACAAAGTGAAAACTGGTGTTAAATAGGAGGTGACGAGACTGGAACCCCATGGTGTTTACCCCAGACAGACTTAGGGCTGCCATGTATCACACTTGTCATATTTAACAAGCCCAGGAAGACAGGAGGCTGCACTACCCATTCGCCACCACCTCCGTGCTGTGCTAACAACTGTCAAGTACCCTGGCAAAGCATTTCTGAGCATGCACGACCTTCATTTAGTTGCTCAGCAAGCACTGGTGGGTAATTAGGAAAAAAAATAATTGATTAGCAGACAACATCCATCCTAGTTTTGGCTGAGATAAGAATTCATTCTCTTTCTAGCAGCTGGTATAGTGCTGTGTTTTGGATTTAGTATGAAAATAATGTTGATAACATGGTTTTAGTTGCTGGTGTCTACACTAAGTGAAGGAAGCTAGCTGGGATCACTACTCAGGAACAAACAGGGTAGCTGGTTGTTTTTCCTCTGCATGTGGTGCATCACTTTTTAATAATAATAATAATCAGCAGCAGTATCACCGTCATAATTGTCCTTTGTTATCCTAATAAATGGTCCTTATCTCAATCCACGATTTTGGGTTTTTTCCAGTCTTCTCCCAATGCCCTTGAGGAAGGAGGGGTGAGCAAGAGGCTGCACACTGCCTAGTTACTAGCTGGTTAAGCTGTGACAACCGCCCAGGGGGCCACACTCCTAGATTTGCCAGGACACCATCGTGGGTCTTGTTCCACACTCTATCACAGCATGTGGGAAGGCATCATAGCAAAGCAGGTGATCACTGTGCACCAAACTGACCCACAGGCTCCTGGAACAGTGCTCCCACCATGGACCAGTGCCAGGGCTTTATCTTGACCTGCAGAGCAGAAAGATTCAATCTGCCTCCTAAAACACAGCTCTGTATCTGGGCCACAGGACTTGGAAAACTCACTCTTCAGGTTCAAGGAGAACACACATTCCTTAAAAGCAATATCCATGGGGGAAGACTTATTCTTTCCCATAGAGAAGCTGGTCCTTGCCAGCTTATCACAAGGACGAACTGGCAGGGTCTGGATGCCAGAGGTGCATTCCTGCTCTACGTAAAGGATGCATGCACACACAAATCCCTCCAATTTCCTCCCCAACGTCGCATGCTAGGATTTCAGATTAACCAACGAACCATGGGATGCATGCACGTATAAAACCAGCTGAACACATGCATATGCAAGGCCTTACTCCAGAAATTCAGTGATGTATTTCCTGCTGCATTTTGACCACATCCAGGGATTGGTATAGAAGTTCAGTGTTGGTGCCATGACATGCTGTTGATTTTTACCTCCATCTTCTTTACACTTATGATTGTCATCGTGTGGCATGTTAAATCTAAGAGAAACACAGCAACAAAAAGCACAGTCATTTAAGTGGTAACCGCCAAGTATTTAGCACAGCAAGAGCTACAGGGTGAACTAAACGTAAGCAAACCCAAGAATTTTTCCTAGATTCTCCACTCATAGATATTACAGAATAAAAGTATCGATACGCACATATTCATAAGTGTCAACAAGCATTGCTCAAACTGGGTTCCTAGAACTTGCCTGCAAAAAGCCATGTAGCACCATCACTATATATATATATAAATATAGATTTAGCCAGACAAGTACTGGAGGGAGCCTGGCCTAAGATGCCATTTCAGCTGCATTTTCCTTCTCAGCTGATGGCTGAGATCTTGCAGGCAGGCTGGAGTCTGGCTCCACCTTTGAAAAAAGGGAACAGAGCCAAAAAGCCAAGTTCCTGAAGATGAATGACTTGAGCCCACTAACCACTGGTGCCTCAACTCCCTCATCTACATCAGCAGCACCCTAGTTTGGCTGCAAAACGTTTCCTAACGCATCCGATTCCCTTGGGCCACGTTCATCCCGCAGGCTGTTGCCTAAATAGGGCCGCACCGGGGATAGACTTGGCTCCTATACTTTATGTGGCAGGTTTACAAAATGCCACCAAGAATCAATATCAGCAGAAGCCCACGAGAAGTTTGCAGCACATGACATATTGAAGAATGTGGCAAATATGCTAACGGAGACAGAACAGCTTAAAGTGCTTGGCTGTTTGAAGTGGAGAAGGGGAAATGACCCGGTGTGATCCTGCGTTCGAAGGCTGGGGAGTTTATATCCCATTAAGATTACCTCCAGTGAACCACCTTTTCACTCTGCTCCCTGTAAAAGAGCAAAGAGGCATTTCCTCCTCAGGAGCACCACTAACCCCTCCAGCAGCTCTGGGGCAGCATTAGTGAAGGAATTAGCCACAGGTTAGGTGTGGGGAACATCAAACCTTCTGGGACTTTCCGTCAGGAAATCTCATTTAAACAAATAATGCTGTGGTTAAAAATAGACCATATCTGTTCTCCATGCAGAAAAAAGGAGTTTAAAACAATGAGAGATCTGTTTCCAAGTACTCATCCATCCCACACCTACAGACTTCCACTGCAAACCCTGTGAGAGGTGGCTTGGGACTGAACAAGCTGCCCAGGAGCTGTAGCTGGGGAATAAAGAACTATGTGACCCAAGATGATTTTCCTCATGACCACTCTCAAAAAGAGTCCAAATCAATTAAAAGAATTTTTCATTGGAGGAGGTGCATCTTGAGTGTTAACATCTCTTCTGGAGATGTCCAGTAGTACGAAATGGTTCAGCAGGTGGGTCAGGCTCACTTATACATCCTGATGACCCTGGGGAAATTCCTCCCCTCACACACAGCTGCTGCGGGGCCTTCAGTAGCACCCTGCATGGTGGTGGGGCAAGCTGTGGCAGGCTGAGGAGGAGACTTCAGTCCCAAAGGCCAGGTGAGACGTGCCCATGCCCCTTGCCTTTGTTCTCCCTGAGGTACCCAGCATCTCCCACCTACAGCCAAAAACCTGGCTAGTCCCAGCATCTTGGTCAGGACATCATGGCTGGAGTAGCACATCCTGCCAACATTCACATGTAGGCATGAGAAGATGCAGCAGTAAGGGAAGTTTTGTCAGCTTTCCTCCCTTGCTTGGGTGCTGCTTGGGGTACCCTCTCATTCATCCTTGCCAAAATTTGCATCTGCTGGTTTTGCTCCTCTCAGACAGACTGCAGAGCATCCCACCACCTCCCAGAGTCACACCAAAGCTTAATCTTCCTCGGTGGTTCATCTTCTACCCAAGTATATTTATCTGCTCTCAAATAATTAGGCTCAGCAGGTATCAAGTCCTAGCCTGGCTGGCAAGCCCTAGCTAGCATAAATCTTGTGCTATTTAAATGTAAATGTATTTACATAAAACATACACATGGCCGAGTTCATGTGCTATTGTGAAAGCTGTGCTCAGACCGTTATCTTCACTAATTGAGCAACTCCTGTATGGGTCACAGACTGTGCCCAGCTCTGCCAGACCTAGGAGAGAACAAAGACATTTATAATGGAAAAAGAAGTGTTGCCCATGGTTCAGCACAGACGACTAACATTGTCACTACAAAGTTAGTTATTAAAAGACAAAGAAAAGGTTTTCCTTACCCAGAGTATCACATTTGTCGTGCGCTCTACAAATATCCTGTCTGAAAGCAGAACAGACCTGACACATTAATGTTCAACGCAACAGTGAATAAGGTACAAGCACAGTCAAAACAACATCCAAAAGCAATTCCTGGTCCTCCACAGGACCTTCTCAAGCTGGTTTGCCACATCATCCAGTCAGAACCTGAACCACTTTCGTCACCCATGAGCAGACCTTGGGCAGTCCTGAACCTCTCAAAGTCATCTGCTGCTATGGTGGACACATTATCCCAGTTCTGCTGACAGTTACATTGCTCCCACCACTACACCTATAATTACACCCCCATCAAAACCCAGACATTTCCCATAGCTGGATATATTACATGCTCACAGCCTCCAACACACGACTTGCTACAGTTCTCATGAGAATATTCACCATACCTGGTAACAAGCACGGCTGTATCGTGTTGAAGGTGACTTCCTTCAGGGTGGTTCTGGGATTGCTGCCACTGGCAGAAGTTTTTTAATGTTGTCTGGGCATTGTAAGATATTGCAGGACCATCCTAATAAGCAACACACACAAAGCAGGTATTTTAAGTATTCATCACAAAGCTCACCACAAACAGCAGCATCACACAGAAGAAAATCGCTTCTCTTACCTGTTCATTATGTATCACAACCAATTTTACAATAACGATATTAATTAAATTTCCAATGCTTGGGTCTTTGTAGATAGAGGCCACCTGTTTCACAAAGAAGTATTCAGAATTACTGCAAATGCTCAAGGACACAAACTATTAAGACAGCACATGCACGTTTTCCACTTTGGAACTGTTTTTCCCACTTAGCTTTTCCCCACTTGGTGCTCTGATGCTACTTGGAGAGACCTCCTGCCAGAAGCACAATTTTAGAATCAAACCAACCTGTTGCTATTGCAGGAACCCAACGTTTCCTTGTGCTTTAACACACATTTCACCAGATTACAGGATGATTCTGCTCTGAGATACAATGACCACCAACCAAGGTTATCAAAAGCAACTTTTTTCTTCAAGTGCCTCATTTTGACATGGACAGGTTTAGACCATGTATTCACTGCACTTCTACCCTTGAACAGGATGAAAATCGCTCCATTGACACATGCTAGATACACACTTCCAGTCACTATACATCTACAGAGCTGCTTTTCTGGGGACTGCACTACTGATCCTAGTACCAGTAGCTACCAAAATGCTTGTCCTCATCCTGGAAAGCCAACCCTAGCACTATGCTACAGATCCAGGTGACCACAGGCTCCTTCTCCTTGCAACAAGAAGGGAAGTCAGGCAACTGCATAACCTAAGGCCATCAGGCCCTTGGAAGGCATGGTCCCCAAAGTACCTTTTCAATTCAGGTGCTATGTCACACAGACTTAAATAAAAAGTACAGTGCGTGGACTAAAGGGCCAGTGATACTTCTCATGCTGCTTGCTTGGGGTTCAGAAAGCTGGAAGGAGGAGATGTGGGAAGGGCTAGGAAGTGTGATGGCTCTGGGAAGAAAGAAGACTCCAACCAGTGCTCCCCAGACAGGTTTTCCCAAGCTTTACTCTAATCCCAGCACTATCCCCAAGCCTGGCTGAGGCAAACTGAGGGTACTGCATGAGAACATAGCAGAACGGGTGCTCTGTGACCACTGGAAAACAGTCCATGGGTGAACCTACTCCTCCTCATCTGAATACTCACTATTGACATTAATGTTAAGACATAGTGCTGTAGATTAGCTCCATGGTAGGCGACCATCCTGCTGTCAGCCACCACCATCACTTCTACAAACCGAGGGTAGGAGAGAAACCGCTTTGTTCGTTTGTGGCTCTTCTTTTCACTCATGTTCCCAGTCTGGTTGCTATCCGCAGAAAGCGAATTCACTTCCAGGCTGTGTTTCAACATCTCCACATCAGACAATATACTGCTTTCTGCCCACTGTCTTCTCCAGTGTTTCTGCTTGCTCTTCTTGTGACTGTGTTCGTGATCTATGATTAAAAAGCGGACAAAGCCATAAAGTACATTCTGGAGTGAATAAAGTTAATACCACACACACACGCTATGTCAAAATACCTGTTTATGCTTGCTCCAAACAGTTAACCAAAACAGGAGGACTATGTGGAAGCCCACCATGTAATCCAACCTCCAAAGGTCTACTCAAGTTTGAAAGTACCGTTTTATGGAAGCCAACAGCACTTGAAGGCGGATGTTCACGCAAAGGCTTTGCTGCAGCAGAGCCATCTCCTTGCCCGCGCAGGAAGGCCAGGCTGGGCCTGCAGTTCAGTTTAACATGACGTGAGCCCAGCGATGGTAATTAGCCACCGCAGCAGCAGCAGTGTGAGGATTCTGGGCACGTCCAAGGTGGCCAGGAAACCACAGGAAACAAAGGTCCAAATCCTGTATTTCTAACTCAGGCATGAAGGACGGCAGGATTTGGCCTTCATAGTGAAGCAATTATATATGATTTATTTCTGTCTCTAACAATAACATGGCTGGGCTTCAATTCCCCCCCTCCCTTTATTCCCCCTGTGCTACGGGAATGGTAAAGGTCATCTAATAGCACAGCTGCCACTGGCTAAAGAATAGAATTCAGGAAGTTTCACATATACTGCTTTTGATATTCAATTAGGCCAAACATAAAAGCAGGCCGAAAATATACTCCATGCTGATACAAAGACGACAAAATGAAGGGGGAGAACAGGCAAATAAAACATATGGAACATGTACAATTAAGATTTACCATCTGATTAGTACGTAATTATAGCATTATTTAAATGTAAGAGTAAAATCAGTCTTATTTGATGCCACTTAATTTTTAATCAGTTCATCATAGGAAGTAGCTAATTGAATGTGATTCCTCCATGAGAGATTGTTTGATTCTGTATTTAATATAAAGCCAGATCTGAACTACTCATCTAAGACTCCAGGCTACAACCCTCACGCTCTTTGTAGCTTTAGTTTAATTTCGTTACGGTGGTGAAAAATATCACATTTCCTTATCTGACCCACTGAGTAGGTTAGAGGAAGCATAATATTAGGGAACAAAGGAATATTCAGTGCTCAAACAAGATTGAAATGATAGGAAACTTCTCAGCTATTTTTCCTGTTTAGTTTCCTTTTAGGATATTTTGTAATAATTTCCAAAAAAATAAATATAAAATACATTCTCTAAGATCAAAGAAAGCAAAGGGGGTTGGCCAGCTCCTACCCATCTGAAAAACACTACCTTTTTGCCTTACGTGTGATCAGGCAACAGAGTATTTAAGAATTAAATTCTGTTTACTCTGCATGACCAAAGTCCTACGTGATTTCCCCTTCCTTGATACAGTCCAGACCACCTTAATACAGCAGAGAGTCCGCAGTTATTTCAGTAAGAATTTGAGAAAGCCAATGGCATTTGTAGTTATAATTGGATTGCCCTAGTTCCTCTGCACTAATCAATGCCCTTGTGTTGGCAAGGATGTGCTCTCATGCTGGCACGACTTCGTGGGCAACCGTGACATTATCCTGACTCGCTCAGTGCCAATCAGCGTGGGAAGCCAACTATGCATACAAATAACTTAAAGGTAAGAAGAGCACCAGACCAAGGAGAAGGTGCTAACCTCAGCCCTTCAGCCAGTTCCCCTCCTCTCTGCACCTGCAGCCAATCACTTAAATTACTCTTTTAAATAAAGAATTTCCAAAAGAAGCAGCTGCTGAAGGAAAGACACATTAAGGAAGGGGAGATGCTCAACAGGGTTCAAGAAAGGTTATGGGGCAAGTCTGCAGCGTGAAGGCAGAGCACAGCACCATCCACCACCCTGGCTCCACAGAGCCCCAGGGAGGACGACCATGGGGCTCAGGCATCTTCTCCTCTGGCCATCGTTATGGAAGGAGGGCAGATGGAAAGGGGAGTAAAATGCTAAGGATTCTTTGAAGAGACACTTGTTAAACAGGAGGCTTTTAAAAAAAATGAATTGATGATCACCAGGCTTGCACTGAAATCACGTAGTTAGTGCTGTCACTTGTTTAAAAACCAAACCAAAAACCACCACCCAAAACCCTCAGAGATCCACATGAGATGCCAGGTTTGGTTTAGAGAGTCCCAACCTCACCCACCACACAGTAGAACCAGAGCCCAACACAGCCAGGTACACCCAGCACAGAGGAAAAAAATACCTTCCTTTCTGTGGGGGAGATCTGGTACAGTGTCATAGAACCATATAGGTTGGAAAAGACCTTTAAAATCATCGAGTCCAGTCATTACCCTAACACTGCCAAGTGTCAGTACAGTATCAGTGTACTTCTGCCTAGCACATAAATCAAACCAGCCACATCATCCCTTCAAAAGCCAACCCATTTTTTCCCAAGGTCTGAAGCCCCTCCAACACTTAGAGCACGCTATTTGCACAAGTCCCCTACAAGTATGTTTGCCAGCCTAGTTACTGTAAAACCAAGCAGAGGGGGATGCATTGCATGGAAAGGCACTCCTGGACTTTGATAGTAGTGAACTGTTGTTATCTTCACTCATCTTTCTTACGTGTAACTACCCTCAGAGACGGTGCACATTCACCTGTAAAAAATTAAACCCTAATGGCAGCACACAGCTCTCAACTCATCCATAAAACCAGTGATTATGGGAGCTGTGTACAGGGACTGCCAGTACTCCTTGTGCCCGATGCTGCTGATATTCCACTTGCTCTGTTACAACGGACACAGCAGAAATGCTCCTATTGAACAGTGCAGCACTCTGCGGTTTAGTAAAGCAGAAGTAAAACTCTCTTGCACCGCACAAGAAAAATGGCAATTTTACAGCCACAGCTTCCCACTGCCACACATACTACCAAAAAAGGGTGTGATATTTTTCCACCTGGTTTTGCTTTTCCACCCCCCCTCTATTGTGTTAATATATTAGCAGAAATCAGGAAGGAAAATGGCTGGCTTGGCAAGCTCTCAATCTTTACAAATGACCTGAAAAACATCTACCTACACATGGCAGCAATTGGATGGGTTTTAGTAACAAAACATTTTCTTTAATTTGCAGGGGGAAAAAAACCCCACGAACTCCCAATGAGCAGACAAACACACTAAACCTGTGCAAAATACAGATCAATATTCAAGTACCAGGTGAGCCTATGCACAGATTCAACAGTTAATAATTTAAGGGGTAGCTAAAAGGCTGCTGGAATAACATCCATTTTGCTGCCTGCTTTCCTAAAACAACGGTTTGCACTGTCTTTAGACAGACCTGGAGGCATATGTTCATTTTCTTCTGCTCCGTTTCTTCTTTGTTATTTGTGACTTAAAGAATTGAGACCTAATCCTGTGGCAGGGATATTCCTTCCCAGTGGCATCTTCATATCTGTACCATTTACTTTTGCTTGTGCAAGAAGCCTCAACCCAGAGCCCGAGGAGCTGATTTATAGGTGATTCCTCCTGATTAATGGACTTTGGATCTATCCCAAGGGAGGGAGCAGGGGAGATTCAGGCTCTACGCAACTACTCTGCCTGCATGAAAGGGTGACAGGGCAGAGCCAGGGACCGCTTTTGAAATAGTAGCTATTGTTATGCTAAAACCAAAAATTAGAAGAAAGAGCGATTGCGTATCCCAACAGTTTTAATCCTTTCCATTTCTACATTAACTTGTCCTTGGAATAGAAAGCAACTTGCACAATTAAATAAGACATGTGACAATGCAAGCAGTTCCAGTTCAGCTCCAAGTTCAAGAGCGCAGCACATAGCAGGGAGGGAAAAAAAAAAAAGTAAAAAAAGAGAGAGCCAGGGAGGGGAAAAAATAATCTATTTCTTGATCTAATAACATCAATAACCTCTCCCTGCTAGAAAAAAGGGCACGGTCCTTTCAAACCAACTTACTACCATGCATTTTCTGAACGTGTGACCTGGGATTTTTAACACAAAGTTTGCTGCTCGGTGGTTGGCCCGTAACACTCCCAGACCAGCTCTGATCCAGCTGCGCAGATGATAAAACTATCGCTTGGAAGTTAATTATTTATTGCACACCTCCATAAAGGAGATCAAAATGCAGCTGAATTCCCTCCAGGCAGTCACTCAGTGTTTGACCTGCCTTCCTCAACCTGAGCAGCAAACCCTGCCCGAACAGTTCGGTACAAGCTATGGCTACAGTTGCCTGGCCTGTTCGCTGCTTGTAGCCGGTACAATAGGGGTGACTGAAGTGACTGCCATCACTTGGAAAAGAGAGGAAAGAGGCAAAACGGATTTTCTCCCTGCAGAGGAGACTAGCTGAAATTAAATAATATTTTCAGGCTCTTCTTGTCAGGATATAGGATGAAAACTGCTTTGTCTTTAGGACCTGTTTAGGTTCAAGCTGGATCAAGAGTTTTTTCTAGCCCTGGGTCTGTTTTAATTCCATACTGATATGGTTTATATTTTTTCAATAACATATCTACAGACATATTTCAGATGAATTTGAATGGGGCTAAACTGTCACCTCTGTTACTGTGAGCATAACTCAAAGCAGAACACCCCTTCACCACCAGCAGCTTCTTACCCTGCTCAGACAACAGCCAGAGATGGTAATGTAACAAAGGGATCTGTACCATGCTGAGACAACCAGTCCTAACAAGCATGACTAATCCTGCTGTCCCTCTGGATCGGTCCTTGCCTGTGCAATCAGAGCTGCTGGCAGAGTTAGAAAGGGAAACCCCTCTGTATTGATAGAAGCAAGGTCAATGACGTAAGTGAGAAGTGAAATGGAGGATCTGGGCCACCAAGGATCCAAACAGAAAGGTATTCTGCACTAAGGGTGAAAATGAAAGTTCGTTCGATTTATCTAATCTCCAAACTGGGAAGTGTTCAAATACAAATCAGTCTGAACTTGCTCAACAGATCAACTGGAGCTTCAATCTTCATTGGCAAGTCGTGCTCAACTAAGTGGCTTCCTAGGTGTCCAACTGGAGACATGTTCAGATACTTGGAAATTTCCCTGTCCAGGGGCATCTGCTGCAGAAGCCAGCTGAAGCTCAGAGCTACGTGTTTGTCATATGTGAAAACAGTCTAAGGCCAGCAAGCAACCCCACAGAGCACGAAGCATCACTTGATAGCAAAATAAGCAGTCCCACCTTCATTCAACCTCCTGCGGCCTGAGGACCAACACAAGCAGGATGGTGACTTTGGCTATGGAGACTCCATTGCTGGCGTTAACAAAGCTCAAAAGATGATGCTAAACCCACCTATTTTTTTTTTGGGCTGATCGAGAACCATGGACTTGTAATTAGCACCAATCAACTTCCCTCAGTGAAAAAACATTCTCTGTTTTCATACCATGCAAACACCAAAGACTACACATACTCCAGACGTTTCCTCTCCTGATGATGTATGTGAGAATGCATTCCAGCTTTAGAGAACTTTTTCTGCCTCAGGTAAAAGGTTGTATGTGAAAGCTATCACTTTTGCACAGTAGAGAGCAACTAGATAATGAACAAAACAGTAAATTGCCTCTTCAAGGAAGCAGATAGTAACAACTGAACTGAGCATGTGGCAGAAATTATTCAAGATCATCTTACAGAGAAAATAACTAAATTACTGCACCTCACGACCGCAAGGCACAAAAGCACCACTGAACTGGTACAATAGGTTTAAGGTATGGCTGACAGAAAGTTACAGTGCTGAAAATGACCGATACCAGCTCCATAACCCCCTGGTTCTGGAAGAAAAAAAACCCAACAAACTAGCCCTGTAGAATGACTTAAAAAGAACCCTAGCAAAACACCCTGGAAAACCACCCCACAAGGGGCTGGGAACTTTGCTAAAGCATATCCCAGTGTTTCACCTACAAGTAGATGCTTATCTGAGCCAGGCTGTGGGTCAAACTGGCACAGACGTCCCACAGGCACACTGCCATATGCTGGTGGCATTTCAGCACATCAGGAGCACAGCCAGGGCTGCTGTCTTCAGTGCTGCCTGGGCTAACTGAGCCTGTTTGCCTCTAGAAGTTGCACTCGCTGAACCTGGCTTCTGCTTCACAAGCCACCTGAGCCCCCAAGCTCCCACGCTTGTTTGCTTGCTATTCATGCAATTTTCAATGCATAATAGCTGTGAGTATGCCAGCACATTATCTTCACTCATGTTGTGATACCTACGACATACCACACCAAGAACAATACTGAGATCACCACAGCTTTGTACTGACACTCAGTGTAAGATGAGAAAAAATAATCCTGTTAGATCCTTTACCTAGCAATTGGCCACAGAGATGATGGTGATGATGTGGTAATACAAGTACTTGGGAAGAAAAGTCACAGTACAGTCAGACCACTTACTTTCAGAACTGTACCCCATAGGGTACAGACAGAAGGTACCAGTGATACCTCCCTGCTTCTCCCACCTGCCCTTCTTCAGCAAATGTCCACATAGGTGATGTAAAAGTAGATGCAAAATTGCAAGTATATCCATTTTAACTCCAGGAGAATAATTAAACTCTGTTCACTCACTGTGTCTAAGTTGCTAAACAACAACCAGTCAATAATTTGTCTAGTCACAATCTTGGTCTTCCACCAGTACGACACCAGGTGGATGTTGGATATACTTTCAGCACTAACAACAAAATGTGTGCACCTTGCTTATAACTCACACCAAGAAATTTTCAAACAAAACGAGAGTTACGGGAACTGTATCGCTGGCTGTGATCAAGTGTTTAAGCTGAAGTCAGTCTAATTCCTTATCTCACTTGCCAACGCTGCAGCAAGATAGCATAAACATTACAGCCTGGTCCCTTTCCCAACTCAGTATGGGAAAGGCTTGTGTTTGACATCCCAGGCCCATTTGACCAAGTACTAGTCGGCTGTTACTGCGCTATTACCTCAATAGGAAGCCAGAAATAGAATTAATTACATTAGCATATGGCACTTGTGACGTAACTCCTTCGTTTGGTGGTTTGGGGAGGGAAGGAAACCTGAAATAATTACTATCTGACTATAAATTACAGTTCATATCCTTAAGATGAGATACTCTTCTGAAGGAAAGAACAAACTCAATGTTTTACCCTGAGGCCAAAAGCAAAGCTGACAGCTTAAACAGACTTTTGAAAGAGCTCATGGATTGCTCAACCTGGAAACAAAGGCTTAGGAAAACCTCCCTGCAGATCTTCTGTAGCCCCACAGTTACGTGAGACCCAGCAGTACAGAATTTGCCTGAAGACTGCCTGGAAACCAAACACCTAGAATGCAAAATTCTGCTGGATGAAGGAGGCAAAACCCAAAATAAGGTCACAGTTGGAAGCAAGGCAAACAGTCCAAAAAAAAAAAATTCCAAAAATACAAAAGGGCCGTTGAGTGCAAAAGATCTGGGATTCCACCATGGACCACTCACAAAAGTACAAACATGAAGTCCTGTGGAAAAGGCATTCCAAGTTTCTGCCTCAAAACTGCTACAAAATAAGAATGTAACACATATAAATTGTCTGTAGAAGGAGTACAAAATTTTCTTCCTCCCCCACTCCCCACCAGTATACACAAGTTCTAACACTGGGTATACACCCTGAATCACAGCTCAGGCAGGAGAATGAGCTCATCACCTACCTATGACAATGTGAGACCACATTACATGGAAGGGGACAAAGTTATGCTTTAGCCACAGTGCCAGACCCCCAACACATCCTCCCCCTGGTCACAACACTGATAACACATGAACAAACCCACACGTGGCACCATCAAGCTTGCCACCCCTCCCCAAGTGCATGGGAACATGGTGGCAGGACCATCTCCAGCTTGTACTGTGGGATCATCAATGATTTCCCATGCAGCTGGGTGGCACCAGGAGAGAGATGACAATCATCTGTAAGGGCTAATTATGCAGAAAGAAGGCCACAATCATCGAACTGGCAGCACCAGGCTTTTGCTTCTCAAAGATACAGGACAGCACTCCTCTGCTCTGGTGGCTCCCCAGAGTCACGTTCAGTGGGAAGGGATTATGAAGTTGCTAAGAAGGGGTAATCTATTACAAATTACTCATTAATGCAACAAAAAAAAAAAAAAAATCAGTGACATATTACTGATTATGCCTGTGAACCAAGGCTTGGTGGCAAGCCTTGGTTCACACTGCCCATCTGTTGAATGCTTTTCACAGCAATCTTCTCAACAGAACTCACAGACACAGAGCTTCTTCTCTTTTTCTCACCTGGATGAGACCCATGTGTGTCCATTTCTGGCAGGTACTGGGACATGCTAAGTATTTTGGAAAGCAAGCTCAGCAGCTGAGTCACCAGGCTTTCCCACCTCTGCCAGCGGCAGGTGGGGACACAGCCAACTCTGCACAGGTAGCATCTACTCTGTCCTACATACATCTGAGCCCACTTCCAAAATCTCACCACCTCAGTACAAACTGCTGGAAGGTTTCTTTGCTGGATACAGCCCCCCCTGGATCTCTTCCAGAAAGAGGGAAAGCCCTAATCATCTTCCTACTAGTTTGGCACCATCTGAGTGTTGCTGCTGCTTCTGCATAAGAAGTTTTGCCAACGGTAGATATTCCAGTGTTAAGCATTCTCATTAAGGAGCCAGAACTTTGTGCAAGATCTTCACATGCAGCCCCAGCACCCAGGTCTATCATCAGCCTCAGAATGGGCATAGCTGACCAGCCACAAGTCACAGGAACAACAAGCACTCACTATAGATTCAGTTCTCTGTTTGTTCCTTTCAGCCATAGATGAGTCTTGAATATAAAAGAATTATGAAAAATGAGGAAAGAACAGGGATGTATTTAGCTAACAAAACTGGAAAGAAAACAGAAAGCACAGATGAGGAGAGCAAAGTGAACACAGCAGGAACACAGAAGGAGCTGCCCAGAAGTCATCATTCAGGAGTCCTGCTCCAGGGTGACAGTAGAAACTGCAAGTAATTTGTAAAGTTTGGAGCAATAACTAGCTGAGGACACTACTGAGGGGGAATGAGAAAGCTCAACTCTTCTGTCTATGCTCATGGCCATGGTGCAATTGTGGCTCAGTTCCACCAGGCAGGTGGAGGCCATGTCTATTTCAGAACAAGGGGTGGCCAACAAGCAGAATGGTTGGGTGAGATTCAGTGGAAGGCTAAAGCCATCACAAAACTCAACAAGCCTGGAAGAGAAGGGAATCCAGAGAAGCGAACAGCCAAAATACATCTATAAACATAACAATGATTAAAAAACATGGAAAATGTGGCAGAGCAAGTGGCCTGAAGTGGTTTATTTAGGTGACAATCAGGGACAGTGTCCTGTTGGCATCTGGAGCTGGACATCTCTCTGAAAGACCAAACCTCCAGGGTTTCAGGTGGAAAACAGTGGGTAGGGCTTGCTGGTGTGCTCCTGGTGGGAAATCAGACTGGGCAGGGGTCAGAGAGCTGCTACTGGCCTCCCAAAGCTGGCCAGCAGAGCAGACACAGCTCCCCATGACACCACAGGATGCAGCTACGCGCCTTTTATCATCGGAGTCAGATTGTTCCTCCACGGGGCGCAGGAAAGCTCCGCTCTCCAGCTTTGCAATGACCCACTTCCTTTTTTTCTTTTTTTAGGATCAGAACTTCTTTTCTCTTCCTCCTCCACCTCAAAAAGGCGGATATTTAATAATTTGGATCGGAAGAGCTTGCTATCGCGAAGCGATGGGTGGTAGCGGCACTGCACCTAGTGACATCACACCATCAACCTGGCCAATCTTCATCCCACCACGGCTATTCAGTAAAACACAACTAATTATTCTGCCAGATCCTCAACCAGATGACAAATTGATTCACAGCACTTACTAAAAGAAGGAAAGGAGGAGAAATCGCACCATTTCCTACGACTGAAACTACATTAACCCGTTACCCCAAGGAAAACTTTGACAAAAGCTTTTATTGCGGTGGCTGAGCTATATGCCAGACGACCAGAGTGCATTGCCAGGAGACTCCAGTGGTGTGCTATGAAAGTTCATACGCAGAGCACAGCCTGCATTCAATATCCATCAGCGTGCAACAGAAGAAAGATCTTTTTTCAGAACATCTGCAGAGTGTCTCACGTGTCAGAGGACCAAAAACTGTTAATCAGAAACTGCTAATTAAAACTTAACCAAATCAAATACTTGGGGTTTTAAGCTGACCCGAGGATGGTGAAAACTAAAAGTAACACCAGGGAGACCACAGGAAACAAAAGCCTTTACTCAACCTGCCAGTAAATTCACAAGGGAAACTTTTCCTGGATACTACAAGAAGCCTATAATTACATCATCATGGTAAGGGTACACTGGTTATGTTGTCTATTAATCATCTGGAGGAAGACGACAATCAGAAGGCTATTCTTAATAGCACCACTACCCAATGCAGGCTTCCTTGCTGACTGCAGGGTGGGTGCTTAAGATTTCCCTTGCATGAATTTGCTCTTTGACCAAATTCCAATCCCTGCCAGAAGCCTGCAATGAAAACGCACCTTTTCACACGTTCTTCTGACAAGAGAGGGATTCACACAACACCCTACAGCTATGACAAACTCCCAAACTCTTATGAAACTCTTCTTCTCTGGTAGAAGTGACAGATGCATCCTGTCCAAAACTGTGAGTGCTGCTAGATTTTGCATTTTCCCCGCTGATCCAAAGACATGCAAGATACTTCTGGCGAAAAGAAGATAACCGCGGGAGGAACGCCAAGCTTCATCATTGCCCAACCTGCCCTGCGCTTGCTCCTTAAATGAAATGACCAAGGCTTGTTCACCATGCACATATGAGCAAAGCAATATTCCTTTTCAAAAACCTGGACAACTGTAAAAGGGAGAGGGACAGATGGAGAGAAAGAGAACAGGAGGACACGTAAGACTGTCACACCTATCTGGAACCCTTAAGACTGTATTTGAGAGGCAAGACCTCCTCCTTCCACTACACAACACAACTGAGAATGGCAAGGAAATGAAGACAAGCAAGAAGCAAAACATATCGGAACATAGGAGAAAGAGATATACACCACATAAGTAATATCATGGATGGTGTATTATTCTTGTGAATTGTGATCCAGAAGGATAATACCCTAAATGGAGGCTTATAGTGGGATGAAATACAGCAGACTTACAACAGCACAGAATAAAGTCCACAAGCGAAAGACAGAGCCCTCCCAGCTACCTTTGATTCAATGAGTCCTGTGATCTGCTGCTCCATTCCTCCAAGGGCTACTGATGCAATGTGCCAGATTCCGTGTTTCTTTCCAACTGTTCTGAGTCTCCTGCATCTGATCTCAAAGAAGGGAGCAGAAACAGCTGGAAGAGAGAAACCAGAATGGCATAGTCCAGCAGCAACCCTTGGAAGAACAAACAATGACAGCCTTGTGAGAGGTACCATTGTCCCCCAGCACACATGTTTGCATGTGGACATATAGCCACATGTCCTCTAAAAGAAACAAATGTTGCTAGTGCATCAGCTCTGTCTGGTCACAGAGCACCAGAGCATCTTCTGACTTAGTGTGATCACTGCAAGCATCAACAGCATGGCCACGATCCAGTCATGGGTGCCAACCGAGTCACACATACAATCTAAGTTTGCCACCAGACTTCTCCTCCAATGGTACCTTTACTCCCTGAGCAACTCCACCTACTCTACAGCACATGAGCAGCTTGCAGCCCACGCAAGGGAAGCTAGTCAAGGTCTATTCTGTTTAGGCTTTAAAGCTCCTGTAGATCTAGCTGCAGGCCAAAGGAGTAGGGTGAAACAGCAGATGAAACAGGAGACCGAAAGAATAAGCTTCTTCAGAAAGAACTTAGGTATTTGCTGCCAAAGGAGAGGATTAGTTGTGAAAATCAGGAAGTCAAGGAAGCAGAGAACAGCAGGAAGCCACTGCAGATAATAGGGACAGTAGAAGCAAAGCTATTGCTCACCAAGGCACATGAAGGATTGATAAAAAGGATTGTGCTCTTTCATATGTGCAAAGACTAGAAAGACAGAGCAAAGAGGTCAGGGAGATGGTGCTGGTGGAGGAAGGGCCAGCAGGAAAAAGAAAGTCTTCGAAAATGAACCATGGAAAAGTGATGAGTAAGGGAAGAACTGTCAGGGTTGGTGTTAGGACCTTCTCATCTCCACTAGAAAGAAATTAGACGTTGCAAGTAACAACCAGATTTGGAAAGACCAGGAGAACAGCAAGACCAAGACAGAAGGATGTCACTTAAAGGACAGAAACAGAATTTCAGGCAGAGAACAAATCCAACTGGGATGGTCAGGAATTACATACAGGAGAGGACAGAAAGCAAATTTAAAGCTTGTGGGATATTTAAGGCAAAAGATCTCTTGCCAGCCTTACAGCAGGGATGAAACAGAAACCGTAAGACTTCTCCTTCCACAACTTCCTTATGACCAATTACTAGAAAGCACAGGTGCATCACGCCTCTTCTGGACAGCAACACCACTGCAAGCCCAGCCCTAGGGCACGTGGTACCATTTCTAGAGGGGTCACTCAACTCCACATCCCTTCTGCCCTGCATGAGCCTGCTGGCTCTTCACTGCAAATCGGTTCCTTTTCGTAAGCGCCAAGTCACGAAGGGCAGTAACAAAACCAGTACCTGGAGTATCGCAAGTCTGCCTGTCCCCGGAAGAGTTGGTTGGAGGTGTCCGGTGTCGATAGACTAGATGTGGTTTATTGTGCTCTTCTTCATACTCCTGCTCTTCAAGCGATAGCAACGGCTCTACAAAATAGTCCCCATCGTCAGTCTTGAATGTGCCTAGCTGAGAGGGACCAAAGGGGAACAGGCGGTCAGCTTTGGGTGATAAACTACGGAGCAGGACTACCCAGCAAAGTGAGCAGCTGAGAAAGGAGGTGAGCAAGTGTCTAGTTCTGCAGCGACCCCTGTGAAGGCATGGGCTGGAGCTCCAGCTCCCATCACACTGCTCGCACCCACGCCGGGCTGCTTGAAAGGGGTATGTCTGCCAGATCCTCATCCCAGTGGCAGGGTCATTTATCAAGCCACCACTGCCCAGGGGAATATGGTGCTGCAGCGTGCTGGAGGCCTCAGTGCAACCCCAGTAAGTTGCACTGGTTTTCATACAGTGGCTCTCCCCGAGACAAGCTTTAAACCCGCATGTGAGGACCAGAAGGAGGTGTCCAGACAGGGAAACCCCTGCTTACAACACAACACTGACACTCCAAGTTGCATGTGACTACGAACTGGGGATTCGGCAGGCAGATAAAAGACATCAAAAAGCATCCCGCAGCCATCCTAGACAGGGAAGTATGACCACGAGGAAGGCCTGACCAGCCCCAACGTGCGCCCTAGCCTGGACCAGGCAGAGGCCAGCAAAGACCTCCCGGAGAGGCACCCCGGGCTGCAGGAAGGCACTAGGGTAGCTGGAAGGGTCAGTCCAGGATGAGCCAAGAACCTCTGCTCATCCCTTTCCCGGCATCCCGCCGCAGGGAAGAGCACCAGGAGGGCGAGAGGGGCTGTTGGGCAGCCTGCCTTCACATCTCCTCGGACCGTGCCCCTGCCCCGGAGTGGCTCCGTGGTCAGCGCTGCCAGGGAGCCCCAGTCATCCCTTTACAGCCCTCACCGGCACCCCGGGCGCGGGAGGGTGCCGGTACCCGGGGCGTGCGCCCGCTGACCTCCCCGCCGGGGTGCCGCTGGGTGGCAGTTTTTCCCCCAAAACCCGCGGAGCAGGCGGCGTTCACCCCGGTGCCGCAACCCGACGGAAGAATAAAAGCGGGGTGGGAGAAACCCCCGACCAGGACGAACTGCGACCGCCAGCCCCATCCCTCAGCTGGGGGGCGGGGGGAAAGGGACCGCCCCCATCCCTCTTGCCCACCCTCCCTCGCCCCGCTCCGCTCCTCCTCCTCCGCGCTCCAGCCCCGCCTCGCCGCTCCGGAGTGCCTGTCTGGGCCGGGGCCGGGACCGGGACGAGGGTCTCACCATCCCGGAGCAGAGGCTGATGACGGCGGTGTGCCGCGGGCGGGCGTTGACGTGCCCCCGGTAGAAACAATGCTTCACGTCGGCGTCGGCCGCCTCGGCGTAGAGGCGCCGCTGGTCGGCGGCGGGCTCTCCCAGGAGGCTGACGGTGAAGAGAGGGGCGATGAAGGCCGAGCTGGCCGTCAGGTTGAAGAGGAACTGCTGCCCGAAGGCGGAGAGCCTGTAGTGCGCTTTGGGGGAGGCGGCGGCTGTCCAGGCGTCGGGGGCAGCGCTGGTGCTCCGCCGCCGCCGCCTGAAGTGGACATCGGTGGGGAAGGGTTCGCCAAACTCATTCACCCGGGTAGGAGTCACGATCTCGTACTCGCTGAGCTTCTCCAGCAGCTTGGCTGCAAGGCAAGCGAAGCACATGTCCCTGAGCGGGGAGGTCGAGTTTCCCCTCATCCCCCTCGGGGGGCAGCGGCCCAACACTCCCGCGCCGTGTCGTCCCCCCCCCTCCCTCCCATAGCCCCCTTTTACCTTGCCTGGGGTGCAGCTTCTGCCTCCTCGCTCCTATCCTCAAGCCGTCGATGAAGAGCGTGGTGAGTGCCAGCGCCAGCGGCGCCAGCTGCATGGTGCTGCGCGCTGTCCTCGGAGGAGCGCAGCCTTCCCCCGCTTCCCACCGGCTCTTTTCCTCCTTCTTTTGCTCCCCTTTCCTTCTTTTTTGTTGGCTTTGCTTTTTTTTTCCGCCCCCTTTCTCTCTCCCCCCCCACCTTCCCCGCCCCCCCCCCTCTCCCCCCCCCCCCCGGTGTACTGCCGGAGAAAGGCGCTGGAGCCGGGCGGCGTTAGGGGCGGGCGGGGCGCCAGGGCGCGGGGCGCCAGGGGCCGCGCATGGTGCGCGGCGGCGGAAGGGCCGGGACCGACGGGCCGGGACGGGGGAGCCGGCCGCCCTCCCGCCTGCCTTCTCTCTCTCGCTTTCTGCCTTTTCCCCCGTCGAGCTGGTAGACGGGACGCTCCCGGGAGCCAATTTATGGGCGGTGTTTCGTGGACAAGGCGCTGTTGCGATCCGCCCTGTCGGCGCCAGGGCCAGCCCTCCTTCCCCTTCCACCCCCCCACCCCCTTTCCTAACATGTCACTTTCTTTCATTCCCGATGAACGCCGGAATCGCAGGTTTTCGCCAAGAAAAGCTTTCGCTACGGCTGGACGGGGCGGGCGGGGGGGGAGCCCCAACCGTGGCCCCACACCCCCGGCCCGCCGCTCCCCGCTGGCTCCTTGCAAGGGGTTCGGGAAATGCCAAGTGACCCGGGCTGAGCGGCACCGGCTGCTGCCTGATCTGCCGGGGAGGCGGAGGAAGAGCCACTTTGTCACTCACCGGGAAGATAGCTGAGTTTTCTTTGCAGAGTTGATGGTTTTCCTTCCTCTTAAAGACAGCTCGGAGCAGCAGCGTGCCGGGGATCAAGGAATCCCCCGTGTGACACTTCCACAGCGGTTTTCTTCTGCCTTTCTCAGAGATAAGGTGCTTAAGGCAACTTTTGTTCAGTTTTGCGCTTTTCAGGCACCCTGAGGTAAAAGAGAGATTATTTCCTTTTCAGAGTTTATTTAGTTTTACAATTAAAAGCTTTTGATAAAAATTTAAGACATCCTTTCAATCTAAATGGACATAAACATTGTCTTCTACCCTTTCTCAAACCAAAACCCAAACCCTTGGTGTTGATTTTGGTGTTGGGTTTTTTTGGTTTGGTTTGTTGAGTTTTGTGGGTTGTTTTTTTTCCCTCAAAATGGATAAAAGATGCTATGAAATTTAAAGCCTGTAGGGAAGACAAAAGAAGATACAGTTTGGAAGTTCTGATTTGCACTTCCATAGAAAATGTCAAAGCCCTGTACTTTCTTCACACAACTTTGGAGCACAGATCAGAAATATCAGCATTTGTTGCATTTAAAAAAAATATATTCAGAATCCACTTCTGGGCAAAATAGCACATCCCGGCTCTTCCAGACTAACTGGAGAAGCCTTACAGACCTCAACCATTAGCAGTAAGTCATTAATGTTGTACAATGAACATAAAAGTCCAAGTAAGCAAAGCATCACTTGCAAAGCCATGCATCTTTACTCTGCACTGGCTGCCTAGGGCTGCTAGGCAAGCCCTTGGAGCAGCCCTGCACTGCGCAGCACAGTGCAGGAAATCTCCACGGTGATGGAAACCCAAGCCAGCACACCTTTAGGGCAAGGCGTACTGTCACATAACCTTCCAGTGTGGCATTGCGCCCACGCTTACAAACCATGTTTAATTTAAGTCTCGGGTGCTTACAGTAGGATAACTCACCCAGATTGGCTTCAGGCGCTTGGCAAAGCTAGGATGCTTCCAGACTTTCAGTTGCTTCGTGTGGAGTCGGCTCCGACAGCGGTGATGGGTCTTCTCACTGTGTCCAGCCTTAAGGCTGGTGTGAGCAGAGCCACGGCTGCCTGGTGGTCCTCCAGTTCTGGGGAGGAGAGGAGTCTCCCTGCTTCCATGGTGGATGCATGGGACCGATGTTGTGCCCATTCTGGTAGGTGTTGTGCACAGCCAGAAGTGGCTCTTCCCAATAACCAAACATGGTTATATCTCCATGCACTCCCCTGTTCATAAGCAAACCTGTACCAGATTTGCTTTTAGTGCCACAGAGGCCTTGCACTGTAACATCTTCCTATCCTCACAGGTAATGGCTTGCTCATGTGCACACATTAAGGAAGAAATTCTTGGAAAAAGAGTGAGACCAAACTATATTACATACCAACTTCAGTCTGCAAAGTCTACTGGGGCTGCCCCACAAGCCCCTGGCTTACACGGCTCATCCTGGCACGAAAGAGCACGGTACTCCCACCCATGGCACACTGGCTTGAGAGTCCTATGTCCTGCTTGAGTTGGAAAAGCAAACGTTATCTTTGGGCTGCTGGATGAACGAAAAGAGGAATCTTAACCCAGGCTTCCCTCCAGGCATGTTTTCTCACTCTGATTCTTTTCTTCAGGCTTTCTCTGTCCCATTACCAAATAAATGTCTCAACTCATTCCAGGAGGAATACCTGCACTCTGAGCTGCAGTGCTGCTCCACTGGGCTAGCCAGAGCACCTTGTACATTACTGAACCCCTGACAGTCTTCCAGCACCTTCTCTCCACATCTATGTGTGCCCCCAAATGTTCACACTTCACAGGCTGGGAAAGATAGAGGGTGCTTGCACTTGGGATACAGCCCCAGACATCATGGCAGGGGAGACCATATCCCACACTTGGGTGGGTGTAGACACATGTTCTGGGCAAGCTGGCACTGCCATTGGGTGTATGTATTGAATGCTATCAAGCTGCTGGTCAGCAAAGGGGGAGCGAAGAAGAGTGAAGAGATGCCAGAGGAAGAAAGTGAAAAGCTGAGCGTAGCATTAGAGCTGAGTCAGAAGGGAGGAGGAGGCTTACGTGGAGCTAGTCCTGCCGGTGTCCTGGGGGAGACGGGCGCAGCCTTTGCTCATCTTCTCATCCTCCGATCAGGATGGTGTTGGGAAACAGATCTGCTGCTGTTTTATCAGGGTTGCAGAGTGCCCTGGGGCAGTAGCTGTCTGCATTTCGCAAGCACCCCACATCCCACCACTCCCAGCCTCAGCATCCCCTTGTGCCAGGCCGGGAGCTGGTGGGAGCTGCCTTGCTGCTGTTGAGCTCGCTGACGCAGGAAAACCCATCAAAGCTCTGCTTTTTTGGCTTAGTACTCTATAAAGTAACAGCTTAGCTCTGGGGTTCAGAGATGCTCAGGAGCTGGCATGGAATGAAGTGGCAGCATATACCAGTGACTTGAGTGGGTTGGACCCTTTTCTTTTTGGCAGTAAGCTGGAGTGAGGTTGTATTCTGGAGGAGTGCCCTCATGGACTCCGCAGCACGACAGCTTGCTCACTCATCTAAAACCTTGATACCTACGTACACGTAAATCCATCTTTCAGAAGAGGGGATCTGACCTGTGAAAGGACTAATGAGGTCTCAGCTATGGGACAGTTGGGAGTGGACTAAAATGCTCCCAGGACCAAAACCTGGCTTCACAGTGGTACTAAAAGCCTTCTAGGAGCATAGCATTACTTACTATTTTCATTGATACATAGAAAAGTTGTATGTTGTGCAGCATTTTGAATCTTTACAGCTGGAGATGAGGAAGTGCAGAAGGAAAGCTCTAGCCTAAGTAAATAGATTATGTGGAGTTTAGAGAAACTAAGCTACAATCTTAAATTCAAATAACTTTCCTATTAGGAAGGATCTATTAATACTTACGGTATGGTGATTGTGCAGACTTGAAGTCCTCACCCAGTCACAAGTAACCTCTAAGAGCCCATACCTACCCATGGAAAAATCCTTTTAAAATGCTGGGAATTTTGCCTACATAAATACTGCAAAAGTTGAGCTGCATATGCCTCTTCTAGAAACTACAAAACGAGAACTTGATCACAACAGCAGGACTTTGGTGGGAAATTTAAGGCGGTGCATGCTCCTGCAAAAATGCACTCAAGGAACCTGAATTTCATGTGGTTTTTTTGCTCTGCTTTTCACCCTCGTGACCATTTACTTTTCCCCATAGGTGAAGGCAATCCCCAGCCACTAATCTTTGTTCTTTGCCGCTCGGCCTCTCCAGGTCAGCGTCATCTTCCTTTATCTGCTGCATCCACTCACTGGCCCAACGATTATCCCAGAAGGCAAACTGCTTCCCTTTGATGGTTGCTCTTCAATGCCACAAGATAACTGAAGACAACAAACATTTTCTCTTCGTGCCTAATCTGTGTGGTCAGAAAGTGAAAGATTTCATTCCCTTCAAGCAGCCGACTGCTTGCTGGCTGCTTTTCAGCTCATCTGCCAGTGCTGGTAACAGGGATGCTGCTCTGTGCTGCCTTTTGGTTTAGGAAGGTGTTCTGCTCACATAAAGGCTTCTCTTTAAAGGAAAGTTTTCAGCAATTGTGCCTAGCCTGTATTTTTAAGTTGGTTTAAGCGTATCACCTTTGTTTGGAGAGGCTGAAACTTGTAGGTACTTCTTCATTATCTGTACCAAGCCGACTCTTTTTGATCCTGGCTAAAAGGATTTAAACCTACAGTTTAACTCATCTGCAGTAGCCATTTAAGCTCCTGCTTCCTCCATGGGGCTCTCAGTTCTTACACAGAGCCATGTGCTGCTTAGCATGCTGTTGCTGTTCAAGTCCCAATCTCTTGGTTGTTTGGGGGTTTGCTCCTCCAACCCACAGAGGTCTGGGAAGTGGTACCTGCCGTTTCTAGCAGCACCAGCACAGCACTGCTGTTTCAGCTTGCCTTCTGCCAACCTGTATCCTGGTCCCTGTTTTAGGACTGTTGGCAAAGGGAGATGTAAAATGACGTGCCAGGATGCTGCAGAGCAGAATTAAACTCTCGGTCTCATCCCAGTCCCCAGAATACAGAAATGTCCACAGTGAAGCGGACACCAAGGTCACCGAAGCAATTAAGACTCGTATGTCCTTCATTTTAGTCCCAGGTCAAACTGTAACACTAACTCCTTCCCACCCAGTGCATTGTAGCAGGAGCTGTATCCCGTGGGAGCCATCCCTCTGCACAGAGGGACCAGCTGGGTGCAGCGGAAATGCCAGTAGAACCTTGCCCTTGCAGACATTATCCCTGCTCCTTGACTGGGTGGGGAACCACCGTTTGGGAACAGAAGGTGAAAGTGGAAAAGCAAACAAGACTCTCAAACTGCTCCACTCACATGCAACTGGCTTTCAGCTTGCCTTAGAAACAACTTTGACCCTGGAAAACATACATGAGTAGGAACTAGGGACTGGGTGGGAGGAACAGCAAAGCCCACGTAGACGCTGGAAATGTGTGGGATTTTCGGCTTCAGGTCAGCACGGATGGACATAATGATCCCCTGAGGCTTTCCACTTAAAACTGCTGGTTCCAGCTCACCCCTCCCCTGCTCCCAGCATTGCCTCTGGCCATTCACACACTGCTCCTTTTGCTTACACCTCTTCTCTGCCCTGGAGAAAACACATGCTCAGAGTGACCCAGCTTGTGGGTCTCACTGGAACTGCCACCAGTTCCTTTGGCCTGACACATGTTTATGGATCCCATCCCCTACCCTTTTTACTACAGGCAGCAATCTGGGCAAGGCCTAAAGTAGCTGCAAAACACTTAATTCTGGATCTTCCCATTTTTGTGCAAATTAAGCCATCACACTAGCAATACCTTGGTTTATCTTTCGTGTTTGATACACTATAAATCAAACAGGACCTGAATGCACTCCTCCTGACTTTTGATATTACGTACTTGTGCATCTGCGCTGTGTTCCAGATGCCTTTGCCAAAATGTTAACAGTAATACTAGGAGGACTAAACAAAGCAGATGTTCTGTAATCCCACACCAAAAGGCAACCTGGGAATGTTGGGGGTTCTGCAGGTACAGAAAGTTTTATCCCTCTAGCTATGTACTTTTATTCACATAAACTAATTATTCTAACAGCTCTATAAGGTATCATCATCACCTTATGAAGAAGACACTGAGATGGTTGATTTGGCAAAGGACACAGAGTTGTGGAGCTCAGACCTGTGATCAGTTCTACCCTCCCACTCAAGCTTGCCTGCAGTGGAAGCGTACGATGTCATATTTCAGTGCAGGGATCATTAAACCGTAAAACTCTATTTTAGGAGGGTTGTTTTCATTCTTTCCCCAAATAGTAGATTGTCTCTAGAGATAATAAAATACAAATATCCATTAGGGTAGGAAAAAAGCTAAGCAACTTTACAGATACTGAGTTCTGTTTTCCTAAACCCTTTGATTTCCCTAGGGTGTCACAAGGTAGCCAGCTAAAAGCAAAGACGTCCCAGGGGGAAGTATTTGCAGTGATACTGTATTTGTAAGGTGGTAAGAAGTCTGTACTGGTTACAAAATCGTTAAAAATTGTCAATGGCTAAAAAATGGGAATGTTTTAGGCCTAATCCATCTCCTGTCAAAATTCATCAACAAAACTTCCACTGACTTGGGGAAGTGCAGAATTGGGGCCTCTCATTTCTAGGAGCTATTGTACAGCATCACTTCATGCTCATTAATATACACCTGACAAGCATATATTCAACCCAATATTTCGTTACCAGAATGCAACAGCTTGAAAAAAACATTGCGCTCTAACTTTGAAAAATGGTTTTGCTCCCCAAGGTGCAGCACCAAAGAACAGAGCGTATTAAAATACTGCCCAGGTAGCTGAGGGTTGCCAGCACAGATCAGCGCAGGGAGGAATAACCTGAAGGAAGCTCCATCACTTGGTACGACTGCTGGGATCATATCATTACTACAGCCAGAAGGTGCACCAGACTGGAGCAGCGACATGAAATTACCCTCCCAATGCTAAAGGAGTAAGAGATGCTGCTTAAAACTGATGTTGCAGACACAACTAGCAGTGATTCTCCAATGTGCTGAGTGCAGGAGGTGCCAAGGCAGGAGTTCTCCTCTGACACATGCTCCTACACACTTGCACCCAGTTTCCTCATCTCCTCTGAAACCAGCATCAGTACGGACAGAACTAGAGATGTTCAGGCAGCAGAGAGTCAGCATACAAAACACATGACAAAAATCTGAAAAGGGATTTGGTCTCTCCCCAACTATGCTGTGTTTGCCCTGGATGAGAGAGCGGTGAGCAAGTTCTATTTTCGACCATACGCTCTGCAACAACCTGCCTGTTTCTCACGATGGCAATCGCCTTATCTGAGCAGCTGGGCACAGTTAATACAGGGTCCCCCACTCTGGTTTGTGCCTGAACCATCGCTTTGCTGGCTGCTGCCTGCAGCCTTAGCTTCCTTATTTGACTTCTCACTGTCAAGCTCTACTTTTGCAACCAAAGTAGGGCACTTGACAGTAAGAATTCAGTGTTCTGTAATTTATGGAGTTTAGTGAAAAATTAAGTAGCAGGCTGAGAAGCAGCATGATGTAAACAAGGGACAGCAAACCCTGGATGATCTGCAAAGCTGAAACAGAGCTGTCCTCACCTTCCCTCCTGTTTCCATCAGCCATCTCTGCTCTGTGCCTTCCTGCTCACTAGCCACCTTTTTTTGATGGCAAAGGCTGTGTTGGAGCAAACCTGGAATCCATACGGTCCCCTTGCAGGTGCGGGGAGAGCTGCAGGAATGATGTAAATTGGCTGCGGCCTTCGTAACCACATTCATGTCATGCCACTCAGGCTGGGCTGCTGCAGCAAGAAGTAATGGAGTGTAAATCCCTGTTTGGAAGTACGAAGCGTCTCAAGCTTCTCCCTGTAACTCCTTCGCTCCCTTCATAAACCACATGAGGAAGGCATCTCCCCAAAGAACCACGGCTGGACTTTTTGGGTCATAATAGAGGCGGAGTATTCCCACAGCCAGAGCTGCCTGGCTGACGGGCTTAGAGCTATCTGCGATACTTCCAGGGGAATCTGGAGTCCTGAGACTAAAGCCTGCTAGCAGCAATCTTCTTTTAAAGTTATTGTATGGCTTGGCTACAAAGATAAGGTACCAGATGGCTTGGGAAGAATTTTTAGGAGACAGTTGTGCTGGTATGCCTGGAAGGATCTTGAGAGCTTACGTTTACAATAGACTATTTCTTTGGAGGCGAAGAATGTTTGTCAGGATCATCAGTTTTAATTACTCTGAACGTAGGCTGTTTCTAAATGCAGGCACTGTTAAGAGGAAGGGGCTTTTTTTCTGTCTTCCTTTTTTTTTCCTGAAGAGAGGACAGCTAGCAGGAATCCCTTCTTTAACTTTATAGGTAGCAGATTGACTCACAGAGACTAACATTAAGCAGTTTTCATCCCAAATAGTATCCTGCAGCACTTATTTTCACTGACAAATTATTCATTGCACAGGCAGATATTTCTTTTTATTTATTTTCAGTCAATGAAGCAAGCAGCTAATTTTGTCAACCCTAAGTACACAAAACCATGGATCAGCCTTCCAAATTCCCAAGATGTTTAAACCAAGCCTTTGTCTTCTGGTTGCAAGGAAGGATGGGGTAGGATTGCCCTCCGTAAGGATGCCAGGAAGGATAAGCAGTGTTGATGAAAGAATTAGCTAGCTACCTGCCAGTAATATAGATACTGCTTTCAGACACCCAACACCTAAAACAAAGTGTGACTGAGTTGCAGTACAGATCATAGCACGATTATCTACAATACCAGAGGCTGCATTTGATGACACCAGGAATAGGGTTCCCATAGACCCACTTTAAGGGCATGACATTTTTTTAGGTCAGAAGCATTACCCAGACATTAGGTAGAGGATTTGGGTCATTTGAGCCTTCCTGATAACCACAACCCCACTGGAGCTCCTCATTGCCTGCGGGTACATAGCAGACCTGAAGCGATGTGCAAGTGGACAGCAAATTTATATGGCTGGAGACAGAGCAGCTCGGCTAAGGAGGCAATTTTTCTATCCTATGATGCAAGTAGGTTGGATAGACGTGTCACGTTTGTCAGGCCTCTCTACTTTCTATATACACTAGAATATAAATAACATCACTGAATGTTGTTGATGCTCATGTTTGTGAGCCAGCTGTTGCCACGTTTTTCTTCCCAATTTTTAACAGCTTAATTCTTAAATATCCCTAAAAATTCTGGATGGAAATGTTAAAGGAAGGAAGCATGACTTGGAAATTACTGTAACCTGAATGGATTTGTTGACTTAACTGACATGGTCTTGACATGACAGGTCCCACTGAGGGACCAAGACCCCTTTGTACTAACTGCAGAACAAACACAGGACTGAAAACCATGCTGGTATCAGAGTTCCCCTAACTTATCATACTCAGTTAATGCATTACTCCATGCTAGCTGGCCAGCCAAGAGTGACATTTATTACAGAGGTGGGAAAGTCATACATATCAGCAGCATTGTTTCTCTATACCTTTTTCAGAGCAGGTTCCTGCCCACAGCTCTTTGTTAATCAAAGCCCATAATCAAAACAGAGAATTGTCCAAGTTGGAGACATGTTATCTACCAACAAGATAGACATTTATGTTCATGCAGCACCAGGACAGGAAGATGCTGGTCCCTGGCTGAGTGTCCCAGCCAGGACTCCAGCGTCCCCAGACTCATCATGGCTTGTGAGCCATGCTGGCATCTCGAGCGCCCATGGGTCAACCAGACACCCCGAGAGCCGAGTGGACACCCTGCACAGATGTGCAATACTGGGCTCATTGAAACAAATGCCTATCTGGTTTCATTCATTTATTGATTAACCTCTCTGAACAGTGAGAATATACTTCTGTAGCCCCAGTTATATGTATGTATGTAAAACCACCTGGCTTAGAGCAGCAGTATCTAATCGCATGAAATTTTTTTTGAACATCATTATGAACAGAGAACAGGTCTATGGGCCAAGAGTCAGCAGTTTTTCAGGATCTAACAAGCTTCTATAGAGACCATCAAGGGGGTTTCAGAGTCCCCATCTTTCTGCTGCTTTTGCAGCCTCATGACAGCTCTGACCAAGAACTGTTCCCCATGCCCTGCCCTCTCTTACACAGCACAAGGAACAGAAGAGGAACTTCTGCATCGCTTAAATATAGAACTGCTGGTCTGTTTGGGGCCATTTCACATCATCTCCAGGGTACACCATTGGTGACCATTCAATTCTGACAGGACAAGAACAAGGTAAACTTAGAGTAGTGCTGTACCTGAACACCATCCCATCTTCCAGGGATCTGCTGTTGGGTGACCTGCACCAGAAATGATGTCCTTGTGATCTTCTGCTGAGCTGCTTCAGGAGAGGGACCCATGTCCTGCCTGCAGAGATACAGACATCATTGTAACTCTTCCCCTTTTGCTGCTGTAGTGTTGGTATTGAAAAGCTTGACCTTGCATTGCTGTACTGTCTGACATTGATACCAAGCACGATAGCTTCCACTGAGCATCCAGAGCTTCCACTGAGCATTCCAGAACAGACAAAGCTCTGGAAATCCCAGATTAACCAATTCTAATTTTAAAAAAAACCCACCATAGTCTCAATTGCATGCGTGTGCAGCTGGCCTAGGACTGCCAGTGGCTGTGAACTTTTAGCAGAAAGGGTTGGGAGATCTTTCAGCTCATGGACCTATAATTACCGCTGTCAAGGACAGAAGCCCCTTTCACTTTTCTGCCCCATTCCCTCAGACCTTTCTCATGCCCCAGCCCTCTCCTTGTGTCCTTCCTTCAGGCCATGCATCATCTCTCCTCGTCGCCAAGGACTCTGGTTCCTGTGCCTAGAAACTAGCTCTTGTCTAGGTCAGATCTTTTTCTTTTTGCATTCATTGAAATCTATTTAAAAAAAAAAAAAAAAGAAAAAAGACAAAGCATATAATCTAATTATGCTTGTACTTACTTGGCAGAATCTTAGATATTTTGCAACCAATTTATTTATTTGACCCAGCAAAGAGCTTCCAGGAGAAGACATGAGAATGTGATATGACGACACAGATGCCTACTGTCAGTCTGAAACATGGCACAAACGTGCACCTCTCTCTCCAAGCCCCTTTGGCAGCAGTGCACGTAGCTGCTTTCTTGATTTTGGGAAATAACGTGCAAGCGCAGCCAGCCTCGCCCTGCGGTCAGGAGGTGTCTGGAGTGCCCTGCAAGCACGGATACAGCAGTGCCTGGCCCTCACACCACAGCCACGAGCCCCTGGGCAGCGTATGAATAGCACGGCGGTTGGAAAAATTCACACAGAAGATTTTGCAAGCGCATTTGCTGGTTGTAACTTTGTCACAGAGCCTGGAGTCTCCTACAACTGTGAGAGAGTCCTTGCCGTTTATAGCTGAGGTCAGTGGACGGCCAGAGCAAGGAAGTTTGTATTGCAGCAATTTGTACCTTATCTTGTTTATAGATGTAAACAGAAGGTTTACGCTTCCGTTTCTGAACTCTGCTACACTAAAAACACTCAGCACATAGAGGAGGAGAGAGCCACACCACGTGTGTGTGCACTTACTTCTTGAGCACGTTTCGAGATGCACAGTTAAAGAGTCCAGCATTTCTGAAGTGTTTGGAAATTAGCACTCTCTTGCACTGATTAAACCCAATCTCTCTGCAGACTGCAGGGGTCATTCCAGGATCTCCATAGGGTCTGGATGTAACTCTAAGTCTCATGGACTTGGGTCAACACCACTGAAGCCGAGTCCTTTCATGAGCTTTAGGTCACTCCCAATTGCTTCTGAAGTCATTGCCCAGGCTTTTCTCATTTTAGTCACAGTACTAGAGTTTTGTATCATTTGAAAAGCTTCAAGGGACATATGGAGCCTACAAAAGCATAGTTATTGTGCTAGCTAGCTTCAGTCCCATGCCAAGGAAATTATTCATGCACACTCTGTGGATAGGAGGCACAAGCTTTCATGTGGTTATATGGATAAAGGGAGGAGAATTTGGGCCACTGACTCAGCCTGTCAGCAATGCTTCCCCCTAAATACAGCCATGGAGCTGCAAAGCAGATTTCTCACAGCAATGATGGTGGGGCAGTACTCCCTTTGGAAAATGTGACCCCTTATTTACACACCACTTGGAAACCAGTATCATACAAGGGAGCCAAACTCTTCTAAAAGTCTGGCCTTTTGATTATAACCTTTCATGAAAGTAAACAATCAAATGAGAAGCAGCTTAGAGATAGCATTTCAAACAAGAATCAGACATTTTGCCTGGAACAGGAGCAAACTGCCCAGCCCATTAGAGACATGGTCATGCTATACGATGCTGTGCTCCTGCATCCAAAAAGAAACCTGACATTCAACAGGTGTTCTGCTTTTTGGATAGCATCATGGAAGGAGAAAGAGTGTGAGGAGATACACTACAAGAAGGTCCTTTAAAGGCACCAACTTTTCCATTTCAACTCCGTGACCAAAGGCCTTTTTTTCTTTTCCCCCACCCTATCAGCAACTTTTATTAAATTACAATTGCAGTGGTCACTGCAGAGCATGGGGTACATTCCTGCTTCAGTTGTCTTTGTGTCCTCTTGGCAGCGATCCTAAACAACCAGAAAAGCAGACAGTTGCTATTTTCCTCCATTTTTACTTTCCACTTAGAAGTATTTCTTATTTTTGCCTTGACACACTGAAAAAATATATTTTTTTCTTATGATCCTTTCTTAAAAGAATTAAATTCACTCTGTTATTTTAGTTAGCAAAAATAGAAACTCCAGTCATCTGACTGTAATTGTACAATAAAGCCAAAAGTAGTTCATTTCAGTCCTTGTTCCACAATACTTATATAATTCAGACCTGGAGACAAAAGCACTAAGGTCATGGATTAACGGTGGCTTAAGGTTGGAAATAGCCTGAGGAAGTAAGGATGACAAAGTAATTACTACTGGGCAAATCATATGTTAATGGGTATGGGAATTATTTAGTGTATGGCATTTAATCAATGTAAATGGAAGAAATATAAAGGCAAATTCAACTCTTAAGGTCTCCTCGAATATATATACATATGACTAGTCTTTCTAATTGAAATAAATCTAAAAAAATTAATTTTTGAAATGACAATATATTTTAAAAATTATTTTGTATATAATTAAAACTGGTTTTGTAATCATTACCAGTGCTTTATAAGTTTGCTTTTAGTGTATAAACTAAAATCTGTGCCCTTCAACCGATGCACCAAGCAACTGAAAAAATCAGTGTGCAGAAACTCATCCCTAACACCTGCCATAAACTACATTTTTCTAGATAAAAGATCACAGTTCAGAGGTAAAGAATTCTGGCAATTCACTTTGCTGGAGAGCATGGGAGGCAAATCATATAAAAGCCTTCATGGGCATACCTAAACAAGTTAGCAAAAGTCCATAATAAAAACTCTGGTGGGACCTGTACTCCCCAGTGCTGGAATTTCACAAGACACCCAGCAATGCTTTGTTAGGATCACCTATTGCAAGAATTACAGCGGGTACAATAATAATTGCTGTGCCCAACACAATCAAAGAGCTTGCAAGAGTGAAAGACACAGGAAAATTAGGAAAGGAATTCTGTGACAAGAATGGCATGCAATTTTTCCCCACAACAAATAAGGGAAGAAAATTAGATTTCTAAGCAGAGTGTGAATGTTTATGTGCCAGGGTAGCAGCTACTGCCTGAGCTGAAACCATCTCTCAGAGCCCACAGGAGGTTCAGAACAAGGAGTGGCCAAAGACATCCAAGGAGTACAGCAGCAATTAATTTTTTAGTGTTTCTGTGCTAAATTACACCTGCACACATTATCACCTAGTGAAAAAAACATATATGAGTCAAAATGCTCTGTTACTGACCAGAGCACCTCTAGCCTTACTGCACAGGACAATTCTCTGAAGTCTGAGTGCTTTGTGTCTGTGGTTGGGACTTCCTGGTTCATCTTGGCCTTCATCATAGCTAAGAGCAGAGAGTTTACAGAGACCTTTTGGGTCTTTCTAACACTGTGTTAGTAATAGCAGAAATAAAACCACTGTCTTGAGATAATGCACCTTCTTTTATACAAACATTCCTTCTAAAAGTCTTAAATAGGCAATAAAACAATATTTAGTCTTACAAGCCTTCTTTGTTTAAGTTCATAATGTACCAACCTGCCACATGCATTCACCACATTCAGATCACCTAGAAACCTCTATTTATTAGTAACTCATCCCAAAGTAAATGTACTATTTGAGTCAAAGATAATCTGTTCTGAAGAAGGGTGCTAGCCAGGTCCTGTGGATACAGGAGGATAAGGAGCTCTTGAAAAGAGGTGGGACAAAAAGAAATAACAGAGAATGTTTGGGGGGGGGTGGTGGTTATTCAAAGCCATGTTTTCTTTAATCAAATAGAGTTTGGGACCTGAGGAAAACATCCACTTACTCCCAAGCCTTTGGATGCCAACATCAGGAAGATGTTGAGGCATGGCATCCTGTGCCCATACACACAACGCAGCATCTCAGGCTGTTTAACTATTTTCCCTGTCCCTCAGCTACCCTGTGCAGAAGCAAAGCAGTTGTTATATACATGTAGTATGACTTAAGGGCTGCTTAACAGGCTGTTTCTGATTCTGTCTGTGTTATGAGCCACATAATCCTATTTAGTGTTTTAGCTTTTTCATAAACGAATCGGTGGATCTGTGCTGTTCCTTGTCCAGTGGCAGCAGATAGTAACGCCTTTGGCACGCAGCACTCAGCTAAGGCAAGCACTGAAAGTGTTAACTCCAAGGCAGGATAATGTCCTATTTGGTTGAAGTAAAAAGTAAATAAATACAGGATTTACTGCAATTTAAGGCTTAAGATGAGATCAGATGCCTGTCATCTCCAAACACCTCTCAATCAGCAAAAAATAATCCTTCACAGAATAGATCCTTGGGTTTTGGTGCAAGTTTTTCTGGAGCAAATGGAGCCATATATTATTCCTCTGTAGAGTGGAGGGAGGTGAAGTATAAACTCAGCTGAAAATTTATCCAGGGCGTCTGGCAAGCATGGGCCAGAAATATGTGATTTGTGCTGCTTACTGGATCTCTGCATTTCATGAATCCCAGATGATGTGCAGGGGGGATCTCTTTAAATGGATGTAGGAAGTTAGAACTGTCATCAGCTAATGAAGAGGGCAGGGGAGTGAAAATGGAGCAGAAGAGAACATGGGCTCAAAGATATGCCCCCATGGCGCAGGAAGAAAGACTCACCCATGTTTGTGGGAATTCCTGCTTTAGAGCCACCTGCTACAGGGTTAATTTTCTTCCCCTCTTTATTTCAAATGAGGAGAGTCAACCCGACCTTTACTTTCAGATCCAAGAGAAGCCTTGAAAATGAGAACAGCGAAGCCATCCAAATGCAAACACCATCCTCCCCCCCCAAGTTTGCTGCTTCAGTGAACACAGTGGCATGCTTGAATTTGCTTTCCTACATACCAGGAGGCTTGTAGCAGAAAATGAAGTTAAATCCATAAACTCAGGACCCAATTCAGTCAAGTGGCACGAGCTCTGGTTTGGCTGCAGTGTGTGAAGGATCCTGTTCTGCAGAACAAGTCTCTGGTCCCAGCACAGTCTTTTGGGCATTTGTCATTCACCCCACCTCATGGGAACAGCCCCTGGACAGGGCTGCAAGGGGAAATGTTCCTAACCAGGGAGGAAGGAAGGGCTGTAGACAGCCTCCCAGGATGCCTCCATCCTTCTCTTGTAGCTCTCTCCATTCTAAAAAGGTTTCATTTTATAGGGTTCAACAAGAGTAAACAAACAAACCACTCATCCGGACCAGCTTCAGTAGGAAGTAATGTTAAAAATTCAGAAAGGGAGAAAATAATCCAAAATAGCCAACACCTAAGGCTTCGTGGATTGTCTTAACAGTTCAGATTTATAGTAGCACCCTACTTACTATATGTCTCAAGCATATCTACTCTTAGCACACTTTTGCTGGGTTATTTTCGGTTTTGAACCTTAGCCTTACAAGGACTCATCTGACCAGATGGTTAACCTTTGTTTTAAAGGATGTCATAAGTAAAAACAAACTCCAGCCTTGCAAAGCTTCCCTGTTTGCATTTTTTACCCCCAATTACTAAGGAAAGTAATCCAACAGATTAAAAATCCCTTTCTGGGAAGTGTTATCCAACGGCAAAGCAGGGCTGCTGTCACCATGCTGATGATAGTCACTAAAATGCAGCCACTTGGTCAGCTGAGATGGCCCAGATGCTTGAAAAAACATTGCAGAATGAGCATTTCATCCCTGTTCTGTCTGCCCTGCACACAGAAATGCTAGGGGAATCAAGGCAACTTCATGGTGCCTGACAAAGTTAGAGCAGATGAGAGATTGAGTTAGCTGGTCATATTGTGTATTATTTCAGAATAATACCTAGCTACCTCTAATTCTTAACATATTTTGGTTTCTCCTGTCTGCAGGCATCACAGACCGCCTCTTACCCCTGTTTGAATCATGTCACAGATGCCACCGGAGCATGAGAGGACTGGGAACAGAAGTCAGTTACAGGTGAGATGCAGAGAAGAACAATGCACATCTTTGGCATGTCACTGGAAACAAAGGTTAACCCACTTTCCCCTTTTTTGCAGGTCACTCTGAAAGTGGGGTGAATTTTGCCAACCCAAACATTTCCAGGTACCTTTATGTTGTGTTTCCTATCTCATTTCTCCTAAAGTGTCTCTAACAAATTTCATAGGTGATTTCCGGAGTCAGGACTGTGCCTTTGTATTTGTATTTCATAGCCCTCAGCAGAATTGTTGTCCATGAACTTTGGTTACTCATGAACAGAGGAGGCTCAATGAGCAGCAAAAAGGACTGGAAATTATTTTATTTTTTTGCCATGGGTTATAGTCACAGACAAGCTCCTCTCTCCAACCAGCTGCTTGAAACATCCCGTTTCCTAGGAAATGATCTTGTATATTGGCTAGCTTTGAAGGGTCATTGAGCAAGTTGCTGGCTACATCTATGGCAGACTCAATCTTATAGGGGAGCCATGGCTAAGTTAATTTAATTTCTCAGAGGTCTATTTTTAAATCAAAAGAGAATATGATAAAAGTAAAGAGGAGGTGGACCCACTGCACTGGCTAGCATGGCAGCCTCTACCTGGGACAACCTTCCGGGTATAGTACCCAGAAGTTCAAGCACATATCAAGATCTCTTCAAATCAGCTCCAACAGGACCTGGTAACATCAGGAGCAATGATGGAAGGAGCCCTGAAAGTGCTTTGTGCCTGCACCAAAATCCTTGACATTACTGGCAAAGCACCCACTGAATTTATTGGCTTTGGATCAGGCTCATTACAGAAACAGCTGGAAAGGTGAGTGGCTTTAATTAAGTGGACAGGAATTTATGAATTACATTGGATGCTTCACTGTAAAAAATAAACTGTTTATTAATAATGGTTTTAAGGCTCAGTTCCTGTTTTAAGCAAAATAAATTTAAGTAAGCAGTCCCAGCTGAGCTTCTGGTAGGAGGGAGTTTACTGGAGAAATTAAACAAGTTAAGGAAAAGAAAAAAAAAAATTAAAAAAAAAGCACTACTCTTCATCTGCCACCTTTAAGTTTTAGGAGGAACACAATGCAACCTGGCACTTGCACTTCAGATGTTTTAACAAGCCACTAGCAACAGGTATAGTTCTCCTCTGGAGAAGAACTGGGAATCTCAGAAGCTCTGTCATTTCTTATTGTCCTGATACTGTAAATATGCTTTGTATACACACACTATGTATATTTTTATATATAAATACACACACACATATATAGATAGATACTTACTGATGCAAAGCAGTTTTGAAGTTTCCCTCAACAAAGAATGTGGCAGCTGAAATGCACCCAACTCAAGCTGGCAAACGCTCTAGAATGCGCCACACGAGATGGAAAGGGAAGCAATTAAATGCCATTTTGTTGTCAAAGAAGGATCGGTTCCCTGCAATACTTCAAATTCCTTCTGTAACCATGGGTAGATGATTTAGTGCCAAACATTCAGAGAGGTTTAGGTTTGCAAAGACGCAGATAGAAAATTTACAGGAATTTCTCTAATGCCTTGTGCCAAGGGGAGCTGGACATCTGGGGAGAATTTTGAGAATTGCTGTGTGCCTCCTTCTTTCCCAATCTATTTCAACATTGTTTTCTCTACGTTGGCTCTTCCTATTTAGAAAAATGTCAAAACCACTGATTTCCTCCCTCATCAGGAAGGATCAGGAAAATGGGGTGCTCCCTCAAGCAACTCATCTGAAAGAAGGAGATAAAGGAAGGAATATGAAAAGTTTAATGGATTGCTCCCCACCTTTACCAGACATCAACGATCTATGAAATATTTATCAGCAGAGCTGCTGTCCTCATGCTAGGCAGTGCTACCCAGAGCCTCTATGGTATCATTTCTTCTTAAACATTACTTTTCTTCCTTTACGCTTATCAACAAAGGCTTTCGCAGACTTGGGGGAGAGCTTCACACCTGAAAGTGGTGTTCAGCTCCACCATCTTTTCTGAGCAGTAAAAGACCGTGCCATCGGTCGTGAGGGTCTACCAAAACCATAGAGCTGAAAAACAGCCCCGCTCTGTTCTGCACCATGAAACAGCTCTGATGTGTGGCAGAAACTCAGCATTTTATCAGCATTCATCACAGAACCATTATGGCCCAAACATCAGTGTCCCAGGCAGAGTTACAGGATCACGGAGACATCACACCACATCATATGAATCTGGCATGTTTACATTTTCATCTTGCGCAAGCCACTGTCCCACACTAGAGATGTTCTCAGGCTGGCATCTTATCTAATGCAAGAAAGCTTGCTGTGCCCTTTGCCCTCAGGTTCCTTTTCCCACCTGTGCTCAAGAATTACTAAAGAAAGTACTGGGAATACACCTCCCAGGACAGTTGCATGTTTTTTAATGGAAAACCATCTTTGTGTACTTAAAACAAAACCCCAAAAGCTGACATGCATTTCTCATGGTGAAGGTAGGAAAGCATTTGGTAAGGAGCCAATCTGCAACAGCCACAGAAGCTGCAAAGCCTTGTTTCTTTTGGATCCCTGGCTCAGGGTTGGGCCAGTCTCTAGGTAGCAACACACAAAATAAAATCAGAACATCTCCTGTAGCGGGAATACTTTTCCTATGAGTAGTTTGTGGGGTCTGGAGAATTACTTGAGATTAAAAGGCAACTTTTGTTCTTGATTGTGGGGTGTGAACTTAATCTCTCCTTTTCTCAGTTGTTTATCTTGATATTGCTGACACATCTAGCTGTCTGTCAAATTTGGACAAAACTCAGTAACCTGTTCAGGTGCAGAGTCTGATTTACAGCGTGATGCTGGAAATCTTCTCTTTAGGAAACCAGGCTTAAAAAAACCCCAACAAAACTACATAATGGAGTTTGACTTCAGCTGTGTCAACTCTACTGATGACTCATGGGAAGTTAGTGAAGCAAATTCATGAGCCATTACTGATCCACAACATGGGAACCCTACTGATTTTAATTACTAGGAGTATTGGTTGGAGCATTAAATGACAGCCATTTATTAGACTAATAAATACAGAGTTTTGCATTCCTATAGGAAACATCAACAACTTTTGATGCAAGACAAGCGACCATTTATTCCATCAGAATCACAATGTCTTTCCGAGTAGCATGTCAAGGTGAAGGACCTCCAAGAAATCTAGACATAGTCTATTTTCTCCTCAGGATACATCCTGCTGGGTCATTAATATGTTATCTGCTGAGCCATAAGACAACAAGCAAAGCCAAAGAAAAGCAGTCTAGTGAAATTTGCCATGAACAGAGGATGCATCAGTTTGCTACTTAAATAAATAAATGTTTAAATATTTAAACAAAAAATCTTGATTGTAAAAGGAAGAGCTCCGTGCAAGGGAGAAGGCAGATGAAAGATGACATTTTCTGGACTGACAGCAGATAGAACTACTGATCCAAAACACTTGAATACAGAAAGCACTGCCAGGTTCCATTTAGATGGATAATGAATGGCTGGAGTAGTTAAGGGAAAAAGAGATGTTACGCAATGATGATACTTAAAGCTCCCTCCCAAAGGATGTACTTTGACTGCTTTGATCAAGTGAACAAAGAAGAAAATTCCCACCTTGCTTTGACTCCACAGCAGAGACAGTTTTCTTGGCAAAGCTGAGGAGGAGAAATAGGCTTGCTCTGAATTAGTGTCAGCAGTCTCCCCATGGCTCTCCATCTGACCTTGCTGTACAGGAAAGCCACGAGACAGAGGAGATCGGTAGCCCGAGCAGAAATAATTTGGTGAAGTCATCCAGGCAGCATTATTCCCCTGCACTCCTGAGGACAAGCTTCAGTGATTTACACTGAATGGCAATGGCAAGGGGAGCCCCTATTCACCAAGCACGGTGGGGACTCTTTGTCCAACAGACAGCCCAGGTACCCCCTCCGAAGGTGAGTGTCAAACAGGACTGTTCCGCTTTCTAGACTTCTTTAAGAAAGCTTCATCTGCTGGCAAAAATCCAAGTGGGATATCACTCTCCTTTGAAAGTTAGCAATCAAACAACCAAAGGGTGTGTTATTTCACAACCCTCTCACAGGGAGGGTGATGCCCAGAGCTCCAGGAGCTCAGGGTCTTTCCTTCCTTCACATATTCACCAGGAGAACATCCTACCTACCTCAGTTTTAACCTCCCACGCCCTTTTCACTCCAGTTGTTTACCAAACTCCAGACACTTTATTAAGCAGAACTAGAAGAATAAAAGATTGTGAGAGTATCTTGAGGGAGTGTAATCAGTGACTGCAAATACCAAATAAAAGTTATTCAGCTATTGTTCATTCAGCACCATGCTCAAGAGAAAATGAATTTCTGACCTTCAGCCATTTCATAACCTAAAAAATTACTGCTAATACTACAGACAAACACTTTATTACGTATTTGTAAGGAGACATCTGCTAAAGTCAAAGGAAAGATTCCCACTACTTTATTTTAGGGTTTCATAGTAACCAAAGTTTTCAGAACACCTTGCAGGTGTCCAGCAGTGCACCATCAGTAAAAGGTGTACTCCCACTTGATGGAGTTGCACATTCAGTGCTTCCCAAAAATCAGACACTGTGGCTTGAGCAGAAGATACATGTGCTCAATGGAGCCAGCACAATGTGATATGAGCCTTCATCCTCCCTTTGGAGAGGTCTGTATACACAAGTTTCCTTTCTGGTATTGACTCAGCACCCTTACCAAGAGCCCTGTCCCACATCCCGACTACTGCGTTGAAAAGCTTAATGCTCAACTGCAGACCTGAGTTTGAAAAAGCATTTGCAGACATATCCTGTCTCCACAAATCCAAATATCAAAATTTTCATCTTTCTGAGACATCTTCAAACTGAGCAGACTTTGCAGTTTCTGAATATCTCACTGCTCACACATCCATCCATTTGGCTAGAATATTAACTCTGTAACTGTATGACACAAAACCTAAAAGCCATTTAAACCTAGCTATTTTCCAAAATCAAGAGCTTCTCAGAAGGTTTTTGTTGCCTTGCATCAACATGCACTTCCTTAAATAGCATAGTACTCAAAATCCCTATATATTTTTAAATTATATGAAATAGTTCACTAGAAGTTACACAGGAAACTTCATATGAACCATCTGTGTTTGGCCACTCAGTTAATATCCATTTCTGGAGTTCTGGGTCACAAAATTCTATTTATTTCAAAAGCTGGCTAAAAGATCACTTGGATTTTATCCTGTTGGCTGGAATCTTGTATATCTTGTACAACTTCCTGGCTGCGTAGATGACATGTTGCAGCAGTAACCACAGAACACTTAGAGGAATAAAACTGAGCCATCTTTGGACACTGGGACAGTTTTCAAAGGCCACTGCAAATACACTCAATCCATCATTTGTTTTGCATTACTACAAGTCACATATATTCCCTGGGAAATATAAGTAAATTTTGGTGGGGGGAGGGAACAGGAGAGGGCAGGGGAGGGAAGGCAAGCAAATGTAAATACTTGAAGTGGAAATTAATATTGAAGAAATAGTCATTTGTGCTAAACAATATTCCCAGGCTGAATATTAAACATTTACTATTTAAATATAAACCAAACTATCGGTGTAACATAAGCATAGTTGAGAAACAGGAGTTTATTTCATATAAATATATATTTTTTCAATTAAAATAATCACTCAAGCTAGTGAAATACCCCAAAGAAGTTAAAACTACTTAACCAAGGCTCTATGCTGGGATTTTGCATCGAAGCCAAGCCTTCAGTATGCATTGGAGCATCAGAGGACAGAGACTGTCCTGCTGCCCAAGGTTGCTCCTAGAAACTCTCTTGAGCCAGTTTCTGAAGCCCTGCACATACTTTCTCTCCTCCAGCATCCCCTTCTTGCAAAATAGAAATAAATATGAGTAACAGTTTTGCTGACTTAAGCCTGTCTTCACAACATAAAGTCCAACTCATGCTGCCTGCAATTCCTTACCCAACATTAATGGGATAAAAATGGGAGCCTTCAATTCATCTCTCTGCTCCTCCCTTGGCTTGGAAGAGCTTCCCACTCCCTTTTCTCTTTCCCTTCCTCAGTTCATGTACCCTACAGTTTAATTCATACAGCTGCCTTTTTTCTTTAGTTCTCTCCCTATGTGGAAAGCTTTCAAGGTTTTTGTCTGTCTCTAAAATGAAATGAAGTAGGAAGTGTAGGCTGAACTTAGAACCTAAAGAGGAGGACAAGCATAGTCTGTTCCTCCCACCCTCCTCCCCGTTTCTAGAAATCTTGGTCCCAAGGTTGTGCCTAAGCCATCATTCAAAAGCCATTCTTGAGCTGCAGTCCCAAGGATTTGTATAATTCCTTTTGATCCCATTCATGCTTTGGCTTCCTCAACTTCCAGCATCAAGGAGCTCCACAACTGAGTCATGCTTTTCTGGACAACAGTGCAGTAAACCAAACAATGCCAGAGACAGATGGCATTCTGGCTTTCTTCCCTGTTCCCCTCAGTCCACCCACAGCTGCAGACGTTCACACAAGAGCCACAAATCTGACCCGTGCAAGGACACTCTGAGCAGAACATGCACATAGAGGACACATCAAGACCCCAGATCCAACCACTTTATGTTAGTTCTGTCCACAGCTCCCTCCTCTTTTATTGTGAGCACAAATCTCAGAAAATTGAGCTGGAAGGTCACCCAGCTCATGCCTTTACTCTGTGGTGGTGCATGTTACCAGAGATCTTCCCAGCAGATGTTTTACCAGCTCTCAGATGCTGCCAGTAACAGAGGCTCATGCCTTCCAGAAGCAAACCAGTTCCATTCTCAAATACCATTGCAGGTATGAAGCTCAGCCCAGTGCCAACTCTGGATCTCCCTATCTTCAAGAAGTGGGTTTCTGAGCTGCTCTGATCAAATAAGTTTCAAAGGTGATTACAGCCTCATAAGTGTTTCTCTAAGCAGTATCCTGTGGGATGGGAAGGCCAGAATTCAGGCAGAAGCTTTCTCCTGTACAAAAGCCTTGCCACTGACATTGTCAAGGGATCTGTTGCACTCCATTGTGCCCATAATCTTCAAATTAAAGCTCCCTAAATCCACAATAGCCTAATAAACCACAAGCCTGTAACAGCCCCTTCAATTTTCCACGTTAATAATCCATGGATTAAGAGTCCCTCTGCTGCTACAATAGACAGAACTGATCTTCTCTACTGTGTCAATGACCCATGAATTATAGGGCTGTGTCTCAGATGGTTAGATAATACTTCACTCAAGTCCCCGCGATAGATTTTTCTAACAGGGCAAATTCAGGGCTCAGTTTTAGAGTAAAAGCACATTGTGGCATTCTCATTTTCAGGATCACTCTTCCTACTCCTCTTGGCAGCATCCCCACACAAAAGCACAACCCCCCTTTTTATCACATGAATCGATTTTGGTTTGCAATAAATGGCCTCGTCACCTTTCATTTACAACTGTACATTTCACATCACGTGAAAGTTTAATAAGAAGCAGAGTTAATAAGAAGCAGAGTTTCATAACTAGTTAATCAACTGATGCAAAAATCCTTCCATTTTCTTGTAATAGGATCTTATTATAACCCAGAATATTTTAATACTGATTTGTGGATAGTACTTCTGAACACGCTTGCATCACTTCATAACCCTTTATTATGTCATTTACTATGAAGTACATACAGCACCTACAGCAATCAGATCAGAGGGCAAAAGGAAGTGGAGAGGTGTCACTTGAGAAGAACTGCCCAACCTTATCATCCATAAAATGCTCATTGACTTTTCCAATCGGGAGCAAGCAAGCTTCTGTACCAGCTGCCTGATTTCACCTAAGCAAATACCACTGCAGGCAGCAACCTGGATGTTTGTGTACGGATGGAAGTGCCCTGCCAGCCACTGGCATGGAAAGAAATGTGATGGGTAGGAGCAGACAGATGGTCTCCATGGCATTTCTGCTGGGCAGCACCGTCCCAATGGCACATTGTCTGCCAGAACAGAATGCTAATGCAATTTTTTTTCTCCCCCTTTACTTTTGAAGGCAGAAACCTTCATATTGAACTTAAAGCCACACAAAACATTGCACTTTGTAGCATGGTTGTTAAAGGCAAGGAATGCCTGTTAGGTTAGCCAGCCATGTCTCCATCAAAGCCTAGCTGTTCCATACCATATCTTTTACAGCATTTGGTTCAGAATCCCATTACTTGGGACATTTAAAACTGCATTGTCAGCTCAGCTAGACATGGGAAGAGGCTCTGCACTGCAAGTAATCAGCTGCTTCCATCCCTGCTGCTGCATCTTAAAGTGTATTTAACAAGCTTGCCCCTCATAGGGCAGTAAACATCCGGTCAGGAGTCAGAGCAGTAATGCTTTGGGACAAGTAAAGCTGTGGCCATAGCTTAGGTACCAGGGTGATTCCTGATAAAGAAGGATCCATTACTCGTTGAAGAAATGCGTTTGTCGATTCTCTGGCTTTCCAGACTGTCTGTGAAGGTCAGTTTTGTAAATCACCCCTAGTAGCTATGAGAGTCTATTAAATAAAATAGTCCCAAATAAAGACTTGTTAACATTGATTCTGTAGCTTAACACCACTGTTAAATCTTTTAGTGTCAGAAAAGAGATCAGTGCAGCATCTACAGGCAATTAAAATCATAGTCAAAGTAATAGTGGCAGCAACCATTGCAGTGGCTGATAGAAGGTGAAGATAAATCTCTTCTGATGCAACAACAGAGTGATAGGAGGGTGGAACAGTAATTGATGATGTGTTTTCATTGTATAGCAATTGTGAAAGCAAGTGTCAAACCAAAGTGAAGTAAGTTTTGTGCTGCTGGCTACCACGTGTGACATATTCCTGCAGCAGAAGCCTGCGATGCCACAAATAATTGTATTCACCTTAGCTGGCTGCCTGGTTTACAGCTATCCAAAGCTCACCTCTTATTTCACCCTGGTGGAGATTTTCATGACTTACTTTATTGCCCTTTAGAAAATGATAAAACAAGGCTCTGAATTGCCTATATATATATATATTTTGAGGTTGCAGCTGAGATTTGAGAGACTAGATATACTGCCCTAAATGGTAAAAAAAAGAAACCTGACCCATTTGCCTCATGGAGAGGCACTTTAAATTCTGCCATTGGTTCATTTCCCTTTTGCAAACAGGTGTAAGAACAATAACTGTATTGTCATTAGCCAGCACATAGAATAAATACAAGGAACAAGCCCGTGCTAGCTGACTCACATGTGATAGAAAGCGCTGCTTTACCTCCCGTGACTGCTGGGACCCACGCGATGAGTCCCCCCCGATTTTGACACAAAGTCAGCATTGTCTTCCAAACCCATCTCAGCCCTTAAGTTGACCTGGCAGTATTTCTCTTAGTTGTCATGCTGAGCACAATGTTTATCTTGCTACACTATTTCTACAGAGCAGACAAGGGAAATGCAAGCGTTAGGCATCCGAGAGTCCAGAGGGCCATATACTTGGACTGCCTTCCTTGCTCTAGAGATGGGACAACCCTGATAAACCCCCATCGGAACACCACGCCAGTGCTGAGCTCCCAGTGCCCACCACAATGGTCCTCAGACCTTCCTGTGATAGTGACGTTCGTGGCACCCACCCATCATTCACCCCACATTAGAAAGGTAGTTGCTACTGAGAGACCAGCCATAGCTTTTCTTGCAGGGTGACAGTTTTATTCACATTTAACAATAAAACAGCAAGCCCAGAGAAGGGCCGTGCAACATGGGCAGCTACCACACAAGCAGCAGAGCCTGTCACTACGTTTGTGCAGAAGCAGACCAGTTCCCCGGGTGGATGGGACCAGAAATACAACTAACATGCTCCCCAGACAGGCATGGATCCACTGGAGATGAGGGCAGGAGGGACGCCTGAAGGACAGCTCAGGTTAACCCCAAGCCCACTGCACCAAAAGGCACTGCCCATGCTTTGGGTTACATGAGCTTACAACACCCCTCCATGCCCCCAGACGCCAACATATTCCTACGTGCTCTCAATACACACACAGCTTGTTAGCAGCTCTGCAGGGGTCCCAGGAGCAGTGAATGAACAGAAACCAGGATTGTATGATCATAACAACCAGCTCAGTTTCTTCTGCCTTCTAAGCTCCCCTCCCCAAGCACAGGAGGAGTGGCTCCTGAGGAAAGGCCATGAATTTTTTATTTCCCTTACCAGAGGGTGATTTTGCCCGGTCAAAGCTATATACATCGTTCCTCGTTACTAAGGCAACAGGTACCTTACAAATGCTGATAATACATAAACTAATACAACTCTGCAGTTTGCTCTTTCTTTCCAGCACAGCTTAATAACCCGTGTGGATGCTGCTAGCCGCCTCTCTCCTGCTGGGCTAAATGAGCACTTCAGGAAGTATTATGTCCCTTCCAGCGTGGACTCCGTGGTGCTCGCACAAAGACAAGGCACTGAACTGGGGAGCTGGGCCACTATCAAAAGGCAGAGAGGTTTCAGAAAGCTCCAGGGAGGAGCGGGAATGGCTGTGGGAGCACCACACAACTCTGCTGTAGCACTGCTGCCGTCTGGAAAGCAGAGAGGGATCCTTAATGCTCACGGTCCAAAGCAAACGCGCTGCTTTTACAGTCCCATAAAGGCAATCGTGGAGCACAAGCTCCTCGGCTCCAATTTACAGCCTGAAGCCTCAAAAAGCCAGAATCAATATATCAATCTACTATATGATCTATATCAATCTACTCAGCAGTATTACATACCATTGAACCCCATCATCAGCATAAAGAGCGAATTGGATTAAGGGTTGTTTGCTAAACTCCACCTCGCTCCCCCCTCAAATACATCCTCCCCCCCCCCCCCCCATACATATGCATGGTTATTAAGTGAACATGCCAGGTCTCCACTGCTCTTGTGGCAAGAGCAGGGTTAAAATGCTTCACTAGTCTCCTTAATCCCTCTCACATGATTTAGTCAACACCAGTGGGGGAGAAGAGCCCACAGGGTTTTCCTCCATGGCTCCCCCCCTCTTCAGAAGTCAGCGAGAAGAGACAAATTTGGTTTTGCTCCTGGGCTGGACACTGTGGGAACTGTCACAGAGACCATGAACTCCCAACAGGTACTGGGGGCTGCATCTGCAGAGCTCACACACTTGAGAGCTGCTCCAGCCCTAGCCTTGATTTTCTTACTGCTCAGCAACATTTAAATCTTGAAACAAAAAAGGTAAATAGATATATTTAAAAAAAAATAAAACTACAGATTTCCACTCCTGTCCAGAGCTGCTGTAGCATTAGCTCAGCGATGGGGAGATGATCACTATGCAGTAGGATAAGGAATAGCCACCAGGAAAGACGAGCAACTGCACAAGGATGTACTCTTCCACAGCAGACCAGACATCACCAATCTATCTGAAGAGTTTAATTTTCAAGAACAACTGTCTGTATTGAATAAGTGGCCTTATTTCTGGGGACCAGGGATAGCCTGAGATGCAACAGGCTAATAGGAGCTCAGAAGAAAAAAAGACAACCCAGAAATCAAAACAGCTCAAAACCCACCAACTGATCATAACCTTTTTCTTTTCCTGTTTTTGGGGGGTTTTGTTTGTTTGGGGTTTTTTGTTTGTTTGTTATTTTTAAAAAGGAATTATAGGGACATATTTCAACTATTTTATGCTTGCTATCCCTCAGCCCCTTTGTTCTGATGAGCTAACAATAACATAAATAACTGAAATAATGTATGCTGAACTTCCTTCCAAAAGCAAAACAGGATGGGTAGTGCGCTTTCTCTCTAAGAGCTTTACAAGCACAAAACGAAGACAGTTTTACAGACCCCATTCTTGTGCTGGATGACTTGCTGCTGCTGCAAGACAAGGGTCTTTTATTGAAATCCCAGCAGAAAAGTAAACATTTGAAATAAAGCTAAACAAGAGTTCAGTTGTTGAGAAAAAGACAGTCATCTGTCAGCATTTGGCAAACAAGCTCCTCTTAAGAGTGGCCTTCCGCAGCACTGGACTGGGACTCCAGCAGTTGGATTTAACTAGTGTGGTCTGAATCCCTTCCACCTTACCTTACAAGAGGGCTGCCTGCTGTATCACGTTTGAGGCACTGTTGGCTGCTGAGAGCATTATTTATTTGCCAGATAGATCTTAGGAAAACAGACCTAGGTTCCAAGTCTGAGGAACACCAAAACATGCTACTGGAGATTTCCCTAGGAGAAAACAGTGCAAGCACACCACCTCCATGAAAGACGTTAGCAAATGGGGCTTGTCCTCTAGTAGTGATCTCACTACTCTCTCATATCCCCAGACCTTGCCCACGCTGTCCTCTAATTCAAACCAACCTTTCAGGGGACACATGGAGATGTATGGAACAAATGAGTGGTCTGCCAGGCTCAGCGTAGTGGTTAGTGACACTCAACTGGTGGCCAATCCTCAGTGGAACTACTCACAGTTAGACACCCAGGCTCACTGTGTTTAGCCACATTAACCTAGCCAATGGGATGGAATGGACCTTCAGCATGTTCACATAAGATACCAAATTGGTGGGAAGGGCTGATGTGCTGGAGGGTAGGGCTCTGTTCAGCTACACCTTGGCTAGCAGGTGAAGTCAACTGACAGAAACTTCATGAAATTCAACAGAGTTCAAGACAAAACTCCTGCATCTGAGGCAATAATCCCTATGTGTGTTGCATATTAACTGAATGCAAAGGAGCTTTGCGGAGGAGGTGGGAACTAGGTGGCCAGGAACTGAGAGCCAACAGTGCACCAAAGATCAACTACCTACAGCACTGAACCCCCAAAAGTTGAGCCAGCAGGTCAGGGGAAGCGATTATTACCCTATATTCTCCTAGGAAGGCTACCTCTGAAGTACTACATTCAAGAGAGACATGAGCATGCTGTAGCTATGGCAGACAAGGACTGAAGCACAGGATAAAACAACCACTACATTTGTTCAGCCTAGAAGAGAAAAAGTTGATAATGGGTGCATCTAATTGCTTTCTCCAGCCACCTCATGAGTGGCTACGATGAAGACACAGGGACCCAGTCCTGCTTTGTGCAGTGATTTGTCTAGATGACCTGCAATTTTTCTTTCCAATCACAATTATTCCATGAAACCATGAAACCATTCCAGTGAGGATTGTTTGCAGAACATGACATTTGGAGTAATTGACTCCTGGAGAATATGTAAAGCTCAGTTCCGACATAAACTCAAAGACTAAAAAGGAATGAAAAGTCACAGTGCTGCTTGTAATCTACCAAATCCTTCCCTTGCTTCTGGGTGATTTGCCAACCCAAACACCTGTTTCATATGGGTAGAATGCAACAAATAACTGACCCATACATGTAATTAATCTTAAGGGCATTTTGATATTTCAGAGGATTAATGCACCCGGAGTCCTTAATAAAAAGCAAAAAGCCAAAGCAAACCAACCCTTCTCAAAATCAAGCAAAACCTAAAGCAGATTGGTAGGCAACAATTGCAAAACAAACAAATACTCCATGGTTCAGCTCAACTTCAAGTAAGTTCAGCGCTGAAAACCTGAGTAAGCAAAGATAGTGTGTTACCTTTGGCAATCTGCATGGCTTCAGCTTTGCTGTATTGTTTCTGATCTATGCAATCTGCTAATCAAAAATGACTATTCGGATTGTAATCAAAATAAACTGCCAAACTACTTCAGATGTAAACCACAGCTGAGACTGAAACATCAAGTATTGCTGGAATATACAGAAGGGGAAGGGGAGGCAGGGGTAAAAAAGAGTCCTTGAGCATTTTACACCCTGAGTGAGACTGGGATCATTGTGCAGACCCTTTATACCACAATTCCTGGAGGCATTGACAGGCACTTAGGATTTTTTCTTGAATGAAAGGGTTAGTTACAGCCCTTGTTAGTGCAAGTGACCTGCTTTAGATTGAAAAACCTTTTCAGACATTGCTGTTGGGGTAGATATGAGGGAAAACCCTGCTGCCAGGTATTCAACTTATCTTTTTTCCTCATACTTTGTAATATCTACCAGCAACATGATGACTGGCCCATGCTAATGGCCAAGAAGGCAAGTTCCTCTTCACTGAGTGCCAGCCAACGTGAGGCTACCTGAAGCATGTCTCAAACATGCATCCTGTTGCAATTTCTTAGGGTATTTTGGTACCAGCCACTGGTACCAGCTTAAGTTTCAGCAGATTAATCAAAGTCCTCCACACCCTATCAGTGCTGGTTTTGGTACAGAACTGCTTTTTCCTTGAGCTGTCCCCTGAGTCTACAAAAATTCCCTTTAACCCCCCCAAACGACAGGGTTATGGTCCTGTTGTGGGGTGCTGAGATTATGTCCTCTGAGGAGGAGCAGGCACTGAGAGCTCTTAATTGTTAGCATTACTGCAGTAAAAAGTACATTAGTACTAGGACAAAGCCTAAACCACGCAACAAATATAAGGATGAGAGAGGTCTTAGCTGAGGAGGATTATTTTTTTTCCCCTGGTTCTTGGCCATGTCCACAGGGGAAAATGAGAAGCAAGTGGAGAAAGTACATCTCTCCATTCTCTAGAAGACAGGGTGACTTTCCACAACAAGATATTTCTGACAGCTTCCCTACCCCTCCTAGGTTTCTCCAGTTGGCTGAAAATTCAGTTTGGAAGAGGACCTGGATGTACCCTGGCCGCAACAAAGTGAATACACTTTGTTACTCCTAATGCTGGATCAGAGTGCCCCAGGCCAGAAAAGAGTGCTAAAGACCATCAATCCATCTGTTTGAATTTGCTGCTGCAAGACACTGCTAGACCATTGCCTGTAATCAGATATGTCTGTATCCACATGAATAAGAGTTCCTTTGATCTTCCGAAGAGTCTTCCTTCTTTGATTACAAGTTTATCAGCTTCACATAATCAGACTGCACACACACACAGTTTATTCTTAACCCATTTTGATTGCAGGTACACAGCCAGCAAGCGTCCTTTGAGTCGTATCCAAGTATTTGAGATAAACTGCCTTTTTTTTTTTCAGAAAGCATTCTTTCCAGGTGGTGTAACTGGGTGAGTTTCTCAAGATATCAAGAGCCATCACAGCTAATACCCATTCTGTGACTCTTCCCTCAAGATGAGCTTTCAAATATTCCATATCCTCTGTCAATCCCAATAGCAATGTGTTACCCCAGTAGCAATGTATTAAACATGCAGCATCTTTGCATGTGGTTTAACTCTTCAGCCAAGTCTAAGAAAAAAGGGGTTCCAGGGAAAGAAGAAACCCGCAACACACTAGTAAAATTTAGAATTTGACTCACACCAAGTTGAAAATAGAAAGGCAGAGACACCAACCTGGAAACTGCCCCACAAACGAGTATAGTACAGCCCGTAAATCAAAAGAAATGCAGTGTCTGCAAAAAAGAGAGTTGAGAAGTACAGAAGCAGCAGTTAATTACTTTGCAGCAGTATTTGGTAGCTGATTTGGTTTCTGACCCATATGGAAGCACTGGCAGGACAGCCCAGAACACCTGCTGCCATTTAGGCAAAAAACATCAAAACAAGAGCAAAAAACCCCCAAGCCCCTGAAAAAAACCAGTCAGCTATTTTCTGTTTGCAAGCCTACAGCTAATGCTATGAAATCTGCCTGGTTTTAATAGCAATCTGCTCAGCTCAGCTCTTCATTCATCAGAAGGACATGACATTCAGTTTGAGGTGCATGTGATGAAGCTGTGTTATCCAAGCACATGGGGGAAGAGGGACTTGCTAAGCCCTGCGGTCTGCTCCCTTTCCTGCTCCCTCCATTCCATTACTGCTTTTCTCCAGCTTTCTGCTGGTAGTCCAGACTCTTGAGCTCTTTGTTTTTCTTTCCTGTGGGCAGCATCAAACCAAATTTACAGGTCCTGGCAAAAAATGGGCTTTCCAAAAATATTCAGAATAAGAAAAAATGGGTCTGTTTTTAGTTTAGTTTTAGTAAAAATCCTTTCTGTGGCAGCTAAGAGAGGAGCAGATTTTTCAGAAGAGTTCAACATGATGTTTAACATATCCAAATTTCTCAAAAAAACCTGGCCCCCATTACAGCATTGAACACCTGGAACTGGCCATGCTTCGTTTTGGATGCCTGCTCTTAAAAGCAGCAATAGCTTGTGCTGTTGTGGATAATTCAATTTTGGAAGCAGAAGCCTTGCTATATGTGAACTCCATGCTAATGGAGAATTACTTCCAGTTTGTTACAGATTTCAGCACTGAAAATAGGTGGTTTTCTTGCCAAATTTGGGTCCAATGTGATTCCAATCGACTGGGTTTTGAAGAGCTCCAGTCCTTTTTATAATACTGCAGCATGGCTTGCAAATGAGCTTTTACATGTTTGGGGTTACCCAGCGCTACAAATTGTTGTTTTATCAGATGCAGCTGACTGAAAAATGAAAAAACACTCCCTCTTTCCTCCCACTCCAAAAGCATTTAAAATTCAGCGTTTCCGGGAACCTGGCTGGGTGGAGGGAGCTGGCAGCCTGGATTGTACTGTACGAAATACGGAGGGACAGATGTTCAGTTGATCACTTTAACAGATACAACAGTGACATGAGGATGACAGCTCTATTAGATTTCAGGAGGTGATGTGTCACTCGTGCAGTAGGCTACTCCACATCTTCATAAAAAGCACTTTTTATGGGGTGAGACAAGAGAGATCCAGATAAAAGCGACATAAGAATGCGAGCCAGCCGTAGTCATGAACTCGATTAAATGTGTGCTGGAAATCACATTAAATGGGAGCTCAAATCTGCAGATCAGCTCTGCGGCATTCCTGGTTGGTAGCAGAGCCTTTCTCCTTGCTGGCCATTGCTCCCTGGTGCATCCTCTCACCTGGGGCTTGCACCCAGATGCACTCATTTCAGCTGTGGAGGACTGCCCACTGCCCAGAGCACTGCTGCACGATGGGGATTTAGACACGAACCAGGGCTGAACCAGAAATATCGCAACCACACAGTACTGCTAGTGACAAAACCCAGGCTAGAAGTCCACGTAATTCACCAGAGAGGAGCAGCCTGATCACCAATGACGTCTGCTCCTCCATACAATTAATTTTAGCTAGCCCCATCTTTGCTCTTTGCCTGTAACCTTCTTCCACTTCAGCTTGTATTTCTTTTTTATATGTCTTTTTCAGCTCTTGAATCCCAGGTGTTTCTTTTTCTTCAGCTGACACTCAGGCTGTGCATCAGGCAACCATCATGACTTGGCAAAGGCTTGCTGGGTCAGCGGAGGAAGACCCTCAGATCCAGGTTTTTGCTATTACATGTGTCAGTCATACAAGTCCTTTGAGACTGCAAGAGCATGAAAATTAAATCTACAGATTGACTTTTTGGTTTTTCCCCCTGCCTTAAGTGCACATGTGGTCTTGTCACGTTGTCATTTTTATCATTGTTAGTGACAGCCCTCAACAAAATAGTGGACAAAACCATCACATTTCTTCTTCTTGCTGCAAGCTGAATAGCAAATATGAACTCCCCAAATTTCAACTCCCCAAATTGCTTCATCTGTCACTGTTATACAGCATGCTTATGTAGCAGTTATAATAAAAATAGATTCGGGCATTCTTGGGGAGTTACTTCTTGTTTTCTTAAATATATAGAAAAAAATAGAGACTTTTTTCTGCTGGTACGAAACAAGGAAGTCTACTGATTTCAAATTCCAGGGATACTACACGGAGATTCCTGAAAGATTAGACCAGTGAACCTGAGCACACAAGGAGAATTATGGCACAAGCAACAACATTCAAAATGATGCCCAGACATCCACGAGTTGGGTTACCTGAAAACATCTGCATGCTGCCTGGTGATCAGTCAAGTTGGAGGAGAAGGTAAAACTAATACAGCGACTCCAACCAACAGATCTCAGTCTTTGCCCAGTCACACTTGGTGACTGGGACCAACACACTGACAAGAACCCCTGGAGATCCAAGGGAAAGAGTATATAGTTGATGACTATGGAAAAAGCAATGCTGTCCATGTTAAAGTTCATTTCTATCAAGCTTTCATTCCAAAACATCTAGCCAACTAAGATAAAACCCAAACCCATGAGAACCTTTGCTTCACATTCACAAGTATTTGTCAGCAACCTCCTTTTTGCTAATATTAACGTAGCACCCTGTTAAAACAGGCAGAAAAAGTTAAACAGTTTTTTCTTAGGAAAAAGAGAAGTCACGTAACAGCTGCACGCGAGGGCTGTGCAAACGCACCACAGTACATGGGCCCAGGAGGTATACTGAGGGTGGCTACACAGGCAGAGTTTCAGTAGCTCTGCTGTAAACATGGTCTGAACTAAGCAGCAGGCCAGATCATACTCAGGTAAGATGAGTAAGTTGCTTACATGATTTCTGACTCTCTAATTTAAGACTTCTTAAAGGACCTAAGCAGCTGCAGCCCTCCACCCTTGCTGGAAAAATCTCCTTCAAGATGAGCAGCCTAAAATAGTGTAAATAACTCAGAGAGACTAATTGAGAAAGTGGTTGGTGTGTTGCAAGGCTAGGTTTCCTGGGAAACTCTAATAGCAAAGGACAGGATTTTGGAGGATGAAGTCAGAAGAATCAGCAGGCTGACTACTATTGTGTCCTTTCAGGGTCTCCTGTTGAATGTCAAAGCATGTTTGGTTTGTCCGGCTAAAAAACAGTATGAAGTGGATCTTTTTGACTCAGAGCACCCTATGTATGGACATCAGGGGGCAAAACCCACCTCATTAAAAATGCAACAGGTTTCATCTTATTTCTACTGGCTGGCACCTTCACCAATCTCAATGAGTAGGACAAACATAATGACAAATCACTGCATTAAGTCAGGCCCAGCAGCAAACGCTGTTGTGTCTCTAGAGCTAAGCAATCAATGCACCATTCTATATCAGTATTAAGTATTCAAAAAAACTGAAAAGGAAATATTTGAAGGAATTTGATCTGAGAAACAAGGTAAGGAGTTTCACAGGGTGTTCGTTGCACAACACCATGGAGTGGAAATTAACTGCTCAAATACACAGCAGGCTTTAGATCTCATCTCCATACCAAAAGCACCTTTGTATGTGAATTTACCATGCAAAATTATTTGGGTAGCTCCCCCAGATGCATCCCTCTACCCCCTTGTGAGCTGAATCAGCTCTGCGCCTCCGCCACTCTTTCCAACATTCATGGAACCCTGGTACTGAAGAAAGGCTAGCTTTCTAGAAGATGATACAGATTTAAGTGTGTCCCATATTCTCTGAAGAAACAACAACTTTAAATCATAATTAAATCTGCTGATAGATCTATTCTGGCAAGTATGAGACATCCAGCTCTGCAGCCTGGTCACACTTCTCTGTGGAGGGCTAGGGCTAAGTAGGCAGCTGACAGAGATCATAGAATCATTGACTATACTGAGTTGGAAGGGACCCATAAGAAGATGCCTCAGTTGAGTTTCCTGCTTCTGACCCTCCAGGATTAGAAATTTGTTTCAAGGTTTCTAAAGCTTAGATCAGCACATGGTATCAATGCTAATGAAGCAGCAAAGATTTCTCAATACCAACTTAGTTGCTAACAAGTTCTATTCTGCCTCCTGGCACATGTCCAACACACACATGTATTTAAATTGTGACTTTTTATATAAGAGTTTTACAACCATAAAGTTGATTTTAACTTGCAGTTTTGTATGCTGCCTCACTGGTGCCGGTTTCCTGAAGAACTCAAGAGTATAAGTATAGGAAATGTGGGAAACGTCAAGGTCATTTTAGAGGTAAGTTTCTTTTCCAGGCTGGATTGCAGGAGAAAGGTAGTCCCTCGGGAATGAAATGAACAGATGTACTCAGTAAATTCTTGATGCTTCATGAAAATGTTTGGCCAGGGTACAGCTATGGCTAATAGCCCAAAGCAAAGCTAGTGGGAAAAAATTTCCCATACACAAACTAAACAGTTTAAAAGTTGAACTTAAAGCCTTCTCCTGAATAGATGTCCAAATCACATTAATTATTTCATGCACCAAGTAGCTAGACAAAGAACTAAGAAATAAAATTGTACTGAAAATCCTGAAATCCCTACAACCCCCTGTATTAAAATAACAGCATTATAGAGGTGCCCCACCACTCTCACACTGAGATCCACAGAACATCAGCAATGAGGTATGGAAAGGGATGAGCACCTATGCTGTCCACATACCACTGTTCCCGTAAAAACCTTCTCCAACGTACAATAAATGACACTGGAGAAGCCTTGTAGAGTATTTTGGGAGATCATGGAAGGAGACCCATATAGAATCATAGAATGACAGGGGTTGGAAAAGACCCTTAAGATCATCGAGTCCAACCACATTGAGTCCATATACCAGCCTTCCCTCAAGAGCAGGATGATTGCTGACAAAAGACCTTACTGTGGACATTGTTAGAAAGAACATCAAAGGTAGAGACAGTCAAAATAGAATATTTTCTTCCCTAAAAAAACCCCTCCCAAAACACAAAACCCCAAATCTCTGTCATTTGAAACCAGGCAGAGGTAGTGTTTATGTTCCTCCCCATACTGGATGTCAGTTCAGCCCACAGTGAAGGGTCAGATCATGAAGTCCTCATCCTCCCGAAAAGGACCACTAGCACAATTTTGAATTAAAATGTTTAGGATATTAAGAAAATATCCTTATATCCATAAGAAACAGAAACTGGAGCAAACCAGTAACATTCACTAGAACAGCCTCATATTTTTATTGAGGAAACTATTGGGCTTTTTACCTGCCCCAGCAGAGCATCTGCCTGTATTCTACTTGTAGTTTGACCCTATCTCCACAAGGAAAAAAAATAATCCCTAAACTCACCAAAAACAAACTTATCTAAAGTCTTCTCCTTACAAGGAATCTTTCCCTTGATGTGATATCTCAAGCAAAGTTGTCTGTAACAAAGTAAATGAGAACAGCTATATCCATCTAAATGAACTGAGATTTGGCCCTCAGACATTCAGAAATGCAAACCAAAACAGATGCAATTTTGTCTCACAGCAGAAATAAATATTCAAGTTACTGCAGGAATGTCCCAATGGGCAACTTTTCTAGAAATAAATTTCAACCAGAATTCATTTAGTTTTGCAACAGATGCTTTGAATTTGAGTCTGCTTGTTCTCAAAAGCATGAGAAAGCAGCTGACTATATGCCATATCTTCCTATCACCCTCATTCGCATATCGATTTATAAACTGCTGAATTAAGTTAAGAATAGAATTGTTCAGCCCACCCTGATTTTATTTTTTTCTCATTATTCATTAACTATGGTTAAACTATCCCTGAGCAGTTCCTAGGGATTGTAACACAGCTATTAAAAGGCTTTTGGATGCAAACAGTAGTTATTCAACACCAATCTATCTTTCCAACTCTTGACAGGCACTGCATAGGCAGACATCAAAAAAAGAGACGAGCATTTGATGAAGTTTTTAGTGAGCAATCTGCAAGCAGCAGAAAGGTTTCGTACCCCTGGTGTTTGCACAGGGTTTAGCTTGGGGGGGCACAAGCTGGAGGTACTTCTGATGTACCACTCTGACATTGATGTTCAAGATCTTTAATGACTTCCTACAGTACTTGAAACACGATCAAATCCAAACCCTCTCAAATACATATTGTTTATAATATCGGGTAGAAAACAATGTGGGAGTTAACGTGCATGCAGAATACAATTTCAAAACTCTCTTCCCATTTCCTTGTTGCTCTGAGGGGGACCAAATGAAAATACCACTGTCCTCTGCTCTGAGTTATCTGTCAAAGCAAAATGCTTCTGTGAATGCCACCAGCTGGTTTGTATCCTAATTAGGGGATTGGTTTGTTATTGGTACTTGCAGAAAAATATATTTTACTGATAACTACATAGTAAATGTTTATGCTTATTAGTTACAGCTAAAGATAAATAGTTCAGAAACAGCTTAAATCAGTTGTTAGTCTACCTGCTAGCAATGTAACTACTTGAAGTATCATGCACTTTAAGTAGAAAATGGATGATGAGAACAAGGGAGTCTTCATACTTGCTCCCTCCCTAAAGACAAGGAGACATTCTAGCTTGGCTTTTATTGCACTCTGATTACTCTTTTTTTAATCACAAATGAAATGTTGAAATGCTGAAATGAAAACATTGTCAGTAAAAACTGGATGGTTGCTGTCTGTAGTTTCTTGTGTGCGTTTACTCCACCCAGCAATGAATTTGCTTCAATTTTGCTGCTCCTTGAGTATAATTTGTTAGCAAAGCTCTCAGTTAGGAATTTCACACAAACAACATTTTAGGCAAATATTGGAGCATCCTAATGAAAGACAATGTTTACATTTACAAAATATGGTCTCAAAACCAAAGTCCAGATGCCACAGCCACTTATCCAAGGTTAACTTTATGGGCGCTAGAGATTTCCCAGACCTCGAGACCGCTGCGGCGCTTGAATAAAGTGACTCACATGCAACCCTTCAGAAAATAATATCAGCATGAACTTGCAGTCATTTATATCTGAGAAAAATATTCACTTACACCCTTAGTTTTAAGGCCTAAATACGTGCTTAGTAAGCATGTTTAAATGCTTAACTGCACAGAGGTGAAATCTGATTCGGAGTCTCCATGAGATAAGAAAGCCCTAATGAGAAATGAGTCACTCATAATTGGAAAGTTAGTTTAAAACTAGCAACACACAAGATTGCTGAGTTAAAACATGGCCTGTGGAACTTAAAGGCAAAATTCAACCAGAATTTGGTGACATATATGGATTATTTAAACCATGAGGGAAAACATATATTTAGAGGTTTTCTGAAAGTAGAAATTGCGTGTGGGAAGACTCTAAAAATTTTCTGCACAGTAATTATTTCTCCCCCTCCACAGATCCTCACACATTGAGGTCATGTTTGTCTCAGCCCCACTTTTTGATTGACAAAAAAATACAGAGAAATAAAGTAAATGAAAGGGTATGAGTTTTGTTTAAGACTGATAATCTGCTCTTACTGCTCCCCATCAACCACAGTACAGCTCAGCTTGACGAGCCTGCAAACCAAGATGATCACAGAAGACAGCATGCCTTAGAAACAATTCTTGAGGTAATACTCGCAAACCAAGATCACACCAGTACCTATGTTCTGATAAAGCTTCTGCAATTATATTATTCATTATATAATGGTGGCCATGTGGTGCATGTGTTTAAGTACCCCAATGGATCAAGTCTGTTGGAAAGAACAGCTTATACTCTCTATCCATACTTTTGTGAGCATAAAATCTTAATGTAAGGATGAACTGTTCTGTGCTGGAGACAATGCTAATATGATGTGTTCAAAAACATCTCGTTATCATGCCCCAAAGACATGTATGCTATTTTGAGAGCTGTTGGCTTTGCTCTAATACAGCCAAACACAGAGAGGTAGATTTCCCATTGATGCCAATTGATGGAAGTGGAAATTGGATTTCAGCAGGAAGCAGCAAAACTGAGGAGGAAGCTAGTTTCAAAAATCCTGTGCAGGAAAAGCACCTTGGTTGCCAATTAATTTGCACCGTGTGCTTGAACCAGGGGTAAACTTTGTAGGTCTGATCAGAGAGCTGACCGAGCATGACTAACTAGTGAGAATAGATGTGCTGTCCACAGCTGTAAATACAGATCCATCCTGTAGCTCTGACACCGAGAACAGCAAACAGAAGACCTGCTTGGAAGCCCCATACCTTGAAAAATAAGTAAGTATTTTTAGCCAAAACAATCCCATTATCATCAGGAGCTTCCTTGCATGGAGTCTGATGGTTGCGGTAACCCCAGCTGGGACACAGCTGAGCACTGGCAAGAAGAGACACCGCTCTGCCAGAGCATTATGGCACCAAAGCCGGGCATTCAGCTTGGGCTGCTGCTGTGCCTACACCAACTCAGCCAGCTGCTGTGTGATAAAAACATTGGCATTCAATAAGCACGAGCAAGAAAGCACTGAATCTGCATGCCCAGTTAAGCCAGCTGCTGGGTGCTCGCCCCAAGAACAGGTTGGTGGCAAGCACGCTTGAGGCCTGCGATGGCTCCTGGGGCTGCTGCCTGCTGGGCTGACCACAAATCCTCTGAATGATTTCTTCCAGATATTACAACAACCTGAAATCCTGCTGTTATCTTAACCCATCCCAAATTTCGTATATCTGCAAAGAACATGACACTGGGGACTGAAAGTGTGATTGCCTCATGCTGCTGGAAAAACAGTGAAGTGGTTTGGTGAGGGGAAGGGTGGGGTGGGGAGGATTGGGGGGGGGAAAAAAAAAAAAAAAAAAAAGAAAAAAGAAAGTGCAGCCTCCTGACTGCTGGTAAACAACAATCACCACCCAGAGCTTTTTCCAAGCATATTCCCATCCCCACAAGTCAAAATCAGGACTTTCAAATAATGCCTCAGAACAAGCCTTTGTTTTTCTTGGAAGCTTTCACACAGAAACCTAGACTAATAGACTTAGGCCATGAAACAGTCCATGGTTTTGGATTCTGGGAGGAAAGGATTTCCAACCAACTCTCCGTGAGCAGTTATCTACTATCTGTCATCACTCCCCTGATCTGCAGAGCAGAGGGATTACCCCTTTTATTCTCTCAAAGAACCTGTCTGTGCCAGGTATCACCAGCCCCCTGTGTGCACGATCTCAGCCTGTCTTTACAGATAAGGACCACGCTCTGCATGAGGCCATTGCACCGTCACAAGATGAATTCCCTCTCCTCCAAGCTCCTCTCTCTCCCTGTCTCCCATTGCTGCATCCCCTTCCCCTGCCCATCAGAGCAACAATGCAAAATACAAATCCCCTCCTAACCCCTGAATGATGGCTTCTCCAGTACAAACTTCCAACTTGGGTTTTCAAGTTGCCAAATTAATTTGGTTCCACAGAATACTTTGGGGTTGCTGGATGTATGAGGGCAGGAGAGGCACGTGCTCACATAACCCTGCTATTCTGCACTGCCAGTGAGCTATCTTTCACAAGAAGAATTATTCATCTATCCATCCTATCCATAAGAAATGCACAACCAATACTTCCTATTCTAATTTATGTCAGTTTTCATTACGCCCTTTGTTTCTACCATCTGAAGCAGCAAGCTTTGAACAGAATATTATAAATGAAGTACGTTTTACCTTCACCCTTCACAGAATAGGCCATCAGCTTAATTTAAAATAAAAAAATGAAATCAGACAGTGACACTAGTAAAGAGTTCCATATCATTGTAATTCCAAGTCATTTTCTAAACAGATCAAGAAAGCGTGACAGACAAGTGGCTGAACAACATCTCAGACAACTGTCTAAACAAGAAATATTTTTCTTATTTTCATCTGTGTGGTGCCTACACAGACAATTACAATGAGAGCAAGGAATTGATTTATTTAATTGCTATGTGATAGAGCATAATAGAGTAAAATGGCTATTGTTGGCTGGGATTAGGATCAGATGGATGCCTCAGAAGGAAACCCCTGAGATGTGGCTGGACAAACACCAGGCACAAATGCATACAGAAATTCCATGAAGCACTTTATTAGCGGGGCCATTCACTGAATGGCAGCTGATAAGGTTTTCAATAACACGGCCACTGCTAGTTGTATAATGCTCTGTAATCTAAACATAATTAAAAGTGTTAACAATTTTGTAGCCTTTATCTGAACACATTTTTCCCACATGCTTTAGGTGACCGGGTCATAATCCAAAGACAAGCAACTCTCTTGTTTTACACTATTAGTGTAGCGAGTGGCAATTTTCTTCCTGTGCACAAAGGTCATTGTACCCCAGGCAACGTCTCTTGTCAGTATCTTCCACAAATCCAGGATGCACCAAAACAAACACAGATGGATTACATGTTGTCTATTAACTCAGCATTTCTCTTCCTTTTCTTGGATGCCAAAAAATAATTAAAGAGCATTTGTGTGTGAGTGGTGGTAATGCATTCATATAATTTGGCAATTATCTTGTCAGCTACCTTTATTAGATTCTCAGCACTGTAAATTGCTCTAAAGTATGTGCTATATGGCTCTGCTATGCCTCTACATCAGCTTTGGCAATTGCAAGTTTTAACGGTAAACAAGTTTTGGTGAAGTTCAGGATTTATATTAAAGCTTTTTTATTTTTTCTATTTGAAGTCAAGGAGCTAAATCTTTCCTATGAGTTTAAGTGGGATTTTCTTTTGTTCTAGGTGTTTTTGCTTGTTTTTTCCAGAAGAACTCAGTTCCCTTCTAGACATATATGCAAATAAACCAATTTTGGAAGATGCAGAGTGTCCCGAAAGCTCCCCTTTAGGCATCAGTAGTCAAAGCAGATTTTTCTATGGATTTTAAAATCTAGCCAAAAGATATCACCCTAAAACATGTAAGAAAGAAAGGAGTGCAGATGTCCAGCTCTACAGGAATCCAACTTAAAAAGGGAAGCCTTCATCCCAAATCAGAGAGCACTGGCAGAAGACCTGGGTCACTGGCAAGGAGGGGTATAGAGGTGCCAAAGCTAGCACCCCTGCCTTGGTAAAGTGCCAAAACTGGAGACACACAGGGGCAGAAAAGTGAGATTTTTGTGAAGAACAGCATTACTTAATACGTCAGAACTAACAGATGGATCCCAGTGTAATCATGGTCTTAAGGTACCCCAAATTACCTACTCCCCAGTCCAGTGAAAAAGTTACAGTAACAGCTTACAAATTGCATGGCTGGCTCTCTTTCTCTCATGTTAACTACTTATTTAAGGAAAGATTTATCTGACTCCAGTTTCCAATACTAGACCATAACAACAGTAAAGCCAAACTCATGCTGTCATGCTGAGAGGCATACAGTGCATATGAGCCATTAAAGCCTACTTCAGTGCTACTTGGAGCACTGACGGATACTTGGAGGGTAATTACTAGCACACTTTAATTGCAAAAATTTCTCATGAGCCAGGATAATTGAATGCTCAATAAAGTTATCTGAATTCTTTGAACATCACATTCATACTGCAGTGTGCATGTAACAAATGCAGATGCTTTTTAGGGTGTACACCCTCATACCCTCTTCCTAACACCTAGAAACATGCAAAACTTTTCTGCCCGTAGCATACTTTGTCTTGGTTTTCAATTATAGGTAACACTGAACATAGTACTTTTCCCCATGGAAAAGTTTCCTTCATGGATTCCATAGAACCACATAGCCTGGATGCAAGGAAAACATAGATGTGTGAAGGGTAAGAAAAGATTCTGGGAACTGCACACAAAGCCAGGCAGTTTTTACATTACACTTGATTTCACAATGAGGCACAATTACAACAGTCAATTTGCAAGACTTGATTTCACAACACTGGCAAAATCATACACCATAGAGGCTAACATCCTCCTCACCCAACCGTGTCTCCATCAGCTCTTGGTCTGGGTGAAGCTATGGACATAAGGACTACTTCAGAGATGGACCGAGGCAATTTTGCACTTTGAATAACAAGCCTGAGCACAGGAATTTTTAGACTCCAGTAATCCTGGATGCTGGAACAGGTACTTGGGGACCCAACATCAAACAGGGACAACAAGCGACCAGGCTGGATGGGGCACACAGGCAACATGTAGACACTGGGGACTGTCAAACATGTAGGAAAACACTGTATTAACTCTGTGGAGTATAAAAAGGTAAAGATGGTGGAAACTAGTGACAGTTATCATGCAGTGGGAAGCTAATCTTGAAAGTCCATCAAGTTGAGTATACCTGACTATTACTCTGCAGAATAAACCAGCTATGAAGGTAAGGAGGCTAAATCAGATGCCAGGCCCTTCAAAAAATTCAGTTTGTGGATTTAAACATAATCTCTAAACACTATGGCCAGAGAAACTTCAGATACGAAAATTAATGTCAGAAAGACACTGAAGTTTCATAATATAAACAACCTATTTTCCAAGATTATAGCTAAATAAAAGTCAGAACAAAGTTAACAAGAGTTCATTTCAGATATGAAGAAACGGCATTGTTTGGATATTTAACGGATATTCATGGAAATCTTATAACAATACCACAGAGTTTCTCAAGTTACAAATGATGTGATATAACTTTTTTTAAAGCGGGCTAAATGATGACCTTCATGTGAATTTTACTGGTGACTTCTACGGATTGCATGCAACTGGACAATTTAAATGGAAAAAACTCCAACTTCACAACCAAACACTATTACCAAATTGGATGAAGGTTTTCCTTTCTTTCCAAGGGACAGCAACATGAGCCTACTGTGGGTAGAGGAGGGAACCTATCAAAGAGAGGAAGAACCTCCCCAGTCCTGGAGCTGCTGGGTTTAATGGGATCTGTCTCGAGGTTGCCTTCACTGCTATGCCAATTTCAGAGAGAAATCCAGCAACATATTATTTCCCCTACCACATTTTGACTAGCCAAAAATACAGAGTATTGTTCTTATACCGTGTTAAGCATTGCTAATCCCAAAGCCACAGCTTCCTCTGTTTGTAAGAAGAGGAAGTATTGTGAGCAAAATAGTTCAGCTTTTTCCTTGGCGTTACTCGTTTATGTAAGCATCGCTTAGCATAGCGGAGTCAATCCCTTTTATGACACTAACAATTGTCAATATTTCACAACTAGAACTGATTTCTGTCAGCTTGGTCCCAGATTTTTATTAAGTTCAAACTCGAGCCATATTGTGTCTAATCCTTAAAGTGTCAGTAGTAGTTATTAATATGGCTCTTACACTAGGTTGTAGCCAAAATGCAGTGGTTTACCCCATCACAATATCGATGCCACTTACACTAGCTAAACAAACTGGTGTACATATCCTTCCCCCAGAATAAAGCGGAATTTAGCATGACTGCCTGCTCTCCTGCTGAGATAGTTCAGGTGGTCAACTTTGTCTTAGCAATACCACTGCTTGGAAATGGGATTAAGAGGAAAGAAACCACAATTGTAGAGACTCTGCTAGAGGTCAGCTCACACACGCCTCCCTTTGTGTATCCGGCAGCCTCAGAGAGGCAAATACATAATCACAGCAGTATGCAATCCTTATGGTAAGTTCAAACCAGATACAATTACACCACCAGGAAGCAAATAATAGGCACTCATTTTCAAAAAAACTACATTAGAAGGGGACAGCTCTATACCTCCCCAATGATTTATAAACTACAATTGTAATTACCTCTTTGAAAGAGCACAGAGAATGTCCTCTCACCAAATGTGCATGCAACACCCAGACACCATGTCTACCCTCTTCTTGGAGGAGAGGGAAAAAAATAATAAAATGTTCTACCAACAGAGATCTTGCACAGAGGGAAAGTGATTCACATTAAATAATTTCCAAATGGTGAGTGGCTCTAGAGGTAACAGGGCAGCCTGCAAACCCAAGGGGGAAAACCTAGGATCCTGTCCAACAACCAGAAGTATCTGCCTCTGTGCCAAGGGCATCTCAAGGTGGGCATGACTAGCAGCTCCTTGTCCAGATATCTGAAGCCTTTGAAGATGAAGGCATTAGCTGAGCTCTGACCCGGAGCTCTACCACTTTTCAGCTGTTTATATACACTTATACATGAAGGACAGATGAACAGTAGCCAGGAGACTGAAGAAAAGGAGGAGGCAGAATCAATTAAAACATACACAGGAAATTGTCAAAGAGAACAAAACAAGCTAGTGAAGTAAGGATGGGGCAGAGGTGAGGGTCAGGATGAGCTACACGGTGCAAAACCCGGGCAGAGGAAGCAACAATGACTGTACACCACCTTCGCTAACAGAGCTCCCCAGGGCAGCAGGTGCAGAGGATCTGTACACCACAAGCCAATCCGGCCACGTACATGGCACTCCCCTAGAATTCCCCTTTCCCTTGAAGGAGAGGAGGGGACTGGAGCAGAGCCAGCCCTTCTGCAAAGAGGCCAGCCCAGCATCTTTCGGCTGTTGCGCTCCGCTAGCAGCTCCAGTGCTCCACAGCGCTGGAGGGCGGCTTGCCCTCAGGTCAATGACTGCCTTCACTGAGCAATCTTACTAACCAATTTATTCGAGCTATTCCAATGCTGGATGTTTTGTAAGAGCAGCTTTTCTTTTGGGCAAAGAAACAATGTGGGAGTTGAGCAAAAAGGGGGTAAAGCATCAGCTCCAAGTCACTTGTCATCCTCATCCTGAGGGTTTACTGAACTTCTGTGTGTTTAATGTCAGACCCACCTTCATCAAATAGAGATAAGAAGAGACATCTCTCCTTCCTGAAGGACCAGCTTCCCTCTTCTGTCATACCACTTACCAGAGCAGCCACTTAACAGCCAAAGTCTGGTGTCTTCTGACATGCTACTAGGGTCAACTGCATCATAAGATCTCAGTGAACATCCCCAGAATTCTTGCAGTAGCAGTGCAAGGAAAAGGGACCAACAAAAGGATCCTAGTGTAGGATTTGGGCATAAAGTAGGAACCATATTCCAAGCAACATGTGGCGAGAAATTCTTTCCAAGAAACAGAGACAAGAAGGCAGGAGATGGAATTAGCCACAGATAAATAAGGTGGGCAAAAACCTAGTTCTATCCTAAAAGGATACAAAATAGGAGATATTTCTTTTTTCTGCAATAATTCAGATGCATTTAAGTGGAAAGAGCCGGTGGAAAGGACAGCTGCCATGCCTTCGCCGGGAAATAGATGTGTTCTCATCTAAAGACAAGGGGAAATAGCTAACACCAAGGCACAAATAAAGACTGTGACTGTACAGCACCAAAAGCAGAGCTCCTGTCCATTGCAGACAGTGAGGATGGAGCAGGAGGTTTTGTGAGCTCCTGTGTGCCAAATCCATAGCAGAGAACCAAACTTGGCTTCTGGCTGGGCACATTTGATGTACTGAGAGATTTTTCCTTCAACAGGGACTTGGAATTTTTACTCGATAGAGAAGGGTGCAACTTTCATCACCTGCAAGTCCGGCACAGCACCACATCTGGATGGACAAAAAACCAAAATGCAGGGAACAATATGGAAAAGGAGGATGTATCTCCACAACACACTGAAAAGAAGAAAACCCCTCACAAATGCCAGAATGGGACTCTCAGTACCAATCCCACACCAAAAGGTAAAATATTTCAGCCCAGGACTGTTCTTCCAAGCACAGAGCATCTCTCCCATTCTCTGCAGCTCTAGTTTCCCCACCCCAGCCATCCCAGCTACTGCAGCACAGTTCCTCCTGGTAAGCCATAGGAAGGGTGAGATGATGCCACAAGCAGACTGCATTTTTTGAATGGTTGACCTGAACGCAGCACCTTCTTGCACATGTGATGTGTGGACAGACTCTGTACCCCCTAACTCATTTTCTAGCCACGAATCAGGGGAAATACAGCATCCCTTGACTTTAATGAAAAGTTCAGCAAAACCGAGGAAGAAGTCAGGAAAGGCTCAAAACAGCAAAGCTATTAACAAATACAGCTGAATTAGTAGCTGTTTTCCAAAAGACCACACAATAAGATTTATTTTTTATTTTTAAATAAAAGCTGCTTCCCTCATGTCACTCAGTCTGATTCAGAGCCTGTGCACACTGTCAGTGACTTCAGCTAGCAAAGGGCTGATTGCACATTAGTAGAAGCTTCTATTCATAAATGGCTTGAGGTTCCATCATTTTTTACAGATACCACTGAATGTGTCCTGATGATGAGCAGATTCAGAGATGGCTGCTTGGGAGCATTATCAAAAAATCCCACAAACCCAACTCTGACACCTTTCCACAACAGTGTATCATAGGGTGCAGAAGGCAGATTCATCCCAGGCTTTGAATTGCTGCACAGAGGACTCCTCTCAGGCCACCGACTGTGCTCTGAGCAGAAGACAAACTCTGTGTTAACAGTGCCATCTCTGGTCTTCAAAGATGAGATGTTGCCCATATGTCAAAAAATACTTTGTCTTCAACAGGACAAAAAAAGACCAATAAAAGCCAGGTGACAGCTTTACCTCTGAGCTCCTGCACCCATTCTGTCCCTGGCAACCTGGGGAACTAGTCTGGAGTTAGAAGTAAGAGTTAATAGCCAGCTCCCCACAGATATTTTGTCTTGCTTGCGCGTGCCCAGGAGCCAAGTTTCGGAAGCCCACTGCAAGGCACTGTAAATATTGCTCAGGGTGCTATTGAATAGAGTCATAAAAGCATGCAGGACTGCAGCTTGTTCCTCCTAAGTCTCACAAATCAGAAACAAACCCTCTGTGCAATTAAGAAAGGAAAAGAAAAATAAAAATCAGAGATGTATACTGGCACCCGGAGGCTTGTGGACATAGTTCAAGAATATGAAAAATTATGTGCAAAATTCACATGGGGGCATAAGGGACTTGAGCTTAAACATAAAAAACGTTCATGCAATACCACAACTGCAATGTATACAGAGCAAACAGGATGAAGGGGACCTTCTGGGGCAGTGAAATGAAGGAGGCCACCAGGACTGAGGGGAAGGGTGGGTAAGGATTGGCTTGAGGAAACATCTAAACTTAATATAGCTGATGAGAAAGGAATCTTCAGCACTTTGCTTATCCAACTGGCTTCTTCTCAGCTATGCAGGGACACTCAGCAAAATCACTCCGAGTTCACAGTGAATAAGTAAAGACTGCACCAAACGTCTGGGCAGATAGCTTTATTCAGATCTGAAGCTGTCTTTCTGTAACTACAAGGCAGTGCAGCCTAACACCCTTTTTAATTCATACTTTAATTACCCTGGATTATGTCTCCCAAGCTTCCTCATACAGGCAAACCATCAGATTTCTAAATAGATCCACCAGAGTTGAGGATTTTCACAGTAACCGTCAATCTCCCAGTACCCATCAATCAATCTCACATTTCGTTGTGGTGCAGGAAGGGCTTACCCAACACCCCCCCCACACACACACTTCGAAAAAGTCACAAAGAGGAATATCTTACTGCCAGCATCTAAAAGGAGGCGAGCCATTTATTCACGATTCTCTGCCTTGATGGGAAGTCACAGAAAACCCCTGAACTTATTCCTCCTCAATGACCCGTTCGCCAAAAAGACTGCTCTCCCTGTCTGGGAATCACTGAATTAAGTAATCGGGTCCCAAGGCAGCTGCCAGCCTGGCCTGGCCAAGGGACAAATAAAGTAAAATAAGCTCAAAGCAAGAATCCACGATCGGGTGACATCTCCAGACTAACTGCTAATGTATGTGTCTCCAGAAAGGTGCAAATGAGCGAATGGCCCATTCATTACTTCATTTTAAGTGCCTTTGAAGACAAGTACTAGCCGGAGACAGTGCACCACACTATCTATTGCTTACTTAAGATGGATGTTACAAAAGGCTTTTCGAAATTCTTTTCTTTCAAACAGGAAAAATACGTTTTTGATAGAAAACAACTCTTCCAAACCAGAATTTTACCCTGGACAGAGCTAACTCAAGTGCTTTTCAGCCATGAATTCACAGAGGGAGAGAGAAAACTGTTGAATATAAAACTGCAAGCACTATTTAGCTGGGACCTCTATAGATAGCTAAGAGCGAGTCATAGAGACAACACCACTAAGCCGGTCCGTTCATCAAAACCAATCCGGCCACAGACACAAGTCCTGTTATCTCCCTGCCAGACACTACATTTTCCCCGTATCAGTCTGCCTCGCAGCCTGGTCTGCTCGTGGTCTCAGAGCCTTCGTCATTTTGGACTTCTATGAGTTTCCTTCCTCCTTGGTAGCATTTTCACTTTATCCACCAGGTAACAGGATGAGAAGAATGCTCAGACAGACCATGTTCACTTTTTTTTTTTTTCTTTTAAATTAGCTTTCTGGCTCCCAGGAAAGGAAAATAATTTTCTCCCCAGCTATCTTCAGGGGTTAAAGAAAAATAATCTACATAAAAGTACCGACTAATTTAATTTCACTGAATTTCCTCCTCGAGTTCTCTGAGAACTAAGTATGGCATTTTTAATCAGGTCTTCTGCAAAAGACGGTGTAGCAAACAGGCGGAAAAAACCCACCTCCATAGATATCCAAACAGTAAATATATCCCACCTCCCAAGAAGAGAAACACACAGGGTCTATATTAGCCCCCTCACTTAGTGAATGATTAGTGAGCTGTTAGATATTACAGTGAAACAACTGTAATAGCATATGCAGAACGATCAAGGAGGAAGGGTTTTTTCCTAATACAGGCCTAAATGATGCAAGTGGCTCTAGAAAGAGAGCTCTCTGCACCTCAGTGGAACATCCTGGAGTTTCAGATGGGCAGTGACACGTGGGCATGACATTGTTTGCTTGCACAGCATGAAATCAGAGATCCTGAAAGGCAGCTCTTTGGGTTTTTTTTTCATTTTCAGGCTTGGGAACCAAACCTGCAGTTGCTTCTTGTGTACAGCAAAGCCAAAGCTGCTCTGTGCACAGACCACACAGCAAACCATCCAAGGTGGCTCTGCACTTTCCAAGAGGCTCTGGGAAGCAGCAGACAACAGGCTACTCACATTCAAGCCTCTCCCTCAGAATGGTTTCCACCCAGAAGACCTTCCACACGTTGATTTTGCTGACTGCAAGAGAAGTAAAATCTCCTGAACCATTTGTACCTGTGTTCCTCCCCAGTTTGTCTTGAGGACGTGAGCAATCGTAACACAAATACTCCATCTTCAGCTGGGGAAAGTGGATGTGGCTTCAGTGACCAGCCCCATGCTTAAACCATCGTACACCCACCAACACCTGGATCCAACATTTTCCATTATATTACAGCAACTGATACAACTTCCATCCCCCTTTATAGTGTCTGTGCATATCTGATTAATTCTGCTTTCTCACAGGAAGTCCAGCAGCCATAGACTACTGTTTTATTAGGTAGAGTATAACCAGATGATTTCAATAAAGGACTTAAAAAAAAGAGAAAAAAAGGACTAGTTTCCTGGTATTACAATTAAAAAAACCTACTTGGAGGGAATAATTTCAGATGATAAATCTACTGCCATCCACCAACATTTGTGTAGCTGATTAGAAACAGTGCATTGTCCCAAGCACGTCCCCTCCAACTCCCCACTGGGAACGCTCCCAGCAGTACAGATATGAAACATATTCCCGCACACAGAGATGCTAATATTGGTGATAAATAGGTAACATTAAACAGCTATTGTGCTACATTTCTTGAGAGATCTCACACATATTTTTATATACATTTTAGTAATATTTAGGTCCAAATACACTGAGCATTTTCCTAAAATCTTGAACTTTTAATTTAAATTATCAAGTCTGGAGAAATGAGAACAATCCACTGTCAAAATCAAAACTGTCAGAAGCTGAAGGGAAGCACTGAGGACAATGGCAGTAGTGTTACTGATGCACTCAGCAGAATCCAACTACATCCATTATATATAACAACTTATCCTTGCGTGGATCTAACACTGGATTTTCATTATGCAGCACCCTAGCATCCCATCATGGGATTATACAAGCCCATGGTCAATAGAAAGAGAATGAGGAAAATAAAGTCACCTGCAAGCATTACACACTTTTCCATTGTAGTTTGCTGCATCAGTACAAGCTGAAAATTCTTACTGCAAGCGAACTGAAGCATTACCCCCACAAGTCATTCCAAGCATGGAGCACCGCTGCTAATGTTGTAAAAGATCCTGCTCCCAAAGCCACTAGAGATTCAGAATGGGAATTAAATGAGCAACATGAAGGTGGAACACACATTTTCATGGGCAGACTGTGCAAACACAAACTCGGTTTGCAGCAAGAGAAAAGTAATGCTGGCCCATAAAGAAATGGCTTTGGGGTTTTTCAGTGCATTTTACTGAACACAGACATTCACAATTTCTCATGCAACACTGCCCCCCAGATCTCCATATATATAGTTCCCTACTTTGTCCCCTTTACAAACAGCTAACTCTTCCATAACACTGCACCTTCAAATCCCAGAACTGAAATACAAATATAACTGATGAGAATTGGTTGATTTAAGTTCCATGTAAATACTGAGCAGAAAACGTGGAGTCAAGATCTGTGATTAAGTCCAAACAGCCTTTAAAATAACTTATGCAAAAGTTTATTTGTACAACAAGAGGAAGACATCCTCCCAGCTCACAGATACTCCAGGAACAGAGAGCGTAATAAATTGTGAAATAGGAGTATCTGTCTAGCTAATAAAATAATAGTTCAATTCATGGGCAAACAACTGACACATGTTAGCTCTTTGGTGATCCAAAAATCTGTAACTCTTTAAAGAGCTCCAGGATATCACAGCTTATTGCATGCAGACTGCAATAAATGCATCTCTCTCTGGGCGGGTGCCTGCGTGTTGACTGCTGGCCTCAAATCTTACTTTAGCATCAATAGTCACAGCTAAAAATCAGAGACCAAGTACAGCACCAACTTCCTATCAAATCTTGAAAAGCACTGCTTTAATTAAGAATGGAGTTAGATCATTGTTTTTGTGTAAGTTGCTGCTCTGGACCAACCCCATAGTGCTGGATGTTTGTGGTCTCCTGAACTTCCTGCCATTCCGTCACTTCTCACTTGGTGCTTGCTATGAGATATGTCAACTACAACATCTGTGCATGTAACATCAAAATTCACTTTAGTTTACATTCTGGTGAGATGAAGTAAATGCAAGTTGTTTGGGTCTTTTTAAATTTATTTTTTTCCCTGCTTTCTGCTCTTTAGAGCGAGACATGCCACTGATGGGCCTCCATCAGTGCCAGATTAACGTAACAGAGCACAATGGTTGTCTACCAAGGTTGTTGCATGTTCTCTGCACAGGAGGAGGGGAAAAGTATTTTAAAAATAGTTATCACATGCTCAGGTGTAGAGGGTCTTTCCAGAGAAGACTTGAACTCAGAAATGGAAACTAGCTGAGCACTTTTAATTTTTTTCCTTTAACTTTCATAACTACAGATAACACAAGTTTACGAGCAGGGAAAGAGTTTATTTTGATAAATGTCTACATTAGGGAAGAGGAACCTCACTACAACACCTATGGGATAAGACAATCACTTATGAACTGTTTTAGAGAAGGCAATCTGGCCTGGCAAGTAGGACGCGAGTCTCAGGTTTAAACTTCTGTGTTCATTGTCCTGTCCTTAATTAGGCCCTGAAATATCTCATTGAATCTGGATGTGTCTCCCACTGCTTTAATGCCACACCGTTAGAAGGGGAGCAGTAGTATTTCACTACCTTCTGCATTAGAACACCCACATCAAAGCCAAAGATGCTTCATGGTGATAGGAGACATGATAGCACCGGCGAGCTCTACAGTATCTGTACTCTTGCAAGCCCAACCAGAAGTTTATATTAAAGCTACCTGCTTTCAGTCTCTGTCGAGGTTATTATAAGCATGAGGCTCTTCAGGGTATCAACTATCAGTAGAGGGACCAGGAGAAAAATGAACAGAAGTGAGCCACTTTAAAGAGGAGCAGGAATGCTTCTGCTGCATGTAGAGGAAAGGCAGAGCTGCTGCCAGTGGCCTCAGTCCATCCCACAGCACAAGCAGTGTGAATCCTACCAGCTGTGACTCACAGGTACGGACACTCCCAAGCACACCATTAACTTCTCCCTCTGGAAAGCATGCCTAAATCTGGAGAGCTCTTCAGTTCTCCCTTCGCCCATAGCAACAAACACATAGCAGAAACACTGGTATCAGGCCAGAGGGTTTAAGGGCAATTTTCACCTTACCATGTACTATAAAGAAGAATGGCAGCTGCTCAGTGACATAAGACCCAAAAACTTGTAGCTTTTTTTTCCCCCCTCCTTTTTATTTTCTCCCTTTTTAATGAAGCAATGTCCCTAATGACTTTTTTTTCCATCTAAGAGAAACTTAGGATTTTTAATGTAAATTCTGTACTTCTTCCTCATGTACATACACACACACACACAATTTATTTCTATGGCCAATTATAACCATATTGTCTCTGAAACTCTTTTCAAACTTACAGCAGGAAAAAGCCACTGATTCAACAGAGAATATTGACATTTTTTTTTTCCTTACTGACCTGGATATCTGCCCAAACAAAGAGCTGGTTGAAGACAAAATACAAAGAACCCTTTTGTGAGGGGCTAAGTTCACCTGGGAGAAGTATTAATGAAGTCCCACAGGGGTGGGGACTCAAACTTCCCTGCTTTCAACTAGAAAAGAAGCCAGGCTGAGAACACCAAGTACCCTGCCTTCCGCGCCCCTTTCTCTTTAAACCGCAAGAAGGAGTGCTAACGTAATTGAGAATTAGGGACCTTTCTGTCATTAATCTATAGGGTCTGTGAAGAAAGCAGCTAGGTTTTCAGATGGCACGCCAGCTGCTAGTATAAAACAAAGTTTGTAAGTAGGTCAATACAAGAGGGCTGTCAACTCTGACTGAAAGACCTTTAAAGAAATCAATACCATAAGCAATAATTACATGTGATAGCAATACAAATGACTGAACTCAGAATATGGATGTTCTAGTGTGTATTAAGCCATTTGATCAATTTTCTTGCTGCTGCAGAAGACAAGGAACAAGAGCATTGCTCTACCAGGAGATTAATGTCCACTCTAGACAAATATTGTCCCTGGCATTACTGTGTAAATTATAACTCCTAATCAATAATTGTTCTCCAGCTGTCCTGGGGAACATTTTTCTCTGACCTCATATATTCAATAATTAGTTTATAGTTTAAAGTTGGAATATTCACGTATCTCTATTTGCTTTTGTTAACTTTTAACTTTTTTCTTGACTCCTACTAAGCTCTTTGCCTTCACCATCACATCAAAACATGCTCCTGACTTGAATTGCACATTATGGAATATATATTTAATAACACTTTTCACACTCTGAAAAATAAGACAGTAGACTGCTTCTTGTTTGTGCACTCTCAGAGCTTAAAAGGGGGGATGTGCATGAACAAAGGGCAGTCTGCTAAAAATAAGTAAGATGTGTGCAAAAGGTGCTACAGGTTAGCTTACTCCAAGCTTTGTATGCCTCTTACAATAGAAGAGGGAGAACTTTTCAAGTGCAGTCATTCTTGTCATCATCCTCATCCCATTTCCAAGTATCATAAAATCACAGACTGGGTTGGGTGGGAAGGGAGTTCAGAACCCACCCATCCCATCCCCTGCCATGGGCAGGGACACCCTCCGCTAGCCCAGGGTGCCCAAAGCCCCATCCAGCCTGGCCTTGGACACTGCCAGGGCGTGGAAAAGCAGCCCAAGGAACAGGGAGTGGGAGATACCTGTCCATTTTGTGGATGCCACAGCCTTAGCAAACCAGGATGTCGGCTGCCTGCTTATCTGCAGGAAGGAGCCATCACTAGAAGAGAAAGAAAGGGCTCCCCTCAAACACACTGTTGCCTCCGCAGGAGAGCCCCAGGAGCCAGGCTAGCGACTTCTTCCTCAGGGCTGAGGAAGTACAAAATGCCTGAACTACTGAAAAGCCTTGAACCAGCTTCACCCACTTGTAGGACAAGTGTGTTGTACTGAGTACAAACACAGTCCTGCTCTCCTCAAGGACAAGTCCCATTTCCAATGGCCTTTTGTGTCCTGTTTTATGCTGCATGAATTCCACTGCTTCTTTAGCAGGAGCATCAATACCTCTCCCTGCAGTGCTTTGCCTTTTTTTTCCCCCCTGTGCAAAGCACAAAGAAATCCACACAAGGTGTGGGGATTCAGCTGCTTTTGCAGCGGTCACCACTTTAATGAGAAGGGCATATTTCCAGATCACCTCATTTATTTTGAAGTCCACCTCTTCAAACTGCCCCACAAATTTCCTCCTCCATCTCCAATGCACGCTCACTCCCAGCAACACAGTACGTCATCACAGCTTGCTGAGGAGGGCTGTGAAACAGCCCTGGGTTTGTGAATCATGGCTACTACAAAAGCTGTACACAAACACATCTCTGCTGTGCACAGTCTACTGTCATAATTGCACACCTCTCTTGTGAAGGCTAAAAAAAAAAAGTCACAACTGAATGCCATTAAGAACACACATTTTGAATGAATAATTCAAAGCTAGGAGCAATTAAGACAGTCTGCCAAAGCAGAAAGATTTATAGAATTCAGGAAACCACTATGTTGCAGGAGACATTCTTCAGACTTTCATTTAAAAAAAAATAAAGTAAGGTTATTTTGATGAGCCAGTTTTCTTTCTCCATTTCCTACTTCCCCAACATACACACATTGCCTAGGTTTTCTACAGCATTATTTCCAAAAAACTTAGAGATGCTGAGGGCACGCTAGCGCCTGACACTGATGCACTGCCACTTCAAGTAATAATCATCTTTCAAGAGAAATACTACAATAAGCCTGTAATATGCTTTTAAGCAGGGATCTCATAGAATAAGCACTATGAAGGCATTTAGGCTGGACTTTAAAAAGTGAAAGTCTCACAGCTGCTCAAATTCTTCTGCTTTGGCTAGTTTGGCTCTTTTGGTTGTAGTACTACATAAAAATGAATCTGGTTAGTGTTCTTAGATAAATTATTCCATCATTTGAAAAACAAGTCTCTGTAGCCATAATTGAAGGTTACCACTTTCTGAAACTTGATAGAGGGTATAATGGCTCCATTCTAGCTACACTTAACAGGCAGTCTGTTATGGTAAGTCAATATAACATTAAACAGGATATATTGCACTGCTTTTGTTATGAAAAGCCTATAGCAAAAAACCCAGAAACACACTTTTTTTCAGAAAGCACAGCCCAAGACTTTTTGCAAAGACTCCTTAGAAGAACAAAACAGGGCAGAGTTTGCCAGCAGCATGAATGTTTTCAGTTAAAATATATACACAAATCCATTACCTGGGATGAAAACACCTTTGCAGGTCTTCTGTCTTTGTGCAAGAAAGAGCATAAGCAGCCTAGCTGCTGAGCTTTCTCTAGGGAACTGATGAGTACCCCTTTCATCCCAGCCTATTGTACCCCAGGTCATCTTCCAACCAAACGGAGCCACCACAACTGTCAGCTAGTTTCCTTAACCTCTCCTCTCAGAGGAAGCAGCTGGACTCACGTTAGTCACAGAGTGAAAGCACCTTGATCCCTCCTTCAATCTGGAAAGACCCCACTTGCTCTGTTAGAGCTGGTTTGCAAACAGCTACCGAGAGCCTACAGGTGGGTAGCATTGCCTGATGGCCTTGCTCCCCATCACCACCCGCCTCCCTCAGCACACCTGCAAGCACAGCCTCCAAAGACAGCACTTCTTTTGCAGGACCAGACGGAGTCAGAGGTTTATCAAGTCAGCCTGTATAAATATATGCATATACAAGCTCTGAATCCGGAGTGACTGTAAACAACAGCTTGAGGCTGCTCATGCTCTGCAAGGTACAGAAGTGCAGCAGTGAACTCAAGCCCATGTTGGAGACACTCTGGCTAAAGTTTAAGTGACTCAGAAAATAATCATCACCTTACCTGCCAGATATAATGCTGTTTTTTCATTTCTACAAAAATTACCCATGCATATATGCATGTAAAACATACAAACTCACCCCCTTTTTGGCCAGATTGGAGACATGTGAGTAAGAAGCTCTATGTATCCCAAGTGTAATAGGCATCTTGCTTATGTAACGGAGTAAGATTTGCCTCATGACCACTTTATTAACATTTCAGTGCATAGCTGTTAAAATAATAAAGTATCAGCACAAGCTCAGCTTTTGAGCTTGTTGAACTCAAAGACTGATGGATATTCTCCCAACACTTGCTGAAAGATTTTATTTTATTAGGTCACATTACAGAACTGTCTTCCTGAAGAATTAAATAAATTCATCTCCTTGGTGATAGCATGCTTGACTGACACGATGCACTCACCAACATCTTGTAGACAGCTGTGAACATTTGCAGCAGTGCCAATTAACCTACGATAGCATCAATGGAGACAGAGAAACAAAGGAGCCAACACAAAAAGCTCTATTGAATAACATAATAAATGAGTGATGCAGGTGTTCTGCAACTCGCTTTAATTTTTTTCAGCCTTGCAGAAAGATAACACTTGAGTAAACAGTGGTCAAGGTGTATTCCAGTCGTTGCCTCTTTGCTGCCACCTCCCAAATGGCAATGCACAGCCCACACTGCAGGTTTCACTCACAAGTATAAAGCTTATGCTTACACATACTAGCTTTTTCATGGTACAGCTGGATGGACACTGCTTTCTAAATGCCCTTAAATGCTCTGACTTAGATGATAATTTGAGAATTTTTTTGTGGCATTGGAAAGGATATATAATTTAAAATAACCACTGGCAGCAGCTGTAACATCCAATGAGCAAAATGGCAAAAGTCAAAATGATGAGCCGAAAACTCACTGAATTTAATGGAACGTGTGCTAGTTGCTTTGCTGAATGGGGGGCCTTGCAGTTTTAGCTTAATGAGTTGCTTTGTAAGCTCTGAGCTAAATGGAGCTTGGAATCTTTAATGACCAATCTGTGTAAACAGCAGCTTCTAAATAACATTTTAATGCCCTGATGATCTTTTAATTCAATAGACAAATGATGAGGCAATTTTAGCTAGCATCATAGCATTAATGCAGCAGGGAATGTACATTGGAAAGAGCAAACAGAATAAGTAAGGATACAAAGGATGAACAGTGTCTGGTACAAATCAGATGCTCAGATCTGCTTCCCAGAATTGAGATATCCAACCTTTCTCCTAGTTCAGTACGTACCTATTTTAGCAGAAGAGCAGTATGGTGGTACTTTAATCATGATGTATGCCGGGGCAGAGTTTTACAGCCGTGTTTCCACTAATGCTAAAGGATGCAACATGATTAAAGCACAGTATTGAAAAACCGTCTTCGCATACTCAGAGTGAAAATTGAGATGTGTAGTCCCAGCCGGGTAATATCACAGCTGTGTGAGGAAGGGCTGCGCAAACGAGGGGTAATGGAGCAAGGTCATTATGATCCGTACAGTCAGTTACAACTTGTACTCCCTCTGCCCCAAGGATTGGGTTAGATGTCAGCAGAGTAGTGAAATAAACTCTCCATGAAAAAGATGTGGGTAAAGGCACGATGAAAGCAAGGCTCTATGCTTGCAACACATTGCAATGTCTTTAAAGAAGTGCCGCCCGTTTTCCTGGAAGTGCACGAGCCAAGAGCACACCTAAGGTCTGCATTTGATCTGCTTATGTGCTTCCAGTGACTGCATGTGTAATGCAGCAGACTGCAGGTGCGAGCACTCTGTGAACCCACGCTTCTGAAACCTGGCCACAGCTCCTTTCTCCTTCGATGATATTACCATCAGATCCTACTAAAGATGCCGACTGCCTACAGGGTCACGGTCTGGATCAGACATGTGAAAACACTTCTAATATATGCTGAACTCTCCCCAACACTCTCCTGTTACCCACCATACACTGGAGCCTCTCGGTTCAAGCTGCTCCCTTCCTTCCTCCCAGCCCTGTACCTTCATTCCTTACCTCCTTTTCCCCCTCCCCAAACTCTTTGTTCCATATCAGACTCCTTGGTGCCTGGCACTGCTGTCCCACAGGGCGATGCTGCACTTGGCAGCCTTGGCAGGTCTGGTGCTTTCTCTGATGAGGCTTGACCAAGTGCTGTTTCCAAGCATCCTGATCTCTAGGGCTTTTCTGAATGAGCTGTGTCTCAAAATATGTCACCACTTTTCCTGGGATGAGGGAAATTCATGAACTTTGGAGGTCCAAAGACAATACCCACTTTCTTACTCAAATGGAGTTCAGAGAGAGGTGAAGTTTCTGGTGGGTTTGTGTAGGCATTTTCAGATATGCAAAGGGGTTGGGTTCAACCCAGTATGAACCCTGGGATGGAGTCAGTTCCCATTTCCTTCCTGATCAGGTTCTTCCTTTCTCAGGGAACAGATACCCAGTTTTCTTTAAAAAACCTTGTCAATCATATCCATAGCTTTCCTCATCTGGAAATGAAGCTGCAGTCCCTGCCATGTTTTTGTGTGTCTCCAGCACAGGCAGCAGTTTTTGGGCTAGTTAAGATCTCGGACAGATTGTACCATCACATTGCGGATAAGAACTGTCGCTTACCTGTTGGAGGGAAGATGTAGAACTTTTCTTTCCTCTCCAGTTCCAGTTGGAGGCAGCGTTAGAGAAAGAGGGGCTGTTCAAAAGTGTAAATGTCATGACTTAAGCAGGCAGGAACAGAGGGCCCTGAAGAGATGCATTTGTATTCCTCAGAAGTGGCAGGATCTTCCTGAGCAGCTATTGAAGCATCCTGGCCAAGGAGAATATGTGGGATGTGTCAGCACCTTCAATGGACCTGTGGGAGAGACCTGGATCACAGAGGGAGGCCAGGAGACACAGAGGCGGACAGGGCGAAGGCAAGTACATCAGAGCAGAATTAATCTTTGAATTGTCAGTGCAGTAGACTGTGTTACACACAGCATCTCCTTGCTTTGATCCATTTTGATTTGTTATTGCTTAATACCCTAAGATATTTTATGTTATCTTTCAGCCTCTGTTCATTTGAGGCTGATTTATACCATCCATCCCAAGAATTAAAGCAGGAAGCCGAAGGAGGATTCTGAATCTGCAGAAAATTTATCTTTGGTCCTTTTTGGGCACAGCTCTTCCCTGCTTGTCTTTCAGAAAGCCAGCTCCCCTGAACTGGCTGGTGACACTGCTTCTGTCTGGCTCTTCAATCTCCCAGACACAGGATGCTTTGCTTCGGGTAGATGAGCTGGCCTGTCCTGAAGTAGTGATAATGGCGAGAAACTTCTTTTCAGTGTTTGGCAAAGTGGTTCCTCCACTTAGATAAACTGCTCTTTCCTTTTCCTGGAGGCTTTTCCCCCCCCCTTTATGTGGCTGCTGATCCAGTCTATATTGGTTTTTCTGGTTGCATTAACGCCCACTCTTCAAAGGTTTGCCAGTTCATTATTTAATGGTTCCAGCAAGACTCACCAAAGTTCTCCCTGAATCCATTCACCTCTGCAGAATAAGGCCTGGCAAAGCCTTGTGCCCCAGATAAGATACAGAGGGACCACTGTCCCACGATTAAGCTGAGTCTATTGCAGTGTTGCCATCATGTCCATACCCCCTCCTGCACTCCTCTGTGCCAGCAGATCTCATGATGCCCAAGAGGTAACATCACCTGTTCTGGAGGTATCTTATCACCAGCCTGTGCTCCCCCGTGGCCCCCAGAAGGGCTTAATTTTATTTCTGCAGCCTGATTTTTTTCTGCTTATCAGATGACAGTCCAGCTGGCAGGGAAGAGATTGTTGATTCAATAACGTAAGTACAAATGCAGCTGAATGGTTGGCAGTCCTCTCCTGCCTCATGGATTTATTGAATCTGGATCTGACAAAATCACACTGCGAGCCTCTTCCTTCTGCTTCTTTTACTTCTTTAGTTGCTAAAGCTTTGGGACAAGACTCCTCTTCTCACCCTTTGTTCTATTTTTCCATGGTCTCTCCACAGGACATACTGTGACCCAGGATGCTCACACCTCCAGACAGCTTCTGTTTGCTTTTTGCTTCCTTTGTTTGACTCCTTCCCTATGATCTCTCTTTGCTTATCTCCCAGGCTGCTGGCTCTCAGGAGGCATTTCTCTAGGGTTAGAGCTGTTTGTCTCATCACTGGCTCCTGCAAGATGGAGCCCTGCACTTCATAAATAACCTGATCTGTAATTAGCAAGATTTTTTGTCTCCAGACTTGCAGTTCTAGTCTTGCACACTCCAGTGAATCCCTCCTTGTTTCTTCTTCACTGAAGCTGAAAACATCATTCACCTCGCCTCTGAGATCGATGTGCTCATGTGACCCCTGGGTGGTAGATCCAGAAAAATGGGTCTCTCCTCCTGAAAATAGCAGCTTGCTCACCTTGTCCTTATCTCCTCGCTATGAGATAAACATGAAACATCTTTCTATCTCCTCCTACTCCATTGCTAGTTCTGAACACAGACTTGCCTTTTACTACAAAGTATGTGTAAGGCTTTTTATCCAGTTGTCCTGGGAGGCTGAATCCCTCCAGGCTGCTTCTCTTTCCTTCCCATCCCACCTTTTCTGCTTTCCAGCCTTCCAGATGCCGCTTTATGTTTTGACAATTGCACTTTTCTCTCTTTAGCTGGGGACGTGCTGACTGCTGCCACCGCAGTCGACATACTATGTGCAGAAGGCTGCAGGACCCTTAACCTAAACCAGCCCTTCATGGAGGAAACCATCTATAGACTTGCTTCACCCATCAATTCAGCACCCAGCTGGGCCCTCCACAGGACAAATCCTGCAACCACAGCCCTCTCACCACCTTCCTTGCAGATCTGTTGCCCCTTCACTGTTTGTAAGCACAAGGTCAATGATATTATAGTCCTGCAAAGGCCTTGGAAAGCTGTGTTGTCCAAAGATTTGTGCAGAACTGCATAGAAGGATCATCACAGAATCGTTGAAAGTTGGAAGACTATCCAGTCCAGCTGTCCCCCACCACCTATATTACTAACTAAACCATGTCCCTAAGTACCTCATTCAACCTTTACTTGAACACCCCAAGGGACGGTGACTCCACCACCTCCCTGGGCAACCCTCACCATTCTTTCTGAATTCACTGATAGTTTCCAACTCTGATGGGCAATGTCAACAACTTTCTCTGAATTATTTTTTTTAAATCTCTGCCATATTAATCCACATGTGTATAAATGTGTTATTACTTACATCCTGGCCTCTGGAGAGATTTGCTTCCTAAAGCTCTACAGTGTGCCAAAACTCCTTCCCAATTTAAGTGCTGCTGCTTAAATTGTTTTGCTGTTCTTCAAAGGCTACTTATGACAACACATGATAGAACAAAATTATGCTCTACATTGACAATTATTTTATAAAACCTTCAGTAAAACATCATTTGGATGTTTTTAAAACTGCTGACAGATTCCGTGAGAACAGCTGTTTACAGACACCAGAAGAGCAACAACTGGGAGCTAACACATCACAAGTCCTCTGTGAATCCTGATATTGTCAGGAAAGGTGACTTTAAACCTGAAATTGCAGACGAAAACATCAGAGGAGCATTAGAAATGTTCAGATGTCCAAACTAAACTCGGACAGGAATTTTGCAGGTGCCTCTTCCAGCCTCCAGTGATGTATGAGACATCTATGGATTTAGACAAACATTCCCATCAAATGAGAGCCTACCTCAGAAGTCCACGACACCAGAATACCAGCCCTGTATGTGTGTCTCTGGGTCTGTGACATCTATCTGTGCAGAAACCAGCACGTCAGGAGAGCTCTGCCAGCACATGGCAGAATTACACATACACTTCTAAATACAGAGAAACATGCCAAGAGGACTTCAGCTACTTCTACCTGGCCACAGGTACTCCAGTAAGCAAAACCAGAACCAACAGCTGGCAACGGTGCCAGGCCAATGCCACAATTTTATCTTGTCACAGGCTGCCTGGCCTGCTGATCATATCCAGAGAAGTCAGAGCTTTCCAGGACATTGTATATACCAGAATTACCAAAGAGCAGACAAGCACTGAATGTGAAATACTCAAGGAGATTGGCCGAAACAAAGGCAAAATTAGCACCCACCTCTTTCACTGCACTGAAGGTTTAATTAGGGCATGTTTTAAATATTTTTCAAGCAAATGTAGCAATGCTTCATATATCCTCATTTCACAAATACATACATACATTCTTAGAGATAATCAGAAACTAGTATATTAGGTCAAATTGCACCAAGAAGGATGGTAGATTAGGTCAACTTGTTAAAAAAGGACTAAAGATTATTCATACAGAACCCTGAGGTGTTTCCATTCCTACTGAATCCCATGGTAAGTAGGGATGCAGGACCTGGCCTTACATGCAGATGGTAGGGATCACAGAATCATAGAATTGTAGGGGTTGGAAGGGACCTCGAGAGATCATCAGGTCCAATCCCCCTGCCAAAGCAGCTCCCCAGCTCATACTGCACAGGGCGGCGTCCAGACGGGTCCTGAATATCTCCAGAGAAGGAGACTCCACCACCTCCCTGGGCAGCCTGTCCCAGGGCTCTGTCACCCTCACTGGGAAAAAGTTCCTCCCCATGTTGGTGCAGAACTTCCTGTGCTCCAATTTGCAGCCATTGCCCCTTGTCCTGTCTCCACTGACCAAAGAAAAGGGGCTGGCCAATTCCCCCTGCACCCCATACTTAAGATATTTATAAACATTGATTAGGTCCTCCCTCAGTCTTCTTTTCTCCAGGCTGAACAGCCCCAGCTCTCTCAGCCTTTCCTCATAGGATAGATGTTCAGGCCCTTAATCATCTTCGTAGCCCTTCTCTGGACTCTCTCCAGGAGATCCCTGTCCTTTTTATACCAGGGAGCCCAGAACTGGACACAATACTCCAGGTGGGGCCTGACCAGGGCAGAGTAGAGGGGGAGGATCACCTCCTTCGACCTGCTGGCCACACTCCTCCTGATGCACCCCAGGATCCCATTGGCTCTCTTAGCCACCAGGGCACACTGTTGACTCATAGCCAACCTATCGTCAACCAGGACCCCCAGGTCCTCCTCCGCAGAGCTCTTCTCCAGCAGGTCAGGATACTGAGCATCACAGCTCCCACTGCAGCATCTCCCAAGGTCCAAGCATCTCCTGGGAACGTAAGCAGCAGGCTCCCCCACTCCTCACTTCACTGAGGTGTGTTCATCTCTCTGACACCACACTAGCTAGAGAAAAAGCATACTTTCATTTCTAATGGCTGTATGTGGCCAGGGATTTTTTTATTTTCAAACTTGGTCCTCATTTTCCAGGAAGCCATATGGGTTTTTTTCTGCACTCTAAGCAGCTTTATTTAATATGGAAAGTAGAATATCTTTTAAAACAGAAACCAGCTGCGTAGTTTATGGGTATCATCATATGGCTCTGCTTTTTGTTTCCTTACTTAACTGGAGTTTGGGGTTTCCAAGTTGCCAAGCTGCTAACACTAGTAAATGGAGTTTATTAGAGACAGTGTTTGTTGAACAATAACATTTTATATAGTCTGTCACTGTCTAGTACCTTAGATGAGTTACACATTTCTGTTCTCTATTTTTGCCCTGATTTTTTTGGCACTTTAGATCCCATTTTCAGCTGTGGACAGCAAAGAGCAGAAGACATGATCTTGTGCTTGCTTAAGCCTAAAATCTGCAAAGCCATTCCTGAGCAATGTCACCCAACCTCTAAACAGTCAGAGCCCCAAGGGTTAACCCCTCAATGCCTTTTGACTGAGCCGAGCCAGTGGGAAGGGATTGGATGGCAGATTAAATACCTCCCCAGGAGTTCTCTTCCAGGAGAGGGGCCCCTTTGCCTGGTTGTAAAAGATAATACGCCCATCAAAAGGCTATCCCACAGCAGTAATGTAGACTGGGATGGGTGTGAAGACTGGGAGATGTGGGGACTTTCCTGCAGTGACACTCTCCCATCCCAAAGGCCCTGCTCAACCCCTCCCTGGAGCTGCAGAGCATCACAGCATTAGAAGCAAACACCACTTGTAGTCTAGGATGTGTCTGAAAGTTGCTCTCAGAGGGCTGTTTGCATTCGGCTCCTACAGGCATCAAACTCAAGCCCATTTGGATGGCCAGAAGCAAGCACCACCTCTGCTTGACCCTTTGGTGTTTAAACTGCATGCGTGAAACACAGGCATAACTCAAAGCAATTGAAATATTAGAGGACAGATGAAGTAAGGGCTGTTTGTAACAGCAGAATTCCCCATTTCTGCTTTGTGCTCTGCAAATATTGTGAGCCAACTCTGGCAGATATCTTTATCTGGTTATCTGTTGCTCTTCATTCTCTAATCACAAAAGATTCATGCACTGCCAAATTTAAACAGCAGGCTTGTTTTTAATAGCACATATGTAACTTCAGATGTCATTAGTGCTCCCTTTCACCAGGATTCCCCTAGGTATTGGAGGGACTACTCTTTTAAACAAACGCTCTGTGGGTGCAGCCTATGGCCGGCATGCAGAACAGGGGTTACACCGAGTTCCTTCCCTGCTCAGGAATTATGGCTTCTTTGACTACTGCTAACTCAGCTCTGAAGGAGGTGATTTATCTTCATGGTTCATAAAAATACTTCTTGAGAAATTTCCCTTTTCCTGTCCCCCTTTGGAATAACCAGATTGCAGCATGTCTCAGATTTAAAAACAAATATGGCCTGGAAAATAATATCTTTGGATTTCCCCCACTCATACCTTCTACTATATACAATGGCTTCACTCCCAGCTTTAAATTAGATGAGTGCTGTTAGCAATATAGTTCACATACAGACTGAGAGCAAGGCATAAATAATCCCAGCAAATTGGCTCGGTAGACATTTGTTTGCCAAGTATTAGCTGTTGCTAGAAGGGAATTTCTTATTCCTGGTTTTAAGATGCCCTTGCCAACAGAAGTGGTTTTGATGTTTCATTTTCTTCAAATTATCTTTAAAAATTAGAAAAATAACTTGCACCATGAAAAACTTAAGTGTGTTAATGTTTGTAGGCATCTCAGTGTAACAATGATGCACGATTCCTGTGCCACTCATCTAAAGGAACTCTTAATCTCTGTCTGCGCAGGGGGGTAGAGCGTGTCCCTGGATGCTCTACTGCCTTTGCATATAGCTATTTTGTAGTTGTACCTGAACTATTTGCAGTTCACAGGTACAGAATTCATGGCTGAGGAACCCACAGCTAGGCACCATAGGGGCACAGATCCAGAGATTTGCATCTCTCTCAAAGTTACAATAGCTTTTTTTTTTTCTTGTTGAAAAGGTTATAATAAGGTTCGGATCCTTCCAAAAACCATACATGCCTAACACAATGTTGTGAATGGTCCAACAAAGTCAATAAAGACAGTAACCATGCAAAAACTGAAACATATGAATGCACTTTCGCAAGCCTGAGGAATGAGGAAAAGCAAATGTATCCCCCTGGGTTTCAGCAATCCGATAGCATACATATTAATAATGTGCAATACCCAGTGCGGTGCATGGAAAGCCATAAAAATGTGAACCATTGGAGAAGGGTTCCTGTACACAGAATTCCCTTGCTCTCAGAGGTATATCCATTGATATCTACACACAAATCAACCGTAACAATAAGAATTTGTTTGGCACAAGCTTCCAGCAACTAATGGATAACACAGACCAAAAATCCTTCTCTTGCCTTTTGTTAACTCTGGAATGCTGTTCGTCACTAGAGACATCCACAGCAGAAACATACCCTGGGGCTAAACTGTGAGGGTAGCTAGAGCTAACCCATCTTTGTCTACAGAAACCTAGCCACATAAATGTGTTTTACAGATGTCCAGCAGTAATTTACTCAGACCAGAAGAATACACTTAATAGCACGAAGAGGGATGCTGGGTTTAATGCACAGCCAAGAAGCTGCTTGTCACCGCCACCTGCAGCTAGAGCAGACCCCAGAGAACATTTTACATCCAAAGGGCCTGATCTGGTCTTTCTGGCATGAGGCGGTGCCACCTCCACCTTTCTTGGGGAGTCAGGCATTGGTCAACATGAAGGGGTGATCCTGACTTTGTAGCTGCTGCTACACCCCTTTGCATTCCTTTTTTGGAGCAAATGGAGTCTTCTACAGCCCTTTACATCCTGGTTATGGAGCAAATGCAGCCTGGGACTGTGCTGTTTTATACAAAGAGTAGGGCAAATTTTTAGACATAACTTCACCAGGAGCCAGGGAAACAGAAACATCCTGTCCTGTGTGTCCATCTCTCTGTGCAACTAGAGTTGACAGAGAAGTTTGAGCCTTGCTCTTCTTCCAGCACATGCATTTGTGTCCTGCCAGAATCCGGTGCTCATCTTGGAAAGGGAAATTACTAGTCCTTTCCTGAAAGTCAATTACTGCTGGTTCAATCCCAGCTAAACTGGAGAAGGCCTGCCAAGAGGCCATGAGTACATTCAAGGCCAAGTTTCTACAGGTGTCCTCACAGTTACAGTCAATTCTGAGTTGCCACACAATACCAAGTTGAGGAACACACACATCAGCTAGAGGGAGTAAAAAAGCAGTATTAAGGAAGCTATTAAATTCATGTCTATTTCCTAGAAACATGGAGTGCAATTTGTGAAAACATCCTTGATATCAGTTGGAGCAAAAGAGGTATTTCAGATACATGCTGAGAAGTTGGATGAGTTTCTTAACTTCCTTCCCCCAGCTTCTGGAGTGATTTACAACATCCTTCTAGTAAAGGATCCAGAGTAATTTGGAGGGGGAAAAAAGGCTTATTGGAAGATTAAAGAAATCACTGAGCTTGCCAAAGCTAACAAATGGACTCAAAGCTTAGCTCCTCCTCACTGGAAGGAGAGACCAGACTCTTGGTTAGCAGGAGAGCTGGTACCAGTTTGTACAGATTCTGCTTACAAACTTACACTGACAAACCCACCCTTTGCCAGCTGAGCCAAAGTCCAGGGGCCTCTGCAGGAAGGAGATACTAGTGAACAACAATGTAGAAAGGAAAATGGAACAGCTCAATGGGCTACTCTTGCCCATAGAGAGGTCTGCCATTGTCCCCAGTTGGGCAGGTCTCCTGTTCATGGTCCCAGGGTGAGCCACGCCAACAATGACAACCTTAATGGCTCCTAAGAATATCCCAGCATTGGCAATTCCTACTTCCTCTGCCCATGCCTATTCAAAGCATCACTGAGTGAGGTTTTCCATCCTTAAGTTCTTTTACATCGTCCCTGAAGAATACATTCAAAATTATTAGCTACTTTTTAGCCTGAAGACTTTTTCCATGCCCCCAGTCCAATACTCTGCACTTTGTTTCTGTATTAATCATTCCATTATCAACTTGTGCAGCAATTGGAAAGAAGATTTCCAGTATCCGGGATTTCTCTTGGTGAACTGTATTTGCAATAATGGCTTCTTTCCATTTTCCATGGTAATAAAGTTAATTTAATTTCAAACAATATGGCTTTTAATGTAGTATGCGCTTGGTTTTGATATAAAGGTTACACAAGTACTGCACCTGTGGCCACTGTGAGCCTTTCACAATGGATCAACTGGTTTGCTTTAAAAAAATAAAAATCAAGAGAACAGACAAGATATATGAGGGATTTTTCTATTTAGTTTTTTTGGATATAGAGCCTTGAAGGTCATGTTTAAACCCAAGAGGAATCCAACCATGAAGATTAAAAATTGTATATTGAAACAGAAGCTGAGGGTTTTAGGTAAGCACAAACACTTTAAGAATCTTAAATTTATGGGCAGAACAGCAATAAAGTGTCACATTAACAACACTGTTCTGATAACACCACAGGAATCATTGGTCTATAATAGAGCTTATTTCAACCTTATTTGAAAAGGTTCAGTGACAGAGTACCTATAGTTATGCATTGCTGAGAGAGCTGCAGGAATTTCTCCAAGGAACTTTTCTACAGGGAAGTTTCCCCTGTATAGCCATTATCAGGCTAAATAAACTTATCTGATGCACTGGGCACTATATAGACACATGAGGTTGAGGTGAATAAGGGTATTAAAGCAATCAAAGGGCTTCTGTCCCAATACACCCCTCAATTAGCTACAATCCTCAATGCATTGCAGTCTGTTGCTGTATGGGATGGAAAGCTTAGGCAGTCTAGCAGGAAACTTGCTTTACAGGATGATACTGTGAAAACACCACTGAAGCCTGAGACACAATATTAGAACATGTGTTTGAACACCAAAGTTGGTGTTCATACTGCTGCTAAGCCTGTTAGAGTATTTTATTTAGAAGAGGCTGTGACTCTGCCACTGAAACATCCACACTGCAAGATGCCAGCTCATCGAAAGTCTTTGTGAGAACATATTGATGCTGATGAGACTTTCATCAGGAAAGGTTTCTCAGCTTCTGGCCAGCATTCTTCAGCAAAAGCCAAGAGATACTCACCACAGAATAAGGAATTGCCGACCTCTTGGGCAGCTTGTCAGGAACATGGGAGAGCCAAATTCAAGAGCCTGCACTGTGGCTCAGCCTGCACCTCCCGATGCCCACACAACTGGCGTTGCCCTCGGGTTCTCTCTTATTCCTGAATAGGTCTCTTTCAATCTCTTTTTTCTGAAGAACTTTTTGTGAGGCCTTGAGTTAGTGTTGATGCAGAACAGAAAAACCTCTGAAATCTAGAAAATCTTTGGGCATGGCAAGTCTTCCAACTCTTGATAGCGGTTTCTTTCTCCATAGGACTTGGATTCAACAAGAACCGGAGACTTCAGCAGGAAAGAGTACAAAGAACTGCTGAATCCCCCTCTTCACAAGCCTTTTGGGAACTTGGATCCATATCCCAACTAGATGGACACACCAGAGCTATTACGCTGTTCTCAGCTGCATGGTTACCATCACTGATAGAAGATTTTTGTCTTCCAGCTTAGTCTGCCTAGAGGAATGGCTTGAAATTGCTCAGAAAATGCGGGTTGTTGTCTTTGGTCCTCTCATTAGCCAGGGACCTGTCAGTCTGCACATTTGCAGCCCCTGACTTGGTACACATTCAGCAGCTAATAACTTGGCACACGTACCCAATGAGCCACCTTCTGTATCTTGGCAACAACAGCTGTAAACGTTTCAGACATGCCTGGCTTCTTCTCTGTGGAGCAGGGCATGACCAGACGTTGCAGCCATAGAAAGAGACAGGTGTGGGGGAGGCAGGAGAGGGCTTGTTGCACATAAACAGAGGGGAAAAAGTTTGTAATTCACAAAAAAATCTCTTTGGAAGGCTGTGTTCAGATTCAGATGATTTCCCTTGGCACAAAACCAGCATCAGACCCTGTCATTTCTCACCAGTTGAAGAGATCATGGAAGGATAAAGCGTAACTGAGAAATGGAATCAGATGCTAGCAGCACTGCCATCTTTCACTTGATTTTTCCACTTGAGGTTCAATGATAAAATACTGTTCACAGGAAATGCACCTTTCCAGCTACTATGTCTGCAGGTATGTGATGTCTAGACTTGTAAAGGCATTGTGGGCTTGCAGATTTCCATGGGAGCTGAAGCAGTACAGAGCCTCCATGGCTTTTCCTGGACTTTAATAGAAGGACATGGTTGTCCTAGGACAAAAAAAAAGATTTGCTTTATTGATTGTTTTTCCCTCAGCAAGACGCTCTCAAGTGGATTCTGAGCTCTAGAAGAGTTTATCCCTTTTCAAAGGATGTTTCAGCTCAAGTCCTTGGCTACATTTATGTTTCATCGGCATGTACAACTGCAGCACTTGCAGACATGATTGATTGAGCTTTCCACTGGCTCACACCCACACACACAGCATTGCCTCAGTATTGGAGCAGGTATTAGCTCAGATACTTGAACTACCTGCTTGCTGCCTAAATCTGGTGCTTAGCTGCCATTTGTGTCTATTTGAAGGCAATACTTCGGCCCTATGCCACTGTGTTCACTCCAGCTCAACCCCCATCCCCAACCCTTACATCTATTGATATTTATCCCAGCATGGCTCTCAGGCCAGGGGGAACAACATCAAAGCAACTCCAGTGGTACACATCCTCTTTTCCCCCCCCCCATCTCCATCCATCCCACTTCGACATGATGGGGAATTAATCCTTTTCTTGGTGCCTTCTGCAAGGAATGATTGATGCAGACAGGTAAACACCAGCCTCATCTGAGACTGGAGCTGCCTGATGTCTAACCAGAGCACAGGCAGAGCACCCATGGCTACACCCATCCAGGGAGCATTTCACAGCAAAGTTGCCAATCCAAGCAACTTGCAACCGCTGTGCTGACAGATAGGATCCTGCTTTGCACAGCTCACCTTACACACAGGCATGAAAGCTCCTATATTCAGCAAGTTTTTATTTCTGGAAACACCACAAGAGTGGGATTTTTCCCCCCACACACACAATACAAAGCTCAGTACTTCTCCTCTAGAAGCCACAAAAACTTCCTCTGTAACTCCCTGTTGTCCCTACATCAGTTTTATTGCATTCCTTTTGGCACAGGGAAGGAATGAAAGTGGGTGATGGTACAGTATCTTTTCTCCTTGCTGCTTTTGCTGACTCAGAAATTTGAGGAGAACAACAAGCAGCAGCAGACAGCATAACCTAACCTTATCACACTGGAATCCAGTTGTGTGGGGCTTGCACAGAGCACTTCCAAGGGAGGCTATTGCTCTTGTTGTTTATGTTGCATCACAGAAAACAGCTGGAAAAACTGTAAACTTAATTTTGCTAACTGTACAGCAAGTTAGTTGTTCTACTCAAGAACATTACACAACAGTGGCACAGACTTTTTGCTTTTTTTAAGCTTCCACAAAAAAGAAAGGGAAAAAACCCTCTTTTTTTTTGTTGGGGCTGCTGCAAAGGTTCAGACTTGTTTTCAAAAAAAAAAAAAAAAAGAAAAAGAAACAGCTATGACTGCCAACTTTAATTGCCAAAAATGTGCTTTCAGTTATTAAAGTCCTAATGAGGTAAGTAGGGGAAAGGACAGTTTCGTATTTCTTGCTCATGACAAAAAGAGAGAGATTGAGGGGAAGAAAAGCAATGAACAGACTAACTGGTGCTGTGGGGTGCAGGTAATGTAATGACCTACTGGTTAGAGCTATAGAGCCACCAGTACTGCAGAACAAGCCTTGCCATTTTTTGCTAAGGAAATAAATTTACTTGCTAATAACAGAAGTAGCAAGGTATTACCCAGTCTCCAGAGAGGGCACAGCACATACACAAATGCTTTTCTGGGGCCACCGAGTGCCTCCTGATGTGTTAGGAGAGACTGGAGTGTGGAGGGAGGAAAGCAATGAAAATGCAGGTGAGGGACGGCCACATTTTCTCATTTCCTGGCCACAATCTATTCCCAGCAGCTCTGATGAAATATGTTACCTCCTCTCCTGCGTGACTAACAACTCAAATCAAAAGGCACCTGGACTACACAGCAATTCTTAAACCTTTATACAGCTGAGGGATTCCCACGGGGAAATAGGATGGAGCTTTGCCTTCAGCATTTACAGTACCTGTGTAATGGCCCAGGAGTAGGGGTGAGGAACTCTGCTGAAGGTTTTTTGGGATGACATGGCTTTGGAGGCCCTGTTGATTTTTAAGAGTTGTCAAGGGGTTTTGGAGAGGCAAGAACAGAGGTGACTCGAGACAAGTGGAGATAAGAGGGCAGAAAGGAGTAGGGCTACTTTGGTTTTCGTTAGCAGCCATGCTAGACAGAAGACACAGCAAGAGCTAATGTAGGGAGCTTTGGCTTCATTAGCTACTGCAGATTTGTAAACTACACATGCTTGCAAAGCACTTTTGCTCCCAAGCAGCCCAACCAGTGGGCACACATACCTGCTGAGCCAGGAGGCAAGGGGAGCTCCCACTACAGACCCACCCTGCTTTCACCAACACACGAGCACTTCAAGCAGCTTTTAAGCTGCTTAAGCTTATTATTTGCTCTGGTTATATATGGGGAGAGAAAGGCCAAGATACAGTCATTCCCTGCCCCCTAACCTATGCTGCCTGACATCCACTTCCTGGCTTAGTCAGCCTATGCTTATTTCATCCATGTCCAGTAAAGAGCAGCTTAGTATTTTGTTTCAAGGCTATTCCTAGAATTAGGAACCAAAACTGGCACAAGCTATTTAAACAGCTTTTTGCAATTACTCAAATAAATGCTTTTAAAAACAGAGATTCCTAGGGCAGCTTCAAATTTTACTTCTTCATACTTTTATTTTGGCATTCACTAGCATTCATGTGAGCACATGTGTGCCTGCACTCACATGCTGATCTTTGCCTGGGGATTTATCCCCATAAAAGAGGGCAGAAGAACCGATTTGCCATATGTTTTTATACCAAGGAAGACAAAGCGTTGTTAACAACAGGGCAGACAGGCTCCAGAGTCAGCACAGAGTCTGAGCCCAGCAGCACCTGGAGGCAAACCTGTAATGGGAGGAAAAGAAGATGGGCAGCAGGTCCTCCTCTGGGCAGCCTCTCACTCTGCTACCTGCAGGGGATACAGGAGAGGGGGCAATGGAAACGCTGACAGGGGCATAAGCAGCTAAATATAAATTGATCCTGGAACCATCTCAAGTCCCATACTGTTGGTAATTACTGATCATTTTCCTGATCCAAACATTCACTCCTCTGAAAGACCCTAATCCATTACCTGCCACAGACTGCCCCTTCGTAATTTCCTCATCTGCGCCGCAACGCTTCGCTAAGCTTTGATGTTCTGGCAAGACCAGGGCTCTGAAATTTGGGATTAGCAAACATCCGCAGGCATGATGTAGGCTCTCTGGCATTAATGCATGTTCCAGCATCTGAATCTAATAACAGCACGCCAAAAAATCGCAAAAGGCAGCAAGGTGATCCCTTGCTCTTTTGGGTGGCAACACATGGGCCAGGAGAGCTGTCTGAAGCCAGGGCAGGCCGGAAACACATGTAGCATGAGCTACAGTTGCCCTGCTAGAAGGAGGTTGCACATCCCACAGTTCCGGGGCCTTGGGCAGCTTAGTTAATGCAGAAATTCATCCTGGGGAGAAAGATCTTAACCCTTGGGCAATACTGCCCCAAAGAGGCATCATTCTGGGGTTGTGTCCACATGCCTTGTCTTTAAAAACACCCTACCTGCTAGTCACAAAGTATATAACATTTTCAAGCTGTGGTTTACACGCTACAGTCAGGAGCAGAGCAGTGTTTGCAGCATGATGGGCTTTAAAATTGAGCTGCTCCCCCTGTATGCAACCCTGTCTGTTGATTCCTAGGTATACATGTGGCAATTACAGCAGTAGAGTCCTGTTTGCAGAAATCTGGTTTGAACAACAGTATCAAAGACATTAAAAAAAGGAAAAAATCATGCAAATCCTATAGCTAAAGAATTCAGCAGCCCTCACATTAAAAGAAAATCCTTGAGATCCAGAGTTGTAATCGTAAACGTGATTTTTTTTTTTTAAATCTCTGAGTGGAGAAGGAGCCTTTGGTAAGCTCTGGGCTGACATTGAATATATGTTGCTTCAAACCAGGGTAGTGTCTTTTTAAAAGGTTCACATGGAGGGAGTGATAAGTAGGTCTCCAGTTTTGAGATGAACAGCTGCAAACGAAACACAAGATAAGCCAGTTTTGTTTTGGTTTTTGACTAACTTGTATTTGCTTAGAGCATGGGGTTTGTTCCTGTTGTTGCAGCTGTAAATTTTAAGGAGGCTGCAAGGTAAAAACTGAAGTTGTACAAGCAATTAGCCCATGGTAATGCCTAATCACTGCTGGCATCTAAAAAAAAAGGAAACGGCAGGGATGTTTAACTTTGAAAACCAACTACTGCACAGATGCAGGAACTATGTTTGCTGAGGAAGTTTTCCTTGGCATATTGACGTGAATTGTAAAAATTGGCTCAAAACACAGCGACATAAAGACCAGAGGACTGAGGAAAGAAGTAGCATGGTTCAACACATCAATATTTGATTATAATTCCTAGCAAGCTTATTCACACAAATCAAATCATTTCTAAAGGCCAGTCTCCACCAGATCAATTAGAAAGTAATTATTTTCAGCTGTCCTTAGTATGTCTCAAGTTCATGCTCTTCTTTAGCCATGGAGATGGTGGGTGTGATCCTGCATCCTTCACACAGCCTTTGTGTATGAGCAGGGGCCACCCCAGGAAAAAAAAGTCACAATGCAGCCCCTTCCAGCAATCTGTGCTGAACCTAGCAGCATGCAAGAGCCTCGAGAGGGTGCGTGTGCCAAAACCTACAGTGAGAAGCTGAAATGTATTAAAAATAACCATAAAAATCATGTCTGCGGTCAGTGTTCAGCTTGCTAAGGAGGTACTGGGACTCCCCCCACCTCCCATCCCAAGCAAGGGGGTTGGAGCCTCTCCTGGCTGCCCAGCCCTGACCTGCTGGGTGCAGGGAGCTGGGCAGGGCAGAACACCAATTATTTTTCACACATTTGGTGCTTTGTAAGTGATCTGTAATCTCCTATCGAGTGGTGAGGCTGGCGCCGACCTCACCACATGAAAGAGCTCTCCCTGATGTATGAGGATACTGCTATTGTTTTTCCTTGCAAAACTGGGGCTGTGGTATATTGCTGTCTCCAGAAACGCATCTCTTGGAGAGATGTGCCCCAGCATCCAGAGATAGAGCAGTTGATTTCACATTTCTCAAAGTCAGCTGTTAGCCTGGCTGCTGGAAAATGTCGAAGAGCTCAGTATTTTCTAGTTACAGACCCAGAAAACCACACATCAGTATTCAGGGGGCACACAGTACACAAGCACACGTGTGGAGCACAAGAAACATCTGTGTCACCATGGCAGTGGCACAAGAATCAAGTTTAAGAAGAGGGACCCATCAGTCCTTTCAACTTCCAATCCAGCCCAACATCAGCACCAGTCTGTGTCACCTCACATAGTGCACTAAAGCCATACTGGCTTTTTACCCCCCTTTTTTTAAAGAAAGAAAAGCCTACATTGTTTTAAATCAGCTCTAGGCTAATGAAATCAGGGTGGTGTAACAACATCAACTGCTAGCACCATGTTTTTAGGCAAGACAAGAAAATAATGGCACAGGAGCAGCCAAGTAAAATTGTGTTAGGAAATAGAAGAGTGATTAAATACACTCAGCAAACCTCCTCCCTACATACTGCTTGCCTTGAGTGGTGTCAGTGAAAGCCACAGCAGTGCACATCCAGGAGCAGTAAGTACAATCACCCTTGGTCTGGGAAGGGGAGATAAAGCCATCTGCACCAAGGAGAGCCAGCACTCACCCATGCAGGCAGTGGGGAAACAATCAATAAAACTCACAGTTTGCCTCCTTCCTCTTCACACGTGACCATGCTGGTGCACAGAGGATCCCCACCTACCTGCTGGACTCCCTGCAGAACATCCACAAAGAGAGGACTGGATCTCTACAGCCCAGGCTGCCTCTAAGGAGCCTCTTCAGCCAGCAAACAGCAGAGGTTGAAGCATCAATGCTTTTAAGGAGCTTCATGTGACCAGCTCATACTCCTGATGCTCCACCACAGGTGGGTGAGCTCTGGGTTGCTCCCCTGCAGCAATGCTCATTAAGCACTGGAGAGCATCATTTTGGCAGGTGGAACCTCTCAGAAATGGGGTTTGGCTTGTTTTGGTATCTGTAGCGAGTAGCCTAAATGCAGCCTGTTTTTCCTAGTGAATGAACAAAGTAACATCTCATTGTCACTCTGTGATCCCTTCCAGCTCCGTCAGACACAAGAGACACATGGGACAAGTAGCTGCCCCATCCCTTCTGCTCCCTGACTGAGCAGGGATAGGCCATGTCTGCTGCAGCAGACACAGGTGGATATTTGCAAATCCACACGTGCACCAAATACAGGGGAAACGTATGGACACATGTAAAATGTTCCCAGGCAGGAGCTGGCCAGTGACTGGGACATGAGCTGCTCTCAGAGCAAACGAGTACTCAAGCACATGGGTGGGTGAGATCCATGCACAGTCACTGGCAGTCTAGGGAAAACAAAAAGCATCTGGGTTGTCACAGATTGCTTTCTCATAATCAGAATGGGTCAGTTCTTGAGCTTATTACAAAATTTAATTAAAATAGTTTGAAAGCTACACACCCCCACCCCCCTCCCCCATTTTACAGCTTTCATTTCTGCCTTCTGGGACTTTTTCATCTTGATCTATTTCTGGATATATTTTTAATTACATATTTATGTCCTTCTCCATCATCATTTTTTATGACACAGTAAAGCTGAAACACGTATATTTTGCCTTTGTTAGAAAAATAAAACTGGAAAAACATCTTGCAAAAAAACTGTATAAAGGGCCACTGTGTATACAGTATTAACTTTCTTTAATCCATAGCTGGGCACTTTTTCAAGGCCAAGAAAAAGACATGCAGACTTAAATACTTTTAACCTAATCCTCCAACATCATGTAAATCACAAAAGAAAAAGCCAGCTCCCACAAACACCAACCTGAAAATGTACATAGGTAAGTCTGGTGGTTCTACAGATCTGATGGGGTTTTGCTGAGCAAGTCAAATATGTGGGTTCAGGGTTGGCTGAGCATCAGTATTATGTTCCAGTCTACCTCTACTGTCATATATTTAATCTCCAGTAATTAAACTTCTAAATGAATCCATTTCACAAAAGCCACAGTGCATAGAGTGAATCGGTGAGTAAATTTTCATAACCTCAGAACCAACCCCAGACTGGGGTGGAGCTGCTCTGCCAATGGAGCTGATGGAGATGTAACTGTCAAAAAAAAAAAAAAAAAAAGAGACAAAACTAAAAGAAAAAAGATACAAAGAACCCCCTTGGCTCAAGGTTTTCAAGTTCTTTCCTGTTACTGAAAAAATATTTTCTAAACACACATAGCGTATTGTCTTGCTGCAGCTCCTGATTAAAAGAAAAAAATAAATTATGAGGCAGCTGATTAGAAACTTCTGATTAGAGGTAAAAAAATATCACTGATAATGTCTAGGTGCAAACTGAGAATTCACAGCATGGTAGATATGGAGAGAGTAGTCTGTCACCTGGAGTGCTTGCTTTGGTGAGAAAAACTGAGTCCTACCCATGGCCAAATCCAATGCAGGCAGCCAGGGCCTGGATGTCATACACCTCCAGAAGGATGCTACAGAAAAAACAGGGCTTGCATGGTCCCAGGACATACTTCCATAAGGGCACAGCCTTTCCTGAGTATGCTGGGGCAAGGAGGACAGTGCTGCAATGCCGTGGGCAATGCTGGGGTTCTACTTCTGAAGGACATAGAAAAGCAGGAGGTGTTTTACTGGCGATGAGGTCACAGAAACGCTTGCTCGGCACTCACAGAGCTTGCTCTTTTGAAGATTTAGAAATGCTTGGACTATAGGGCAGCAGAAGCTTTGGGAAGAAAATACCGGGCATGTAAAGACTATTTAATAATGAAGGAAGACAGCAAGAATGACTGGTCAGGGACTAAAGCCAGACAAATTCAGATGAGAAATAAGGCATTACATTTCCAAAGCAAGGAGGATTAACCTTGGAAATGAACTACCCATTGAAGTGATGGATCATCTGTCTGCTGGTATCTTTAAATCCAGACTGGATGCCTTCCTGGAAGACATGTGCAAGTCAAATACGGGTTTCTTGCTTCACACAAAGATGGATGGGTGAGGTTAAACAGCTTGAGGTACATGGGGCTAGTATGAAGGATCTAAGGGTCACCTCTAAACTTTGGATGTGTGACTCAATGAAACACAATCCAACACAGAAGTGTCCCTGGGTCTCTGGATTACTGCTTTTTACAGGTCATTTTGAATTGTCCCATGCCCAACCAGCTGTCCCACTGACACCCATGGCACTGTCTGCAGAAGAAGCTGCTGTGCCACATGAACAACCACGGCTCCATCTGGGAATAACTGCTCATCGAATGACTCAGTTTGCTTCTCTGTGGGACACAAAGAGCTAACACTTCGCATCGCTCATCATGACTACGAGTCCTTACCTTCCACTGCTGCCAGGCTCAACAATGCAGAGAACAGGACATTAATACCTTTTTCAGTGTTTAAAAACACATGAACTTTTAAAAAAGAAAAGTTTCTTTCCCCTATCCATTATAGAGCATGTCCTGATACCTGTGCCCCCCTGCAGACTACATAGGTGCTAAATCCTTTTAGTCCTCCCTCTTAAGAAGAAAATTAATCCAAATCAAAACTAGCAAGAACTTTCAGTAAATTCAAGTAAAACTTGTACTTAACTAGAAGGATAATAGAAAAGACTATGAAAAATTCTAAAAGTCCCACCAACAGCAGGTGTGCAGATGCTTTTAGGTATTAAAGGTAAACTAAAGATGTTTAGCTATAAGATAAGTTTATCAGAAATCGTTATAGTTACTAACCAATCAATATGGTGTGAACAGTGTGTGTAACCAATTAGCAGGTTTTTAGCTTGCCATGTTGGCAGTAAGAAAGATATATAATCTGTGTGATTTCACCTAATAAAATGGCTTCACCTAAAATTCATATTGAATTGCATGTTGTTCTCTGCCAGTCGCCATACATCTCCAGCGGGGCTGGCAGTGGACCCAAAAGGTCAGACTTCTTGGCTGGCTCTGGAGCAGAAAGGAGCATTTTTCAGTTATGCAGAATGGCAAACCTGAAATTTTTCCCTCAAATGTCCAGCAAATCAGCAACATGTGGCAAGCAAGGCTACAGAGTGCTGCCCCTGTTACATTTCGCTTCAGTCTTTATCCATTCCATGTGTTGCTTTCTTGACATTTAAAAACTTAGCTCTCATTTATCAGTATTTTCACATTTCACTCCTGGACATTGCTATCCATGCATTATTCATCCTTTTTTATCTTGCTGTTTGAACTGTTTTCTGCAGCTCTGGTTCAGCTTTACCATTCATTCATCAGCATGAAGTTAAACAATTCCTAAGCAACTTGGGTAGCTGGCAAGCAGTGAGGAAGCAAGATCCGTTTCTGCCCAGAGGGGAGAAAGATTTTCTACAATAGCATGGCCTTTGTTTTGCATCTCATGGGCGATGCTATTGATGTGAAGGTTCTATCATCCTATGTGCCAAACCACTTGAGCCAGTTTCAGACTGCAATTCCCCCTGGGGTAGTTCCACTCAATATATAAGATAACCAGATCTGCTCTCTGTCCACTCCAAGCCTGGACAGCGCTTAGTCAGCTCCCCAGGTCTTGGCAAGCTGAAGCAAGAAAACAGAGCTGCACTCCTCACCTAGTTATTACCCTTTTTTTCAATGGCCCCTCCTCTTAATGCTATGGAGCACATGGCAAAGCACCAAGCAGATTGCATGTTTGCCTGTGGTGGGCAGAAAGCAGTTAAGTGCATATAAAACACAGTGCCCTGTATGTGTCAATATATTCTGCTTGCCTCTGCGGAATAGCAGTACTTTGTTTCAGCTTTAATTCATGACTACATAACTGCTGACTATCTTGCTGTTAAGGAATGGACTTTGGTTGTTCGGTGGAGATGCAATTCCACTTCCCACATATCAGGAACATCAGGATTTAGGGATCTGACCTGGGTCATGGTTTATTATTTTGGTTTTAGAATTATCTCAGCATTTCCCACCAGTAGAAAATATAGTACAGATAACAGTGATCACAGCTTTGTTTTGTAGACCTTGATTCCTTTCCTGCCCATCCCCACCCACCCCATTTTCATTTTACACTGCAATTGTTATTTTGCATCACAACCTGTATTCTGTGATCTGGCCTCCCACTCCTCTTGCATCATGCTAATGTGAAATATCGAAGAGGTAGTTTTTCAGAGCTTGGTAACTAGTAGAGAGGCCACTGCTAGATGACACAGACTAAGCCATAACACCAGAAGCCAAGTGTGAAAAGGGACCAGTCTGCAAACAGCCACTCCATGTGCATGACCAAGGAGTCACAGCTCAGAGAGCAGATGTGCAATCCAGTGTGGGGACACTGCGCTTCTAAGGAGATAGGAACAGGGTCTGCAGGGAGGAGCTTAGGGTTTTGTTGATTCAACTCTCTCGAGTTAAAGAGAACATTTTCTGTTCTTAAAAAGTCTCTATGCTATTCTGGTGTCCCTTGGCTTTCTATCACTTTTTTGGGGGGTTGATGAGCTCTCACAATTTGAGTAAATAACCTAAGATGAAGTTTGGGGCTTAAGAAACTGGACCTTGGGGGCCTTTTGCCCAGGGAAAATGCCACATAGAGGGTCTTGTCTTGAAGGCTACCCAGAAGATCCAGAGATGGCTACAGGATCAACACTCAAACCAGGTTTCTCCAGCATGAAGGGCTGGAGAAGTTAAGCTCTGGTGGAGACAGACAGCTTTTCAGGTGAGGGTCTGACCACAGTGCATCGATGTCAAACAGATATCACACATGCTAGGGCAAAAAAGTCTGTAAAGATTTTATTCTTAAAGGTCATAAGGAAAATTAAGAGGTCATAAGGAAAATGCCATAAATGTTGAGGCCATTAGTAAAGGTCTGAATTAAAATTCTCTGTAAAGAGCCTGGAATCACTGAGTGATCCATCACATGAACTATTCTGACTGGGCTTATTAATGGTCAAAATCAAAACTGTGCTTCTCATTTAAAAATTGTGCTTGTGAGTACTCATCCCAGCACAGGAGGCTCAGGTTCAAGTACTTTTTCTGCTCATTACAGGCTTTTTTCCCCCCCACTCCCTCCTGTTGGAACTGCTGAATTTGTATAAACAGCGAAACATTCACCAGATCAGAGCTCCTGCCAGTATAATAAGGTCGTCAGGATGACAGCCAGGAGATGGAAACCCCCATGCAGGTCCCAGACCAAGCACATTTCAGGGAAGTGTCAGAGTTCTGGTTGCACATCTTCCACATCGCTCCCCTGTCACTCACTCTGCCTTTCTGAGCCAAAAATCTGTCCCCAGAATCCTATTGCCATCACAGCGTTACTGAACCCACCACGCTTCCGTCACTCAGCATTGCACAACGAGGGTACAGGGGGGATGCGTCTCAGCAGCTCTAGTCAACATCAGCAGAAAAGGGATGGTAAATTCATCCTGGTCTATGTTCGAGTTCAAAGGCAGCTCAGGGACTTAGAATATCTCTAAAAGTAGATGTCTCCAACATTTGTTAGCAGTTAGACTGTATTGCTTATCAGAAAGGGCCACAAAATAGGCTTATTTTGTTTTCTTGCCTCATCCAATGTATTTCTATTGTTTATTTTTATTTTAGAAAAGAAACAATAAAGTTCACCGAATGTAACATTAGCCAATGTTTTCACAGAAATATTTGCCACTGGAGGTCAGCTCCACATTTCCAACAGTAATTTAATAACCCAAATCTATCATATCGAAAATCCCTCTGGACTCTTAACAAACGAGAGAGACATTCATAGGTCATTTTAAAAACATCAGCATAAACTTTGAAGATGACTCCAGAATCTCCTCTGTGCTATAGATCCTTGTTGAACAAATTGTCCCTGAATCTATTTTTTTACGTATATTGTTTCTTTTTGCAGCATTGTGAGAAAGCATTGCTTTATCCAGCTAAAAGCATCTAGCTGTAGTCACACAACTGTACTGATGCTTCACAGAGCACAGCGACACTGATTGAGGAAACAAAGGATTAATCTGGAAGCTACCTATGAAAGATTTCTTTACTCAAACTTGTTTAGTGTCACTGTAAAACTTTAAACACTCAAAAATCAAATCAGACTCTATCGATGATTTAACTCGGTCCCAACCACTCAGCCTGCCTGAAACAATGATCTGTGCATTTCCTGACTGTCTTTTGCATCTTTCAATGCACACATTTTTCTTTTCTTTCCAGTGAACACAGGAAACTTCACCCAGGTATTCTCAAAAAAAATTGACAGAAATCTTAGACAAAACCTTCTTCAAATCAGCATAGGATGTTGTCATCAGCCTACAGATCTCAGTGGCCATCAGGCAGGCAGGAACTGAGTGGGTACACAGAGTCCTCCCTGGAAATTCTCAAGGCCAAGCATTTTGTTGGCCAGTCCAGGCTCACTCAGCTCCTGGCGAAGTGGGGCTTATGCTGGGGCTGGGCACAGTGTGATGCCTCCCACTGCCCCTGGCTTGGCACTAGGGGCAGCTTCACGCAGAACCACACTTATCAGCTTCAGCCAAACCACATTTGGTCCATTCAACAATGGAAATTGGAGGTTTCAGGCCAGGCTGGGAGTGCTGCATCAATTAAATGCCATGCAGAAGTGAGCAAGCCTCACATGGAGCAAGCCAGGGCTTTGGGCAATCGAAGCACATCCCTTCTTCCAGGGATGCACAACTGAAGGCGCAGGCACTCTATCTGAGACAAAGAACTAATTCAAGCAAGATGATGAATCCTATCGTTTTAAACAGGACTCAGGGTTTGGTTTGTGATGAGGTTTTCAGCAAACAGCCATGCACCATGGGAGTCTTCCTTTCCTGCTGGCTGGTCAGAGCGTCCCCGGCTTGCTGAGCTGCACAGGGCTGCAAAACCTCCACTTCCACCCTCGATGTTGCAGTGGAGAGAGCAGGGCTGTGGGCCAGCTCTTACTGAGTGCCCTGGAAAGAGCACAAGTGAAGAAAACCCTGACCTAACTCATTTCGTTGTTCAGTCAGAGTATCCAGGCAGGATTCGGCTGCTGTCCACCCTCCTCATACCTGCGGCATGAGTCACAGTTAATTTTCTTTCCTGTTCTTTGAGCAGCACACACGCTTACCCATATCTAATATCTATCTCCCAGATCAGATGAGATTAACATTTTATTCTTGCATTAAGAAATTATTATAACCTCTAAAAAAGCTCCCTGCACTGCTCCACTATTGCAGCTGATCTGAGGTGAGATGCCTGCAGACTCTGCTGGGATAACACTAACGAAACAGGAGTCCAGGAATCCATCAGCTGCCTTAGAAAACGTGTCTTGCAGTCGAAGGACAACCCACCACCTTCAGATGCCCCCTGATGGACACATGGTGGTCTGTTCCTCCTATGCTAGGAGCACTGGGCAAATTCTACACCATCTACCCTGTGATCCAGGCAAAGATGTCTTTGCAGCTGACATGATGCTTCTTGGCAAGGTGAGGACAAGGCAAATTTCTTTGGGGGAAGACTGGAAAGTGTCCGTGTCCCTGGGTAGTCTCTGGAGGTGCACTAGTGCTTCCACACATTTTGAGGGCCCGAATCCAGGGGATACTGAGGCACAAGAGTAAGTCACCAAAAGTGACATCCAATCAAGTCCTGCAGAGATAGACACTTCCAGTCCAAATGGGATCCAATCAGTTTAGTGCAAAGTTTATTTTTTTTTTATTCAAGCCACTAAAATAACCCTTGTTCTGACAAGTGCCTGCCCATGTAGGGGAGACCTAAATGGTGTTTATAATTATCTTAACCATGGGATGCAGGGGGAATTATGCAGCCCCTTTTCAGTGGTTAGTGAAGACTGGACAAGGGGCAATGGCTGCAAGTTAGAACACAGGAAGTTCCGCACCAACATGCAGAAAAGCTTTTTCACAGTGAGGGTGAGGGAGCCCTGGGACAGGCTGCCCAGGGAGGTGGTGGAGGCTCCTTCTCTGGAGATATTCCAGACCCATCTGGACACCTATCTGTGCAGTATGAGCTGGGGAGCTGCTTTGGCAGGGGGGTTGGACCCGATGATCTCTCGAGGTCCCTTCCAACCCCTACAATTCTGTGATTCTGTGATTCTGTTATGTAGCAGTGGAATTAAACCCACTTTGAAGTATAGCAGGTCTTGCCCCTCACAAGGAGAAATATCCGTAACACAAGGTAAGAGATCTTGCACTGCTGAATGCTACTCAGTTATTAACATGAAAACCAGAATTAATTCAATGCCAAAAAGCTGTGAGAAAGTCTGAGCAAAACCAACATAAATTATCAGGACCATCTCATACCACAGCTATTTTACAGTAATTCCACTTTACATTTCTTGGCCAGCCGAGTTTAGTGAATAATTAAATAGCCAGATGACACACAATCAGAATAAAAAGCCTTGAAAGTGAATGAATATCAGTTTTCCAGTTCTGAAAGGAATTTAATCATGGAAACTTTCCACCTACTGTCCAGTTTACTGCATTCTGGTGAGAGCTGAAAAGCAGCGATATCCATGATACCATCTACATGCTGCTTTTTCTGGCACAGAAGGAAACCTGAGTTATTGCCTCACAGAGGAACTTCCTCATAGGACACAGCTCCTGAAGCTTTGGGAGGAAAGATACCCTCCTCACTCTTTGTGTAAAGTAGGGTTTTTTCCTGACTGGGATTCACACATCATTAAACCAGACACTTCATTAAAATTGGAAACACACTTAAAATGCAGAGTGTGAGATAACTTACCAGAACTTTATAGAGAAGAAATCAATTAGTATTGTATGAAAAGGAGTATTTTTTCACCTAATAATATCCAATATGCTTTGCACTGTAATCAGTGCTTCGTGTTATGTAAAGACATTGTGCTGCTCAGCATATAAACATTTAATTGCAATAATGACTCACATTTCGGCTGCAAAGCTAGACACGTATGTTTTCAGAATGTGCCAAATAGGCAAGATACCAACTGGCCTTGATGTGTTTAGAAGAACGTGCTTAAACCACATGTCAAAGTAAATAGGAAAGCTAAACTATTGGGTGTGTGGGGGGATGGTCTGCTTGGGGTTTTTTGTTTGTTCTTTTAAGCATCTCAGTATTTGCTTGGAGCCCTCATACATATTAAAATGAAAGTATATGGAAAAGTGTTAATGATTCATCTATTGAATGAACTTAACCACCATGTGAAAAGACGCTGGAAATTTTGAAGGGTGTCAAAGTGCGACTTTGCTCACATATATTTTCCTTCTCACATTTGTAAATCCAGGATGTGCCTAAATAAGTGACAGATTTAGACAAGTTTTGAAGTAAAACCACAAAAGATCCTCCATTCTGTATGGAAAGCCATCACATAGAGGAGCTGCATGGAGGCAGCCCATGATCTACAGTAACTCAAACTTTGTGTCAAGTGGGCTCTACACAGACAAACACTCAAGGCAAAACACTCCACCTCTTAGCCAAGACAATAATCTTGATCTGCAAAATTGCTGAACCAGGTAAACTGAAACCTTCCTTACTACATTTGCATTTTCTACACGTAGAGGGCCATTCATTTTAGTCACTCAACTATATCTCATCTGATAAAGCACACTTTTCCACCCACTTCTGGGACTTCTTTAAAGAACTTAAAAAATTAAAGCTCAAAGCCATGAATTTTAGAGCCAGCGTGAGGACATCAGTGGGAAAAGGGCAGTGGGAAGAGCATCACCCCCTTACAGCATCCCAGGCTTGTGCCAGATTAGTGACTACATTACCATGGCGTGATGTAAACAGAAAAGATATTTCCTGTCTTGGATTACATGGCAGGGGACAGAGGATTTGACTTGTAAATGAGGGGAGGATAAAAGGGCAAAGCCCCTAAGCACACACAACAGCATGTCTGAGAGTAAGGGAGCCAACTCAGAAATGCTCCTGGAGACCCACGCTTCTAATTAACTGCTTTAAAAAGACCGATTTGCACATTTGTCCTAAGTACACCCTGGGATTGCCCTGTGAAACAGAAATATCTCGTCTTCCGGCCATTCCAGGGAATAAACACCCTGGGCCTCAGATGGGTGTTGGGCGGTGATGGACCTGTGCCCACCTACCAGCTGGGCCTGCTTACCAGGACCTGCTCCTGTTAAACACAATGCAGTGAGGCTGCAGGTATTGGGCCAGCACAGCCGGTGTGAGGCTATCCTCAGCAGTCTGCATCATCAGATGTGTTAGCCTGGTTGGTGCCTGTCAGCCTACTGCCCCAAATACAGAGGCAGGGTGGTCCTTGCAAGGACTCTTAACACACTCTGGGTAAGGCTGTTATGGTCGGCACCGTAGAAAACAGCAGACAGGAAGTCTGGGAAGATAATGTCCAGGCTTTCGGCTGAGAAATGGGCTCACGGAGAAGGGCTAAGGGAGAGAAAGGAGGTCTTGACCTCTCCACCAATGTTTTGGCACAAGGAAGCAGGAGTGCAAGACAATCCATTCAAATCCCAGCTGCATTAGGATACATGGAATCACTGCTGTAGACAGCACCAAAACTCACTGGTCTGAACTGTTCAATACTGTCGTGATCTTCATTGCTGGGATCAAGCCTGAAGCCTGCTCTTAGGCTTCTGGCTGTCAGATTCCACTTAAAAACTGTGCTTCTTTCTCACTTTGTAGATGCAGCATCTGTCTCGCTTGTTATATTGGGGGGAGGGAGGGAGATGTGTAATTAAGTGCAAATAGGGTTCTCATGATGCAATACAGATTCATATAATACTTCCCAGGTGCCACTGTCTCAAACAACTTGGCAGGAGTTTCCCAGTTGTGAGGCTAGGATTTAAGAATAGCAGTAAACTTGTGTGGTCCTGCAGAAGCACTCCTTACGTGCAGTGCTCCAGTCCTGCCTTCGGGAACAGCTGTGCAAGTCCACGCTTATGGCTCGGCTGGTATTTTAGAGGGAAGCTTGGGTTATTTTTTTGGTGTGCAGTTCTACCCCACCCCCTTCCCTTAAGTCAGACTTCTCTTTAAAACCAAGCTTCCTAAGTTTATCAGCAGGGCGATAGTGCTGTCAAGCCACCGCAAGCGGCTGGTTTGTGTCGTGGTCATGAGATGCAGAATAGAACCAAAAAAACCCACCCTTAAGTAATCCCTGTGGAAAGCAAAGTGTGGAGGAGTATCAGTGACATCAAAACACAGGATGGCCATTTCAGAGCAGCTGGCTGATTTACCCATGTCAGTTGTGCTGGAAGATAGAGAAGGAACTGTCGTTAGAGCCGAGAGATGAACGTTGTGGCTCCAAAGTCTGCAAAGTGCCTGAGAATGGGTAACACTGCAGCTTCCATCTCTTCCAGCCCTGGCATTTCCCTTTACCATGTCCGCACTGGGGAGGATAGGCTTATTTCTCTAATTGATGAATTTCAGCTGCTTATCACCATTTCTGCCTTTTGGCTGGACCCCAGAAGCATTTTAGCTTTTTGAAAAAGAAACTGGGATAGGTGTTATTTTATTTATTTTAATAAGTACAGTAATTCCCCTACAAAATGGTTTCTGATCCCAGACTAAGTTCTTGCTACTGCTGCTCCCGGATCAGGCTTGGCAGGTGGCTCAATAAATTGATAATATGCTGCACAATCTGACAAGGAGCTTTATCAATCAAAACAAGCCCTGCTGTTCAGCTCAACAGGAAAGTTCAATCACTCTTCTCTAGTGGAATCAGTCTACACACCATGCTTTCATCCCAAGATAATGTTAGACTGCAGATTCTGATCTGCTTTCACCGCTCCAGGGCTATTTATATCTTTGTACCTTGAGGGTTTACTAATTAGCAGCCTTCTTCCACACCCTTTGATATCATTAAAGTAATCTCAGTGTAAGCGACTACTTTCTGATGGTATCTCTGAGGGAGTGGAGAACAGCTGTAATCATTCGAAATATGATAGTTGGAGCAGTTTTCCAAGAGCAGTGATTGAAAGATGGCAATAGCTCTGCCGACAGCAGCTCAGTCAGCAAAGCACCCTGCCTGCTTCAGCCTGGCTGCGGCCGACGAGATGCAAAAGGCATTTGACTCTTGGCTGAGTCCAGCATTGGTAGATGGGTGGTGGGTTGAGTTAGAATGGGCTTTTTCTAGTGATCACAAACATCACGTCATCAGGTAAGCACATATCAGTTGTACTTTGCTCCCCCTCTTGCCCACCTCCCCATTTGCCTTGTCTGGTTCAGCACGTGGAGCCTGATACAGGCAAGAGACACTCAGTGTATTAGGGGCAAAGTGACAACAAAACCAAGACCCAGGTATGATGCTTTATGAGTACTCAGAGCAAGTAACTGAGAGCTACGTGCTACATGCAATTCATCAGTGCTTCCCACACTTTAGTTCCTGGTTTCTCACACAGGAGAGCTGGGGTAACTTGTTTGGAAGATTAATTTAACACTTCTGAAATCTCATCTCAGGAAGTTTCTAATAACATGGTGTGTGAGGTTTATTTAAACCATAATTGCTGGCATTATTTCCCCCCCACCCCCTTCCCATTATGTGCTTCACTGCTGCACAACACAAGTCAATTTAGAGGCCTGTCATTAACCTAGAGACTCACTGCAAAGTGCAAAACTGGAAATGGAGAAAAAGTTTTCGCCATGTTAAAAATTCACTTCCAACCAGAGAGGGTCTGATGCGAGCCGATGGCAGCTCTTCCTCAAAAGATGAGCCCTCCTAGGAAAACACGCAGATTGCAACAGCCATTGATGCTGGCTATTAATTGCCTGCTCCAACTCACACGGTCTTACAGCAGCCTCCTGACCTTTGCTCCTTCTTGTTTCTGGTTGAGCACTTTTGTGGCCAGTCTCTTGCTCCCCTTCAGGACCATTTTAGAGAGATAATAAAATCCTCGTGCAGATAGAAAGAACCAGATACAAATGGCTATGCGAGTGTATTTATGTTTAGAGCATGAAGCCAGAGAACAGCCTGTCCTGGGTTCTGGTTTCCAACTGCAGCATAAATCCATCAGCAAATTTGTTACAACCCTGGAGAGGAAAGCAGAAACGTACCAGCAGACACTGCGGGACACCCACCGGAGCACATCCTGGAGGGCTCCCTACGTCTTAATTCTCCAAAAGTGTGAAAGATGGAGGCTTGCACCCCAAATTAAAAAAGCTGTCATTTCATTGTGTTGGTGGGGACTGCAGAAAGGAAGCAGGGAGCCAGTATCGTACAAGGAGCATTAAATACCTGGTTACACGTGTGAGGCCTTCCTCAGTGGAGGAAGCACCGGGATGCCTCAGAGTAGCATTCAAGGCCATGTGCTGTGCCTGCTGTCCCTCAACCAGCAGCATGGCTAGCATTGCTAGGACTCCATCCTTGGATCTCCCTTCCTTAGAGCAGCTATTAATTGAATACTATCAACCTCTCTGTGTCACTCAGGGAGAAGCACCCAATTAGTGAACATGGAACAAACTTTGCCGGGCTTGATGCACAATGAATTTACAGCCCTATCTCAGGATGGCAACAATTTTCTTGACCAGATAGCAGTCTCCAAATCTGCCTCAAGTGGCTTCTCAGAACAAAGGAAAAGACGTAATAAAATTATTTTAAATTATTTTTTTCCTTTGGATGTTTTGTACGCGGGACCATGCTGAACATTTGAGTGTTCTGTATGCAGGGCCACGCTAAGCACAAACCAGATGACAAGCTAAGAGGATTGTTTTGGCTGACGCAGGAGTCCATCTCTGTTCTGGTGGAAAGAGATGACAGCAACATGTGCAAGAAAGCCTGGCTGAACTGATGCCTTAATGTGAGATGTTCACATCTCAATAGACTTTGAGATAAATGGCCTTTTCTTGTCTTCCATATGGTTTTGCTTTCCATATAGTCAGTGAATCATAACATTGGCTGAAGGAGAGGAGCTGTCCGACTGTGCTCACTTTGCTGAGCTGGGAGAGGAGGGAAGAGGAGTGGAAAACTTGGAGGGCACAGAGAGACCATTTCCAGGGAAAAGTCATTATACTGATGGGGAATGACAAGATGAAAATGATGCAAGCAGTAATGAGCAGCACAGGAGGCTGAAGAGAGCCTGCCCAGCAGTTAGGATTAAATACAGTTAACCTGGATGACAAGTGACCACCTCCTCAGCACTCTTCATTCTCTGAACCAGGTCTGCTCCAAACACCCTTGCTGGTCGGTGTGCTTCAGGTCCAGCACATGCTTAAGCACGTAACTAGTTCAGGGTCTCAGTGGAATGGTTTAAGATGACATTATCCAGTCACCGCTGACATCAGGCTGCCCAGAGAGGTGGTGGATGCCCCGTCCCTGGAGGTGTTCACGGCCAAATTGGATGGGGCCCTGGGCAACCTTGTGTAGATCCAGGCCTGGGGGTTGGTGGCCCCGTCTGTGGCAGGGGGGGTTGGAACTCTGATCCTTGAAGTCCCTTCCAACCCAGACCAGTCTGTAATTCTGTGATCAGTGCGAGTTTTGCTGAGGATGTCACTGGGACCATGATCTCAGTAATTCTCTTGAGAAGAGGTAGCAACAAAGCATCAATGGGCTCTACTCCAGCGTTATGCTCACACTACTAAGACTGTGCTCACAGAGTAAGTTAGGAGCTGCAAACACAATCTTTCACCCTAGCGATATTTCATACCTTAACGTCTTCGTTGCCAAGGTTAAAAAGACACGAAATATATATTAAAGCCAAAGCAAATGCACTCAGCGAGAGGGCAGATCCATGCTTCAAGAAGTCCTCAGTTTTATAAACCAATTTAGCCCAGGTCTATTAAAGGCTTTTGCTGGTGAAAGAGTGAGAGTATTTTTCTCTGCCATAATCATATCAGCCTGTATTCTGGGTTAATGGAGATGAATATTACTGCCAGATTTTGTTCTTTCCCTGCGTGTAATCTAATGCCAGATGGTTCTGAATGGGTATTTAATCCCCCATGTGCATGACCTCCCTGAGGATTTTATCATTAGAACCTTAAAATAATTCAAGGGAAGCTTTCCCAAAGCCTGATCATAAACCTCCTAATGAGGGACTGAAGTCACAAAGAAAACCCACTTGTTAATTCCTGTTTGGTGTGTTTCCCCCTTTATGACAAATAAGCAAGAATTCATAGTAACAGGGATGCTTTTAAACCATTTCAGTGGAAAACACATAAAAACCCAAGCATTCAGGTTAACAGTTCAGGTTCCCAGCAGGGTCCAGAGATGCAGTAACTGATTAGCTATCTTCAGCCTCTAATACAGGGCCCCCATAATGTCACCATCCCTCAAGGCAAGTAGAAGTTACTCTGTCAGTAGGGGACTGCTCTGTTCACAGCGTAACAAAACACCTAGTGTCAGAATAAATACAATCCAGTGTCAGGCAAGCAGCTGAAATGGGACCTTTTCCATGCAAAGGACTTAACACGAACACCATCTTCACACTAATTGGAGTTCAGCAGTGGCTGAACAGCTAAATTCCCAAAGAATTTCCTAAGAGTTTTCTGCCCTTCACTTGCAGAGGGTGGAGGGGGCATATTTTAATGATTTTTATGTCTGGGTTTCTACTTGCTACTTACTGCACTTGCTATGCCTTGCTCACTGGCTGTTGCTTCGGCCATAAGACAAAATTGTTCACAGCCTCGTAGGTTGTCTGCACTTCTCATCATTGAGTCATCCAAAAGCAACGTAAGTATTCCTGCATCTAAACCACATGCTGTGAGAATAGGGAGGGGTGAGAAATAATCAGAATCAAATAAAAAAATTTCAACTGATTTTGGGATGTCCAAACTGCTGTGAAAACCTGCTTCTCAGAGGTCTTTAGACTGTGAGTGCAGAACTCAACTCTCATTAATATCTATTGCAACTGTGACTATACAACACCTACAGAAACCAGTCAGTCCTTCACCAAAACCACAGAAGTAGTCATGTTGGAAGAGTTTAGTCCAGGTAACTGGGGAAACTGAGTCCAGTTCATCAGGACAGCACCCAAATGAATGAGACCTTAATCATGGGAGCATACCACTTCGCCCTGAAGCTCTAGACTCGCCTCCCATCATGTAGGAAGAACAACCTGCCAGAAAACATCCTTCTTCCAGGATTTAGCACAAAAGCAGAGCCATCCAGGATGGCAGCAGACCTATAGAAATAATTAAACTAACTAACTAGATAAATAAAAAGACAAAGCCTGCCTCAATGCCCAGTAGTAACCTGTCACATTACCAAGGATTATATCACTGTGCAGCAGATAGCTTCCCCAAACTACAGACACTCTCTTACACCAACATCATAGCTGCAGCCACATAGACTACATGTGTACAGGCATCTGCTCCATATGCTGCCAGAGACACAGGTGGTCTCTGAAGAGATTAGGGAGAGACAAGGACTGTTGTGCTCAGAGCCAAAACAGGAGAAAACAACATCCTGATAAGCAACAAGCAATTTCATTAAACTTGTGGATGCAAACCTACTCCTTACCTGCAAGCCCAAATGTCCTACTCTCCCCTCAAACCCTCTCACCCTAATTCCATCCCCTGCCTCATACTCACCATTGATGTCTTTGTGAGCCTACCTTGCCTTCTATCCTCTCTCCTGCTGATTACTCTCTCCATTCACCCTCCTCATGTTCCTTATCAGCCTCGTTAGCCGCTCATTAGTTCCCAGCATCTCCCAATCTCCCGTACTGATACCTGCCCACCCACTCCTCACTCTCTCTCTGCCCACTGCCTTGCTTGTGCATCTCTGTGGTGGGCAGCTTGATGCCGGTCATCCCCACCTCAAGCTGTCACTTGACATGGAGGAGGTATCTGAGAGAGTAAATTATTTATGTGGTGGCATACAGACAAAGACTTAGGGCCAAAGCCTTTCTGGGGTATTGGAGGACATCAGAGCTGGCAACGGAGCACACCCAAACTCAGCAACAGGCACTTGCCAGCGCTTGCCCCCATCACCACTCCCCCCAGCGCCCTGGCCCTGCCCCAGCAGCGGCAGCAGCACGTTCAGCTCAGGACCAGCATGGAAAAGGCAAAACAGAGTCCGTGAGGAACTAATGACAATGTGCAGAGCTTTTCGACCCGCAGCCAGCAAAATCCTGCCCTGAGCGCTGTGTTTTACAGTTGCATGCGAGCTATTTGTTATCCCAGGCCAGGAGAAAAAAAAAGAGTTGCCGGTTTCTGTCCCTTCCTCAGATGCCACATTTGAAAGGAACAAAGGAGCAATGCTGCCACCAGCTCTCACCAGCCAGGGACCCGAGGGGACAGGCAGGACAGGCTGGGTGAACCCGGGGTCGGGCTGGGGCTCAGGTCGGGGTGGGGGCCGCGGGGCCCCGGGCTGCTCCGTCTCTGGGGACAAGGAGTATTTCTGGCACGTCGGCCTGGCACCTCCACCGCGCCGAGCGCAAGGAGGGGGGCGGCGGAGGCCGGCTGTGCTCCGCAGCACTTTGGAGACAAAGCGGTTTTACTAAAAAAGGAACTTGGATCACTCTGAGCCCGCGTAAGGGCTCCAGAGGCCGTGCCGGCTCCGTCTGCATCCCTGCCGCAGTCCCCGGCGCCCCGCAGGAGGAGGCAGCGGCGTGGGGGTGGGGGAACGGCAACCGGCGCCCCGCTCCGCGGCAGCGGCTCGGAGCCCCCCGCCACCCCGGGGACGCCGGGCAGCACACGGCGGGGTCGGGGAACGAGCAAAAGCCAAGCTAAACCCGGAGCTTGGCGGCTGCGGGAAATTACTTCCCCTGCTCCGCCTCCACCCCATTCCCCTCCCGCTGCCCCCCAGCACCGCGTTCGCGGGGCTGTGAGTGTGTGTCCCCCTCCCGAGGGACCCCCCGGCGCTGCCGTGGGCAGCAGCACTGGGAAATAAAGTTCTGGCTACGTGGGAAACCCCGGCAAACTGCAGCGTTTCGCTGAGCATCCGCGCTGCGGGCGGCGTGTCCTGCGGCAGGGCGCTGCTCTCCACCCCCCCTGCGGCTCCACAGGCTTCGCTGGGGCTTTTTTCTTCTCTTTTCTTTTCCTTTTTTCCGTCTCTTCCTTAATGCGCGGGTTTATTTTGTATCGCTGGGCGCTGGCAAGGACGGAGAGGCTCTTAAATCGCAGCGATCTGAATTCTAGAAATAACAAGCTGCAGAGGTCCGTGATTAAATGCGGGGTATCTGCAAAAACAAGTACTCTATGTTCTTTAAAAGATCGTTTGGATAATAGCGACATAACCTGAGTACCCGGTCGCGGTCCAATTTAATCAGCAAATATGCCCTGGGAGCAGAACCATCTAACTTAGGAAAAGAAACAGAAGTGCAGTGACGACCAGTAGGAGAAATTAATGCATTCCACTTAGACAAAGATTAATTATTATGAATCACTCCAAAAATACATTTGCCCCAAGTGGGAGTACACGCTCTTCTATTCATCAACTTGCTTTCAAATAATCATTAAACATCTTAAGACAGAAGACAATTTTGTCCACCCAAAATAAACACTGCTAAAAGTTACAGAATGAGGACCACCTTTTGTTAATGTTTGGAGCATTTTGACCCAGAGTCGTTGCCTGCAAGCGGGACAGGCAGAACATCTGCCAGAAGACATGTATAGGCAGAGGATATGTATAGGCAGAAGATGTGTATAGGTGCAGAGGACTCTGCTCCTTCCAGTATAATAACTTTTCATGTTAGTGTTTTTCTGTCAGTGTTGATTTTTCCATATCACTTTTATCCTAAGTTCACCAAATTAAATTTATATTTGCTTCTAATTTTGTCCCCAGCTGCAGTCTCAATGGCATCTCAAAAGGTCATAAAACAGATTTAAAGCCCTAAAATCACTCCAGTTACATGCTTTTGGGGAAGATGAACATGGTGGTTCCAGGAAGGTCTCCCTTTGCAGAGGTGTAATGCTTCCAAAGGAGGATGATTTTTTTGTTTGTTTGTTTGTTTTGGTGGGACAAGTACATGCTGAAGCAGACCAGTTCAGTAATAGGCTTGGCTTCCCTGTCACTTAACATTTGACTTTCCATTTGTCTCTGTATAGCCCTGGGTAGATGCATCCCAGTGTCAGCGCTCTGGCAGAGCACTGCTTTGAGTAAGGACAAGTGGGAGAACAAGAACTTAATCAAAGTAAAATGACTTTGTCATTTACAAGGAAAAAAGAAAACTTCTCCTTTGCTTTGCAGGGCCATGGTGAGGCACAGAGCAGGCAAACATCACGCATTATCTCATCAGCAGAACCCAAAATGTTGTTGAGGTTGATTTCACAGCCATCTTTATGTGGGGCAGGATGAGACAGTCTTCCAGTTACAACATTTTTAGCAGTCTTCCTTTTCTCCAGTCTTAAAGCCCCTTATAATTTAAGGCTCAGTCCTCATCCAGTCCAAGCAGTGCTGAGAAGCAGCGCTTCCACTGACGCTTTTTCCATTACAAAATAACGTCCTACCCAAACATACTTTGTTTGACACCCATAAATCAGGGTAGCTCTTTTAATCATACCCGAGACTGAACTAAGCCAATTTTTCTTTTTAAAGCTTATAAAATTTGGTGACTTTTCAAAGAAAACTTTGGGTTTTTGGGGGGTTTTTTTCTATTTTTTTTTTAAGTGGCACAGTCCAGCACTCCCTGTTCCTGGCAGCAGCTCAGAAGTGCTCTGAGAAATGCATCTCTTGTGGCAGTTCTGACCCAAATGAAATCAAGAAACCTTGGAAATCTCTGAGGAGATGGATTTTTGTGAGTTTTCCAATTTAAACAGGTGGAGATAAACCAAGATAAGAGTCTGAGACAGATCTGCAACATGTGGAAGGTTCATCCACAACCAGAAATGTCTGCCTTTATTTTTATTGCCTTACCCTTTTCTTGAGATATGCCTACAGGCGTTTGATTAATGGGGGAGGGAGTTATGTAAATGAATGAACTGGGAAAATAGATGTAGTAGAAAGAAACCTTCATTCTTAACTCTGACAAATACTGGCTTTCCAAAGGAGAGATTATTTTAATTGGCCAGCTAGTGCCTCGGGATGGGTTTGAAATGACAGGGATAGGATCTTCAAAATTCAATTCTGAGGCTTTTCCCAAACAGCAGCAAAGATAAAGAAAAAAATAAAGCAATGCTTGTTTCTGTTACCTCAGTATTTCAGATGTGTTGCTTCAAATCAGCTCTGAAGCTCTTCTACTGCATCCACATGGCAAAAAGAGAAACAGACATCATCTTTATCTTCAGAACAGCTTTCTCAAGTCATACCACAGTTTATTTTATGACTCCAATATTCTTTCTACTTTTTTACCCCATTTCTTCATTACCACCTCAACATTAGCAAGTGTTGCTAAGTAACATTCTGCAGGCCCCTATAATTTTGCTACATGGCTGTGCTATAACCAGGCGTTAATACTTCACAAAAGCAGTAAGTATCAGCAATAACCACTGTTTTACTTTAAGGGAAACCACGGTACTTCCTCATTATGGCTGTATATGCTTCCGAATTGCACCAGTCACCAGGGTAATTCACCGTTGCTGGAGGCGGAGATGAATAAATTCCCTCGTGGATTTACAGGATTATCAAGGCTTCTCTCACGTAATGGGTGTGTGCGATGAGTTTGGCTGCGGCTCGTTTCCACTGCCTATGAAGTAGCGCATCAGTTCATGCTGCCCCTGGCTGAATACTTGCCACAGGCATCACGTGTCCACTGCAGTTGCTGTGTGGGTGGTATTGGGATGGCACCTGCTGAATCAGCACTGTGCCAGCCCTCAGTCGGCTAGGTCATAGGCAGCAGTGTGACAGCAGGATGAATGGGACATGGTGGAGATCTCTGGTCAGTCACAGGGGTTCTTGTAAACTGCTTCTCCATGTATGATGCCAAGATGCCACTACACAAGGTGCCTGGGATGAAGATGATCTTGGGTGGGTTGGAGCTCTGGTCGTGGTCAGCCCCTTGGGTATAGATGGAAAAGAGGTTGGTAAGAGCAAGAGGCCCTGTAGAAGGTCACCTGTATAAACTTGACATCCTTGAAGGTTCAGCAGCAACTTACCTGAAGACAGGTGGCATAAGAAGACATACACCAAGAAATATTTTAGCTTAACTCCTTCCTGAAATGATTCACTAGTCTTAACCAGCAAGGACAGAACGAAAATCCTTGTCTCAACCAAGAAGTGATGATGATGCTGGAGGAAGGGGGATAAAGCAAGATGCTTAAGAGTTGGGTCCCAGTGTACAGAGTTCAGAGGAAGTTTTCTGCCCGCATACAATTTGAGACAGTAGACATATAATTGCTGTGAAAAAAAAAAAGAATCATTTTTCATCCTCTTCATTCTGCGGTAAAAGGAACTAAAGGAAAAACAAATACCTTTAATAATTTCAAAATGTTGCACTTTGTCATCAATCTCAATCTGGCATAATGAGCCTTGCAGGAAGTTCAAAAGCTGCGGTGTGATGAAAACGGGCTTCAGGGATGCTGGGCATTGCAGAAACATGGTTCAAATTGTGACGGATAACATCTCTCTCAGCCTTAATGCTATCTTACTATTAAGCCTGTTCTAAAGTGCAAACCTTATGTGTGTATGTGTGAGCATGTGTATATTTATACACACATGTATACAGAGAGAATACATGTGCGTGCAAGCTGCTGCATGCGTGTTCACACACACGCACAAATGAATCTGAGGGCAAAAGGGAACAGAGTCCTTCAATAGCTGCATAAAGGTTTCATTCCATACCTAGCATTTTCCCTGTTTTGCTTGGTTGAAGGCCTAGTATTTACATGTTTCATTATACAATTAAGATTTCTTCTCTCTCAAGGAACAGACTGGTTTGCCATGTTCAATAAAGTAATGAAACATAAAATAAATCTTTCTAGTAGAATAACTACATGACACTCAAGCCATGTTTTATCTTATCCTCACTGTGTACGCCAGCTTCTTTAAATGTATCTTTGTAGCAACCAAACTAGCCATAAATTAGTCATGATGATATTACAGCTGAATTTAATTTCAAAGTCTCTCAGCAAGTTGTTAAGGGTTTCTTGCCTAGGTCACTCCTGAGGAAATTTGAAAGCTCTGGTATGATTTATGAATATTGCTATATTACTAGAGTATAAAAGGCTATGGGGAATACAGGCACATAAACCTCTGTTTAATTCCATTCCAATAACAATTTCATTTCTTATAGCAAAATAAACAAGTAAATCAATGTTTAATGGTTCTTTTGTTTTATTATGTAACTTATTATTTGCCTTTAAACATTCAAGCCAAGGAAAATCTGGGACCCTGCTCATTTTTGTTGAAACATAATTAGTTAGTAATTAGACCTATTCTACAGAGGTCACTTCCTTCAATGACATCCATAATACAACTTAAGAGAAGAAAGACCATGAAGAAAAGGCCTGGCTTCTCCTTTCCCCATGTACAAATGCATTATCTGTATTAAAGGGAAATTCTTTGTTCTGAAGTTTACTCTTTGTCTAAGGGATAATTCATTTCCTAGAATTGCTACACTGTCAGTGTTCAACTTCAGAAATGCTGTTTCTTCTCGACTTGCTGAACAAATTGTATGGACATACAACTTCTGTTGCTCTCATCACGTAGCCTATCCCATATTTGGGAAATAGCCCCATCACTATTAACCTCTTTCAGCTAATGGAATGGCAAATGGCCAGTAGCAAGGAGAAGAGGCTAAAAATGTTAAAACTTTGGCCATTTTTGCCAAATTACAAGCTCATTGAAGAGCAATAGACATACTAATTACTTGGTGAAGATCCAGCTCTCCTTTAAGAAACTGAAGGCCATGTGACTTGCACAAGCAGGAACATGGGGACATTTTGCAGTATCTGGCCTTTGCTGTCTGTAAGCACTGTGTCCTGCTAGCTCTTGCAATACCATGCAATCAAAACATCCCTCACACTGGTGAATGGGTAACTTCCTAAGCCAGTACCATTTCTAATTTATAGTAGGCGTACATACATTAGTTTCTCAGAAATATAGCACAATCTTGATCACTGGGAGGCAGCAATCTCTAAGTTTAACCAGGTTTTCTCTTGGACATATTGTTTGACCTCAGGTGAGTCTCATAATTCCTCTTTCTCTCTCTGTTTTGCTGTCTGGAAAAGTGGATAATATTGGCTCAGCTCACCTGACCTGCTGAATAAGGCAATATTCAACAAAAATAGCTGTTGTGAGATTAATATTTCTAAAGTATGCAGTTGCTGAAAAATGCTGTCAGTCCAAAGTGTACACTACTGTAATTATGGTATACAACAGAAATCAGGCAGCTGGGCATATATTCTTGTGCCAGCCTTTAGCTCTGCTACCTGACTTCACATGTACATGCCCAATGGAAAAGGGATTCAAAAATTAAAGCATCCTTGAAACTAGACTAGAAACTTTCAGCCAACGGGGAATGTCCATCAGCATCTGTCTGGGGCTATCACCAGTTTTTTTCCAGTTGGCTGCCTGCTTTTGTTGCTTCATGTACCAAAATCCACCGTATCCTGGCTGGTAAAGGATGAAGGGACAGCTTTGAGAAAAGGATTATGGTAGGTCAGGGTGTAGGGGGCTTTGAAGAGATCCTTCAGAGTTTTGGCTCACAATGTCTGCCAAAGTTGCATATCTAATGATGGTAGAACAGGAGGTGACAATTATCCTGCCATCTCTGCACACCCATCATCCCATGTCAGACAAGGTGACCTGGTGATTTGCATTGCAACCTACTTGACAATAAATTAAAATACCTATTCTGTTTGGATGGACATTCTCAGGAAAAGGGTGTCAGTCCCATTTTTTTTCCTCCTCATAGAAAATATTAATCTGATTTTCTGAGGTTGCTACTACATGGCTCATCTCAAAGCCTTGCACAAATTTTAATGAAGAGCAGGAGGAACAAGGAGACTTTTGCTACTCCTAAGAGTGCAGAAAAGCATGTTTTTTTCCCCTTTAAACTATAAAGTCATCACAAAAGATTGAAGTTTTAGAATGAATGAGATTGCACTCACAATAATTACCTGCTACCTTGAATCTCCTCCCTCTCTCTTCTGTCTTCAGCCTTTTTCTTCTACCTGGAAAACACCTCAAAGATTTTGGGCACTATCAGGAGCAAGCAACAGCCCATGTGCTGCTCAGCCACAGCTGGTCCAGGGCATGCCTGAAATTATAAGATGCTTTGTTCTCACTGTTAGGCACAAAGTGGATGGTGGGTGAAGCAGGATTTTTTCCCCCAAACTCCACATTTCCCCCACAAACTCCTCCAGATTTCTCAGAGAAATCCACCCAAGCAATGCCATGGTACAGCTGTACCATGTTATTCCAATCAAACACATGTTCCCCACTATCCTCTAAGTCCCCACACCTTTGAGTAGAGGACAGTGTTACACAGCTGCTTTGACTAAAGCATGGGTCAATTAGATTGTATGCTATTTTATTATGTAGATGAAAAAACACAGGCTGTTCACTTCTGTAAAATGAAGAAGGAAAAAAACCCCACTAAGCAACAGCCTGGAGATAAAAAGCCCCAAAGTTCCAGAAAATGTCAACTCCAAGAAATGTGGTGGGTGTGAAAACCACAAATTAAGCTTTACATTCATATACAGCATCTATGTTTGTTCTGAACAATGCTCAATGATGAGAGCCTGAAGCCCCGTGAGCGCTGCCTCCCACTGTGGACATACTTCCCATTCCCAAAGCTGTGCAGGAGCTCCCCACTTCCCACAGATGTCCCTGCAAAGCCACCATCTGTTCTGAGTAGCACCAGGGAGATTTGCTTCCTCTTTGCAAAGCCTTCTCCATCAGGATGGAAGCGGTCCTGACTCCAATAGCTGAGGGTACATCTTGAGGTAGCATGTGAAGAGGTTTCAGGCCTGGTCATTGGATATGGGTCTACATTAGCACTGGAGAAATTTGTGGGGAGCTGCAGAAGCCACTGCCTTGCTCCAGATCTAGTCAAGGTTTGGGTTTATCTCATTAACCTCAGCTCAGAGTATGTGGGATTCACCCAATACAAAGGGTGAAACAATAATTAATCCTCATTTCCCATAAGAAGTCAGGAGATGAAGTAAAATGTTGGCTCTGTTGGCAAATATTTGCATAATATTAAATACCCACTGAAATTTGAGTCAATTTCCAGATTGAAAAAGAAATAAAATTAGAGATCTTTCAGAAAATCCTTCTCCAAAATTTAACCACCATGGATTTTATTTTTTTTTAAAGAAAAAGACTTTCACAAACTTAAGGAACAAGCTACAAAATCTACTTAGCATGAGCATCCTCAGCTCGACAAGGTCTCTGTAGCAGCTGAAGGTGTTACAGAGATTATAATATAGAGTCGCTTTAGGGGGAGAAAGTACTTTTGAATACTCTGTGTTTTAATACATATAGTTAGTGCAAGAGAAACTAGTTTAAAAGAAAGGTTTTATAAATATTTGGTTCTATACAATTGATGTAAGACCTCTCTGAACCAATGAGTAGAAATGAATGTTATTATATAAACCTAGGTTTTCTATGTCCTCTGCTATTTTGGAAGTTAATCTAGGTGTCATTATGTCTTGCAGAGATGACAACTACGTATTTGGACTTAAAATCTTCAATCAAAAGACATTATAGAACTCACTTGCACCGTGATGTCTGTGAAAACTAAACACTCGCCCACCTTTGCCACTTTCTCAGAGGGTGCTCAGCAAACACGCTTAAATCTCTCGACTGACATTCAAGTAGTCAGAAGGAGCTACTGAACTGCTGGCAACATGAGTAATGTTGAACTAATATGAACTTCATGCAAATTTCTGTGTTTGCCAGAACTGCCGGTTGGGACAAACTTGTAGTAACAGGCTTGTCAGAGTCCTGCCAGGGGAGTCTCTCTGGCAGGCTGCGGGCTGCAGCTGGAGCTGCCTTTTCTCCAGTTTGCTCTGAAGTTAGGACACGCTTGCGTGGCTCAGCTACGAACTTTCAGCTGGAGAGGAAACAGAGAGGAACCCAACAGCCCCGAAGCAGCTCAATGTCAACATAATCCCAGAGCAAAGCCAAACCTTCAGTGAAACTGCAGAAGTGAAAAGTTTATTGAGGCCCAGACTGGGTCTAAGCCCAACTCAGCTGGGCTGAGGAAGCTGTGGACTCAGGAGAGATGAAAGCACAAAGTTTACTCACTTTAATGACTCTGTGACTATAGGCACTCCATCCCTGGATGAGAAGGCCCACCACCTCCATGGAGCCACACACGTGGAGCTCAGCTTCCACCAGACGTCAGCTCAGTCCATCTCTCCATCACTGCCCACTTGACCAGTAAGTCAAACTTGTGGTGAGGCAAGTTTTACAGAGAGAAATGACACTTAAAACCCTTTAAAAAACAAAGAAAAGCCCAACTGGACAAACTTCATCAGTGAGACAACTGAGTCCAACAAAGCACATTGCAATCCTCACAGCCTTTGTCTCAGCAAAGGCAATATTCAGGCTTGTCTCGTTTTCAGCTCTCCCAAGTAAAGAAGCTGTTGTTGTTCCCTTAAAAAAGCTTTTCCCAGTTCACAGTCAGGAAGATTTCCCTGATATTTCGCCAAGAGCTGGATAACAAATGGCTGATGAAACAAATAACACAATCAGGCCAGAAAGAAGAGAGGAAATATTTAAAAGGAGGAAAGGAACAAATGAGTCTTCAGAGAATATGAGCTACAGAGAATGCGCTGAGTTTGTGTCTGGTACATTTTACTTCATTTCCAGTAATTCATGTCCTGTATGATTTCTAGAAACAGATAGATCAAACATTTACTAAAAAACCACAACAGCAGAGTCATTGCAGCCAATGAAAAACTGGATCCAAGATGAGTGGGGAGAAAAAGATAAGATTTCTAAGTTTCGACAGTCAAAATAGACTGTCAGTGGGCAAACATGTAGAATTTTTCTCTTCTAACTTGAGCTGAGGAAAGTAAACGGGATTATTTTTTGGTGTTCCCAATCTCTCTGTCCAGAGGATTTCCTCCACCACTACTACCTTGTACTGGATGGTCTATAGACCTCAGCCAGCACCTTTGGGTTACTGTCTGCATTTCCTTCCAGGCACTGAGCAATGTTTAGTGCACAGACAGAACTACCCAAGCCTCCAAAGACAAAGTCACCCAGCAGATGCTCTGAAGACAGCAAGTCTTTCAACATACCCACTGCAAGGTTTCCCAGCAAAGCGATGCCGTTGTTGCCGTCAGGCACTTAGAGAGAGACAAGCAAGCGTAATGCTGGCAGAGACCAGACAGTCCAGACTTGACACTGGAGAGGACTTTGAGGAGCTCAGAAGCAGAAAATCTAGTAGGAGACAGGGGGAAAAAAAGACAAAGGGAAGACAAAAAGAAAATTATGACAATGAAAAAAAAAAGCAACCCAAAACCATATGCTGTGTAAAATTTGCATATAATTGACAATAATAAAATAATGTTCATTTATAGCAACATTATGAATGAGCAGTAGCTGCTTATTAGCAGCATCTTCCTAGGACCATTTCCCACATCTGTGTTTTCCATTAAGACCGAGTTACAGTCCCTGGAGCACATGCTGTTCTGTGCGCGTCTGCCCAGTGACTGGAAATCAAAACTGTCTGTTACACAAACACGGGGAAACGATTCTCTCGATAAGCTGTGCATGTGTTCACAAGTAAAATATGCAGCTGTACCAGTCTGCACACACAAAACACTGGTTTTGTACGTGCAAACTAGGAGCGTGAGGCAGGTCAGTGCTTTCGAGGAGACCAAGGTCTGATCTGGACACACCAGTCCCATTGGTACTGCTGCTGCTGAGCCGCCGCGTAACAACAGCCATCCAAGGAGAGCCACGTCTTAATTTCTGCTTGAGTTGGTTTCACCAACATTCCTCAAGTCCCTCATCCATGAATCCATAATATAATTCAGGAACACTCTTATTCTGACCATTTAACATGTGTTACTACACCTTAGACACTACCCCATTTCTACCCGTCTGACAAAATTCCCCTAGAAAAACTGTATGGGCAGCAAAGAGTTATTTTCCTAATATTTTCATGTGGTTGACCTTTTTCTTGCAGTTTTGGTCTTCTGCAGCACAAGCTGCCAGTAAAGAAAGGCAAACTTTCTTGTTGCAAACAGACATTGTAGTTTATTAAGCCAGTTTACTGTTACCTCAGCAATTCTCTGCTACCTCAGCAATTCTCTGTTTCTGTACAGCGATCTTTTTTTTCCTGGGTTCACAATATCCATATTGATTTTGTGGGTGGGGTGGTTCAGATGAAGAACATGTGCTGCTAGCTGGAAAATTGCATTTGACCTCTGCGTTTCCTTATCTCTTCAGGTTTTGTTTTCTCTTAAGTTTAAAGACATTCCATTAAAGAAATTATTTCCTTTCTTTGGGAGACCAAATCAAAAGCCACTAAAATCAGTGAGAGTCCTTCCATTAATTTAGTGGGGCTTTACATGAGGCTTTCAAATAGAAACAGTAAGTGTAGAAGTATAAAGAAACTAAAGATAAAGGCGAGGGAGAGAGGGAGGTGGAAATGTTTCATGAACATTTACAAACTTCTAAGGTTTCATTTGGCTTTATGTTAAGTTTAGGTCAAAGGTTTGGGTCAGCTTTTGTTCTCCTCAGTCCCTGCTTGCTCTGATCTTCTTTTCCAGAGCAGGAATCTTGACAGATGCACTGTGAAAAGGGAAAAATTGGTCTGAAAAGCTGTACTCAAGACCTACTAGAAGCAGAATGATGAGGCAACTGCTTTGCAGTCTGTTTTCATGTCACAGAGATTGCAATTCCCCCAGCCAAACTAGCACAGCATCTGAGTGAACCCTGGAGATATTTTAGGGAAATGTAATTAGAGGCCCACATTACAATTACAATTGATGTTCTTGCTTGGCATCTCCTGCAACTCACCTCAATGGTGACAAATGGCAAAGCTGAGCTTTAGGTCCATGCCATACCCTGAGGCAGGAGCACTGGCAGCGTTTTCCTCTTGTCAGGCTATTCACTTGGGCACAGTATTTTCTTGGTCGGCAGCAAAATGCAAAGTCTCCCACGGGGAGATGGATCACTGGTCCTCCAAAGGTCACGGGGCTCCAGGATAGCAAAAGCATCATCCCTGCCAGATTTTCCTTTGCATTGATGGTAGAGGGGTGAGGCAATGAGAAGAGGATTTTGGCACTCCTGACAAAGAGATACAAATAAGGCAACTCCATAAGGAGAGATAGAATCTTCAGGTTAATTTCTTATTGTTGGTTGGGTTTTTTTTGAATTTCTAGATAATACAGAAGGAAAAATCAGATTGGCTTCCTGGCATGCCTTCTAGCTAACTTCAAAAAGAAGCACAAGTTGAAAACAATTGCTGAATTTAACTGAATTATGTTATTCAATTGGACAATTTGAGGGGAAGGAAAAAACAAAGCAAAGAAGGTAGCTAGTACCTGGGAAGGAAAGAAGGATGCTAGCGAGCAGAAGTGATAAAATCACTAGCCCCAGGGTGCAGCAGGAGAAACAGGCAGAGCTCAGCCCCAGAGCACTAAATGTGTGCTGGAAAGACATTTCCCTCTGTTTCATCCCCAGCTCCCCCCTTCTGCCTTACATCCCTGTCCACCCCCACCTCAACCCCACCAGTGTTTGCAAGGCCAATCTCTAACCCAGACCACTGAGAGCTAACACAAAACCTTCCACACTGCTTGGGTACAGGCTTACTGGATGGGGCTGGCACATTGCACGTGCTTTGGCTGAGATTCTCCCTATTAAATTTGGGCACTTAACCACAGACTAAGTCTCTAATTCCCTTAAAATCCCTCACCAGGAAGCAGAGAGAGATGGGAACCCCAGGGGCAATCCCTCCTACCGGAGACATTATTTTCCTGTCTTGTCACATACAAGCTGTGGACAGGCCACCCTGCCCAGGCCAGCGCTGTGCGGGATGGGGCTAGTCTCACAGCCTCCATTCAGAGGCTCTCCTGTCCCCGCGCAAGGAGAAGGGATGGTGATGTGGCCACAGAAGAATAGAAGCAAAAATAGGTTTCTGACCTACTTCTTGGCAGTAGGCAGCAGTGAGAGCATCTGCAGGAGCCAAGGCAGAATAGATCATAACCATGCAAACCACATGGATGGGTTGGAGAGCTGGGAATTACATCGCTCCTCCAAGCTGGCTTTTCCAGCTTTCCTGTTTAAGCATTTTCTCTGTCTTATTCTCTATCCTTGACACAAAGACATGGATGACTTTTCCCCCTTTCATTGCTGTCGAGGTCACATTTTCTTTTGTGTTTATGTGAAACAACATTATTTGCCATGGTTTTGAAATCAACTCAGGACATAGTTGCTGTCTCACAACATCTATTTTGGAAACTGCTTTCAGGAAACTTTTTCAGCCATGAATATTTGAAAACTATTATATTTGAGACACCAATATGAAATGATTTTGCACATCTCAGTTGTACTGTAATCCTTTATGTTAATCATTTTCCTTTCTGATTTAAATTCAGAGACTAAGGATGTGTATTATTACATTTCATCAATAGCCTGCTAGCATGGAAAGTACATGCTATCAGTGATGTCTGCACTGAACAACAGAAAATACCTATTCCTTGAGGGAATTTTCTCTAGATAATTTTGTATTTTTTTGTTATTGCTAGACTTATGTTTTTAATTATCAATTCTCTCTAGTGTTTCATCTTCCACAGAAACTTCTAATATTTTTAGGGCATATTCTTTTCAGACACCCAAATTATTTCCTCATGGAAGCTGTGCTGGCTCCTCCACAGGACAGGCAGCCCTAAATTCCTGACAGCTTTTACTCTTGGTTTCTCTCCTGAGATGGTCTACAGCAGCTTGGCTGAAGCCCTGCTCTGAGCAGAGGGACCAGAGGCTGTACACTGCACGCATCCAAGCGGCAACCATTGTAATCAATTAATGAATGAGATAATTTGAAAGAAAATATTTCATTTGCCGGATACAAATAACATTTTAATTACTCATTTCAATTGGCTAAGCAACAAAACTGAAGCTTTTTTGTAATAAAAAGTGTATGGCCTTAGAGAAACCACCACCAAAACCATTAGAACTTTTCTTACTAGGCAGGAATGCAAGAGAACCAATGGGGAGTTTTATCTTTGGGTCCTGAATAGTTAGGGCCAAGTGGGGAATGAACTCTGAAACAATTAAAATTCCCCTGAGAAAAAATAGCATGCTACCTCTGCTGATCGACTCCAAAAAAGAAAACAACCTGTAATTTTACCCAAGGCATCCCATCTGGTCCCTGTCCATGCCTCAAAAGGTGCGTTTCCCTCAGGTCTGCCACATCCTCCTGCATCAGTAGAGCTGAACCTTGAGACGTTTCTTTCCATTGTCTTGCCAGGACGCTCCTTACGGCCCTTCTGTAAACAAACAGAACAGGTCTCAGCAAACTCAGGAAGATGCTTTAAACCACATCTGCACAGAGCAATATTCTTCCATTACAGGAAATCAGGAAAAGAGGGTTGTGCCCTCTCCTTGGTCGCAATTCTTGGTCAGTCTATAGATATTCCCAGTTAGAGGACACTCAGAAGACCCCAAAACATCCTCAAAACCATTCCTGAGCTTGCTTGGTTTTAAAAAGCATGAATGTTGCCACTGCTGACGATGCCATCTGGGCTCTGATTTATGGGAGAAAAAAATAAATTGCTTTTCAATTAAATAAGCACATACCCATACTTTTTCAGAGGTTTGAGGAATTACACATAAATGGCTGTTGATGAAACTCAAACGCCACGTGCTGGTGCTGGAATTCAGGACCAGCTTTCCGGGATTAGATGTCCCCGGCTAACCTCAGCTGTTAGGAATTACTTTGGAGCTTGGCCCTGGCAGGTGAGGGGGAACCACAAGAAGGAGAACAAAAGGGTTTCTCTCTCTTCTGCCCCTGCCTCCTCCCTTCCCAGCACCAGGCAAATGTGGTTTTAATTGAGAAATACAAATGTCATCTTCAAAGTCACCCTGGGGAGGAAGGGGGCGGAGGGAGTTAAGACAAAAAGCAATTGGGTTGCAATTTATTAGGATTTTTTTAATGCATAATTGAACTGGAAAGTTGCAACATGCAAGGGATGAGCAAGTGAGGGAGCTGGAGAGGGGCTGGGTGTGCTGGGGCCATGCTGCAATGCTCCTGCAGTGCTAGGGACATCTCTGATGTCCCAAACAGCCTCTAATGAAGGCCAATGCTTTTTCTGATGTAAATAAACCTGTGATCCCACATCACCAGGAGTCCAGTGAAAACAGCCCCACCACACATGCTCAGAGCAAGGCAAAAGGTGGCACTGAAAGTTGTTTGGGACTGTCAAGTGATAAAGAACCATTTTTCCCTCCGTGTTATCCCCCACCTTGTTCTTCTGGAAGTCTCCAGGCTAGAAGCTATTTTTACTTCTTCCAGGTTATGAGAGCCACAGTGCAACGGCTGCATATGTGCTACAGCTCTGACAGCAGGCGTGAATAATGTAACAGGGCTACAAACACAAGAAGTCACTCCAACTGCTCGCTGTACTTTCTTAATGTATGTGACATTGACTCAATACCCCCTGGGCCATTTTGGGTCAGGTGGCATTTGCCTGTTCCACGTGTGGGTTTTGTGAACAGCAGTCAAGTCGTGAAACACACGTAGGCAGTGTGTGTGGTGGGTGTCTTCTCATCCCACACATGGGTGGAGAACAGAGCTGCAGTGAAGGCACCATTTCCACCAGAAACCCCACTTTGCCATCAGAGGAGAGGACTCCTGCTCCATGGCCAAGCTCACAGAGGGGTGCTGCTGTGGGGTAATGGTGTTACACAGTCACATAAACCAGCACTATAACACACCTAGAAACAGCTCTCATGATACACAGAAGCTCAATGAGATACATCCCACAGGAGCTGACTTGTGAGTTGGTAAGTAGAAGCCTTATTTTCCAAGCACACAGGCCGAATGGGAGTGTAGCCGCTCAGCAGAGGGTCAGCCCAAGCCCCCCTTCCTTAGGCTGTGAGGCAGCAACCCATCAATCAGGTGAGCAGTCCACAGAGCTGTGTTACTGAATCACCAGTACTAAGCAGCACATCTCCCCCTTCCACAACCCCCATCCTTCAGAACAAAAAGTCCATTTCTGGGGGGACAGGAAGCAGGATTAATCCCTCTGTGATTTCCTCCTCTAACTCCTTCTCCCTGACACCCCATTCCAGCTTTCATCCTCCTATCTGGGCTATTTAGTCTAGAGCAGGGAAGACTGAGAGGAGACATGATAACAGTCTTCAATTATGTAAAAGGCTTATGCAAAGAGGAAAGCAATAAATTGTTATCCATATCCACAGGGAGAACACAAAAAGTAATGGGTTTAAATGCAGCAAGGGAGAGTTCAGTTCAGCACTAAGAAAAACTTCCCCACTGCAAAGGTCATTAGGCACTGGAGGAGATCGCCCGGGGAGCCTGGGGTGTCTCTGCTGCTGGCAGGGTTAAAGAAACACATTAGACAAACATGTGTCAGGAGCAGTTTGCGTGGGGGTGGATGAGATGACCTTCTCAGGTCCCTTCTAGCCCTGTTTTCTTCTGTAATGCAGTGATAACCATCCCAGCCTCGCTCCATGGCAGCCAGCTATGGCAGAGCTCTGCTCCACCTGTGTTTTTCAGTATAGGATGGCAATACCATGGAAGAAACACACTTGGCTCAAGGACCAGAGGAAGCCAGAAGACTGGACCAGTCATCACATGGTGAGCACAGCTGTCAGGTCCTGCAGGACTAAAACAATTAGTCTGCCCACTCCTAAATAATTTCATTGTCTCTGAAACAGTCAGCAAAACTCAAGCATCCTAAGAGCCCATCAGCTTTGCAGAGGACAAGGGCACACTACAGCTCTGAAGAGGCTCCCTCAAAGCACAGGTATGTCCCCACAAGCAACACAGTTGAGAAGCATTACTTTGCCCAGTGCGGGAATACCAGGCAACATGGACTGAGCTGGTGTTTGCAACCCATACAGCCTCCACTTGCATAGCCCTTGCAAGAAGCAGCATCCCCTGAAATGCTCTACTCTGAAAGGCACTTCTCACCAAATCATACTGAAAATAGGATTGATCATATGTTTACATAAGGTTATCCTTAAGTGCTTTGCTGGATTGGGGGCCTTATCCAGCTACATTTCAGGCTCTTGGAGGTCAGTAGGGATTGATTAGCCTCTCTACATGACCTGGGCTTTGAAAACCTACTCGTGTCAAAATGAGCATGTTTTACTGAAGACAAATTGTCCATGTTTTAGATATCCTAGGCAGAAAAGGTGGTCAATAACAACAAAATCAGAAAACAGTCCCCTTTTCTAACCAGCAGAAGGGTGCAAGTGAACCCTAGGAAATTTAATTTGTATCATTCCTACTGATGAAGTTAGTAACCTTTAGCAAGGAGACATGGATCAATAGCTATTTGAGAAGATGCAGCTGCAGATACCTATATGGGCATGAACCGGGAAGCGAGGTGTAAAAGGTAATAGCAGAATATTTAAACCAGATGAAAGCTATGAGGTGGGTTAGTGACCTTGAAAGAACCAGATAAGTAAAAGAAGTAGAGAAGGGCAACAATGATTTATATACTTGCCCTGCACAAATATTACAATGCTTATTGAAGGGTGTAGTAAATTATGAACAAAGCAGAGGTTTATTAGATTAATGACAGGGAAATTTATAAAGGAAGGTTGCCGTCTATGGAAAGTAGGGAAGAGAAATTAGTTTTATATTAACTCTTTTGTTTCCAGTCTTGAACGTTTGTTTTTCAACCGTGGAGTAATCTGATTTATGCTCAGTAATTGCACATCTGTTCCCAGATCCTTGCGACACCAGTATAACTCAATGTATAGAAAGCAGTGGGACATCAGGAAGGTGTACTTGTGGAGATGCTAAGTGCTAAAATCTGGCAGTTGACCAAGGACCTGTTTCTGCCAGTGTGGCGATAGCTGGGAGTTTGGGGATTGAGCAAGAGGTTGCCAAACCCTTATCGTGATTATGATGATGATGTCCAGACCCTCTGGTCTTAGATTGTACCATGCTGGTATCTTTAAAAGAGACAAAAGGTGGCAACCACCTCCCATAAGCTTTAAGTCTAGCACAGGAGGGAAAAGCCTGGTAAGGGAGCAGAGGACCATGGTGTGAAGGCAAAAGGTAGGCAAGGATCTCCAAATCCCATTTCCCACCCAAATACCTATCAGGAATAAAGGGAAGGACATTTCTGCCTGCAAAACAGAAGTTTTGAACTGGCTTAAAGGATGCTGTTAAGGCATGAAAAAAGGAGAAGAAATAAAACCTGCTATAAAGAGTTTCAATATATGTAGTTCTGTTTGCAAAATACACCCATCAGTCCCAGCCTGTTTGTAGCAGTGAGAGGGACAAATCAGCCACCACAGTACTCATAGTTACATATGGAAATACATTTGTAATTGTATCAAGTCCCAGCAGTAACTCTAACAATTTCTTGGACCACCGCCATCCATAAAAGAGCTAACTCTACAGAGAAAATTATTCTGGGGCACGATTTGCACCCGTTAATCAGGGCATGGTCAACTGCATTACTGGGACACACCAGCCTGTGGGTCATTAAGGTCTGTGATTGCCTTTTGCTGCAGGAGCAAGCGGCGATTGTCTCCTCCAGCCCCGAGACTGCACTTTGTGAACTCAGTGGACAAACTCTTACCTCCATCATCAGAGTAAGACTCGAGGAGCTGGCACTGGGCAGCGTGCTGCTCATTATTCACCACATGCCACGTACTGGTGACCTGAAAGCCTGACCCACAACCCAGTGAGGGCCCTCTGGATTTCACCGCACTCTGGATCAAGCCTCATGAGAACAATTAGCATGAACCAGCTCAAATAAAAATGAATTTTTGTGAGTGTATTTCTGATCGCTTTTTTGCGCTGCTCTTTTCTCCCTATAAAAGCTCTTGCTCAGGTGTAACGCAGCCAAAGAAAGTTTTAACTAAGAGGAGATTGCAGGTTAATATCCATACTGCTTGCAGGGGAAAATTAGGATGGCTAAGAAATCAAAAAGTATTCAACAGCATCACCACCCACAGAGGATAAATTTTGCAGGTAAGATAGTGCAGATACAGCTATTATGGAAACATGAATCTTCAGCTCCTTCACATTATTATGTTTTTCCTTGCTTGTAAATTTTGTTGAAAAAGTGGAATATGCTAAAAATATGATCTAATTTATATTCCTTGAAGTTTGGTGCGAGCAGAGTAACACATTCCATTTGAACTCTGTAATTCCTAGGTAATTACTTTTAGTTATGTTCTTTTTAACCATCTATAGGCAGTTAATGAATTTAAGAACATGTATAGTCTCCTTGAATTACCTACCATAATTTCTCACCAGCATTACCTTGAATTTAGTTGGCATTTACACTCTTTCAAAAAATCATCATTAAAACTGTTCCTGGTCCATGTATGATCTGGGCAAAGGACCTTCCCCCATGCTCTCCTGCCTCCATGTTACTCAACGTCCCATCTTAGTCCATTCAAAGCTCCGGTACCCAAAGGCTGGAGTATTTCAGCTCTTCCATCTGCAAGAACTGAAGAATAAATACATATTCATTGGTCCACAACAGTCGTATGGAAATCTCACATCCCATGATGAGCTAACTACACATATGCAGGGAAGATAGTCCCACAGGGCTTGGATTGGACAACCTGAATTAGGACAAGAAAGGGAAAAGCTGGGATGGAGTTTGCTGCTTCTGCACAGCAGTGACACTGTCTGCAAACACACTCTTTTGTCACAAGGAAATGCAAAAAGGAGGCATGAAAAAAAAGGAGGACAATTCCTTTTACCCCATGTTCTGTCCTTTCACTGCTGCACTTTCATGAGAAATGGAAACCCGCAGCCATCCAGCTTCATTTCACACCTGCAAAACCTTCCAGTGGCCTCATTTCCTCTCTCCTCTGCATCCTCCCACAGAAATGGGTCTATCTGTTAAACAGAAGCAACAAGGCTGGCTTTTTTTGTGAAAAATTTTAAGATGGTTTGTGTCTATATAAAAAAAGGGGGAATTTGTTTTCCTTCAGAACCTGTGTTTTCTGAAGATTACAAGACAATATGTTTTAAAGGAAGTTCATAATTCATTTGGGAAATGTTTGCCCTTAGAGTCTCTTATTCTTTGCAGTCAAGCCTTATCCAGATGTATCCATAAGAAATTCAGCATACACATTCGTTGTCATTTGAATTCATCACAAAGAAATAAAACAGTCTATGCCACCTTAACACAAAGCATTAAAAATGTCAAAATAACACCTGCCCATGAAATTCTTAATTTTTAGGAAATACTTTCCTACTGAAAACAGTCCCATAGAACTTTTCAGCTCAATCAGTGGAAAAAAAAAAAAGAAAAGAAAAAGAATCAAAGAAGATTCTCATTTCCTTTTCTAAATGAAAAATGTCCATTTCATGAGGGAAAGGTCAGCTGCTAGGCAGAGTACTGGTGCACTTTAGAGAACTTAAAATCTGCACCTGGACTTCTTCACACCCTAAATATTCCCTTCCCTCATCCCTGCTGAGAATTGCAGTTTAAGACTTCATTTTGTTCTTTGTCTCTCTGGTACTCTGATGGTTACATCTTTCTCTCTTAGAATTTACTCTTCCTATGACATTTTCTGGATTATATACAATAAATACTATTTAATGTCATAATCCCAGCTAGACAGCTATAGAAGCGTTAAGCAACTACTATGACATGTCCAATAAAAAGCCATCAAACCACGTTGTAAATAACATCGAATTCAGACCAATAGTTATTGCAATAAATTTGTTTTGCCAGTGCATCTGTATAAATATCAGTAATAAGATAGACAAGAAAGGCCAACCATGCTAAAGAGCTTTGATTTTGGAAAAGGTCCACATGCAATATTTCATTTCCCATAGGCAAAGAAAAAAAAGAAAAAATATTCAGCAAGTAATGTAACATGGGGAAAGGGAGAGATTCTTGCACAAACTGCAGTTTATTTAAATGAGGAAAAACGTGAGCCATGCAAGGTCAGGCATACTTAACACGTCTTTGAAGTTGCACAATGTTTATGTGCATTAAAAAGCAATAACTTTCCAACTATTAACTAGCTCCTATTGCCAATACAATTAACAGCAGTGGGAAGCTTCTGCTGAACAAGTCAGACAGGTAACTATTTCTTCTGGACTGCAATCCTGCATTGACTGCCAAAACTCCTGGAAAATATTCCAAATATCTTTGGCTGACTATTCGGTAGCCCTATCAATACCCACTGCATCAGCTTCTCCTCACCTCCCTCCCACTTTTCACCATCATTCAGCTGACAGAAGCCAAGAGCATCTCAGCAGGACATGGCTGGCATGGCCCTGGCAGGAAGGAGAGGTCTGTCCCCACCTCCCGTGCCCAGTGTCGTGCCCTTGCATGCATCATACAGCCAGCTGCCAAGCCTCAACTAGTGCCACCAGCATCCCCAGCCACAGCATCGTGTGGTTCATAGTCTAGAAAAGCATTTTGCATTTCCACTGCTCAAGTTTGGACAGCTTTAAGGATCCTCCTTGGCTTTGCTTTCCCATTAGCAACATGGCATTCACTCACTGTGAGCAGCGATGACTATACCTGCCACAGCTTTGTGTTGATGCCAGTCTATTAGTCTGTCTAGCTTAGCTTGCTTTAGTTTTAGTTCTGTTTATAAACTTAACACATGAAAAAAGGCATTCATGTTCAGAGGAAGCTTTTAATAACACTGTTGGTTCCCTATTTATATCCTCCTGGAGCCCTGAGATCAGGAGATAATGCTACCATTTTCTCCTCATGTCAGTCCAGTCACAGACCAAAAGACAAGTTATACAACAGTTCTACTGTTACACAAGGGATGTGCATAAAGCCTCTGCATAATCTACTACTTTCCACAGGGTCACACTGTTGGGTCACGTACTCCACGTTGGTTTCTAACTACTCAGTTCTGGGAAGGACTGCGGAGGCACACCATTAAGTGATGAGAAATAGGGAGTATTTCTTCTAGCATTCAACATCAGTCATCGGCAATGCACACTGAAGGTACTAAAGGTTGTCCATGCGAACAGAAATTATGGGCAAAGCACTACAGATATGAAAAAAGATTTTCTTTGGGACCCCATAGAGTATGGCAGCAAAACATATCACACAGGGCTATGCTGAAAGCACAGTTACAGCACCTTACAGTTTTCTGTTCTTCTGGATGACACCACACAGGGATCCTGGAGTCCTCATCAGCTACACAGATTGAGAAGAACTCTCCAGGAGTTGACGTACCTGCGAGGGAAGAGATCAAAGCTATTTCCTCCAATGGGTCCAACAGTATTCCCTTCCATTCCCTCCATGGCTGTCCAGCGCTAAGACTGCCCTGCTTTTCCCCCATATAACCTTCCACAGGGATCTATGTAATTTTCCTGCATTTAGCAGCACCTTCCATCCCTGAAGATCCCTGGGCATGGAAGAAACACCCTTGGACCACCTCAGATTTTATATGGTGCCACTGACATGTAATCTTCTCCAGGGAAGACCACTTTTCTGCATGAGGAGAATCATCACACACAGAGAGGTGCTCATCACATATGGTTGTTTCCTCCAGGTAAGATCTAGCTCATAATTTTATATATACATACAAGACAGACTGTACAGACACACTATCCTGTTCTGCCCATGTGATATCCCAAAGGAGGACAGCTTTTGGAAAAAGCCTGAGCTGCCTCCCAGCTGAGCAGTGAGAGGTTCTCAGCAAAGGCTGGGATGGGCAGATTTGAGACAGGAAAGTATGTGCATACAGAAGATTTTTTTTCATTGACTGCTGTAAAGCACAGTCTATTTAAATGTGGAGGGTAGAAGTAGGGAACCGTGAGCCTCAATTAATAGGTCAGAGACAGCACATATCTAATTATAAACCCATTTGGCCCTAGCCTAAACATCCTAATCTTAGTCCCAAAGCTCTCAAGTCCGCCTGGAGCAACACAAAGCAACGATAGCCTGTGCAGTGACTTGCCAGCCTCAAACTGTCCACGTTGATCTTCCAGCTATCACAGTTTATTTTTTGGACACCAAGACTCCAGAGGCTGCTTGCTGCAGAGCGGGAAGGCACCACGGAGGACATGGTGATTTGTGGAAATCACTTCAAGGACAAGGGAAGCCTTTTCAATGACTTCACTGTCTGTCTCAGCATGATGTGCAGCAAAGGTTAATTTGTTTTGAAATCCCCCATTTTAATTTGTGTTACTGATCAACCTGGCAATTATAAATGTTAATCTATTCTTCAGTGGCCTTAAATTCAGAGATCTAGAATGTCGCACTAAATAAAAATCCCATCCCTTGCTGTGATTTATTAAGACTTGAATGATACCGAGAACCCACTGAGTCAAAACACTGATATAAGCATGCTTCCAAGGCACATCCTTAATTACTTTAAAAGCAGGATGGACCAATTTATAACCCTTTGATTTAAATCGGTTTTGTTAACTGTGGTTTAAATCAGAACCAGGAAATCACAATTTAAGTAATTCAATTTATATTGCAGTTGGCATTCTAACAGATATTCATAAGAAAAAGTTATTTCCAAAGACTAACAACTAATAGAAATGTTTAATTGCAAAGAAAGATAGCTTTGAGGTGGCAATTAATATTTCTGTTAACTAAGAGAATACATTAAAACCATATTTATGTCACTCTACACTTCAGCATTTATTTTGGTGTTTGATTTTTATATTTGGTTTGCAAGAAAACAGGATGCAGCATTTTTACTCACCTGATTAACTTTTCAATGTGTGCTTTGTCATACTGCTTCTGAACAAAAATAACCAGAATTGTTTAAAGAGAACTACATTGCATCCTGAATATTTTAGGACATGTTATCAAAATATTAATTGCATTTCAAGGCAGTTGGTGTACCTAACAGTGCAAATATTATTAGCAATTAAACAGCTGAGCTATTTTTTCTTTGCTCCAATGTTCTCCAAATATGAATTAGTCCATCTCAGACTCTCCCACGTACCTTTTAGTCATAAGTCGAGAGGGGATAAACAAATTTTCCTATTCTTTCAACTTGCAGTTGTTTTCCCAACTTGGAATATCCCAGTCATTAAGCGATAGAAAGTAGACGAAATAAGAAAATGTTCTTTTTGCACCTGCGAAAGTGGCTACAGCTGTCAAAAGCTAGTTTATTGCTCAGGAAACTTCAATTCCAGGTGTCTAGCTAGTAATTTCTCCCATTTAGTGATCTGTCATTTGGCAGTGAATATATATTCAACTGTTACTTTTATGTAAGGGTTTATTAATATGAAAATACAATTTTATTTTAGATGCTCCAGAATACATACCTTCAGGCTTAATTTTAAGAGCAGCAAAATATTAATTAAAATTTTTTTAAAATGCATGGATGTGTATTTTAACTACTGACAAAAGGACAAGAACTTGAACAGATTAATTTTAGAAGGAAGCACAACAGAAAGTGTAGAGTTTTTTCATCCAGAGGATTTTCCTCACCTGAGGACTGAGCTTGTCCCAGTCTGAGACATCATCTCCATTGCAGAAACTCTTTGCTGGTGTACGTGATTCCCTCTATCACAGCCTGAACTTGGCAGGAGAGGCTATGCACAGTTACAGCATTGTTTTGCCAATAGAAAGGGGAATTGGAGAAGCTCATGCGTTGGTGGCAGGAGAAAGTATGATTGGTACCAGTTGCACTGATAGAGCTCCTTCCCTTGTAGCTATTTATACCAGCCTGGCAATGAACTCTCTTCTCAACACACCATCATCATTGTCCTCAGTCAATGGGACAGAAGAGGCAAAATCAACTAATCAAAATACTTATTCTAAATGCTGCCTAAACCTCTACCTGGTTAGAATTTTGTTAGCTAAGTTAACATGACTGTGGGTGAGTAAGAAAGCACGATTACTCAGCGCAAGTCTGGAGCACAGTTTCACACCACAATGACTTTGGTTGTTCCCATTCCCATTAGCAGCAGCAGCAAGAGCAGGGCATCAACATCGACTGCTCAGGGAGGGCAGGACTGAGCTGTATGCACCTCCATCTCTGGGCAATGACACCATAACTTCTCAAAATGGACTTCAGGGCTGAGAACTAATTTTTCCCCATAGTATTCTCAACATTTGGCACTAGATCCAAAGCTATGTAGTGTAACAGGGATCAGACAAGGGAGCTCCAGACTCCATTCTTCACTGAAGGTTCACTCTCAATGTCCTTCCTGTTCTAGCCTCCAGAACTTGTAGCATTACACTAATTTTCAAACAGTTTTCTGTCATAAGAGACATTTGGTTTCATTTCTGTGTTGAAGTTCTCAAAATTATGCTGAAGACTCCACCTGGTACTTAAGTTACCAGCACCAATACCAATTAAAGGTGTGTGTTGGTCTTCAGCTCCTAGAACAGAATTAATCCCCTGGTAGGTTAAGAATTTGAAACTAAATTAAACAAAGTTAGCTTTTCACCAGTTCTGAGTCTGCGGCACAGTAATACACGTATCAGAAACACCCAGGAGCACTGGGACCAGGCAGGCACTGACCTGGGAGGAAGCAGGACAAGACATCCAACTAGCATTTCTATAAGGCCCTGTAGAAATGCTTCCCAAGCCAATGAAAACTTGAACAATAAAAAAAAAAAATCCCCAGCAACAAACACAGGAAAATTTGATAAGTAAACAAAAAATTTACAAAAGGGTAAAAAAAAATTGTATCTATGGAATATAATTTTTTGCTTAATCTAGACTTCAGAACAGACATAAAGAGAGGTGCCAGAAGCAGCAAGTGAAGAGCTGTCACCACGCTGCAGCTTGGACACCCATGAGTTGCCCTTAGCAACATCTTTTCTGCTGAAAACCACTATAGTTTACAATTCCTCTATAAAAGGATCAGTCTACCTGGAAATGACAACTTAAGAGCGTACAGAATAGATTAAAGGGATCAGTAAATACCCCAGTCCTGTAGGACAGGATGCATCATGCATTCAAGATCAACTAAATACTTAAAAAACTTAGTGATTCCCTACAAGAGCCATGTCTGCTAAAGCCATCAAGTCTGCAAAACTTACATAGAAAAATGTTGCCAGGGGAGGCTCTTGACACACTGATGTAATTTTTAATGTTTTGGAAACCATCGGAAACCCCAGCAATTGCTGCAGCAAGTTTGAATGTCTTTCAGAAAAAAAGTTGTGCATTAGTGAAATATAAACCATTAAGTAAATACACAGAAATCATAATGCCTAGAAGAAATAAACAAGTGATGTATATATATATATACACACTGTACCAGACTAAACAAGCTATCTGTGTTCTTTCTTGGTCTTGCACAACCTTTGAAGTAATTGAAAAATAATAATTTTTAAAAATGAAAAAATGAATAAAATGAAAAAAACACAACCCAAAACTGTTCTTCCTCCCTACCAGTCATGTCTGAGCCAGTGGAGAGCAGCCTAGAGCCTAACAGGTCCTCTTCCTTTAATCCCTCCATGCTGACAGTGAAAAACACTATACAAGAGGCCACTGCATCTGGCCATCAGGAAACTGCCCCTCTGTATCTGGGGATTCCTCATGTGCACAACGCTGAGAAAATTGGGCTGCTCTTCCCAGCCAACGCACGAGGTGCTGAGGAACCACTGCATGCCCCTGTGCTCCCGGCAGTAAAGTGGGTCTCTGACTTTAGAACAAGCTTGGCATGCACCAAAACAGCCCGTGCTCAAAGGACACTGGATGTGGTATGTTTCATCCCAACCTGATCAGAAATCCAGAGGCCAGCTCCTCTGCCAACTGCATCGGTAAGGAATCAGCTAATCAAGATTCCTGTGCTGGCTGGATACTTCACCTCCTGTGTGGGGAGGGAAAGGGAAGAGAAGAAAGACTAGCTGACATCAGGAAAATTGAGAAGCTGTAATTCATACGAAATTGGCCCAGAAATAATCAGATTCCTGACTCCTTTATTTGTTCCTGGACTGGATCCATTCTGATGAGATAAACTCCTCCTCAGTACAATGCACGGCTTTGCACGTTGATGTAATGAAGTGGTGGGTCATGCTGGTGCCATTGTATCCAGGATTTATGAGGAAACATCATCGCCTGGAATCAGGAATTGAAGGGGCAGAGGTATTTAGCTTTAGCTCTACAAGCAAGTTCCGAAGACATGTATGAATGGGTGGGATGAAATCAAATGAAGGTGCTGTTCATGGGTGTATCACCACTGACAGAAGAGGGGTTCTGGTGTACTTCGGTACAGGATCTGACCAGTTAGGAATTAATGCATAAACTGGGCACATCCATTAGCAAAAGCAGGCACACCTCCTACAGGTAATCCAGCATATTTCCTCTCCTTTCCTGAAAATAAAGTGCTCAGTTCAGATACAAAAGCTGCCTTCCCTGTAGATTACCTCTTGTCTGTTTGGCATGTTACTTGCATTCTTCATCCAGCAGCAGCTGTGCATAGTTGGTCAAACACTCAAAGTTGTTTGTCAAAGTTTTCCTAAGGCTTTTCATCTCCCTGCTTTCCTATGAGGTGCCCAAACACAAGCCATCTCGATTGGTTCTTGGAGCAGATTAATTCAGAGCACAGCTTCAGAACTGGCAGGTAATCAGTTAGCTGGAGTTTAAAATGAAGCATTTTTCCCTAACAAGGGCAACAAAAAGGTGGGAAAGGTGTTTCTGAATGAGCACATTTCAATTCAGGTAATGTATTTCCTAGAGGCACACCTCTAATGCCAACTCCATGGCAATTCTTTCAATAGATGTGATCTGAAAAGCCACTGGAGGTGGAGGAAAGCTAATCAAAGCAGGGTATGATTTATCACTTCTTAAATGCACAGGGGCATATCCAATTGTAGCCTCCAGCTTTTGGGCCCTGAAGCACATTGCACCACCCCATCTCCATTTGATAGAAGGAGAAAACTTCCTAATATCACTCCCTCTTGTCCTCAACCCGCTGGAAGTGTTAATGTAAGGGATTGGTACCAAGAAAGAACTGTGGGCCACCAAGAGCCAGAGATCCAGGGGCTTTCTGTAGCACTCTTTAGTTAACATAGCATAATACAGGAAAAAAGCTGTTGGTCGAGCTTTTGCCACACAGAAACATGGACTGGATCTGCAGTGTCTTGGAGCCCTGATCATACCTAACCAGCAATACAAGTCTGCTGCCAAGATAAACTCCATGGAGTTGTTTTTTTAACATTAACATCTCTCAATTTATTTTATTTCAAGTTATGTCCTAGGAAATGGCCCATCATAGGCAGGAAGTCCTAACTCTACAAAATGGAAGGAGAGGGGGCAGCATGGATCTTTATCCCAACTGACACTCATTGGGAGCCTGGCTCCTATTTATGCTTCAAGAGCTTTCACAACAAATTTTGTCCGTGTTGTGTCATGTGGTATCAGACCAAGTAGATGCCCAAGTAGTTGAGTGATGTCAGGGATTAATTTGACACATCACATCTCCAAATCCCAAAATGATTTATGGTTGTGAAAAACCTTCTTACCTTAATCAACAGGAATATTCACGTGCATGAAGTTAGATGGGAAGGATCAGGATCGATCTCCAGAGAAATAAAAAAACAACATAAGGGCAGTTATTTATCATAGCTATTATTAGTGATGAGAATTATTTTTTTCAGGGAGGGGGAAAAAAGGGAAATACCTAAACTACAGCTATTCAATGCGTAGTGATAGACAGGTTAGTCCTTACAATCCACCAGCACCACCAGAAGAGGACTAAATCAAATGTGGTTTTATTCATCCTGTATATCTATTAATACAATCATTGCAACAGCTATAAAATATTTATGTTGTCTGTGTGAATTACTGCATATTTTGTTCTGTTTTGAAAACTAGGATGGTTGAAATAGTGCAGCATTGTTTTTTATTTAACAGGACTTCAATCTTTTTCTCACCATGGTTTTATCTGAACCATTGTTTGAAAAAATAAATAAATGGGATTTTTGCAAGATAAGGAGTTTCCATATTAGAATTTTATGATTATGGTATCAGGATACACATGACACTCCTTTATAAATAATAAGCATGTAAAGATCTGGTTTTTTCACTGCCTGTTATTTTAAAGAAATAGCAACCACCCCGCTGAAGAGCATTTAAAAGTGCTCATATTATAGCCAAAGTAGTGAAATTCCACCCTTTAGGAAGCGAGAGAATCACTTGCAGAGGTCAGGAAAGACTTTCTACTCTACTTACAGGCTTAGTATGTGGCTTCTCTCAGCTTGTCGTATCCAGAATGGCACTCTCCATTTGGTACAAAATATTTCAGAGATCAAATTTCTCTAAATCATTAGAATATGCTTGCTGCTGCAATTCCAGCCTTGTGTCATTTGACTCTGACATCGAGATTCACAACCCAGCATCTTGTTCCACTTGGCAGTGAAGAAACAGCTGAAAGTTTGATTGGAAGAAAAAAAAAATCCCCAAATGTAGAGCTTGAGAGAAAAGTCACCTTCCACCTTCTAGCTGCCCACTGCCTCCAGAGTGAGGGCAAAAGAAGGCCTGCAGCTACTGGGACTGAAGAACTTTGCTCTGAAAGATACTTGTTAACATACTTGTTAAGCCCGGTTGCAGGTCCAGGAAGACAAGAGAGATACCAAGAAGACATCAGAAATGTCCAGGAAGACATCAGCATCATCCACAATGCAGTTTCAGAGCCAGTCAGCATTCTGTATTGCTTGTTTCATACAGAAAGGTTCAAGTGAAGAACTTAGAACGACCTTAAATCTGAAAACAGAAACGAGAGGCAACTCTTAATCCTGCTGTGCCATAATCCATGCTACCTCAAACCATCCTCCAAGGCAAGAAACTGAAAAACCCCATCAAGGAAACAGCTCCATAAAACAGAAAAATAAAGTATAAACAGAAAAATAAAACCAGACGCCAGTGTGTACCCAAAGGAACTATTAAAAGGAAAATGTTTGTCAGTATAGGATGCTCCACTGCACACATCTGGTGCTCTCAGCAATACAGAACATTTCTTTAATTGCTACACCTGAGACCGAGAGCAAGAAATAAATTTAGGGACTGATCTCAATGTATTTTGAGACAGGTTGAGATAAGTAGCAGCCCGAAGATGTCATTGTCAGTAATCAAGTAGTTATACATTACCGTGTTAAACAGATACATTCAGGATACAGCTACATGTCTATAATATGATGTCTATTTTTTAATTCCTTCTGGTGCCAAGACTTCATAGAGATAACCACGATAAACCTCCCATGTGGTATATATCATCCAGTACTTTCTGCATGATCCAAGATGCCTGTACAGCACTATCCAGTGGAAAAGGCAATGGACGAGCAGTCAGAGCAGCTGGACTGACTCCAGGATGCTGCTGCTTCCTACGGGGTCGTTGCGTGTCACTGAGCTTTTCTGTTCCCGTTTTATTTACTCAGGCTCTAAGTACTGGCTGCATGTTTAGGCAGCACCTTGCTTAATGGATCCTCAGTCTTTCCTGGACCTTAGAAACATGCAGATCAGTATTGTCCACTCAAATTTATGACTTCACCCTTTCCATACAACAAACACAACGAAGCCAGTTCCTCTATTGACAGAAAGTGTTCAAAGTTAGGCACAACCCAACAAAAGGGATAACTACCAATCCTCTGAGGTGATCTCTGATACTTCTAAACTGGAAAATAAGCTACTGGTCCTCTCACTCAGCATCTCCACTGCTTTCACCTCTCAGTAGGATGGTGAGAGGTTCCCTTAACTTTTTTTTTTTTTTTTAAAGTGGTGTAAGTCCACACAAAAGGTACTTCTAAATAAGGATGTGAACATCTTAATGTCAATATTTAAAGTGGTACGTTTTGCTTTCAACCCAAGCTGAATATTTTGAAGTGGATTCTAATGGTTTCTTTCAGGGTAATTCCAAAGTTCTCCTTTTCATAATGACTCCATTTGCTTTAGCTTATCCTTTTCTGATCAGTGGCATGATGTCTCCCCACTGCCAGATATTATTATTACCCATACATTTTTCAGCTGTATTTCATGTAGACCTGGTGACCCAGTACTCCATTTACCCAAAAATTTGAACTTCTTATCCCTGTCATTACCCAAATCAAGAATGGCATCTCTTGGACTATGATGACTGCCTTAGAGTATTCTCATCTTTTACAAAAAGAAAAAAATTAGTTATTCAATGCCTTACAGCACATTGAAGGTCTGGCAAAGATTAGCTTCCCAAGTATAATGCCTCAGGTTGGTACTCAGATATGTGTTCAAAGATAATCACGTTGTTAGGACTTAATAATACTGAGCACATGATACAGAGGTGTTCTTAAGAGTCACCTGGCTTGAGTAAGTCTGAGGCAGTTCAAATAGCAGTTCAAAGAAACATTTTTAACTAAAAAGCAGGCTAGACAATTTCTTCTTTCTTCTTCTTTTATTCCCTTTTGAAAACAGAAAATTTCCCATGTATGACAGCCCACTGCTCTGATCAATAGCAGTGCAGCCAGAGGAGAGGACTGTGTGAAGGGTTCAGCAATGAAAGCCGTCAGCCCTGCCTGTCATGATCAGACTGCAACTTTTGGCCAGTGTGGGCATCAGTTTCCTGAATTCATGTTTTACAGAGCAGAAGCAGAACAGGACTACTCCTCCCTTCCTGAAGACCAGTGGTGTATCTGCTGGATATCAATCAATTTAGAGCAATAGCTCTGCAGACTTTACCAGCCAAACCCCAAACTCCCATCTATGCTGGTGGTACAATGCTTTCTTGTGATGCAGTTGTTACATGGCAATATATTTTCATGCCATATTATAGATACATAAATAAAATACCAACCGTATATGTACTACAAAGTTAAAGGAAAAATCAGGAATGCGTATACATTGGTGCTACTAAACAATACCTAAATGAAACATTTCCTCTTTCCCCAATTTTCAGTAACTTCTGAATCAGTGGGCTTTCAGACATCTCTTTTTCTCTCTAATGAAAGAATCCACTCTACAAAGTTTTATGACCAGTTCAATGACATGGTAATTATTTCCTTCCTGTTTGGAAATATCCTAAGTAGGATGAAGTTGAGTTTCAGGCTGCAAATACCTCTTTGTTGTGCAACCACTACATGACTACAGCTATTTTTCATTTATCTCTAAACCATTTCACTGTGCTGACTGCACTTGGACAATTTTTCACTGCAGTCTGTATCACTCATCACTAACGAGCACGAACTGTGCAACCTGCTTTCAAGCCTCCAGGTATTTTTCTGGTTACCATTATTGCAATGTATTGTATTCTAGAGAACCTGCAGTGGAATAGTAAAGTGCATGACTAAATGCAGACTTCCCCTTTTAGTCTGACTCTAGCCAGTCTTACCAACAAGGAGAAAACCATTCCGTTCCTGCATAGCTGCTCAGCTTCCCTAGGCAAGATGACCCAGAGTTGAGTCTTAGTTATTTTTATTTCCCTCCTGCAGAACAGCTGAGAAAAAAAACCCTGCCCTGAAAAAATGAACTTGCAATATTTTTCCATCCTACTATCTAACTCCAAGAGGGAATATGGGTTAGTGAATACACACAGCTTCCAGCTCCATGCTGCTTACATGATGAATATTACAGATGGCAGTGCTTATGATAAGGAAGTTAATGAGAAGAGCCAGGCTGGTTCAAGTTTTGTAAGAAACAGAATAACCCCCTACATTTGTCAACTGGGAAAAGACAAACATTGGAAAGGAAAGAAAGGGTACAGTCCAAAAAAAGTTATTCAAAAGGAGAATGAAGCTATGAAGAGAATTATCAATTAATAGTGTCATGATTAACCTTGTGTAACGATGCCTTGTTTACATGGTTTATATTAATATCGTTAGTTGCTTCCTGAACAAAGGTTGAAGTAAAGATTTATGAGGATATTTAAAAATAGAGTGAGGTGGTTGAGAGAAGAAAAATCAGAAGCATAGAGTAAGCTCTGTTGAGCCTAGAGACCTCTGGCTTGTTCATCAGCTAAAACTTGTGAAAGAAAGCAAGCGTTGGAGTGAGTCCTTGTGTGGGAGTGAGTCCAGAGGAAGGACACAAAGATGATCAGAGGGCTGGAGCGCTTCTGCTTTGAAGGCAGACTGAGTTGGGGTTGTTCAGACTGGAGAAGAGAAGGCCCCAGGAGACCTTAAAGCAGCTTGCCAAGTACCTGAAGGGGATACAAGAAAGCTGGGGAGGGACTGTTTGCAAGGGTAGGGAGTGACAGGGCAAGGGGTAATTAGCTTTAAACAGATTTAAGGATAAAATTTTTCAGTATGAGGGTGGTGAGGCCCTGGTACAGGGCGCCCAGAGAAGCCATGGCTGCCCCTGGATCCCTGGCAGAGTTTAAGGCCAGGTTGGATAGGACTCTGAGCAGCCTGGGTTAGTGGACAGAACTAGGTGATCTTTGAGGTCCCTTCAGCCCAAAGCAGTCTGAGATTCTATGAATTAAATTATAAAAATTCCACTGATATTTTAGTCACAGCAGCTGAGTAAGTCTGGATGAAATGTCACAGAAGTGGTATGACCTGAGATTTTTAGATTCAGTCCAGTCTGTCTTCTGTTTTGTAAATCATGATACCCACACAAAAAAAAGGACATACAGGCAAGATCATTCTCTCCAAGTACCTACAGGCAAGATCATTCTCTCCAAGTACCTACACACAGCTTTGCAGAGGTGAAATGAAGTGGTGAGCGCCTTTCCCAGCAGAACACAATCAGAAATATGGGTTTGTGAGAGTCCCCCACAGAAAGAAAACACACGTGCTTTACCTGGAGCTACAGTTCAAAACCACACTAACACCACAAAGACAAGTTTTGTTCTAGCATATATGGTGGTGTGCTATTTATCCTCTCCTGTTGATGAGAACTAATGTTCACTAAGCACTTGACATTCCTCTCAGAGTGCCACTGGGTTGGCAAAAGTTCAGCCAGAGAGAGAGAACCACCTCCCAGAAACTATTCTAGCCTGAAAAAAAAGAGTGGGTGAGCAGGTTGAAACACATCAATTAATTGATGCTCAAGTGAATTAGTGGGTATAGAAAAAAAGAGTAGAATAAAAGGAGGGTTTGTAAGCATGGATAGACATTGAATTGCTCTAAAAAAGGTTCTTACACACATTCCTTTGTTTTCTACTTAATCATTAATTACTGGTAGTGTTTTGCAAATGCAGGCATGCCTACACCATATGATTCAAAGCTGCACTGGAGATCCCCAAGACAGACAAGCAAGGAAACTAGGACATTAAAGAGTGTGATACTGTGTCAGGGAAACCAGCTGAGGTCCCAGAAACAGCATCACCTCATAGGACCGTCTCACTTTAGTACAGCACTGGACCCTGACCTACAACACCCATCCAGGACCTAGATCAGCTGTCTTCACCTGGAGCAATGAGATATGGATGGAGATAGTAATGGCTGAAGAGTGCAAGCACAGTGTGTTTCTTGAAAATATAGTAAAGAAGCATCTGTTACATTAAGACACCTTGGTGTTTCCAGAGCTGATTTGCAAAGAAATACCCTTAGAAATTGCATTTGCAGTATCTGGGATGGACTATTTTGTGCTGGTTCAGAGTCAGGGACCATCTCAAATCTTACTCATGAGATTAGTAACTCCCATGCAGTAAGTGCCACTGGACCATAGACAGACCTTAGATTTACTTACAAAACATATAGTGGAAGAAATGCCAGAGCACATGGTCACAAATGGACACAGACAGGCTTACATAATCACAGAAACACAGAATTGTAGGGGTTCAAGAGATCATCGGGTCCAACCCCCCTGCCAAAGCAGCTCCCCAGCTCATACTGCACAGATAGGTGTCCAGACGGGTCTTGAATTTCTCCAGAGAAGGAGACTCCACCACCTCCCTGGGCAGCCTGTCCCAGGGCTCTGTCACCCTCACTGGGAAAAAGTTCCTCCCCATGTTGGTGTGGAACTTCCTGTGCTCCAATTTGCAGCCATTGCCCCTTGTCCTGTCTCCACAGACTGCAGAAAAGGGGCAGGCCAATTCCCCCTGCACCCCATACTTAAGATATTTATAAACATTGATTAGGTCCTCCCTAAGTCTTCTTTTCTCCAGGCTGAACAACCCCAGCTCTCTCAGCCTTTCCTCACAGGATAGATGTTCCAGGCCCTTAATCATCTTTGTAGCCCTTCTCTGGACTCTCTCCAGGAGATCCCTGTCCTTTTTATACCAGGGAGCCCAGAACTGGATGCAGTACTCCAGGTGGGGCCTGACCAGGGCAGAGTAGAGGGGGAGGATCCCCTCCTGTGACCTTACAGTACCTGGCCCTGCAGATGTCAGCAAAAATACAGATCAGACTAACAGCAACCATACCACCTCCCAGCCTCATAGTCCCTGCTCTCACCAGGACCACATGAGTGGCAGTTGCTACATGCAGATGGGGACAGCACAGGCTCAGCTGAGCCAGGACCCGTTTTCCTGTTCAGTAACAATTTCCACTGCTCTGCTTGGGAACATGGTGGGAGGAGGCTCAGAGAACATGAGGAGTTTCTGCCATGCTGCCCAGCGGTTTAGTCCATGTACATCTCTCCTGAATGGCCTTGGCTTGAGTGCCTGGTGCCGAGTGAAGGTACCAGGACACAGTCCCCAAAGGAGAGTCCCTGGGGCTGCTCATACTGCACTTCAGCCGTCAGGGATCTCTAAAGGACACAGAGTTCCTGAGAAAATAGAACAAAGCTGATAGCCTTTTCCACTTAAAAATAAACCAGCTAAATGAGAGGAAGCAGGGCAGGTGGCTTGTTTCCTGAGCGCCGTGCGGCTGATTGCAGGGTGAGTCCCAGCAGTGATTCACCAGCCAGGTTGAGGCCATTGTCCTCTCCTGCACACCGGAAAGCAAGCCTGGTCCCAGCCGCCCACCACCCCAGCACACCACTGCACCCTGGCACAGAACAGGGCACCCAGGGCAGACTTACAGATGGAGGTATAAAGCAGAGTAGCTTTTCCTTCCCCCCACTTTCCCCCACTGAAGTTCGACCACCTGCACACTACGCTGGCATGACGCTGTGCTGCCGCTTTAAATGGATCCCAGATATTCACAGGAAACAAAGTATAAATAATCATAACGTGCACTTCAGACACGTATGAGAAATCATTTATATTTCCCTCTTCCTTGGTTCTGGTTAAAAGAGCAAGCATCAACCTGCGATGACAAATCACTTCCCACCCCTACTACTCTATTTAGGGAAGCACTGAGCTAAAAAGCCATGGCGGGGACATTCTGTGAGCAGGAAAGCTCCAATTTACAAGCAAGCCCCTCCTCCCAATTTAAAAGACATTTTATGACCTCCTGGGTGTTTCCCTAAAAGCATCTTCCCCTTCCATCAGTCTTGCTCCCCGTTCTCTGTGGCAGTGGCTGATAAATTAGGATGATGACATGAGTTGATTAGACTGAATCTCCTCCCAGCCTGGCTTCCCTCCCTGCTTGATACTTCAACGAAGCTCCTACCCCACTTCTGTCACCCCAGTATGAGGCCAAGGAACAGACGGCATTGTCATAAATCCAGGCTTTCCCAGCAAGATCAAGAAGGAGGGGTGACTGTGGGAGGCCTCCATGGAGGCAGGGGAAGCTGTAGCAAACGTGAAAATTAACCAGATTCCTGTTTACATTTGATGTATCTACACATATGGGCACAAGCAGCCGTGCGCTCACTCAGACCCGCATGGGTCCCACCAGATGCAAGCTGCTTGCAGCCTGGAAGTCCCCCTTTTTTTTTTTTGCATCACTGAGTCTGAGCTAAGCTGCCTCTGTGTATGAAACATGGCCACACAGCTCCTAGACTGGACGGCCTCGCATCCAGATGGAAATAGTAAAGCAAATGTTTGCACCTGTTCGGGCAGACACATACTCAGAGGTTTTTGCTGACCACGTCAGAAAGAAAGCCTTGAACACACAAATGCAATGAAAAAACAGGATGAGCAAAACTCTGTCCCACAGTGCTTGCTAAGCCCAATAGGAATCAGATGCATTCATCCTGTTGGCTCAGGGTGTCACACGTTGCCTTCTCCTCCAAACATGAGATGAGCACCACTTGCTCCTGCCTAAGAGCATTACCTCCCCTGCCTGCTGGGAGAGGCTTATCCCTTCGGCACTGAGCACCATGCATCAAAGCACCAGGGAAAAGCTCGTGCACCAGTACTCCTTCTTCATGGTGGGGCGGGCCTCAGCAGCACTTTAACTCCTTTTTTACCATTGCCAGAAGACACAGTTTCAGAATGAGTCCTCCACTGAAAAAGCTTCCTTGCTCAATTTGGCAATTAGCTCATAAACTGAGGCCATGGGTTGCAGTTCCCCTTAACTTTCTGGTGCTCAGGCTGAGTATGCCAATTTAAGACATCAGTGGAGCAGGACTCCTTTCCACAACTTCTCACCAGGGATTGAGCCTATATTAAATTAAATAACTAAATTTGGAGTTTATGAATGAAAACTGAGCATAATGTGTTTTCTGTTAATATTTTCATAGTATTTCCCAGGAAAATGTCTAAGTTCATGACAGCACAGTCCACTTTCTTTTTCAGTTGTGTCCTTACTTTTACTATTTTCCATAAATTAAAAATGGGAGGGAAGGGTTCAGATTTGTTTAGTATTCTTTAAAATTAAATACATCACTATGCAGCCATGTGTAAAACCAGACCCAAGCTTTCATCAGCTTCTCCCTTCTGGAGGATTAATAATGTCTCATATAGGAGTTTTTGTCTTTTTAGCACTGTCTTATTAGGGGAAAAAAATTAAGCTGCTGCACTGGGTGTTAATTCCTTGATAGTTTGGGCAGTGAGCAAAGCTTTTTGTCTCTTAAAACTGTTAATATTCACCCTACATGCAGGGAAAAAAAATTCCTTACCTGGAAATCACCTTCTGTGCAATTACCTGATAAGATATCAAAGGAAGCAAGGCTTCATTACTTCTTTGGGGAAGATTTTCATGTGAAAATACCTCTTCTCACAGGGGGTTGTCAACTTTGTTATTAATGGCTATTCCCTCACATTCTTTTCTTTTGAATGTTGTGCAGCGAGTACTGGAGTGGAGCAGGTCTGGCCCAAGGGAGAAGAGATGGTGCATTTGAGGGGGTGGCTGGGGTAGTGGTGGTGTGGAGTCAGGTCATCCGTTACCCACCAGGTCTACCCAAGAACAATAATAGCACAACTTGCAGAATGCAATCAAATGCATTCTTCTCCAGGGTGATTAAAGAAATATTCAATTTGATGCAACTGAGGTACAAAAGCTCCCTGTATCCTTCTTCTGCCAAGCATGGAAGAAGAATGCCTTACTTTAAATGATTTACAAAAACTCCTGTATGCCGAAAAGACAGATCATTTACATGGAATCCAGGCAGCTTCATGCAAGCACTGCTGGCATGTAATTGTACCAAAAGTTATTGGGGAGGGTGTGGGGGTGGATCTAAATGGAGTAAGTCAACTTACTCAGTGATGAAGGTTTATTTTACTTCTCCCCAAGGAAACCTATGGACATTTGCTAGAAATCCTTTTTTTCCCTCTACTAGGAGGACAAATCTGAAAGGATTTCAAGAAAAATACTTCTTAATTCTGATTTTCGTAACTACATCCAGTTTAAAATCTGTAAATAATATAAAACTGATAGAAAGCCGCTTGTAGTAATTCAATAATACAAGAGGGAAATAGGAGTGAGTGAAAAATTCAAGCAAGCTCTGAGTTTGTTTTCCTTTACTTGTTTCTCTCAGGCTTCTGGTCCCAAAAATATAAACCACATCTCCATTTCTTTAAAGTGTTGTTAAATGTCCATCAGGAGAAAAGTGATGTACAATGCTGTTAACAGCAGTTGTGCCCTAGCATATCCAAAATCAATTATGTCTCACATAATGAATCTCAACTTTTAGCAGTTATTTGTGGTGCTAATTTAAGTGGTCCTGGATAATTAGAGGATATGTATCTCCATCATTATAAAAAAAATTACTCTTGCTAGGATTTGCACAGAGGTACTAACAGCATTACAATCACAGCAATTTTAATAAAGACCAGATTGTGTCTGGCTCTAATACTCCAAATCTTTAACAAATTTATCCCACAATATCCAAAGAAGATAATTAAGCTCCTTTAGCCCCATTTTCTATCAGTGGGGAACTGGAGCTCAGCAGTAATACAGTTTAGATGCTCAGAGACATAAGTACTTGCTTACCTCCACTTCAAACACACACATGGGCAAAACCAACACAACCACATGGATGGTGACAGAGATACCAGCATAACAGTGAGCTGGTCTCTGACTTCATGGACTACAGTGTTCCTAGGGCTAGTGTGGCTTCATCAGGGAGGATTCAGAGACACAAGCCTTAAGCAAACTATAAAACATTGTGATGGGGAAAAATAAAAAGACTACTGGAGATGTGCCTGCAGCAGGGGAAGGAACTTGCCTAAGGAGGGTTATTGTTTCAGAATTGTTTGATGAAATAATAAACAAAATACTGCACTGCTAATAATTTCTGTAGACCCATAACGCCTTGCAATGCAGAGGAGTACACATACTCCCTACTCAGAAAGGACTTCCTGCATAGTTTCAATCTGAAGAAATGCATGCTCATTTGTCAATGACAAAAAGCTAGAAGGCAATTTCTTAGACTTAGTGCTTTTTCTTGAGCCGAAATAGTCCCAATGTTCAAGGTGCGTAAGGAGATTCAAATGGTTTTAACACTCAGGCTTCTTTTCCAAATTGAATTAAAACTGCTCTGAACCAATATTGCAAAGAACAAAGGTCAAGGCTTTATTTATATAATACAAGGATGTAATGCAATAACCGGCTGTTTGAGACACGTAAGTAAAAGCTGCAGACAGGATGTCAGCACCGCACAGGGAATTAGCCATGCAACTCCCTCTCATTAATTACAGGCACACACATCCGAATCGCCATACCACATTATGAAAGTGTACCAAGTGATAAAGTGATTCATACTTTACCATTAACAATGCAGCGAAAGGTGATGGAGGACGGCGCTCTTCCAGCGCCATTAGGTAACCAGGGCCGTGTGTTCTTCCCATATCCAATCTGAAATGAAACAGCAGCCATGGAACAACATGGTAGGAAGTGGTTTTCATAACCTCCTGAAACCATCATTTTTTTATGGCATTACTATGTTATAAATAAGTATGCCCACACCAACTGTCAGGCATCAATATAACAGGGTCTTTTTCTGCAGAGCCCTATCAAAAAGAAAGTATTGTTACACCTTGCAAGATCTCCAAAAGCACATTTGGCATCATCAGATCTGTCAGAAACAAAGAGATTTACGAGCTCAGAATGATCTTGAAATGTTTAGTTTCTAAATCCTGTCTCTGTGCAAGTTAGGTTAGTTGCTTGGCATGAGGCGCACTCTGCGAGTCTGCTCCCAAATACATCTGTATCTTCCTGGAGCCCACCATATAGGTTGTGAGTAGAAGAATGCATCTTACTTTTGTGCCAAACATTCTCTTACTATGTTTTTTGATTAAAAAAGCCACAACCAAGCAACCCAGTCTCAGCAACAATAATACAGAGAAGAAAAAGACATTTCATTTTTCCTATATGGTAGCCACCTATATAAGGGATAATTTCCCTACTTACCAGGACCAATCGCACTGTTAAATATTCTTGTGCAATCATTGTTGACATCAGTAGAAGATACACACTCAAAATTTTGAACTTTGCCACTAAAAAAATATCTGAGTGACTAGATCCAGTCAGAGCAAGGAGCTGTGTCCAAGAGTTGACATTTCTTGGAACAAAGCTTTGCTTGAGGTCTGCATAATATTGATTCTTGTAGTAAAAGTGAGATGTGAGGTAACAAAAATTACACAAAGCATGGAAATGGAACACACATCACAGCTGAAATTAGAAATGATTGAAATGTCTGACAGCACAGAAATGTAGTTTGTTTGGCTGGGCCTGCTGGATTTTGTAGGGCTTATGTTTTGATTTGTGTTTTTTTGTTAAATAGAATTATCACATCATATTCAAATGCTGATTTTCCAGTTCATACAAGACTGCCACAAAAGACAAAAATCCATCTTATTGTAACAGAACATACCTAAGGCTTTACTACATTATTCCAAGAGCTTTGTCTTCACAACGTCTATAACTAATGCAAAATTGGAGCCCTTATGAAGGGTTTTAAAATTAAGTTTACCAGCATTAAGCTCCAGATAGCCTTTTTTCAAATGTTTTCCATACACTTTCTGCACTGGATTTGGAAAATGCAGCTCTTCATGTAGACTGATTGAAAAGATCCATCTAAAGCTCTTCTGGTAACCAGGTGTACCCTATTTTCCCAGGGGCAGTGCTCTGCTGGCATAGAGCAATGACTGATGTTCTTTACCTCAAGTGAACTGTAGTACCCCATAGGCCAGGAGAAAACTGAGCCAAGAATCTGTTCTTCAGATGAGCTTTTTTTTTCCTTCTTCTACAGGTGAAATCACCAACTATGGCTCACATTCACCCGCAGAGTCTTGTAGGAGGCTGTGCTTACAACCAGTATCTCTGCCTACTCCTTGTCATCACTGGTCGCCAGAAAGATAAGGTGAAATATACCCTATTTGTAAGCAACTCTTAGGACAAGAGGGTCCCACTCTCACACAGAACAGCACAGGACCCCTCTCCCAACACCTGAGAATGCTATAAGTGCCTGCAGCCACCGCTCCCCACTGCTGATGGTTCGTAACTAGGGATGATGAAAATGGGGGAAGGCTTCCTGCTCCATTTCCTTGCCCTCACAACCAAAAATCAGACAACACTACGCATGCCATTCATTGACATTTCTGATATAGCACTTGATATATGAATTTCAAGATACACAAAATCACGATGCTTTTTAAATACAAAACTGATATCTTCAGGAATAGAAGACAATGTTTTTTACCTTTTATGCTTTATAAGTATTTACTAAGCTGATAACATATTTCCAAATTACCAAATGAACTATAAAGTTTTCAGTCACTGCTGCTCTTTCATTATAAGTCACCCCAATACAGCTTTGAGATGTAAAGGCCTTAAATTATGACACAGAAAATGATTAACATAGGAGTTCTGAAATTCCTGTGTTACAGTTAGTGATTTTGTTTTACAACTCAGTTCCTCAGGATGGGAATATGCTCTGCTTCCTGAATTTTTTGGCAGCTGAAGACACAGAGCTTGTAGCAGAGGCTGACTAGTGCCCAATTAGAGCTATACTTTAATTTCTATGACCTCCTGTCTCAGCCTGCTTAGAACAGCCTGTCAAAGACTAAAGCCTACCCTTAAGTTACTCTCTGCTCATGTAGATTAAAGTTCTGCAGTATAAAACACTTACTGAGCTGCTGCTGGGCATTAAGCAACTTTTTCTAGAGGTAAAAGTCATGAGTCCAAACCAGTCAGCTTTTCCAGAAGCTTGGAGCTTCAAACTACCCGAGTCCTGCAGTGCCCTAAGAAAAGTGCCCACAGCCTAAAAAAGCATAAAGGGAAAAACCCTTCCAAAGAAAGAGAACACACTGCTCTTAAGTTTGGTTCTTGTAAGCAAAAAGAGGAGGTAAAGCACAGGTTTCTGCCCATACTTTGAAAGGCATTTCAGACCATTTCCATTTGGTTACCTAAATGGGAGTAATCACACAGATTTTAAACAGGCAGTCTTTAATGAGCTTGGTGACATTGTGACACACAAATAATCCCTCCAGAGGAAAAAAAAGTATAATGACTGGTTTGGGATTGATGGACTTGCTGTGAGCTTGTGCTTAAATGAAAAGAAGGGAGGTGAGAGGAAAGGGATGTGTGGAGACAAAACCTCACAGAAAGGGGTGTAAGAGAAATAGTAAGAGATTACTAATCATTGCTCAACACCAAGATAGTAAAATGTTTCATGTATGAAAAACGTTTAAACAATGTTGACAGAATAAATTATTATTCCAGCTCTACAGAGAGAAAACCAGTCAATTCCCTAACTCAACTCCCACCTTGTGCATTTTGATGTTTCTTGACTTCTGCCTGCATGATGGCAATCACAAATGTACTTCCACTGGCTTTAGGCCTCCAACTGCTGTTGCAATACACAGTAAAGTAAGTATTATATCCTTTCAGAAGTACACAGCAAATCTAGGGAAGGAGCTATGACAGTCTGGACTGAGGGTCCAGTGTCCCCTGATCAGTAATTCCTCCATCAACCCTGAACAGCCAAAGGAAGAAGAAAAAAGAGTGGGAGCAGAAGGCAGTGACAGAAGGAGGGAACAGACAGAACTTCATAGGGACCATTCTCTGCAGGAAGCCTCCTGCTGCCCTGAGGCACCAAACTGCTGGAATAGAAACAAGGTCATAAAAAACTAACCAGCCAACAACACAAATCAAACTGCATTGAGAAGTTCATTCCTGGAGAACATGAATGAGGCAGCACAATGGAGTAGAAGAAAAAGCTATGCCAGCTTCTTGCTTAAATGAATACATCAGCTGACCTATTTTTTTTTTTGTTGCAATAGAAGAAGAATCTAAATAAATGCAATGTGTAAAAAATAATTGAAGAGTTTATTGGAAGTGAGAAGAAAAAGCTATTATATTCTAGCAGTATTTTATTAGCACCTGCTTTTGAATTGCAAACTAATGAGCTCAAGGGCATTTAGAGCAAAATCATTGTAAGAGACATTTGTGCTATCAGATGCCTTAGAAGAGCAAGGAAGACTCCTTCACAAATGTTCACACTGTCTACATTTTCAGAAGTTGCTGCAAGAGGTGCACAGTTCCTTGGAGGTCACCAGAAACAGGATTAACATCTCCATGCAGAGTTGCACAGAGCTGCATTTGTGTCCTGCAAACTTCAAATGACAAAGCATGCAAGTTAAAACTTCTTCTGCAAGTACAGGGTGTGTGATCCTACTCCCTCAGTAATCATTTACAAAATGACCAGTCTGCTCTTAGGGAGATCAAAATCCTATCCTACTTGAAATCAGCTGTGTAAGTTCTATTGACTTTGAAAGTCTCTGATTTCAGTAAGTGACGCAATCTTACAGCACCAAAATCATAGCTGCACAGATCTGCTGCAAGAAGGGAAAGAGATGCTATTCTCTATAGGACATGTTAATCTTTTTAGAATTGTAGATTTTTGAAGCTGTGACAATTTGGAGTTTTCTGGTTCCTGCTCCTAGCTCCTCCAAGACCTATCTAGTCATGGTTTTGGTTAACATTATTGCAGAGAGCTGCAATAGCTTTCTCTTGTGGATGGGAGATCACCCCAGCTTTCCTCCACACAACTTGATTTCACCCCTCCCCTTCCAGCTGGCCAACTCTATGCACCCCTTGTTTGCTTGTGTATGTATCCATCCCTCAGCCAATCCAACAACCTTCAAACTTCTACTACAAACTGTACTATAGCATCCACAATGCTTGTGTGCAAGTATAATATGAAAATGAAGAAGGGATTGCTTCTCCAGGCTGTATTCATGTCAGAGGTTACAGATTCACTTTGTTTGGACCCACCCAAGGACTTGATGATCTGTCCTCAGACCACACAATTTTATGCAACACTGGTCCCCCTAAGCCAACTGTATCTACCAGGATTGAGAAGCAGCTAGAAGCCAGTGGGGCCATTTGGGGCCTCATGGAGGTTTCCAACCCCCTCTCAGGAAGACGGTAGTTTGTGGCCATAGTGGAGCTGCAGAGCCATCGCTGTGCAGAAGCAAGACAGCTTAGCCATGATGGGGAGCAGCCACCATTGACAGGCTGCTCCGTGGCCTAACAAGGCAGACTGCAGCAGATGGGTATCTGACCCCCGCAAAGCCATCACCACAATTGGAAGTAATTGGAGGCCTTTTTGCCAGGCTCAGCAGGGAAAGCAAGGAGCAACAGAGCACAGCTGAATGGGTGCCCAGGCTCAGCCACAGTCCCCTCGGGCTTGGGGCGCGCTAGTGACAAGGTGTGGAGGCTTGTGATGCCACTGCTTGCTCTGGGCTACCCCTCCAAAGCAGGGTGTGAGCCCCACAGTCACCTATCAGCCGTAACCACTAAAAGCCATTAAAATAAACCCAAGCAAGAGTGTTGCTGACATCTGAGATTAAAACTGGCCTGATATGTAGACAGCAGCATTACTTCTGTGTTGTTATAGACTCCCTTCCACCCTTCTTACTCCATTTCTCATCAGCGGCAGTGGCTCAGGTCTCATAATGGAAAGTCCCATGCTTGTCCTGGTCTCCTCACCACACACAGAGCAGGAATTTGGAGCAGTGCTATTGTTTGGGGTACTTCAGGACTTAATGTTCTCCTGAAATGGTTTTTGTTTCTTTTAAAAGCATTATTATTTAACAATTTGATTAAAAATAATACCAAAGTGTGAGAAGGGGCACTTGGGACACACCAACCTGACCTACTAATTGAAATTCCCAAATGCTCTAACCTTTGGAATGGAGGACATTTAATTACTGAGTTTGCTAGGGACATGTGGAGCAATATTCTTCTTGGACCAAATCCTTTTTTTTTTTGGATATAGCCGAGACTCTCCAGAACATTCACCTATCCCCAAGAATGACTAAGGTGTAAACCTCATCAGCTCACAAAAGCCACTGCTTAAGAGTTACCGCAGAGAGCAGACTTGCAGTCCCAGCTCAAGGCACATCACACAGGGCACCAGTGACTCTCTCAAGTACACCACCACTGTCCCTGTGAACAAGGAAGGGTGCTGAGTTGAGCCAGGGTGCTCATGCCAGCAAGGGTACAACTGAAGCATTTGGACAGGGCTATTATCTGCACCATTCACCGATGATGAAACTAGCAATTCCAGGCATTTGCCCAGGCTTGAGACACCCAGGACTCTCTGAGATCAGTGCAATTGCTCTAAGTGCGTGTTTTCCTGCTGTGGGTATCTACACAATGCTAAAATAAGGAAATTCAGCAAGGTCTTTTTGGACTGTAGCTGAAGATTACTTACCCAAGACACCACAAAGCATTGGTGTACTTTCTTAAATGTTTATGTATTTCACCTGCAAGTACTGTCAGCATTTTCATTGGGGGACAGGATGACTGCATCATCAAGGTTTTGGCTCAGAAATCACCAAAATGAGAGGGCAAGCCATGGTCTCCCATACTCACCCTTCTTTCTTCAGTAATTGTTAATATAACTGGTGCTCTGAGATATTCAAGCTCTCTAGGTCTGTTTGCTCTGTGACTCAGACATTTTCTCTTAACCATAAAAGCTAATTGTATTTTGGGCATGCTCTGGGATGGAGGGAGCAGTTGGAAAGCATTGGTGATGTCACGGAGACAGCAGGTCTGGGACAGTGGGAGTCCCAGTATACCACAGGGAGGTGACAGAAAGAGGAGTGTGCAGTTCAAACAAAGGGACTGAGAACTGAGCATGGATGGGCTCCACCACATCCCAGGATTGTTAAAAGTATGGAAACAATTACCAAAGAGAAAACAGCATCTAAGAAAGTTTGTCTTGACACGGGAGGAGACAGAGCAAGCACTCAACAGGGCATGCATGGTCAAGGCAACTGAAAAGGGCTAGCACAGAAAAGCAGAGACTGTGGTTTGGAGAAAGGACATGTAATGGAAAATCTAATTAATCTGGAGGGTAAAGTAACTGAAATTGAGTCCATGGGGAGTTTGAAATAAAGTTATCATTCCAGTTTGGACAAAGGATTAGAAATTATAGCATTCTTTATAGCCAGGAAATAAGAAAAAAAACACACATCAAAACAATGCTAACTTTCCAAGTTGGGCAACAGCTGAGAGTCCCATTCCTTGGTGCTGGGCGCTGCCAGGTACTCATCTTCCCTTTGGCTCCAGTAACCAGAAGGGAGCCAGGTGTCCCCAAGTGAGATCCCAGACTGTCAGGAGGGCACAGCAGAGGTTCCAGACTGCTAGCTCCTCCATAAGGAAACCATGGAGCTGAGGACCCTCAACCCAGGGAGCTGCTGGGACACATCCATGCTAAACCTGCAGACACCGGAGACAGGAGCAGCCTGAATGGATGGGAGGCACAGAGCCAGCAGACCCTAGGAACCCAGCCTCCCCGGGAGCTTGCCAAGCAGCTTCACACAGCAACCAGGCAAAGGGCCAGTGCTTCAGCACAAGTCAGTAGTAACCTTTCCTCCACTTTGGTACCAGATAGTCAGACTTCTGCTGGTATGCCTTAGCATTCCTGCTGTGAAGCCGCATGTGTGGCCTCCAAGGAGGTCCCACAGGCCACTTCCTACCAGTCCTTGCTTCTGGGTACAGCAGATTCTTGTCTGGATGTGACCCCTGTGCAGCCAGCACATTCCCTTGTGTCATGCTTAGTCATATTTTACACTTATTTCCCCCCACCAAGCTGGGTTCAATGCAGATCAAAGCAATTATGATCCATTCTCCCTGCACTACATTCCCAGTTTGCGGTTATCATAGAATCATAGAATCATAGAATGGCAAGGGTTGGAAGGGACCCCAAGGATCATAAAGCTCCAACCCCCCTGCCACAGGCAGGGCCACCAACCTCAGGCCTGGATCTACACAAGGTTGCCCAGGGCCACATCCAACCTGGCCTTGAACACTTCCAGGGATGGGGCATCCACCACCTCTCTGGGCAGCCTGTTCCAGGACCTCACCACTCTTTCCGTAAAAAACGTCCCCCTAATATTCAATCTAAATCTTCCCTCCTTCAGCTTTAAACCATTCCCCCTTGTCCTTCCATTATCTGCCCTTTTAAAAAGCTGATTCCCCTCCTGTTTGTATGGTCCCTTCAGGTACTGGCAGGCTGCAATGAGGTCCCCCCGCAGCCTTCTCTTCTCCAGGCTGAACAAGCCCAGCTCCCTCAGCCTCTCCTTGTAAGGCAGGTGCTCCAGCCCTCTAATCATCCTTGTGGCCCTCCTCTGAACTCTCTAACAGTTCTACATCCGCTTCCATCCTCAGGTAACACACATAAAATTATCCAGGACATCTTGCAACATATAACTTTCTAGTTCTTGTATGACCATTTATTGCTATAGGATAAATTTGCTACGTGCCCACACAACATCCTCAGGCAAAATACTCTGGTAAAGCTTACCATTCTGGAAGGCTTTATAGCCTCTACGATCCCAAGTGAGCCTCTGAATGTGTTCTATTGATTTGTTTTGACTATATGTGAACAAAGAACCAAGGATCTATCCTGCAGCTTTAACTTAGGCTGGTACTGTATGGCAGAAAGGGGGACTTTTGGCCTGATCAAAATTGTACCTTCAGGCCTAAAGCCAACAACAACAGACTCAAATATAACCTTTACACGAAAGCATCGTATGAAGAATGAGGTATGGTAAAACCCAACCTCACATCTCCTCCTTTGAGACACATTCCCACTCACTTTGAGGAGCCTTGCTCCTACCTTGTACCTGGAACTTGAAAAAGAAAACTCAACAGGAGAAATTTAACTGATTTTTCATGAGATACTCAGTGTGGTGGGTTTTGTTTGGTTTTTTTTAAACACAATTTTATTTCCCACACACTTCTCTAGCCTTCTTTTCCCCCTACAGTTTGTCTGTTTTAACCAACCTCTACTCTTCCCTCTAGTGCCCAACACTGTTTCCTTTGTCAGGAAATGTGCAGAGTTCAGGTTTCCCTCTCTCCATTTCTCTTTGGACCTGACACTGCTTTTGACCCCTGCTCAGCCTTTGCTTTGAAGTGCTTTTTCTGCTCTCTGCTTTCCCACTGGATCATGTTAATGCTCCTCCTCTCCCCACTCCATCAGTTGGCTTCAATCAGCAAGAACTGCCCACTGGAACCTCCTCTTTTGTCTTATCAGCACACTTTCACTTCTCAAAGTCCCACCTTATGTATAAAACAGTTTGGCAAAAGGTGATGGGTGTAGAGGCCTGGAAACCACTGCAGAGTACAGCTGCTAGCTGCATGAGGCAAGCTGGTTGAATAGGTCTCACGTTCAATCCATGCAACTCCACAACAGTGTCTGAAAGGAAGATGCCACATGCTTCCCACTCCTTAAGATGACTGTATTGAAATGCCCTTTTTGCCATGTGCTACACACAATGCTACCCTCATGAGTGCTCCGTATCTTTGTTCCTGCAGCTTTAATAGAAGCAAATCCCACAAGTTCGGCTTAAGTATAAGATGACTGATTTGATTCAGCCTCCTTGGTACTACAGCTCCTAGCCGATGGATGCTCAGGTCAAAGCAAGAAATGGCATCAGCACAAAGGGAAGGCTTTGGCTCTCAGCTTCTTAAAGACTCCCAAAAGCTTTCCAGATCTATAAATATTCACATTATTCCCACAAAGGGGCAGAAAGAGAATGATTTGTATCCATCTAGCTGATTCTGTTAACACGTTCCCATTTTTCAGTGTTTCTCTGTTGGATAAATACCATGACAAACAGAGGAAATCCCTGTGAGAGAAAATACATTTTAAAGTCAATTGCAGTGATGTGCAGTTTATAAATATTTGCAATGGTACAGGGAAAATATCTCTATTCATCACATTAACGTAGACTGAATGCAAAGGTGATGAGTCTCCATTGATGTCTTTTTAAAAAGATACAAATAGAATTTTCTCTATGGTGGGAAAAAAAAACCCAGCCCCGAAGTCTTGTCTATGCTGTATAAACACGCATACATAAACACATAAACAAGAATATTTTAAGGGAGGTGATGTTATTTTAATTACAACGGTAAAGCTTGATTTGTTTTCTACGTCTCTTTTGCCAGAAAGTTAAACATCTCACAAAATTTGAGTCGTGTCGCCTGAGGATCAAAACCAGAGAAAATTCAAAGCTCAGTAAGCATTATAACCTCTCAACCACTCCATTAGTGAGAACTGATGATAACATTTAAATAAGAATGCACAAACACTATTTTGCTCAAAAATTACATTCCTGAGATAAACTGTAAGAGCTTGGGAATAGCCTGGTTAACACAGCAGGCTGAAGGACTCGTACAGATCTCTCCTCCAATCTCCTAAGTGTTTTTCATTACTGCTTACTAGATTAATAATTATTTTTTAAAGGATTATCATAGTTATAAATTCCAACTCTGGTTTCTTCACTCACTGCTTGAAGATACTGCGAGCAAGTGCATTTCCATCACCTGTGCATGTGAGCTTTGCAGCAGGAGGAGCAGCGTGTGGACACTGACCCACAACACTCAAACCTCCACGGGCATGGCTGGGTTTAAGTCCTCTGGGCAGGTTAATTCCTCTGTGCCACACCAAAGCGGCAATAGCAATCTCTCCCTGTCCCCATCACTACCCACCCTGGGCATTTCAAGTGTTTAGGGAAAGCACTACTTGGCCCACAGACACCTCTCACCACACATAGTTGTTTCTTCAGTTACTTGTTGTCTAGCTTTCAGAATCAACATGCAGTTAAAGGATATCTGACATGAGACCTTAAAAACCCACCCCATGAAGCTCTCCAAAACACAAACCAGTCAAGAAAAGGTGCCAGGAACTGGACATGTGGCATGTACAGCCCCTCAAATAGAAAACAGGTCAGGGATAACCTACTTTGACCTCCTTGCATCCCTGTGAAAATCAAGGTGGCCAAGGCCACCAGGGGGATTTCCATACATTCCCAGTGCTGCTCCTCTGCTTGAGGGTGGCAGGAACCCCAGGTGGCCCTCAGCAGAGCCAGGTGCCTTAAGGATTTTAGCAAGGTGAATACTCATAATTATGGAGCTGGCTAGCAGCCATCACTCATTTTACACTGGCCATTAAGCAGCCTGCAGGCAACCAGCATGAATCCGAAGCTGTTGCATATGTTCCTTTTGCCTGGAGGAAAACAAAGTAGGGGAAGGAAATGCTGGCAGAACCCATGTCTTGACTCCGTACACAAATATTATCCTGCATCCTCCCATTGTGGCTTATTTTCATTGCATTACATCGTCATGGTCTCAGTCTTGCTGTGCTGGACAGTGTAGAAGGTGAATCAGCATCTTCCCCACATGGATGACTGGGCAGCAGCCATATCCTTACTGGTAAATTCAGGGCACCAGGTGAAGGCAGAGAACTTGTGGCCCCACCAAGACCAAAAGGGAGCTGTCATGGGCTGTCCTCTCAGCCCTTCTACCACAGCAGGAGAGAAATGGCTTTCAAGATCAACAAAGAGTACGTACATTCTGTACCATGTTAGAGAGGAAAAATAGCAACAAGGACAAGAAAAGCTTGGGTTGCGAAGGATGTTCCAGCAGAGGTGATTAATGGTGTTGAAAGAAACCCCAACTGTTGTTTCAAATTTCTTTCCAATTAGCCACAAAGTGACTCCCTCCTTTTTCCTCTCCCCCACCTCCTTTTCTTTTTCTTTCTTCCTTTTACCTGTGTTTGATTTAGAATCAAGGTTGGTGATTTGTGTTATGACAGCAAAAATAAAGGATCTGTGTACTGTATGCATGGGGATTTAAAGCATTGCCTTTGATGGCTCATTAGCTGCATGTGGCTACATGCAACACTGCTCGACTGAGATATATTGCCCAGGATTTAATTCCAGAATAATTTCAAAGGCATTAAATCGAATGCTTGCCCTTTTCACCATGGTATTTAAATGGTACTTTGTATGCCAAGCTTAAAACAGGCGGAGAGGAAACACAGATGCAGTACTGCTGGAGCGTGTACTGAACTTTGTTAAAATGTTAAACATTTATTAGAATTTTTTTTCCCTTAAACAAGATAGTGTTAAACCAGTTGTTACTTCAATTAACTTTCTTTGCTACAAGGGAGAAAGATTTTTTTCTAACTAACAAATAGTTCTCAGAACTAATGAACAATATCTCATTTGTTCAGAAGGACTTAAAGATGTGAATGGTCTCGGGCTGGAAAACTGCATGTGCACATTTCTGTGCTGACTGAGCAAAAGAAACCAGGCAAAACTTCTCCCACGGTGGAGAGGAGATCCCACCCCAGAGCTGAGCTGAAGGTCATGAGGCTCACAACTTTCCAGGCACAGCCCCCTCCGCTGCTGTGGGATGATGCCTCTGGTACCCACTGACCAAAGCCATCACAAGGTCTCAGCTTACAGCCTGTCAGAGAAGCCCGAGGGTGGAGACCTGCCTGCAGTGCATGCAAACAACCCTACAAAACAGGCTGCACTCATTTACTGCTGATCTACAGACTCTTAAGACAGAAATCCCTGTATTGTCTCATTTCCCTTACATCTGCACTGTCCCTGCAATTTAAGGGATGCCTACTGGTAAAACATGAGAAAGCTTGCTTTTTCCAGTTTACAGTCAGACTTTAGTTCTCAAATGAAGCCAACCCCAAAGCACAATTCTGCTTTAACTGACAGCTAGTATGTACAACTGGTTGTGCCCAACACTCTGCCCACTTGCCCCCTCCCTTTGTTTTCAAGCAAGTCTTTATCATCATTCCTGTCTCACAAACACGTCAACATCTCAATGTTTGGTCAGGCAGTGCTGGTACAACACTTTATAACTAACATAGCTATTCATCCCATTTGATTTTACATGCTGTTACTATTACCTAGAGCTGGTGGTTCCGAGCCAGAAAAAGATGCAGAAAGCAAAGAATTTTACATTTTCAAGCCCATATCTGAGCTCATCCACCAGAAGTTGGGCTTTGTAAAGATGGACCATAGACTTGTAGCTTATTTTGCACAGATAATGCAAGCAAGGGTGCCTTTCCTGAATGAAAAAGGGCAAAATTTCTGCTTTTATATAAATCTGCTCATCTTTAAAAAATTGAAAGAAAAGGGAAGTTTAAGATGGTTGCTGGACTGTCACTCAGAGATAATACAGCTTTCACCAGTACTGATGCAAGTCTCTTCCTAGAGCTTCAGCCAGAGCCACCACATCCATATCCACACCACTTCATCACCTTATCTTAACACAGGACGCTTCAGGGCCTGAACAACCAACCCCCACACACTTCTCCACAGCTCTCTTCCTGCAGTGATACTGCCCCATGATTTCCCATTTACTAAGTTACCCAGGCTTTTTATAATCATTGTGTTTACAAACACAGCACTCTCTGAAGCCCTTCTTAAAAAAGTTTAGCTCTATTGTGGTTCCTCACTAGGAGAAAAATCCACAATTAGTTTCTTGAGAGTCTGTATTTTCTTTCCAAACTGTGTTGTTCTAGGCATAACAAGATCCCCATTCTCCTCATTATTGCAATACACATAGTAAACAACAGCAGACACACACATAAAAGACCAAAATCTCTCCCAAAGAGACAGAGTTTTATGAACTTTAGTAAAAAAAAATCTGCCAAAATAATTTAAACCAATTTGATTCCAAAAAGCTATCTTGTTTTAAGCCTACAAAAAAACCCCATTAACAATGGTACTGAATCCCTTCACATGCCTGAAAAGGCAGGCATTTCTGCCCTGCCTACCAAAGAAAGTGCAAAGGAACAAACCTACCCAAACACATGGCTGCACTGGGTTCTGGCTCTGCTATGCTAAGCTGCATGGACAAGTGAAGGGAGACAGAGGAAAGGTTGCCCAAAGTGCTCTTGCTGGCTGAATTCCAGCATGTACATCCTTTAATTGGGAAGTTGCATTACCTATAACCAGTCTATAGCCATAGTTATCATCTATTTAGAAACTAATGAGAGCAATTTACAATTAAGCTATTTTGCCATGTACAACAGGTCTGAAAAGTGACCTTACATTACATGTGAAGGTCCCAGCTTGTCACAAATGCTCAGAACTGAGGCTAGTCCCTCAAGAATGGAGCTTGATCTGGTTTTCTAGCTGAGATTAGAGTTAAACATAAAACATATGCCCAAATTCTGGTGTACCCTAAATGTAATATCAAAGGCGTTTCACTCCAACCATAGGATGTTTTGATTGGAGCACCACACGAAGGTACAGCCTGTGGTACATAATGTTCCTGCAGAGTTTTCCCAATCTCTGCTATTCTACACACTTCAGTAAGGCTTCACCTTCAAACACACAGGGTGTGAAGTCTTTGCACAAGGTTTCATGGCACGTTGAGGAACAAAGTACTAGTGTTCAGTGCAAGTGATTTACAGACAGGAGGTTATCCAGAGGTTTAATTTGTCATGCATCTCACCCACACACTTTCCATTCTCTTTTCCAGAGCCAGCACTCTGCACACCACCGGCAGGAAAAGGGCCTCCCTTTGCACAGCAGCAATTCATTCCTCTCAGCTTCTCTCCAGCTACGTATCAAGGAGTCCTCAGGATCTGAAATGCCTCTTTAAGATCCTGTCAGAAATATGGAAGCCTCCTTCCTCCTACTGCTCAGTTAAACACAGCCTCTGCATTCAGATTATCCAGACTGATTAGCGCATCAATCTCGTTCCTTCCCTGCTGATAAAATATTGGGTGTCAGAGTGGTTTAATCCAGCGATCTGCCTGCCACAGACTCATTCATCTGCTAGGATGGAGGCAGCCCCCCACAAGCAGGCTTAAAGTGATGCCTGATCCATTGAAGCCTTTACTTTTGGAAGCCTGATTATTTCAGTGCCTAAAGCCCAAGTCCTATCCTGCACCTTGCACCAGGCATCACAGCTGGAAGTGGAAAAGTCACCCAATAGATTTGTGCCTGAAGTGAGACCTCCAAAGGGGTTTGTTTTCACAGCAAACTTAGCAGTTTTAAAACACTTTGTCCAACCCTGGATCCTTCTAGGGCTGTGCAAATACTTGACTGCCAGGAGATGGATTTTATCATAGCAACATCCAGGAAGACAGTCAGTTCTGACATTTCCACGTTTACTCTGACTCACTCACTCCTGTAGCTTGGAGACTTGCAGCACGATGTCTCCATTCATGGTGGAAGCCATCACACATCCTCCACCTTGGTACACACACAAAGCTTACGCCTACTCTCTCTTGTAAACACTAGTTGTCAGAGAAGTGTTTTAAAGAGTTAAAGTTCCCAAAAAGAAGTGTTTTGCTCAAAGATGCTACTGAATCACAACTTCCCAGTGACCAGCAGCTCTGGTTATTGCTTTTAACAGAGTTATTGCTGATCCTGCAGAGGCTCCTGTCTCCCACCACAGATACTCTGCATTTCATGGTAAAGTCATTGAAAGACTGGAAAAATCACAGGCAAGAGCTGCAGGCAGCAAGAGCTGCTTATTTATTTTACAAGGTTACTCTTAATAGTTTGGACAAAGTCTCACGTTACAAATATGCACTTGCATGCAGTAATGTGAACCATAAAGAGATTAATTAGAGATGCAAACCTAAAATAGATTAAAAGTACACTAAACTAGACATAATTTCCTCCACAACCTGCTTGATTTTAATCTGACTCTATATAAAAGTGTTTTTCTTTGGGTTTGTGGTTTTCCCATTTGTTTCCACCTCCAAAAGGCACTTTCACAGAACAGCCCAAGAACCACTGTTTATACCAGCGAGGACTGGACCCTTTATGGTAATATTTATTTAAAGGGGGAGAATAGCTGCATACTTATTAATTTTGAGATGAGCTTTCAAAACACACAGAGGGGATTAGTACTCAGCTCGTCCTAACGCCTGAACTCATGTAGCTTCTTCAATTAACCTGCAGAAGTAATTTAATGATGTGTTCGATGAATCCCAGAAGTAAATGGTGGGCACTGGCAATGCATTCAGACTAGATTATGGCAACAGAACACGTGCAGGCAGACACTGGTGGCCAAGCCCAAGAGAAAACATCTACTGAGCCCTGAATCCTTTACCCATTTGCCTGCAATGATTATGATAATATCACAGTAACACCTCCAAGTCCCAGCTGAGATGCAGAGCTGACATCTTTAGTACCATAAAGATGCAGAAAAAACCCCACCCAAGTCTGCCTGGATGCCACAATGCTTGATGCTCTCTAGGAAGAAGGGACAGACTGGAAGAAGCCACCTCATTCTTTCAATCCAGGGACTGACATTTGGGGAGATAAGGGGCAAAATGCACTGTGGTCTATAGCCAGCACTTTGTTCTCTGTTTCAGCACAAGCTGGAGCGAGGTCCAAGACAAAAGAGGGAATCTAAACATAAGGGAGAAAAAAAGTTGCTCTCTGAGGCTGCAGTCTGCAAATCTGGGGATGTGCCACATCTCTCACATGTTGGGCACAACTACCCTCATCACATGCTGCTATCACTCTGGGTGCTCTTCTGGCCTGTATCAATTACCTTGGGATGCCCTTTGTTGCCTTGTATGCCCAGAGGCCATTGTATGGATAAAAAGAAGCAGTGAAATTGTTTCAACGCTTTTTATTAGAGATACTTTCTCTGCATTCATCTGCACTTTATATCCTATGGCTGCCTGCCACAGATTTGTGATAAGTTTAGAAGCAACTCTTCCTTACAGTTCAGCTTCTTTAATGTGAAATAGGGATACAACAGTCCAGTTTCAAATCCAGCCAGAACATATTTCTTTCAAAAGCAGTAAAGCAATTTTAGAGATATTTCCTTGGAGCTAAGGAAATGTGAAATAGAGCAGAGTCTCCAACTTTGACTCTTCTTTTTTTTACCATGATGTGACATATACCAACCACCATTCCAGACTAATAAAAGGTAAACTCAATTTTCTGTCACAAAGATGATGACCAATAAAGTTTTAAACATAGACAACACCCATACAATTCTATAAAACCTGCATGGATTCATAAAGCTGCCTTTAAAAGCACACAGACCCTCAGAGAGAACGTTCTATAGGGATATAAATTATCCAGCTTTCCTGTAGAAGGGATAATGCTGCACATCACAATACGCTCTTCAGTGTTGCCTGAACTACCCCTCTTAAAAGGTTAGGGATTGCTCTTCAGTACCATCAGGTTGTTCAGCAACCACAGCCTGCTTAGCAACACACAATCTTCAGAGCAGAAGGCAACACACCAAGAGAATACGAATAGTTAATTAAATTAAAGCAAATACTACTCCGTATTACAGAGAAGCCTGTAGGGCTCAGCTAACATCATGATCCTCTCTGAAAAGAGAGATGATAGCTGCCCTGCGGTCCCAGTAGAGGAGACAGATATGAAGATGGAGGGAAAACATTGCTTAGAGGCAATATGGCAACTGCTCGCAGATGCTGCAAGTCCTGTGCATTCATTTATTGAATGTGAATAGGTGCAAGTCAAATTAGTTAGAGAAGACCAGGGAAAAGGCCAGGCAGCGAGAGGTTGAGATACAGCAGAACTATGGCAGGGTCATACCCACAGGCAAGACAGGCTAAGTGTGCTTGGTACTTGCTTGCCTGCAGCACAAAATAATCACGCCGCAGAGTCTGCTAGAAACCAGCCTGGCACCAGATGAAACACGAGGTGCTGCCAGATAGGAGAGGGGTCACTACTGGCTGTCACAGCTATGAGAGGGTGCTGGGAACCAGGCTTTGGTTAGCAAAGCATCAAATCAACTTTCTGAAGAAGCTTTGAAGTAGCATGAAAGCTAAAGCAAATATTCTGGAAGAATCCAAGTCCTTTGCCTTGGAAGAGGAGAAAAGATGGATGGCTCCATGGCTGTGTGCAGGGTGCTGTCAGTTCACAGCAGGCAGAAGGACACAGAGAGCCTTGGGGAGCGCCCCAACAGTTAGGGTGGTGAGTGGCACACAGTTGCAAGTCAGATGTTCACCCTGGAGCACCCTCAGTGTGAGCAGCAGCTCCTAAACCTGATTGAAAGTCCTGTCATGAGTGTACATACGTATCAGACCAGCTTTTCCTCCAAGTATTCTGGCAATGGAGAGCCAAAATGCTTTCAAGCACTGAATAAGAGAAGCTTCTGAGGCATGCCAAGGAGGCAAAGAGAAAAAAAACCACCCTTGCTTTGCTTCTGTCCGGAAATGTGGGAACACCATCCAAAGGAGTGAAAAAAGGCCTCTGGGAGTATTTGAATTAGAACCCGAGGACCTGATTAAGGAAAACACTTTAACATGCTTAAAAAGCTTTGCTGCATTAAGACTCAAATCAAGCAAGGTACAGATGTAAGGTAATTAGAGAAAGAGGATTAAAGCATCAGATTCTTTCTTCATTTAGGAAAAAGGATGCATGGAATTGGCCATTTTGCAGAGCACACAGAAGATAGAGGCCACCAGCCTGGGCAACCCAATGATTTTGATTCCCAGTTCTCCTCCTCCCTGCCATGTGGGGCTATTTGGGCTCTCCCACACCAGATGCTTGGATGTCCACGCCAGATTAGGAGACATATTTGCCTCACAGCAACAGCAGCATTTACTTCAGTGTAAATACATGAGAATTATACTGTGGCTATACTATAATCATCACAAAACAAGACTGCTCTCTTTATCCATAGGCTGCTGCAGTTTTGCTTAAAGAAATAAAACTACAAAACAAACAGAAAAAAGACTTAATGTAACCAAAGCAAGCCCACAGATCAGGTTAGCCCATTCTGAAACATGTGCTTTTTCTAATAGGCCACACAACAGTCCTGATGGCAACAAGAATTTAACACTAAATAAATCAGTACTTTGGTCATTTTCTGAGGGTTTTTTAGATGTAATTTTTTTGAGGATTGGATGTATCAAACAAACGCCTTTTAAAAAGCCCACAGAACACACACACATACTGTTGTCCTGTACCACCAGTCAGTGCAGTCCTGGCTGAGAGCAGCAGCACAGGCTGCTTGCTCTGTATCCTCCGGCCTCAGCAATGTGCTACGGACCACAGGGACAGGGAGAAGAGCAGGGGCACAGGCAGAGCTTCACACAGCAGCATGGCTAGTATAGTGCTCTCTCTAAAGAGGCAGTTGGAATTTTCCTGCATCACAGAGCAGGGCTGGCACTAACAGTGCTTGAAGGACTCGCACCAAGAGTCAGCATGGTTCTCAGGCCAGCAAGAGCCAGGGACAAGCAGCACTGAAGAGGTTTTCAGCCAAGCCTTGGTTTGACCCCAGCAGCACTTTCTGGTTTTCTCTGCTGACATAACTGAAGTGTTGCTATCTGTACAGCCAGTGCCATACTTGAACTCAGATTGGCTCAGATATAATTCTTGCAATAGTGGAGCAAGCCTGTCACTGACAGCATGCTGATTCATGTCAAATGACAAATGATAGAAGAAGAATAACGAGATCTGAGTATATCTGAAAAATCTTATCTTCCCCACATTAAGCAATTGAGAACCAAAACTCCTTAATTCTACTCCTGCCTACTTTTTTCTGTAATGTCATCTTTTCTTGTCAGGGAAGATAAACCAGATCCGAATACAGAGATTTATGCTTTAAGTCACTATTGAAGTGTTCCTGTTAACTTATTTTACATCCCCAGGCATTGGGTTTTCAGTGATAGGCCTGGTATTGAGTAGAACTGAAAAGTAACGATGGAAAAAAATATTCAAGAGCCCATGCAAGAGTGCAGCACTTCCATCAGAAACAGGCTTACAAGAGTAAAGCTTAAATCAAGCAGCAAAGTAGGGCACACCAAGCATATACAGAAACCACATGCCTCCAAACACACGAGGATGAAGTAAGCATGTGGTTTGCTGAACCTAGCCATGCTCGGTACTGCTGCAAGTCACAGATGCGAGGTGGCAGGAAGATATGGGGTTTGCCCAACTTAAGGGCTCCCCTGAAACTAGTACGTGTCATTGCTGAGGTCGATTATGGTTACAAGTCCAGCTCTGTCACTACCAAAGGGATGCCAGAACTCAGGTGACTCAGCCAAATACACTGATATAAAACAGTCACGTGTAGGATGCAGCAAGTGGTCAGAAGCAGTAACAACCACTGATAAAAGATTCTGATAAGAGAAAGATACAGGAAAGCCTTTTTTTTTTAAAAAGGCATTTTTACTTCCCTAGGAGAAAGGGAAAATAAAATACAAAGATGGATGATAAAGCAAACGTTTAATCTTCAGTTTTAAAATTATCTAAGACCATGATAGTAGTGCACCATAAAGTCCTGCTGAGAATTCAAAATGTCTTCTAAATGGAATAATAAAAAAAAAAATCAGGCCTGATACAGAGTATTTACAGAACGTATTTGCAAGCAAATAAAAAACCCACCAAGATGCAAGCCTCCCAAATTGGGAACAACATAGGCCCCCAGGAATCCCCTCTTGAGAAGCTTCATTAGTTATAGCTCTCATGAAGTCCTTACAATTTCCCACTGTATGTATGAATGCAAATAGGTTCAGAGGGTGCATTAACAAAGGACATCATACCAGCCCAAGTGATGCCATTGCCTTACACAGCACGGATGACGTATATGTGCCATTCCAACTGCCTTCCTTAGGAAAGCTGTTATTGTATGAAAACAAGAATTCTCAGCATGGGCTTCGCGAGCCAGTGTCGAGGAGCTGCGTCCTTCCTTTACTGCTCAGGACAAAGTACTCTTGGTTAAAGCACAGCTGAAACAAGAGGAAGTTTCAATCAAAGCATGGGAAAGAAGAGCTTTGCTGTGCAACAGGCTGGGACACACTGAATAGAAAGCGCAAGGGAAATAACGAACTGTTAAACCAGCAGAAACAAGAGGATGAATTCAGCTCCCGCAGACAATGTTTCACCAGTGAGATAAGGCAAAACGACTGGAGTTTATTTTAACTTCTTTGGTCTCCAACCAGAGAACTATAAATCTAAAGCCCTGGCCAACGTGAAATAAGTTGGTGTTTATTGAGCCTCTCCTTAAAGAAAACCTCCAAAAACCCCAAAACAAAGCACACCACCAGGAGAGACCCAGGCACTCGAGCAGAATGACTCATGATAATGCATAGAGTGTTCAGCACAGAGGGTAAGTTGCCAAGGAAGGTTATCAAAACCAACAGATAAAGACAATTTTAAGAGACGCATCTGGACACTGTTATGACAAGAGCAGTTTGCAGCACGTAGGGATAAACTTTTAATGAAATATTCCTAACAAGAGAAACTTGCTATGCCTAGTCAGTAGAGAAAAGACCACAATTCCTTATCTTTGTAAGTAATATATCACTGAAACCAAAAGCTCTCCCCTAGGAAATGCCTGGCTAAGGAGGCACTAGCAGGGAATCAGGCAGCAGTGGTCTGCTAGATGTTGCAAGCACACCCCTTTGGCATCAGGGAAAGCATTTTTCCCCTTTATTAGAGAGGTATTTATTCATCCCAAGGGGTATGTCTCTCAGACAAGGCATCACCACCAACTGAGCAGGCTGCAGGAAGACAGCAGTAAGGGGCACCTATAAATTTTCATTTTGATGCCAACCCACACAGAGATGAAGGGGATTAAGTGGAAAGAGAGAGATCAGAGATGCAAAATGAATAAAACTACAAAACAACAAAATCTCAATGTGCAACAGCTCTTCCAACTTCAAGCAGTCTCCAGAAGCCCCAAACCATTTGATGTGACAGTCAGAAGCAAATATCCCCTGAGTGCTCATAGAAATAAGAAAACATCTGGGTTTACCCAAGTGCAGGAGGAGATGCACCTGAGATCATGGTGCATAATACATTCAGAGTGCTCAGGAGTTATGGGCCAGCTCTTCCACTAGGCTTGCTGCCTGACCTAAGCAAGAACAGCAGCTTCCATTGGCAAAGGTCAAACCAAAACCACTGCTTCGAGCATGGATGCTGTGATCCAGGTCTGAATTTTACAGGTGCTTGGTGAGGAGGGGAGGACAAGGCGGAGTGTGAAGTTCCACAGCCTGCTCAGCCCCATTGGGAAGGAGCGTAAAGGGTTGCAGCTTTCTCCAGGGTGGTCTTGTACTGCTTATGGGGTGCCTCTATCAAATTTCGCAAAACCAACCCATCTCCTCTTCCAGCTCTTCCCACAACTACCCACAGCCTAAGGTTTTGGGTATGGTGGAGATGGCCTCAAATCTATCAGACAGCTTGAGCCTCCTCCTGCAATTTTTTTTTAAAAAATGAGCACTTGGGAGATGACTGTTGTCAGCTGAATACTGTTATAAATCATGTGTTACCATTTTTCACAGAGAACCGCTATAAATCAAACCCCTCTTTCAGAGGCAAAGAGCAGAGCAACACTCTGAACCACACAAAAAGACCATAGATCCCAATGTACCTATGAACTTAAGAAAATTTACATTTACCAGGAACATTATTCACTCAGGCCAGTGAGAAATCCATATGCCCTTTCTGTGGGTGTCCTGGGGAACAGGGCACGTGAGTACAGCAGCCAGACTGTTCTTCAGGGGAAGTTCGAGAGGGTATTTCTCATTAAAGAGACGTTCCTGTAAATAAAGGAGACTACTGTATATCATCTCCCACCCAAGGCAGATGCTTTAATGCAAGCCTAAAAGGCAGGACTGCTCAGGCTCAGAATGTGAGTTAAGTCCTTGGAGGGGGTCTGGAAAATGCCACTGCTGACAGCAGAGGGGAGCAAGGGGAGGCGGCGGAAAAAGCAGATTTAAGAAAAAGAATTCATAAAAAACCATCACAGACATAGCAGACTACATGTAGGTTACATCATGCCTTGGCTGAAGAAAGAGAGGGGCACTGGTGTTCAATCTTTGGAACTGTTAAATACTGGTTTACCTCTCAAATATGTTCCTGCCCTTGGCTGAGCTTAGCTGAGCTGCCATCAGCTGCCCACACAGAAGAGTCACCGGACTCAGGAGTCCTGCTTATCGCACGTTTACTGAAGGTAACAATCCTTTCCCTCCACTTCAGGGCACCATTCCATTTCCACAGGCAGATCTTCCACCCAGAAGGTGACCTCAGTAGGCTCAGCTGGAGTTAGCTGGTCTTAAAAGGAGAACATTATCTTATTAAAATCACCAGAAGTTTATCCCTGTGGCTCTCAATAATCAGACCAGAAGACACTCTGGGCCTTAATTACCCTTCTTAATCCTGGTGAGCAGTATTCTTCCTTTGCAATTGACATCCGCCTTCCTCACAGGAGTAGCAGAGCCAGAAATGAATCCACCCCCCATGCCTCCAGCCACCTAAATGCTAAGTATTTAGTGTAAAACAGCAGCCTGTGCTCCTGCTCCAGTCTGACACTGCGGAAAGAGAAGCCTTGTGTACATGGGTTTAATAAAACATGATGAACCCTGCTATAGAAACATCTCTTTGCCACTGCTTACAGAAGATGCGAGCAGCTTATCATAGCACTACCAAGGCACACAAAAACTATTTCCACATCTAAAGTTCAGCTCACACTCAGTTGCTCTGTTAATCTGAAGCCCTAAAAACAAAAATGTAAATCACTTCACCAGCTCGACTCCCCAAAGGCCAAGTGATTCCTTTTTATTCCAGAAGAACAGTTTGTACAAATCTAAACAGATAATTTACAAGTTCCACAGCAAAGCCCCAAGTCATCTGTAAAACAAATTCAGACCAGTGTCTTCAAGAAAGTTGCAAAAGTTTTTGGCTAAAGAGAACGCAATCACTGTTTCAGGGAACAAATTTCTCCTTTGACTTACAAACCAGATTTTTTTTCATAAGGTGGCCAGTAGAATCAATTTGACCTCAAAAACTGAAGTTTGGCATGCAGATGTAAGTTAATTGGAAAACAAAAAGTCGACAAAAAGAAGCGCTGAGAACAGACACCCACAAAGCACTAGCAGCAGTATAAAAACCACATGGTGCCAAGCAAAAATATGATATACGAGTGACAGGAAAGCAATGCACACAAGAGGAGAAAGCCTGGAGAATCCCAGTGCTACATTTCAGGCTGAGACTGCTCCACACATGTCAGGAGGTCTGTACAAAGATGAGAGTTTTAAAGATGGTTTCCCAATACTTCCTCTAACAAATCCATAGACAGGGTTACTCAACCCTTTGCGTTATTTTCTCCACACTGAGTAGCCTAGAAAATACTACTGAATAGGAGTTAGCTTTCTGTCTGCAGCTGGGACAGGAAGGGAGGAAACTTCACTCCTAGATGCTCCAGTTATCCCAGGATTTACTGGCTTCCATTTGTACCATGACAACTGCTTAAGTTAAACAACAAAAATTAAAATTTGAGTAGTATCAGAGGCTTCAAATTGGGAATTTAAATACATGATTACTGTGGGTGTTCCCTTTCTGAAGGGGAGATTTGCATAGCTGAAGTTTGGCACGTCTCCAAAACGTTTGCTTCTCTAAGAGCACAGGATTAGGAGAACAGTCTGTGCCATACCCCCGCGGCATTCCTCCCCAGCAGGCAGCTAGGCTCAGCTTAGTTTCTGCCTAGCCCACATCAGTCCAAAGAAAAGGCTTCAAGTCACGACCTACAAACCCTGTTCTAGGTGAGATGTTGGCCTTTGCCTCCCTGCTTAGCTCTCTATTTATATTGTCATAGCTATGTCGTTCCTGTAAAATTAAACACGTGCTATTTATTTTGTGCCAGACTTATTTGAAGCAGCAGAGAAAACAAATTATGCCCAAGATAACCTGTGTAGAAAGCTGGGGTATGGCTGTCTGTTTATTCACTCTCACTAGGAGCTAACTAAAAATAAAACTGCATTGAAGCTAATTTAAAATGCCAAATACATGAGTAAATTTAGGTAATGCACTGCCATCAACTATTTTTAGGGTTTGTTTTTTCTTTAAGTTTAAAACAACCTCAAGCATGGATGAGCATTAAAGTATTTCCCAAATAACAACGTAAGATAAAGTCTGACTGAGGCATGTTAGGAATAAATGCCAAGTTTTTGTTTAAACACTCAATGTGGCAACTTCTTGTGCAGTTGCCTGCAGATGCTCCCTACCAGCACCAGTCCATAGCCCAAAATACTAATGTATCAAAGCTCATTCAGACTCCGTTCTTCCCCCAGTTTGGATCCCATCTGTGGGCTCCACCTGTCACCTCTGCCCCCTTTGCAAGGTACACATCCACCCCCCCCCCCCCACATGCCATCAACCTCATCAGGCTGGAAACCCTCTTCCCTCAAGCAGGCATCCACACTGCTCTGTGGGACAAATCCAGACACCTGCTTCTGCTTAGTGCTATGAGTCAAAATGTATTTTTTATTTCTCTTGACCCACAGTTGGTTTTGCTCCCTTTAGTGTGAGGAATTGGAATTTTTAGACACAATCATTCATTACGATTCCTATAGATGGTTCTGCAGTGAAATACATATTCACATCCATACTCAGCTCTTAGGGTGACATTGCACTGCAGTAACCCCAGCCTGCTTGTGAGCTAACCAACATCCCACAATTTGAAATGAAGTTTTAATGAATCAAAAGGATGAAGAGACTATGTCCCTTCTTTTAAAAAAGGCAATAAGAACAGGGAGGCATAAAACAAGATAAAATTGATCCATAACACTGTTTCTAGCAGAAACAGTTATTCTCCTACCAAGGCAGCAGATGCAATCTGACAACAAGCAAATATTATTTTCCAAAATGCTAAATATGGGGGGAGGAACCACAGCTACGTGTGCAATTGCCAACTTCTACCAACCTTACAGAACACACACAGTTAAACTAAAACATAAGCAGACATGACTTACAGAACAATAGCCAGCATGCATCGGGTACAATTACAGGGTGTTTCCTAAGAGTGCAGTTCACCTCAGGATAGAGCATTCAACACAGCCCTGTCATGCTTAAGCCTTTTGAGACAGGCAAGGGAAAGCTTCATCCCAGAAAAGCAGAGACATTACTCGGTCTTAAGGTTACACAGGGATGAACATGAACCACAGGTATCCCACCTTGATTTAGTGCAATGTCACAGCAAGAACCCCCAGTCGTGAGGGGTATAGAGTAGTGTACTCTTGGAAGGTTTACAAGTGCCCTACCCTTAATTTTTTTCAGATCAGTGGAAAAGGCTAGACTTGTTCTCAGCTGCTCTTCCCCCTCTGCCTGTGTTTGGGTCCTCACTGTACTTAGCACTAACAAAACCATTCAGATGCCCTTCTGTTCAATGGATTAAAAAAGTTTTCTATCTGACTTAAGTTATTATTACCATGCCTCCCAGGGATGTCACATCACCTGTATCCCCCAGGGAACACAGGGTACGTATTAGGTACCTAATCCACACGTGCAGAAGGAAGCATTGCAAATAACCTTTCACTCACTGCAAGAGTTTAGTGTGTCATAGCTAATTTAATACACAGCATAGTAACTGTTTCAAAACAATTCCCCAGCCTCACCTCTTCCACTGCCAAGAGTGCTACAAATAAATGGAAGTCCTGCTCCTGACAGAGCTGGAACAAGACGAGAGGGTCAATAAACCTCAGTCAGGAAAGTCATATAAGATAATGGGTATGGAACAGTATAGCTTTGGCTGATAAGATCTTGCTCCAAAGGCATACAGCAAAGTGGGATAGGTTCTAATCACAGTAGGGGAGATAGATTTATTTTCATGGGATCTTCTGAAATGCAGGGATGAACAAAGCATATAGGCTTCACCAAGTTTTTAGAATGGACATCCACAACAAAATTGAGATTTTTACTTCAAAGCACTAGCTTTGAAGTAAAAATATAGCAAGAAGTGTACACTTTTGAATGAGATCCAGATGAATGAGAAATAAAATATTTATGTTGAAAGCTTTGGGTGCAATATTGAAACAGAAATAAAAATATTTAAATTTTATATTATAAACACCCTAATTCTAGGGAGAAAGGGGGAAAGAAGCTAATTTTCAAAGAACACCACAACTGATGACTGAAGTCTCCACTGCAGAGAGTCATAAAACTCCAACATGCACTTGGCCCCAAGTGCCCAGCCAAGCTTGTTTCTATTTGTCAAATATAGTCTGGATTTAACTGCGGTTCTCAAGTTTCTGCCAAGGTTTATACAAAGCCTGAACCTCAAATGTAATGAAAGAAGGTTGAAAGAAGAGATCTGGCAACAACCTTTCAGGTTTTATTCAAATAGAGCTTTAATTATGGAAGAAAGTCGACCTAGACATCTGTCATCACTTTAATATACCATCTTCAAGTGCAACCACATTGTTTAACTCCTTCAAATCAAATTGAAATGTTTATTTTGTAATACCACTCAAAAGATTGAAACAGATTTGGGTTTTTGGAGCATTTGGGTTTTTAGATATCAAGGAACAGATTAATCAGAAAAAGTCTAATCCAAACCAACTCAAGATCAATCCCCTCCTGAAATTTTGGCTGCTTCTAAACATAGAAATTGAGCCCTTCCTTTAACAGCTCTTCTTTCTTCCAAAATGCCTATTCCCCCTTCTGTTTCTAAGGACCTTTCCCAGATCCCACTATTTAGAAACATAGCCTTCGTAACCACCTTGAAGTTACTATCTTACAGTTATCTCGAGCAACTGTAATAAAACATTTCTATTTGATTTGGAGTCACCAGCTTCACACTGTGTATGCTAAACTGCATTGCACAGAATTATACAGGTGTCCAATGACTCCTTTGGCATAGGAAAAAACCTTCACCTACTGAATGCAGGAGAACATTATGTGTGCATGGAAGATTGGGAGGAGGTCTAGCCCCTAGTTAAGACTGCTTTTCCCAAACACAAGAATGATTAGCTGCTGTAACCTGGAAGACATGCAACCATATTTCACTATATTAACTGCTTTGAGAAGAGCTCAAGTGATTGGAACTCTTCCTCTTGGCTGGATGCTTCATATTGCAGTGGTGGCATCTTGAGCCACATCAGTGTCTGCTCTTGGTGCCTTGACCGAGACCTGAATGTTTTTATAAACAAATCTAGTCTAGGATTTCTTTCCTGAGTTAGAAGCTTTCCTGAAGATATTTCCACGCAATTTTGGTGCCCACTCTCTTAAGTATCCTCCTATTCTTCAGCTCTGTTGCCTTCACGAGCGCTACATCTTCAGTCCTATATCCCATTGAATGGGTCAGCTGCCCTATACCTGAGGAGAGCTGTGCCTTCATTATTTCCTTTTTTTAAGTAAAATTAATACCTCCTTCTCTGATCCATTCTCCTCCCTCAGGAGGGAAAAAGAAAATTTGAAGGCAAATCCTCAGTGGAACTAATTTTTATCACCCTTGGCACTTGATAATTGAGCACTGCTCTTACTCCATTGCTCTAACGAGGAGGCAAGAGCTCTCTCACCAGCAGATGGGTTAGGCAATCCTCAGGTCTCCTGATACACTTCATTAGCAGGACTGTGCAAATCAGGAACAGAGTCCCTCTTGCTCATCTAATACCAGACAAGACATTCAAATGAGTTGCTTTTCCCTCCTGGCACTCACTTCCATAGGTTTTAGATAAGCCTATGATACTTGCAAGGTTGTGCTGAGCATCTCTGGGTCATGAATATTACACATCCTGTTGCTAGAAAAACAGGATGCAGAAGGAACAGTGATGCCACAGGGTAGTGTCCCTGCTTCACAGAGCTGAGCTCCTTCATACTCCACAGTTCTCCTGCTGCCTGGTCCCCTGCTTTCCTCCCACCACAGAGGAGCTGTGATAATGGAAAAATGGGGCAGGGAAGAGCTGGTTTCCACCACCTAGCAAGCTCAGATGATACAGTTTCCATGGTTATTTCTCACTATAGTTTCTGTATGAAATTTATTGTGTTATTTGCTCATTCACACCTCAGGGGGACACTCCATCCAGTAATGCTCCCTTCTACATTCAATTATCAAAGCCTCAACTGTTTTTTCTTCATAAAACAAGTCATATACTCGATTAGATCAACACATACAAGGATTGATGCAGCTCCTTGTTCCTTTAAGATTCAGCACACTTATCAACCAATAAGCAAATTTGTAGATACATTCATGGCATTGCACTGTTGATGCCAGCCTCGAACTCTGCCTTCAAACAAGAATCTGTTGTCATGATGTTCAAATCAACAACACCCATGATTTCATTGTCATCCTGTGCTGATTCTTCCAAACTATCAGCATTGTGTTCATTAAAGATGCTGAAGCTTAGGCAACCACTGCATGAAGAGCTTGTTCAGCTGTTGGAGAACCATCTTTGTACGTGGGTGATTTCAGGGGAGTGGGTTAGGAGTAGAGATACTTTGTGTTTAAAGGGTTTCTCCTTCCCAAACTCTACACAATAGCTACTAGTCACATCCTCCAAGTAGAGCACATGAACACAGGAGGTGTGCTGTAGTTGGAGAACACACCAGAGAGACAATAACTCCATGGAAAGGTCAAAAGATTTGTTCCAAGCAAAAAGAAAGTAAATGCCCAACCTAGGATTAAACACTCTGAGATTCCTGCCCTCTTATGGATGACAGGCACCTGTATACAATTTCCTAGAAGCATTTTGTAAAATATTACAGAACATCACATTACTTTGATATGCATGCATTTCATTAGTCATCATGTTTCAGTTTATGATAAGCAGTTTCAGTTTCCACTGCACAAAGTCTATAAATATGAGTCGCTGTAACCAGAAAAACATATTTTCTATATGCTTGCTTCCTGCTGAGAAAGAAAAAAAGCTGTCAGCTGTCCCTATGTTCAGCACTGTAGCCATCAAATATGCAAACTGACTTTGGCACTATATTGTATTGATCAGAACTTCATTTTTAATGCATCAATACATTGCCCTTGAAACCTTTTTTCGAGCAGCTCAAGAGATTAACGTCTCCATTAAAAGTAATCACAGGTAGCATTTTATACTGATTGATGAAATAGCAAGATCATTTTGTGTTCTTCACTCAAGTATCTGAGAGGTTCCAAAAGTGCATCTCACATCATGAAACACTGTACCTGCACAAACCACCAGGAATCTGTTAATGCATCTACTCTCAAAGGAAGGGGGTGGAAAAAGGACTCAAATGGTTGCCCTGCTCTAAATAATTAAGCATAACCAGGAGAACGGAGAGACTGGCAGTGCAGATGTTTCTCAGTGCTGTTAGCACAGCGATGGGCTGCAGATTTTTCCAGCTTTTCTGGTTCTTCAGCTGCTTTCAGCAGCTTCACATTCACATTCCGTTAACGGGGACAGTTAATTCTGGTGACAGCGCTGCCTTGAAAGAAAAAATAGTCACTGCAAACAAAACTCCCCCACAACTTCTAGCTGAATGCCTGTCCCTGTGTGACTGTAACGATGCTTCCCAGTGACAAATTCTGCAGCGAGCAGTGGAGAGCTGAAACCTCCTGTGAACCCACACAGCAAAGCCAAAGCTGGATGCTGCTAACAGTCATAGCTTTGCTGGAATCTCTAGAGCTGAACTGAGTATTAAAAAAAAAGAAGGTGGGTTTTTATTAGATGCACACATGTTTTCTTTTTATGTGGACAAAGCCTGCTTAACTTTATATCAGCACAACACACCAACTGCAGGAGGTATACGGCTCTGCTGACACATGCACTGAGATTTATGCATCGAGCTACCCATAACCGAACAGGCTTATCACCAGAGGCACAGAAACAACATATGTTAATATCTACAGTATATTTAACATCACATTCTGATTTGTTTTCTGAGCAGGGACATTCTCTATGGGATAATCCAGTCCTGCAATTTAATTCTTTTTAAAAAACATATGCAAGGCACATTTAGGAGGGCTTCAACTCCCCGTGTGTTAATAAGGATCATATCACTTGCTCAACTGGAGTACAGCATGCACACAAGCTACTAAAGTTTTGCCATTAAATTATTTGCATCATGCCTAACGTCTCTACTAAAAGCCACTGCTAGAGACTACAAAAAAGCAAAAGATCTCTGTAGTACTCACAGGCCAGGAAGTACCCCAGATTCATGATTATTCTGCTGCAGCAACATCAGAGCTGTTGACTACGGCGCACTACACTCTCCTGGGATGAATCCTGTCTAGGAGAGGCAAGCCCTTGTCATCAGTCCTGTTGGCTTTACTTCATTACTCTGAAAAAACAGGTCTCTGGCTGTAAGCAATCCTTAGCTGTGTGGACTGTTAAGGGTAAAGAGCCATTGCCTTCTTGCAACATAGCTGGCTATCTGTCTAGAAGTGTAAACCAACTTCAGGGACCCAGTAAGAGCTTGTAGGAGGACCCAGAGTCTCTCAGAGCTTGCTAGAGTGACAGCAGATATTCTTCTTCCCCCAGTGGCTGGCTGATCTGCCTCTACTTATATTGCAAGAAACTGGAAAGGAGATGACCAGACCAGACCCCAGCTTCAGACCCCTCAATACAGCCAAGAATAATTCTACAACTTGAGATCTAAAAGCCAAAGGACTCCTTTAATTCTTCAGTCTTGATAACATAAAAAGGCACAGATATTTTTAGTTTAATTAGTGAGGCATCCCAAAGCTCACACTTCGACACCAGAGGATTGGAACAAAGCTACAGACCCATTTCGGTACATAAGCATTGTATTCCTAGACTGTATTGTGTTAAAGCCCAGCCCTGGATAGACTTATATAAATTCTGTTTACCAAATTAACACAGCACAAATCCAAGCAGCCATCACAATTTCACTGCCCTTCATCAAGCCCGTGGCAGTGCAGCAGATACAACTGTTGCATAAGCAAATCTGAGACAGGGAGAACCTCAGCCTGATCGGGAGGACTATAGCTTTTTTCTCCTTCTGGCTGAAAAAGCATTATTCCTGCCTTAAAGAGCAGCTCTTAATTGATCTAAAACCAACATTAGAAAGATAAACTGTTTGGGAGAATCGCAGCAAGATGTGGCTTGGCTCATGGCTCAACCAGAGCCCTTCTAAGGGGGCAAGGAGACTACCAGAACAAGGGCCCCAAATGATTTTGCACCCCAAGCCCTCTTCCCGAGGCAAATAGGAAATCAGTAGCATTTAGACTCAGGTTTATGGATTGTACAGTTTGATTCCTGCTTCCACACAACCTTAGCTGATACCTCAAGTAGCAAGGACATGGGACCCTGCCAAGGAAACCCTGACTTACAGGGCCACCTCCTCACATCATCTGCCCTTTGCAAGTCTTCCAGTAAATTAAATTATGACCCTCAATGCAAGTCTTGAGTGTGAAAGAAGCCACAAACCAAGTGGAGGGGGAATGGACTGTCAGCAGTTTCATAGCCAAGGCCACTCCTAAAAAAATGCCCATGAAAATAAAGGAAGTAGGGACAAAAGAAATGTTTGGGTCAACATGCCCTTGTTGCAAATAATCCATGCTCCAGCATGTCCTGTAATATTATTTAGATTCCCAGACGTGCCTGTAACTAGAAACAGCCATGAACCATCCTCCATAAAGCCACGACTGATCTTCCAGAGATAGAGTGGGACCACAGATGGGCAAACAGAATACTGAATTTCACCTCCCCGATGATCATTTGGTTTTCCACAGGTATGTTAAGTACACAAACTAGGAAAGCTCTTCAAGAAAAATAAATCCTTGTCTCTAAGCTGAATGCAAAACCACAAAATGAGTTTTCACTGAAACAAGAGGCATACTGTCGCTCTCCCATAACTTAGTTTGATTTAAATTATACTCATAAAAGCAGAATGGCTCGGCTGCCTACTTTAAGAATCATGTTTCAGTCTTGAAATGTTTTTTCTATGCACTAAAACACCTTCATGCATCTCAAGAAGTAGGTATACAATTACCACGATGTTGGGAAACATCTAGAAAATACTTCTCAGAACGCCAGAGTAACAAAGCAGGAGCTGAAATGTCAGCCATTCACAACTCAAAAAAGAGCCTTTAGCATCTGGTCAGGAGAAGTTACCATGGAGAAATGGCACTGGAGAAATGTCATTAATTACTGAAAATGCAAGCGGAGCATTTTCAGCCTGCACCTACGTGGAGGGAAGCAGTTAAATGATAGCAGACTTCAAGGCAAAAAAAGCATCCACTGTTACTGAGAGAGACAGAACTGACAGAAAGCTTTTTCTCAGTCCTCAGCTCTTTTTCATGAAGATGGTTCCTTGACAGAAGGCAGTCATTTCTGGCATCAGCTATGAATGAACTAGCTCGTTATCAGCAATCTTACAACTTCCTGTGCTTAGGAACAAAGTGTCCCAAAAAAGAATTGCTGTGCTTTTTCTCTCTCAAGACTGCTACACAGTGCAATGAAAAGAGATGTTAGCAGCTTTATTTTGGGTAGAAGCCATTCAGGTGGCAGTAGGGGCAAGGAGAACAGCAGCAGAAGTGAAAGCAGCCCCCAGTCCAAGAAGGGGGCACGGAGCACGCTTCTCGCCTGCTGAAAGCATTGCCAGCAGAGCCAGAGGGGCTGATGTCAGACCAGTGCACAGCAACCAAACTCAGGGAGCTTCAGCAGAAGTAGGGAATAAAGGTAACAACAGATGCTCACACCACTTCCTGGTTTGGGAAGCATTATTTCCCAGGAGCCACTATATTAGTCACGAAACATCCATGTGGAAACACAGCCTGGTCTTGGGAACAGGGCATGGTGGTAGGAGACCATAGGAGATGGACACTGCTCAGTGCTCAAACACATCTAAGTATGACTCAGTCTACACTCAGGTTTTACTGTAAGCAAGAGAAATATACAGCTGTTCAATGGCCTGTGAATATTTACACAGCTTTTCATATGCAAAGTTCCTGCTTTGCTGGGAACAGCAGCAGACTTCCCATCCCAGAGAGATACTTTATCCTTGAAAGCGATGAGCCCACTTCACCTACATCCTAAACCAGCTTCATCTATGTCTTGAGATGCATCTCCTATGAAGTTCACATAAAGAAAATCCCCCAAGCTCGAGTCAATGCAAAGGTATGGTTAATAAGCTTCTTTTTATGGTCCTCACTACTGGATCCTTAAGATAGCCATCCTAATACTGAAAGGAGAGCACAGAAATAGGAGATCTCAAGAATATCATGCTGCAGGAGTACCACATTAAAGAACACTAAGGCCAGAGCTGGCTGGTAGAGACCAACTGGTCTTAAAATGCTCAGAGCTGATGACTTTTACCGAGGCTGCTTTACAGCTGCAGGGACTGACACACAGATGGCTGAAGCACACCACACCAGACCTGCAGTCAAGCAAGCCCAAGCATAACCCTCCACACATGGAAAAAGCTGCCCCTTGTCCCAGCACACTGTCATAGCGAGAGGAAGCCGACCTCAGTGGAGCAAACTAGCCATTTTTGTATAAACTCAGACATCTCTTTATAAAAATAATTCTAAATCCATGTTTTCATCTTAGAAAATAGCCCAACACACCCCCCCCCCCCCTCAGGCTCAGCAACAGCACGTACAGAAAACTCGCAGAAGCCAGCCCAAAACTGGAGAGCAGGGAGCAAAAATTACATTTGCAGAGCAGGAAGCAGACGCTTCTGGCAAGGGCTCTGCCACAGCGCCGGCAGGAGGATTATGCAAGAAATAAACTCTCAGCTTAAAGTATGTAAACTGATAAAACAGCCTTGCTTTGATGCTTGCTCTGCAAGAGGCATTTCAGCTGAATCAATAGCACAGCGCGGTTCCTTCGCTGCAGTGACACTGCAGCATCTGCAGGAACATTTTCACATTCTGGCTGTAGTGTTTATTCCATAAAGTGCAAAGTTTGTGGTGCTTATAATGCTGGAGATGCAATCTGTGACAGCACACTGCTACAACCACGCAGGCTTTGTCATGGGATGGATGATAGAGGAGCTCACCTTCTCTAACAAACAGCGTGCCAGATTTATGTGTGTATTGTATTTCTCCAGTAAGAATGCCTGGTGTTTTACAGAAGCCACAGAGATCCAGGTGGAGAAGTATTCAGGATATGACAGCTACCTATTGTAGATTAGATCAGAAAGGGAAGCAGCAGCTGAGCTTAATATATAAAGAGTCAAATTTAGTTTATGGCCTTTGCAGAGCTTCCAACTACCCCCCCTCCCCCGCCCCCCCCCCCATTCATTTTAAAGAGACCTATGGCACCACAGGTAGTTTTGCCATGCCAGAGTTTTTATATGTTGCAAAATGAAACCAACAGGAAACAGAGCTGTGGATGAGGAGCAAAACAGGGAGGACAGGCAAGCAGATGACATGCTGAATTTGAGGGCTCAAAGTTTTGAGCAGACCTAGATTCTATTGCAGTTCATCTCCCATGTAGCGCTTTTACCCCCAAAATGCAAGTCCTTTGCTGTGTCCCAGGTACAGTACCTCAGTAGTCACCACAGAGGCAGGGCAAATAAATCTTTGTCTTAATAACAGATGTCTTAATTCAAAAAAATAAAATCAGTTTTATTTATGCAAAAAGGGATCTTAAAACCTCAATCACAGCCAGTCTCAGAAGACTTATTTCCTATTGCCACAGTGTGTATCCAAACAAATAATATCCCATTTGCTTTTCCTGTGAGGCTTCTGCATTTTGTTTCAGGCTGCAAGCCCCCTTTCTCATTTGGCACTTCTATGCTGAGGTGAGGGTACCCTATAGAGGATGAACTCGCCTGGCTGCTCAGCATCCACACATCCAGGCCCTGCTGCCATACCCTTGGTGATCTCAGTCCTGAGGATTGCTCCTTCAGCTTGATCCCTATGAAACACTGTCACATTTTCCATAGCACCATAGCAAGGGCTTCTGTTTCCTAAAGGCTTAAGAGGTACAAATGTTTGGATGGCTCCTAAAGCTGAATCAGGCCAACACGTTCACATGCTCTCAGCCTATCACATTAGCCATTTAATTCTCACTATTTGAAATACTTTTGCAGTGGTTTCCATGCCAGTGGAGCTGATTTGATTCATCAAGCAGTGGCAGATGTTAGCTGAAGAGAAACCCTATTCAAGGACTAAGGGCAGCAGCAGCACCAGAGATCTCCTAGTGCAAGCTCTTATTCCCTTGTATCAAAACAAAGCCATGACAGGGTGCACAGCATTCCCATTTTGACTTCTGCAGAGATTTTCCACACTACATATGCTTGAAATAATCAGTCATTTGAAAGAAAAGATTGAAGCATGGCACTTGTGACATTGTCTAGTGTTCCACTCAGGGAGCAGCGTGCAAAAGATGTTTTAGCTACATCACATTTCAATCACTTCCATTACAGTTGACTGAAACTTTCAGCTGGGAAAAAATCCACAAAGAAAGTTTCAGGAGTTCTGATTTCTGTGCTAATATGCAGAGCTAAAGTTCAGATCTTTCTTTTCCACCTCCCTACTCCATAACCACCAGTACTCCAGACAGATCGAGCCAGCCACACAGCACCACAGGAGCAAGCTGGAAAGAGAGAGAAGCTGATGACTGCATATACAAGGAAGTTTCCAAACCCTCTCAATCTTAGAGTTTTGACAACATATCTTCTTTCTTCAATAACATCCGAGTTCCCCACTTCATTACCTTCATTTTCCAAACACCTTGTTTTTAATTTTGATCTGAGTACCTAGTGGGATAAGGAACATCACTCTTCAACTTGGGTTTTTAATTTTTTTTTGTTTGATCATGCTCTTCACAATTCTCTTTTCTCTTCCTTGAGCTCTATTTTCTTTCTCCTTTCTGCAGCTTCCCTCTACTTCTTTCTGTATTTTCATATTTGATTTAGTGTCTCTGCAGAGTTTTGATCTTTACATTTTGTACTCCAAGAGTTATAAACTCCACTTTAACCAACCAGTCCCTTACTGCTGCTGACACACACTTCAAGAACACATGCTCTCTTCGTTTCTTTGACTGGTAGAAGAAAACCACTGTCAATTATGACTTCATTTGCTCTACAAAATGACCTTTTTGACCCCAAATGAATTGTTTAGGATGGCTTTTCACAGCAAGAGGCAGCACCTTCTCCCTGTTCCACTTTGACCTCTTTGTTTTGCATCTCTCTCTGCTCCAGCTTATGGAAACAAGTCAGAGCATCATGTGAACCGTTGAAACAAAAGGCACAACTCAGCAGTCTAATGCTGCTCAGTCAGTGCAGAGTCATGGGCTCGCTCCAAAGAGATTTGCCAATCTTTGTAACACAGGAGTAGGGTAAGTCAACACATATGACCTCTGCAAGCCATCAGAAAGTACACGGTCAAACTGGAACATGGTCACTGAATCCCACAGGAAATTTTTTTCTGCACTCAGTGAACCAAGGGTCAACTCCCTTGGGGTGGGATGTAACTCAAGTACAGCCAAGACATCCATGGGAATTGCATCAGTTGGGCGGGTACACAATGCGTGTAACAGATGATGACAAAAGCACTTGGGAACAGACTCTGAACATCAATTCTGCATTGCCCTTTAGGTTTAAATCATACAGTTACTGCTCCATATTTTGTGTCATTTTTCCAATGGTTTGTCAGTGCATTTGTTGCTGCTGTTAAATAATATTACTTTGGAGGTCACCTAGATAGCCTGTTTTCTGATGTTACTCATATTTCAATTTGCCTCTCCACTTCAGTTCGATATAAAAGTCCAATACCCTGGTCACTGTGCTCAAACCAGCAGAAGGTCCAGCCCAGCTGTAAAGTGTCTACAGCCTGCACAGAGGTAATATGGGAAACACAAGGTGGTTAATGTCACTCAGGTACACAAAATACTCTTCCCTCTTCTGATGTGCTGCCTGCCTCCTCTCTTCCAAGGAACCACATCAGGCAGCTTCCCAAAAAGCAGGTCACTGTAGTAAGTGTATGAGGTCCCACATTAATTGCACCAGTTCCTTACAGTTCATCTTTGCAATTGCAGGTCAGCTCCAAAACTCATGTTTAAGATGAGAAATTGGGAACTTCATTCACCATCACACCCCCTCAAATACCCACAGCCCCTCCTGCACCAGTAATGCTGCAAGCAGCAGCTTGTGATGCAGTGTCTTCAGGAAAGTGGGTTCTGAGCTGTACTTCTTGTACATGAGAGGTAGAGGTACACACCGTAAATCAAAAATCACTCCCTCCGTAGCTCTGACAAGATTATCATGGAGTCGCTCCCACCCATGCAATCTGAATTCTGCAATCTTCCAGGAGAGAGGAAGAGCCAGCACACTTTGCAGTTCACATCATGTCCACCCAGCAGACACGGGCAGGAGGGGTAGGTGGCGTAATGCCTGGTATAGCTGCCTCCCAGTGTTCACAGGAGTTTCCTCTGCTATTGCTATGTTGCTGCAAGTAGCAGAAGAAATACATTACCCTCTGCTGAAAGATTTCTTCAGCAACCTGCTCCTATTTTGATTGGCACAGACCTTGAGAGGACTCTGGGAATTTGGAAGCTCAAGAGACTTTGCTTTTTACACATTGCTGGCACAGCCAATACAACCTTCCAATTCCCATAACAACTCCTCCTTCCCACATAATCTGTTTTCCCAAAGGTTTAGCCATCTCAAGGCCCTACTTGGATCTCTGTGAATGTTTATCATGCTGCTACGTCACTCCTCTGTGGTGCTGCCCAAGTGCTTGCCTAACGTCTGACTCCTGGAAAAGCATGGCTGTTTATAAAAGCTCTAAATGATGCAAATAGTGATGAGACACGTCAGATTCAGCACACTGTGTCCAAAGCTTTCCTATTACAAATAGCCTGGGCTTCATCAGTGCATTTGTTCTGATCTAGAGAATCCATGTGCCCTTTCTGGTGCCACTAGTAAATAACTGACTGTTTAATATAATGAGTGTCAGAATAACTTAATGTTTAATCTGCTTGGAGGTTTTGTTGTAGCTTTTAACTCTCTGCTACCTCAGGCCAGCCTCTCCTTTATAACAGACTACCCAGTGCAGAGTTGAGAACAGGGTGGAAGGAAAGAGATTTGTGACTTCTGGCTGTCTTTCTGGGTCCCTACACATTCAGCACTGCCTTGTTCCCATGATGATTTAAAGCCACATAACAGCTTCAATAATGATCCAGACCAGCATCTCCATGTCCTCTCCCACCCCCAAGGATCCTCAGAGAACACCAGTTAGGGACAATCCACCAACTTCTGCTTCTCCCACCATAAGGCTTTTTCCCTCTGCTTGCCACATTTCCAGGAATTTCTCACTGGCAGGTTTCCCTTCAGCAAGTCCTGCAGTGAAACAGCCAATTCTCTCCCTTTATAAAAATATTTATTTTTTCCACAGGTCTCCTGAAGTCTTTCTACTGGGTCCACTGTGTAACAAACAAAAAATAAACTGAGATTGTGCTCATTTTGTCCTTGCAAGGTGTCATTCATAATAAATCACTGTGTGTCTCACATCAAAGGTGCTCAGGGAACCTCAGCCACAAGCACATAACAGATAGAGGGGCTGGTGGAGGAAACCCTGGAGGGTCAAGGAGCTGACACAGAGCTGAAGACAGCAAGGCTTTCACTGTGATACTGCAGTATATTCATATTGCAGGTAAAGAGCAACCACACTCTTCCCTCTTCAAGAAAGACCATGCCACATTTGTGTGGTATTTGTTTTTCTGGACCATATGGAACTCCTTTCCTTATTTATGTATTTCAGAAGAATCTGTTAGCAATAGCAATTTAATAGTTACAGTCCTAAGACAGCAGCCACATAATTTGATTTCCAGGTTTGTAGGAAATCAGTACACATGTAGAAAGAGCACACCTCACTATTTATGAAGTGCTGACTTCCCATAAGGAGTTAGAACCTGGCTGTCATCATAACTGTTCATTAAACTCAAGAAGAGTGACATGCAACAATTAATCCACAACAATAAGGTTTTAAAAACTAACACTTGTAGTGCCAAAACTAGGTCCTTGCACACAAATCCAAAACACAAGGTCACCAGAAGCACTGTAAGATTCAAGGGAGCGGGATTAAACCTGAACAGCACAAGTGCAAGTCATAGAATCACAGACCATTAGGAGTTGTAAGGGACCTTGAAAGATCATCTAGTCCACCCCCCCTGCCACAGCAGGATCACCCAGACTAAATCACACAGGAATGCATCCAGGCAGGTTTGAATGTCTCCAGAGAAGACTCCACAATCTCTCTGAGCAGCCTGTCCCAGTGCTCCAGCCTAGAGAGCTATTGGAAACAAACTGGTCATTACTAATTGAGCAAAGCCAAGTCTAATCTGGAGAGACTTTTGTATTTGGAGCTCCTAGAGCAATTTGGTGAAGCAGTACTCCATCCTCCCAAACACTATACATTCTGTTTCTGAGCTGAATAAGAAACACCTGTGCAAACCCCCAAATTTCTCCACCTCCTGTTCCTCCACCCGCTTCCTCTGTAGCTTTGCCAGTAGAACTGATTTTGTGTGTCTGCCAGGAAGTCCCATCACCCCATGCTGTCTAAACAGCCAGATAACATACACACACCTTTCTGCATCCTGGTAGAGCAGATAATGTGGTACAACAGCAAAGTGAAAAGAAACAGATCCAGAGGGAATCATCAGCAGAGCTATACCACCACACCTAGCACTCTTAGGCAACACTCCTAAGCCAGGCTTTGCTGATATCTTAAGGATTCTGATCTGCTTTTATAAGGCGAAAGTAAGATTAAAGTCTTGGAGGTGTTTCTCTCAGAGGAAAGAATGAAGGCATGGAATCAGCACATCACCTCGTGATAGGATGTAGCAAAGCCTTGTCCCTGCTGGGAAACACAGACACAGGTCCAGCTGATGGACTCTGCAGGGTTTGTCATCGTGCACAGACACAGAGGCAAAGCTGTATTTACAGACTTTTAAAATTTTGTAAACATGCTGTTTTGTGGCCAACTTTTTCAGTGCAGTAATTAGGAAGAGATTTTCAGAAAAGCCCAGCTCTCCTGAGTATTCATCTAGTAGCTACTTTGTGACTCTGAAAAGCCAGTATCTCCCCTCAGTGTCTGCAAAGCACCATTTTACATTAGAGTCCTAAATGGGAGCAATTACCCTTGCCTTGGCAGTAACACAGCTCCTGCAGAAAGCTAAGGTTGCCTTGTCTCCTCACTCCAGTCTCCTCCCATAGAGATTTCTCCTCCATGCAATGCTTCCAGAATTTGTGCTGCTATAAAAACCTTATTTCAAACCACCTGACTCTTATTTCCCTCTCCCTAAATCTAAAAAAATTACTTTATGATATCTGGAGCTTATAATAGATGGAATGCATGCCAGGGGAACAATAGGAGGAAATGAAAGATGAAATTATTAGCCAGGAGTTAAGCAGGAGATGAAATTACTCCAAAGTGTTTTGGATATAAGAAGGCCTTTATTTTTGGAAAAAGCAGGAAGACTTGAGACTCATGCTGGGTGGGGAAAGACTCTCACAGATAAAGAGACAATTGTTATCCTCTTCAAATCCTTACTGTTCCACCCCAACATATTTTATAGATCATTTCTATTCTTGTACATCCATTGCATTGTTTCATCCCCCCCTCCCCACCCATCACTAATAATTCAGCAGCATTTGTAATAAAAGTGCTAGTTAGCAGCAGCACAGGCAAAACCATTCTCAGTAAGACAGGAGAAGGCAAGGGTTTTGGAACACAGCCCAAAACTGGCAGCCACAAACTTCCCTGATTTAATCCCAGGGTAGGATTCAGACAATTCAAACTGGTCCAGCACTGGGATATAAAGTGGGGCTGTACATCCATCAGGCTTCACTCACCCTCCTGCTAAGAAGGCAATGCTAGCAGTGCTGAATACATCCCATCCTTCTCCCTGGGCCAGCTTCCTTGGACTGAGAGAATTACATGTAAGGTCTGTCTTCTTCCTTTTAAAGCCAACTTACCGGGGTGGAGGACACATGTAGGCATTAAGCACTCACAAGAACCTCCTGTGGCTCCTTTTCTTAGCAGCACCAGGTGCAACTGATGGGTTTGGAAGAGGAATCAACTCAAGGAACCCAGTTTGACTCAGGCTGCAGCTATGAGCATATTCAGCACAAGCTATCATAAAACATGAGAGTCTACTCATAAGGTTCCTCACAGGGGGAAGGAAAACTACCCCAAAGGCCTTCACAGGTGTTAGTGTGAGGATCCACATTGGACCTGTGTTTAAAAGGAGCTTGAACCATAAAGCAGCAAAATGCTTTCTGAGGCACAGTGAACAGTTGCACCAGGGTGAGAGTCCCCTGACATGACAGCAGAAATGGGATCTAATTTTGTCCCTGATTCTTGCTTAGAGATGCCTTCACAGCCCCACCCCCATCTTTCCCTCTTCAGCTACAGCTTGAGGAACATACCTATCCTGAGCTCACGAGTAGAGACATGCCCCAAGTCCTGAAAAAAAAGCAAATTAGCAAGACCCCAAACCCAGCACATTTCTTTAAAACCAAGTTCCCCACACTGTGTGGTGGTCCCTGGTGCCCTCCCCTGCGCAACCAAGCCCACCACAACCCAATGCCATGGGTCCTATCCTCTGGCTGCAGCACGGCACAGAGCTTGCCCTCCAGAACAGCCCAAATGAAACTGGGCAGCTCAGACAGACAAAACAAAACCAGGAGGCAGAATTAGGCAACTTGGGCCCTTTTCAGTCAGGTTGGACTTCATTAAAAAAATTAATACGACTTCAGGTGAAAACCTTGTATTTCCTTTGGGTGAAACTTGAGGTCAGGATGAAGCATTTGTAAATGAGCCAGCGGATCAGCTATTTCACTTCCTATGCTATTTTTCATACTGCACTATTGATTTTGTTTGAGCATTGCAGATTTCTTTGTACACTGAATTCTTAAGGCTGTTTTTTCCTCCCTTCCTCATTAACAATGTTACCTGAAGTTGAACTATAGCACCAGTTTCACTAAAGTTCTGCTAGAACAAGTGGTGGTCAGGGTGACCTTCATTTGACACAGAAGCTAACATTCATTTCCCTTACAACCTGCTATAAAAATAATAAAATACGGCTATTACTATTAATCTTCTCAGCATGATTGCTGAATGATGAAGGCCATTAAAAAAGTTAAGGTTATTGTTCTTTTGCTGAAAGGCAGAATTCCAGGAAAATTTATAGTACTCACTATTGAAAAATTAAAAATTATCCCAAACAGAAATTTTTATCCATGCGGAGAAACAGGAACTGAGGATAACAAGGATGCTCCGTTACTGAGTAGTAGGTGAACTGCCACTGCATTAAAGGGACTCTGCTGTGCTGAGACACTTAACACCAGCCCTTCCCCTTCTATAAGCTTATGAATCATAATCACTTTCCAGTAACCACCTTATCATTCTTCTGGGCAGACTTTATACTGCCCTGGCACTGTCTGCTTTATGTACCGTAGTGATGGATCTATTAACTATTCAGTGCCTTCACATTTTCTGCCGGGCACTGTTGGTAGCAAGCAGAACCTCTGGGTATTGTCTGGCTTTCGGTGCCTTTGTAAACGTATGCTCTGAGCCCAGTTCTCCTTCACAGCCAGGGAATGAATCTGTTTTACAAAATTTCCATGTAGTATACCCTCAATGGGCTTTTGACCTAATGTTATGCAAATCTTTGCTCCCCTGGAGATGATTTGGAGAAAATAAGCTGAAAAATATTCCAGACAGGAATGTTACGTGTAAAAAATATATTAGACTAGTTTAAGGGAGGATATTAAAGATGAATTTGAAATAGAGCATTATTTTGCATTAGGTAAATAGACCATCTCTGATGCATAAGTAATGTACCTGTTGGTTCTGGCAAGTGTATATTCCAGTATTTCTGAGCATTGCTTCTGGTTGCAGACACAGCTTTAGCTCTGCCAGTGTCTGCGGAGAATAAGTTCTGATTCATTAATGGTCAATAAATACAAGAGAAAAACTGGATAAACACTCGATGATTTGGCCAGTGCTCAGCGCAGTAGCTATCAGAACACTGTCACTTCCAATCTGCTTGAAAATACCCACAGCGCTCAGGTCAGTTGGACACCACAAGGGAGAACCCAGCTAAAATGGAGTAAAACTATATCCCAGCAACATTTCTTTTTCCAGGTTTTGCATGTCCTTCATCTACTCAGTCAAATCACTAATGGTGTCTGATCTCCCCAGGCTTCCTTTTCTGCCTGTGGTCCCCTCTGCATTTCTGCTGGTACAAATCAGATGCTCCCCGGGCGTTGTGGTGGGAGGGTGTGACAGCCATCCTTCAGCCCTGCATCATCTCCTGTTGCGTTTGGTACATGAAGACCCGAGATACATGCAGCCTGAAATATGATGCTGTCTGCAGGAGCAGGAAGACTTTAACCATATGCAATATCTATGCACAATAAAACCTGAAAATCCATACCAGTCACATTTCCTCACATCAACCTCAGCCATGTACCAGATTTATAAGCCACTTCTGAGTGATTTCATTCGAAGGAATGCATCCTGGCTAACACTGCCTTTGCATGCAGCATGCTGCTTTTGATTTAATCTTGATAATTATTTTTGTCCAGCTATTCAAAGCCCACTCATCGGGGGCACTGATTTATGGCGCAGGGCAAGAAATAACCAGATCCTATTAGAAAGATTTGCAGTTACAAGACTGAAGCAGCATTTATTGGGGTTTCACCAGTAATTGGTAACTTTTTCACCCAGCACCTGTGAGCTGGCAAGCAGATTCTGTTATGCACTTTCTGTGATAGTTACCCCTTTTCGTTACTCTTCTGGTCCCAACAGCCTTGTGAGAATAACAATAGCTACAGGTATCTCACTACATACATTTAAATAAGACCTAAACAGTCTCAACAGTAAATTGAGGTGATATAGGACAGGCAGGAGTTTCCAGCACTGAGCACACCTAAGACCTGATTCTCCTGGCAAAAAGATACAGGGCTTATGGACTTTTAATTTCATCAGTTAAATGCCCAGAAATAGAAGTGTTGAACACTGACTTTGGTATCTCACAAATCGGCTGACAGCTTTCCAGACACACACGAGCTTTTGTGCCAAGTTAAAAAAATGCCTCTCCCAAACTTTCATAACTGGTGTCTTTGTGGGAGTTAGAAATACACATATATTTGAACAAATATTGCCTCTCCTTCTCCCCTGCAGAAATGATGCGTCTTGTTTGCCTGCAGTGAGTGGGAGGCAGGGGCAGTCCTCGGATGCGCTGCTGCAGAGAAACCCCTGCTCTGCTCCTCACTCCATCCACCCCGGCCTGGACCAGGCTTTACTGCCCTGTTCGCCCTTTCTCCTCCTTTAAAAACCAGCTTGTGACATCTGATTTTTCTCTCTGAGTGTGCTGGGGTGTAAATGCTGCAAGAGACAGGCCTCTGGTTATTTTTCAGATGAAGTTATTAAACGATGGGAAGTACTGTGTGTACATTTGAGAGGCAGTGGAGGGTCTGTTGGGAGCCAGGCTCAAGGAGGTCAAGGAACTCTCTGGAACTCAAACAGTTCAGGAGAGCTCCTGACAGATGCCACACAGACAGGAGGTTTAAGTCTTCCTTCTGTGCTGTAATGCTGCTCTTCTCTGTGAGCCACCATATTAGACATACTGTCCTTGATTTACTGTCTCCACTGAAATGTGGGATTCCTGATGCAAATTAAGAAGTACTTAGAGACTTGCATAAACTTGGTGAGGAAATGGTCCATTTCTGGCTTAAGGTACCAATGACCAACTTGTGGCTGCGAAGTCATGCTGCTATTTCAGCAGCCCATCACTTACACCATGGACCAGCAGCTGCCCTGGTTTGATGGCACTGGATGGAGTCACACCCCCCCCTTCATTTCCTTCTCCAATACAAACCCTTTTACATCACATGCAAAGAGAAAGCTCTGGTCAGTGAGGAATACTAGTTTTTCTTCTCCACTTTGCCCCATCATTTTTCACAGCCTAAACAGGACTGGCCTCATTCAGTATGTATGCAGGAACCCAGTGAGAAACATGTAGGAAATGAGGGGAAGGATGCTGGCAATTCTGTGGCACCTTTTGTAAAAGATGGGGTCTTAACCCCAGTGTCCTGGATAAACTCCAGTTCTGGTAATTGCATTCTGCATAGTTAAGATCCCCCCGCAGTTTCAAATGAATCCATTATTCTTCTACTTCCTTTCCCAAATTGCTGTGCAGCTTTGCTTTGTGCTGCTGAAGACTTGCTTTGTTTCACCTGAGGGATGATGGCATTTCATGCCTGTATGAAATGGGCCTGAGCACACAGTTTGTACAACAGTCAGTGAAACCCTTTGGGGTTGTTCATAATAAAGTATCCGCTCCCTGTAAATGAGTGGGCTTATAACACTGGGTGAAGCAGCACAACACAAAGCACTGCTGCTCTCTGTACTTAAGAGTTGGTAATATAAAACGCACATGAGCAGTAAAAGACACAAGTTTTCTAAAATTCCCCTTACCCAGCGAAGCATGCAAGCTTTAAGTGACTGTCTCAGTCTTTACTTTCCCATATTGTTATTGATTAATTGCTCTACTTCAATTTCCTTGTTCTAAATGGAAACATTACAAATGTAACTCCAATCTCTGGCCACGATACAAACTGATTTTAAATCTTCGAATCGTGTCAGTGGGAGGAGGTGATGGGGGGTGGAAGGAAAGCTTTTTATTTTTATTATTAATTTTCATGTGTTCCAGGACTTACTAATTTCACCCAGATGTAGAGAAACCACAAGGTATTTCTGCTGCAGTCAAACCCAAGAGATGCCTCAGCATCATAAACTTGCTCTGGCATGATCTCGTCCCAGCAGTGTGTCCTGGTAAGAAACATGAGGATATTCCACAAACATCAAAACGTACCAGGCTTTCTGGAGCTGTGCCAGTGATCTTTTTCAGCTCCAGCTGGTTGAGTTATTACTTTGTTCCCCTTCAAGATTTGGGCTTGTCCTTATTGTACTCATTGCCTGTGGCCTTGCAAGAATATCACAGGCGTCTTCTGAATTTCCAGCCTGATCAGGAAGGAGATAGTACTGCCCAACAGCCCTGTCCCCCATGGGAGAGATACGCTTTCCAGGAGCCTTAGCAAGGGAGAAAATAACCCTCCCAGTACTCCTTAGCTAATACTTTTCCTTGACTGGAGACCATTACCCACAAAGCAGAGGGTGGGTGTAATGGTGCAAGTAGATTCCTCATGCCCCTTCTTTCTTTGCAGCACAGGTCACAGTCTGCTCCTTGATTGCTCCAGCAATGTTTTGATGAAGGCTAAGGATGAAATCAATAGAAAAGATCATAGAAAACCATATATGATGTGGCATCTTGGGGAAAAAGAAAAGCAAAAGAAGCTTAATCTGAAACAGGAAAATGCTGTTTAGGAGCCACATGTGCATCTCATTTAGAAAAAAAAAATCTATACTGTTATTAAAGTAGCCACAATGAGAGTATTAGCTACAAATTAGGTATGTGTACTGGGAAGCAAGCTTTGTGGACTGTATGGGAGACAGGGAGCAGCATGTCTTGTACTGTGAGACAGATGAAATGAGAAGTTGAAGGATCTGAGGGCTAAGCAGAGGTCAACTCAGGACCCAACTGAGCTTCAATGGTATTTTATACAAAAACAGAATTTTGTACATAAGCTGCAGTATTTTAAGAACAGTCCTCCAGCAAATAAAATGTCAGAGAGTAAATACCAAGTCTTTCCTTGCAGATTTAGAGGGGCAGGGAACCCAGAATGACTAACCAGCCAGCAGTGTGCCTCACCTCCAAATGCCAAGGAGCACATTCATGGCCCTGCTTCCTCAGGGGACTCCAGCATCTTGATGCAGCTGCCCTGTACAGTCTGAGAGGACCCCCCAAAACCTGGCTGTAGCAGAATGACTTCTTTCCCTGCCCAACCCATCATCTCTTCCTGCAGGTCCTACAGCAGCTGGGGCTGTTGCATGGATCCTCTCTCCTTCCTCCATCCCCAAACCCATGTTACAGGGTGGGTTCTCTGGAAGAGAAAATAAGCAATGATTTGCTTCCACATGTTCCTTTGCTATGTCATCCAAGTTTGCACCCCTTCCTTTTTCAGGAAGAAGGTGATATTCCATCCTTAGCTTGAATGTTATCACAGTCTTTCTAAATGGTTATGAAAACTGGCTGGAGCAAACTGGAGGACTTCTCCACCAAGCTCAGATACTGGCCTGATTTTGAAATGGGAAATTTTCACATTCAGTGCTTCAAGCATTTTGAAAGTCTTCCAACTATTTTTTAAAAAAGAAACAAAACTGGGAAATGAGTAGTGCATTTTTTTCCATGTTCCTCCCTGCCCTTTTTTTTTGCTTTTTTTTCAGTGAGAAAAGTTGAAAGGGAAAAAATTAAGATAAAGGGAAGCGGGAATCGTAAATGAGGAATTATTCTAAAATGGATTATTTTGATTAAAAGTCCTGTCGGAGCTTTGATACAAGAATGCCCTTTAACCAACAGCATGGTAGGGAAAGGACCATGGAGGACAAATTAGAGGAATATTGCCTCTGCTTCCCAGCTGAGTTAATTCTGTTAGTTAACTATTGTGAGAGCGGTATTTACATAACCACCCTCGGTGGGAATCGCATACACAGCGCTGCTCCAGCTTCCCAGCCAAAAATACGGGCAGCAGCAGCTCTCAAGGACCTTGCATTTGCGCAGTGATTTAACTCGCAGGCACAAAGAGCCTTCGCAAGCCTGACCGCAAACCGCCTGAACGGCTGGATTAGGCAGCTCACTCCTGGGACACTGCTCAGCCTCTCCTGGGGAGACAGCACGAAGGGCTGTGGGCTGTCCCGGCAAGGCGAGCTCAGAGCACCCTCTGCTGTAACCCTGTCCGTGCGGAGCCGGACTGGGTGCTCATCTGGACACGGCCGCAGCTTGCGGACAGACACACGGACAGCTCAGCTGAGTGCTCGGAACTCACACGGGGCATTGCCCCTGTGGCTGGAGACCCATGTCTGGTCACTCTGCTGGAGAGGGGCTGGCTGACAGTTTGGGCTTGTGTGCCACGAAGAAACTCACTGTCACGATTTTAGGCATCAAAATGGACTGTTTCCTACCTAAAAGTTTCCTGGTTTTCACGTCTAACCATGTCAACAGTGAAAACGTGTGTGCTGTCTAAAACATAAATGGGTCTTAGTTCAGCTATCACACTCAGGTTCCTGCTATGCCTTTTGGTACTGGATGGAATAGTACCTACATAATATTTATTCCTCCTGAAGATAGGTAAACCCTGTAATCAAATCTGGGCTGAAATCTTTCTGAGAAGCCAAACAGATCAAGCTCTCTAAGTCTCACACCATAAGGCACATTTTCCCATCCTCATATCTTTCCTGTGGCTCCTCCTGCCATCCTTTTCCAGCTTCGCCACATCCCCTCCGTGATGTGGAAGGCAGAACTGCATTTGCTATTCCGGTCTCACCGTAACAATGGAGTAGACAGAGGTTAAACCATTCGCTCTCTCTTATCCCATGTCTCTGGTCTCAGCAGAGTGCCAGGTCAGCAGCACTCATAACACTTTATTTCATTTTGTTTCCTTTAAGAAGAAGATACAATTTCCATTCAGAATATCACTAAAAGAAATTCATCTGTTGCTTTTAAGACCTGCACCTTTGATTCGCTCTCAGTGAAATAATAATCCCTGATCCTGCAAGTGAAATTGTTTTGAACCCAGATGGATTAACATGACCTTGTTTAGCAAGTATATTTAAGAAGACATCTGGCATGCAACGTTTCCCCCTCATTTTCTTTAGAGAAAATCCTATCTAAGCATATGCCTCAGGGAAGAGCACAGTAGCATTTCATACTACATGAGACTTCTTGTGCATTTAAAATTTTCCCTGGTGACGAGTTCTTCCTCTTTAAACAGAGAAACTTGCCTTGCAGTCACAGCAGCTGTCCACATGATACCCACAAATACGTTGCTGAAGAGAGGTCACCTTTGCCTTCAAAACAAGGTTCTTCAGGAATCTCTGTTCTGCCATCATCTGATTTCCTGGAAGAAAATAATGAAGATATATCCACATTAAGAGATGTATTTACGACTACAATTGGTTCTGTTTCAAACTGTTAGTTCCTCAACACCCTCGCCATAAAAGAGCTGTAAAAGCACCTGTCCCATGAGCACTCATATCTGCTTATTTATGATTGAGACCATGGAAGATGAGCAGAGCAAATTCCACTTATGCAGATGCCTTGGAGCATTTTTTTCTGTGTAAGAAGCGAACATTAATTTATTGTGTAAATACAATTTAGGGTCACTCTTTAAAGCAAAGGATGGGAATATAAGCTATTATATGCATCAAACAGACAAAATGATGTGTTCTCAGAATCAGCTACAATCCATACTTTAATGCCCAAGTCAGGCACAGGCATCTCATCAAGTACAATTTAAAAAGTAATTGAAATATCAATATATATCTTCACATTATTTTACTTGCAGTCAGACAGTTATCGTAGCACATGTCAACTGAGCTGGTCAAGGGATCTTACGTGAGCGCATTGTATAATCCGTGTTGACAAAATGGGACCAGAGGGCACACGCACACGTCACACCATGGCCAAAGTGACTCTCAAGTGGTCACTCCAGTGGTGACTGGAATTACCATAGAAAATGCAACCCCCAAAACCCCACATAAAGAACCTTAAGTGGAGTCGCAGAAATAAAATAAGGCAATGCCTACAAGATGCATTATTTAGGGTGGTTCCAGCAGAAAGATTAGATGGCACCTGGAGTCCAGGACCCACAGTTCACTCTGCCTCATCAGGCATCCAAGGATGTTGTGCTTCATATCAAAAAGTGGGTCGTTGGGAATGTAGCCCAGGCAGGGTACATTTTTTTAATTCTTGTTTTTGTCCGCAGAGGAGAATGGTTGGTGTCTTTTGTCAAAACATGCGTACAATCAGACTAAAGAACAAAGCTTAGAAGAGTAATGTTGCTTGCTGTAAGATGTCTTGTAGCTGTCCTCAAGATGCACACACTTACCTGCTGCCCTGATACAAACCACTTGTGCTGTGTAGCATCCAAGCTGCTTTGATACTAAAGAACAGTAAATAGATGAGAAGGTAGCTAAGAAAAGCCATACATAACCCTGAGATTGCTCCTATTATTGCATGGTGCATTACTGCAGGATTTGCTCTCCGAGCAAGCATGAGGAGCAGTGTCCAGCTCTCATGCCTCGGTCCATCTTCATCCTCAGATGAAATGGCCTCAACAGATGATTGAGTGCTCTTCATGCTTCTCCCATGTCCACAGGAAGATATCCAGACACTTTTCTGTGACTGATTTGGACACCAGAATGCAGCGGGAGTTACCTGGACTTTTTATATATTTAGCCTGATCGGAGCATCCAGAAATTTGGCATGGGAAGTATGAGATCTTGGATTTGGTTTCTGGGCAGTACAGATACTAATCAGTAGTAAATAAGCTGCACTTCTAATACGAGTAACTTTTTTTTGGAACTGTAGTTTGTTGATGAAGACTCCATAACAAGAAAAATATAAGATTCCCTTATAAATATTTATCATCAGTTTTTCTTTCTATTCTCAAGAAAGAGAATATTCTATTTACTGAGAAAATAGAGTCTCATTAGACTCTGCACAAACCAATTATATGGTGCTCATCATCTTTCAACTTTCATAGGTTCTTAATTGCTGTGGGAGAAACAGTTGTTGTTAAATAGCTATTTTTATATGATCCAGATATTATGACTGTTGAACCAGTGAAGTGCACAGTGTATCTGTGCTACTACTCTTAAAATTTTTATTTTCTTGGATTATAGACTTGACCCTTGCAAACCATCTACTTAGCAAGAAAGCTACAATTAAAGTGCAGTGGGCATGCTAGCCCCTATTACATATATGTGCAGCATACAAAAATATATACATACATAGCTCCCTTGTGCATCCTCTTCCCTCTCTGCTTCAGCGGGGAGGGTTCTAAAGATGTGCTGCAGCTTAAAACTATAATTCTTCCCAACTGAATTGCTCTAGGCTCTAAAAACTCAGGAGTTCATTAAAAACATCATGACATCTAAAAATAATAATGATAACAGTTTTAAAGGCAGCAGAGTCTTAACTTGTCGTCTGAATGTTGGCCCTGCAGCTTTGTGTGTTCAGCTTTCTTCTTGGAGTTGTTTAGTGCACTAAATATTTACTTCTTCCCTCTCTGTTAATGAAAGCTGAGGTTCTCATGCAACACCACAACTGAATAACCTTGAATCACCCCACCAGTATCATGAGCAACAAGACCTTCAGATTTTAAATTAGTGGCTAACGAACAAGGAAGAGTTACTGGCAACTTTCAAATAGGATATGCTAGAATGGAGGTTATTCATCCAAACCTTGTGAGACATGAGTTATTGTGAAGTCCTTAAGAAAGAGCTAAGGAGGCCAGGCTGTTCTGAACAACAAACATCCGTTTGAAATGTCCCGCTGATGGAGCGGCCTGAACACTGTTGGTTCTTCAGCCCCACAGGAACAACACACAAACTCTCATCTGATATGGCTGAAGGTAAAAGAAGAGTTTCCACAAACAAGCCCAGGATTTATGCAATCTGGGTAATTAGGAACTGAATCTGTAGGATGGACATGCAAAAATAGGAGGAAAGGAAGCAGATGTAACCCAAAGGCTTCACTCAGCTGGGAGCATTTGCCAGGTCCTTAAGGAAAAATCACTGCTCCCAGCAAACAAGCTTCACCTTGTCCTACCTGAACAAATGACATTCAGCATCCCAGTGTATCAGAGAGGATGAGCTGGCAGAGAGTGTGATGAATTGCTATAATTAAAGGAAGAAAAAGGCACCAAATTAGCTGTCAAAGAGCAAAGCTGGAAGACTGCACCTGGGATGAGCCAGTGCACAAAGTGCAGCTCTGAGACAGAACTTCACTGCCTGTTTGGGATACTCCAGGCAGCAAAACCACAGGTAATCCCCAAACATCCTCAGGGTACTTCTACCACACCTGGGGTATTAACCTAGCCTGCAGCACTCATCCTCCTGTTGCCACCTCTGTAGGACAGTACTTTCCTTCGATGTTCAGACTGTTGCATAACACTGCTGTCTAAATGGCACCTAGGGTGGCTGGAGCGAGTTGATACCACCGGGTGCTTTGTAAAGCTCTGCGGGATGCACTGGGATGCCAGTTGCAGCACACAAGTGAGAGCTTAGTATTGCTGTACTGCTGCCTGCAAATGGTGGTTGCTAGGAGGCAAATATCATATTGAGAAACCTGAAAGGAAGCAACAATTGCAGGTCCAGTGTGGGGCTCATTGAGGCCTTTCTGTTGACTTTAAATAGGATGTAGCGAAGGTAGTGGAATTTTTTTCTTTAAGTAGTAAAAAAGGGATGTCACCCAAATGTGTCCAGGTAATAAGGGCAGACAAGAGGAAGAATAACTGGGGAAAATGAAAGGCAATATCAAACAGCTTTAGTGAACAAAACCCCATTAGATAAAGAATCTGACTGGGAACTGCTAACAGTGAAAAATTGTATAAAATATGTATTATCTCCAGGCTTCCCCCTATGCTGGGGTTAAATCTGGCAGCCACTGGGATTTTTCCACTTCTCTCACCCCATGGCCATACTCACCTCACAAATTCCCTCTACCTGTAAAGTTGTATAAAACTGTCGGTGCACTTTGTCCTTTCTGCTCTCCTGCTGTGGCACCTTGCAGTGATTTTTAGGTGTCAATCTGAGCCATGGGAGGTTTAAAGTTTGCTGGATGGGGCTGGGGGAAATTTTCTGGCATGTGGTGCGAACCCATCCCGGCCCCGATCCAGACCCCTCTTCCACTGTGTGCACAAAATCACCCCGGGAGCCCTGAAATACAGCAGCTGTTTTGTGGAAGCACAAACGAGAATAAAGGAGCTTTCAAAGTGGAAAAAAAAACCCCATCAGACCTGTCTGAAACACAGTCAAAGAGACCAAATCTCTCCCTGCCTACTGTACCATTGCTGGACCAGTCCTTTTGTTCAGCCACCCCTAGCAGCTCCCCATTAACGAAGCCCCAAGTGAGCTTTTCCCAGCTGAGGTATGACAGGTTGTCGGCTCCTTTCTGGCAACTCCAGCATTGCTCGTGCTATAGAGTCCCCAGGAGCATTTCCCAGCAAGACGCCTCCCTTATTTTGGGGTAAGAAAGAGCTCCATCTGTCTAGTGGGATGTCCCCAAGCAAGAGCTGGCAGGCAGGACACCACAGCCAGAGAAACCTCCTCTGCAGCCAAACATCTGCAATTAGGAAATTGATGTCCCCTAGGTCTTCTGCCATCCCAGCTAACCCAGGTCTCAGACAGGGTGACCTACTGGCCATATCCATGGTGGTACCTCCATTTTTCTTTGCATTTTCCAACTTGTCTCTTGGTGACCCACTGGGGCTGGGGACAGTGCAACACCCCCAGCCTTCCCCAAGCACTGCCAGGTTTAGCAATCTCTGTTTGGCATCATAAGCTGGGGAGGTTTTTTGTTATTTTGTTTATTTTCACTAAGAAGACACTGAGAAATAAGATCAGTCTGCTGCAAGACACAGGGTTTTTTTGTGTGATTGTTTTGATAGGAGCTTCATGGGGATAAAAACATATTGCAAAACAGTTGAAAACAGTGTTTTCATCACCTTCAGGAACTCCCTGGTGGGGTTTCAAAGTCTTTGCTCACTGCTGAGATATTCACACCTCCTCTGGTCCTCTAGGGAGGAATAATTTCCTGAGGTTTCGATGGTGCTCATAAAAAGGGCACCTCTCTTTTGCTAGTGAAAAACAAACAAAACAAACCACCAAAAAGAGAAACTCATCACTGTGATCCTTGCCCCCCAAGTGCTAATGTGGCTTTAGCAGTGTCACACAGTGTCCACTGGCTGAGAACTGACCCTCTCATCAGGAGAGTCTTTACCTTAGTAAATCAATAAAGTGACCAACAAACTTAAGCCAAGCTATTATAGATATTAGCAGAGAATTTTCAATTTCACGGATGGAAAAATGAAAGTTAATTTTTAATGATCTGACATTCCAGGAATCTTTTTAACTGCTGGACACATCCAATAATCCATGCAGGTGACAGAAGACCCAAACCTCTGTCCCACCAGTGCTACAGTCCCACTATCATGGTCTAAATTCCCTGTAGCTGACAGACGGGTCTATCCCTTTGGGTCTGCAGGGGTGCAGACTATTCCTTGCCTGTCCTTCCTCCTGGCCTTTCTGTGGCTCCAAATCCCAAGCAAACTCAGTAGTTTACCAAACCCAACTGCTGCTATTCTACCTGAAATTACAAGTGGCAAAACAGAGGGTCCTAAATAGGAATCAGATTTAGATGGATTAAGATAGCTATTGCATGTCAATTTATTTAAATATAAATGGATTATTTGGAACATGTTCATTGAAGACTAACAGCTCTTGAATGCAATATAGATACATGGCTAATTATAAAGTCAAGCAGCCATTATTAATATTTCTAATGATCAATTTATATTCCAACAACATAAAATCATCAACTTTAAAGCTCCAACAGTCATGGTAATTGGGAGAAGAGTCTGTGCTCTATGCAGAACGCAGTCACCCGACTAGTACCTGGCTGAAATATAAATATCAGTCACACAGCTGACTTTTCTGTGCCCCACAAAAAACCCCTGAGAGCTCAGAGTCTGATGGAGGCTGGAGCAGCTGGCTTTAGTGGGGTTTTTTTGGTTTTGGTAGGCACACCCAGGAGGAGGTTGAATGAAAAGGTCACAGAAAACCTGCTGCGATTGGGACACACGCATGGGTCTTATAAGGGTATGTTCTCTGGGCATGTTGAGGGACCTTAATACAATCCCCTAGGGATAGAGAGGCACCAGGACAAGCAGTCCCTGTGTACAGATAAGATTTACTCCATTAGCTATACTTAAATGCAATAGATTTCCATGGAGAAACAGATCAGTTATAACTTCCATTCTGCATGTCAGCTGAAGGAGCAACAATAATTTAATACACCGCACTTGGGGTTGTGTGCATTGCAGTGTTATGCTGCTGGGGCACTGCCAGAAGGAAAGCAAACAGGCTTTTCTGACTTGACAGTGTCTTGCAGTAAATTTGGACCAAATTAGATTTATGGAGCACTGGGATGCTTAAGGCCTGTGGAGAAGAGAGCTTCTCCCACCAGACCAAGGGGCATCTCCCAAAGGCATCTTGCTGTGGCTGCCAGGACTGAAGCTCACAGGCAGCTTTTGGGACTTGAGTGGATATCAAACACCTGAGCCCTCCTGGCTTGGCTGCCTTTCCCCAAGGGCATCTCACTGTGTGCCCCCACCCTGGTCCTGTGTGCCCACCCTAGTGCAGGTTGAGCAGCCAGGCTCCCCAGGGCAGCTGTGCGGTGTGTAGGCAGGTGCTGCCCTGCCGGGACCATGCACTGTACCCCCAAACATGGCCATAGACTCATCTTTTCCCCTTCTCTCAAGGAGCCACTGGGACCCCATGCACTGTGGTGGTGGGAGAGCAGGAGGACAGAGCTCATGCATGGACTTAGCCTCCCTCCTTCCCATTGCCACAAAAGCCAGACAGGCTACTGTGGTGGTTTGAGCCTGGATGGAGGCCAGACACCCACCAAAGTTGCTCCATCACTCCCCTTTTCAGTGGGACCGGGAACAAAAGATATATTGTGAGGCTTTCTGCAACAAAACCCAGCCAGGCAAGGCTACAACCACCACCAAACCCCTCTGCACACCCACACAAATGCCAGATTGAGCTGCAACCCCAGCAGGTTTGAGCACTGCAGGGCTGTCAGATGGGGCTGGGCCAGGGCAGCTGCTAAGGACTTCCAGTCACAATCCCCCTCCTGCCAAAGGATGCAGTTTTCACTCCATCATGGAGGGGATGGAGTTTCTGCAGCAGCATGCTGAAGGTTTGGGAAAAAAAAAGTGTCCTTGGGGCAGATGTATATTTTGGTTTAGATCTTAGAGCCACCACAAAATGCAATTCTCACCTTGAGACACAAAACAAGCGCTTCTCTCCCCAGATTCTCTAATTCACTGGAAAAGCAAAGCATAAAATCATTAAAGGGTTTGGGCAGGAGGGGACCTCAAAGCCCATCCAGTTCCTCCACTAGCCCAGGTTGCCTGAAGCCACATCCAACCTGGCAAAGGTGGGACTCAGTGCAGGATGGTGCCAAGCAATCAACGGAAGAAAAGGGAATAGGGAAAGGAGATGTCCCCTTCCCTGTCCCTCCTGGCCCACACACCCACCACTCCAGTAGGCCAAGTCTCATGAGTGAGGCCACCATCCCTGAAGGCCATCTCAGCAGAGGGGTTCCCAGCCCATAAGGGGCTTGGGGTGAAGGTTTGACTTTCTTTCCCAGTTATAACCACACAGTGGGAAAGGGAATCATTTCTTCCTGTCTCTCCCTGATGTGATGGATCTCAACAAAACATACACCAGTGATGGTGGCACTGTGAGTGCTGCCTTGAGACCCATGCTTCAGAGCTGGGTGAAAACATCTCAGCAGAGTTTCTGCTCCTTCCTTTGCAGCCAAACCTGCCATTTTGACCATACTGACACGTTCTGTGCAAACGGCTGTTTCAGCTCACTGCCTTCAGCTGGGACTTGGCAAATCATTTTACTTCCATACAGAAATGTGCACTCTTGGCTCTGGTTTGATTTTTACATATTTGTATATAAATAGCCATTTCTGTAGTGGGTTTATTCTGCATAGCAGTGATTTTTTTAATGCTTCTTTTTTTTTTTTTTTTTAATGTGGCATATTTTGAGCAGATTTGGGACAAGACAAAAGCCTGGGATCTCTAAACCCCCCATGCTAACAGAAGTTTTCTTCAGCTTAGTCTTCAAACAGTTCTGTGTGAATATAAGGAGGAACTTTTCCAATGTGAGGGTGACAGAGCACTGGGAAAGGCTGCCCAGAGAGGTTGAGGAGTCTCCTTCTCTGGAGACATTCAAACCTCACCTGGATGTGTTCCTGTGTGATTTAGTCTGGGTGATCCTTCTCTGGCAGGGGGGTTGGACTAGATGATCTTTTGAGGTCCCTTCCAACTCCTGACGTTCTGGGATTCAGATGGAGAAGAGTACAGCCTACTAAAAAAGCAACATTTTTGCCCAGTTAGCTAAGGAGGTTTATTACTGTTTCCTGTAAGCACCACTAGATTTGTGATCTAGTGATTTGTGAATCTCGATTGTTTTGCAAGAAAAAACTTTCCCTAAAAATTGCCAGCACCTTCTGTTTTATTCCAAATCAAGAACTGGCATCTCCCCAACTCTAATTAATTTTGCCTTCTCCAGTAGTACAAACACAACAAGTGGCCCAGAAGTAGAGCAGACACAGCTCCTGCCACGACCTGCTGAGCAGTTGCCGTTCCCAACACTACAGAGAGAAAAAAAATCACACTAGCCTATACTAGCCTTAATACATTTCTTCTTCCTGTGCAAAATAAATGTAGTCCTAAATCACCTCCTTATCACTCACTAGGCATTTGCAAATAAATCCAGCCTTAGGTTTCAAGCACGTCAGAAATTTTCCCCCAGAAAACACTGATTAGATGCAATATGCTCTGTGGGAACATATTGATTCTGTCTGGCCTTTGGGCATAAACCATGTCTGGCTTTTTACATGTCCATCTTCTCTATTTCCCTGGCCTCACCGCTGCCTACGTGCCAAAGAGTGGAGAGAGGTGGCTGCTGAGATGGAGTCAGAGCTCCTGACATCCCCAGCATACCTCTGCCCTGGGTGCCCTCCCCTGGGATAGAGGAGCTCAGAGCAAATGCTCAGGAGAGCCGTGCTGTGACCAGGAGATAAAAATCTGGATAGGGTGAGCTGAGTAACACTTCTGCAAAACAGCATTTGAGGCCATGAAGAACATGATTTCTTCATGGGCTTAGACCCAGTCACAGAAGGAGGAGGTCATGGTTGGAGATTCACGGGGGGAAAAGGCTAGGAAGAACCTCAGCTGAGTGTTTCAGGAATCTAGCACACCCTTGTCCCAGAGCTCAGCTACACCTCAACCTTCTCAATGCACGTTAATCTGACCTGTCCTAAAGCCTTCTAAAGGCTGCATGGTCCTTCCCAGGAAATCCTCAGGGCGCTTTGCCAGCCTTCCTGCCAGCATCCCTCCACCACCTGGCATGACACAGCTACAGTTCCCACTGCGCTGCTCATTCTTTGTGCCCAGGGAAGACAGACTCAGCCCGCCTCCAGACCGGTCCCATCAGTGAAGGGACCCCCCAGCCTGCCTGCCTCCGAGTCCCTGAACTGCTCCCCTACCTAACGCAAGGGGTGGGATGCCACATTTGTCTTTGCTTTGTTTTGCCAGGACATGGTGGAAGGAAACCAGCCAGACGCAGAGTCTCCCTCTGCTCTTTAATCTTCAGCCAATACTGAGCATGTCACATAGCCACCCAAATCTAGAAGGACAAGAGCATTACCCACAGAAAGCTTTATGGCAATCGCTTGATGTTTTGCTCATTCAGAAACTACATCTCAACAAAAATATATATGCCTTCTATTCTGGGACACTGGCACATCCTACAGCAAGACCGGATGCTGCAACGGCAGCACAGCACTCACAGTGTATTTTAGCCTTTAAGGAAATACACTCAGAGCTCAGAAGAAAACTTCAAAGTGCCACGACTTAAACCCCCTCAGAATTAACATCTAGTGGGTTGGTGTCTGATCTGTCAGCAGCACGAGGAGGTGCAATTGCCATTGTCACCCCCATGTAAACCTCTCCTGCTTTGTTGCCTGGGATTGCAGGGAATCCCCAGTACAAAATGTGGAACTGTTGGAGAGGGTTCAGAGGAGGACCACAAAGATGCTTAGAGGGCTGGAGCACCTGCCCTATGAAGAGAGGCTGAGGGAGCTGGGCTTGTTCAGCCTGGAGAAGGGAAGGCTGTGAGGGACCTCATTGCAGCCTGCCAGTCCCTGAACGGAGCAGATAAGCAGGAGGGGAAGCAACTTTTTAAAAGGGTAGATGATGGCAGGACAAGGGGGAATGTTTTGAAGCTAAAGGAGGGAAGGTTTAGATTAGATATTAGGGGGAAGCTCTTTACAGAGAGAATGGTGACAGGCTAAAACGGGCTGCCCAGAGAGGTAGTGAATACCCCATCCCTGGGGATGTTCAAGGCCAGGTTGGATAGGACTCTGGAAAACCTGGTCTGGATCATGCCTGGAGGTTGGGGGCCCTGCCTGTGGCAGGGGGTTGGAACTCTCTGATCCTTGGGGTCCCTTACAACCCAGACCATTCTACGATTCTACCCACCCAGCCCTGCCTGCGAACAGTCTTACACCACATATGTTAACAATGAGCTGCCATGGCCCATTCTCAGAATACAAGCTCACTGCAAAAAATTAATCTCTCCCTTTTTTATTCCTAGGCAAGGCAGGAGGCTGTTCCTGCCGCTGTGCTGGAGCATCAGCCTCCTGCCCAGGGGTTGGTTTCCTGCTTGGGAACCCTTGGCTGAAGAAGGTGGGGAGGCAAGGGTCCTGAGGAGCCACTACAGAGTGAAAGCTGCAGTGATTTCCTCTTTTAGGAAGAGTCAGAACAAATAGCCCACAGTGCAGCTCTACAGGGGATCGCCTCACACTGAACTGGGCAGCAGCCACGGCATTCTGTGTCCATAGAATGTGATAGCTCCTTGAGCATGTTGCACAGAGCAGTGTCACACACAAAGCCTCTGGCTCAATGAGTCATTTTGAAAGCAGCTGTGTTATGAATTGACAAGGTGTCAAATAGTTCGGATGCCATCTCCGGAGATAAAAAATCAGAGATAACATTCCCTCTCCACCCCATTATGCAAGTAGAAATCCCCTACCAACTGACACCCCAGGCAGGCATGCTCAGCTCAGCTGGGGGTCCAAGGAAAGTACTGGCACATCTCACTCCATGCACGCCCAGCTTCGATTACTGAAACCTCTGTATGGTTACGGACATCTGTCTGAACTTCATGGTATCTTCATCCTGTCATGGACACTGCTCCAGCTGGCAAAGCTAGTTAGGCTTCAGGTACCTGAGAAATGGTCAAACTGTTCCCCCCATGCAGTCTTCTGCTGTCCCTCTGATCACTTCATTGGCAGCCCTGGTTTATCTGCACTAGGGTGTGTTTTCCAGGCATAGTAGTACAATTGTGAAGTGTAAACTCATACCAGTTTTCCTTTTCTTGAACTTTCTATCAGTATACCAAAAGAAAAGATGGAATATTTCACTGCCATATTTATTTAAAGAAAAGTAATTAACCTCGTGGCAGGCTTGTGAATCTCAGATGAGCCAGCATCTCATTTAAATGATAGGCACAGCCTTTCTTATCTGCGTGGCTAACCAGTGGGGCGATGGCAGTGGTAACATTCATGCAGCATATGTAGAGGCTTTAGGAGAGGAAAGCAATCACCTGGATCTGCACTGGGGCTCGATTCCCACCTCTCAGGCAATGGTTATGAATGCTGACAATGACAGCAAAGCAGGACTTGAGACTCAGCTCTCGTAATCACGCAGCCCAAAGCGGTTTGAATGCTTATAGAAAGAGCACACATTACAAAATCAGACACATTCGTACTGGTGTCACTTTGCAGAGGATAAGCAGACACAGAGCATTTTTAGAGCGGAAGAGCAGTGGCTCATCAGGTGTCAGAACAGCTTCCCAGCATCCTCGTAATTTGCACAAAGCCTTGAATATCATTTCCTCAGCTCCCTGTAATAAACTGCACTGAAATCCCCTCTGCCTGGCAGCACTAGAAGCAGAGCCCACACCTGTGTTTGGGGTGGGTTTGTCAAAGCAGCCATACGCCTTCCAGCCAGTACTCTCCATCCTTGGCTTCCCCAAGGAGACATAGCCCCCATCCTAGGGCCGCCCAGGGAGCCAGACAAATGCTTTCTACAATTCAAGTGGGCAGGGAGCTGATCAGCTTCCAGCTTCAGAGTAATACAGATGATCGCCGGAGGTCATTGATCCAACCCCTGCTCTAAGCAGGGTAGATCAGTTACTCAGGACCTCAGGCCAAGTATCTGACTATCTCCAGGATCCCAGCATCTCTCTTTCCAGCATTTGACTACATCCATTACGAAGATGTTTTCCCATATATCTACTTGAAATTTCTTTTGCTGCTGCTCATGCCTGCTCTCTTTCTGGATACACTGTTAGCCTCTGCAGCACGTTCTGCTTCTGAAAGATGAAGTGTCTCACCAGGAAGGTTTGTGGGTTGTTTTTTTTTAAATGAAAGGAACTAGTCACATTTTTCAAGAAGGGGAAAATGTGGAAGAGGGACAGAAGACTCATGAGATTTTTTGTGATTGCCCTCTTCTGCTACATGCAGCAGGGCAGTTTCCAGAACAGTATCCCACACTGGAGCTAGTGTGGTATGGGAGAGCCAGCCCACATTGCAAGCACTGGTATTTGCTGATGGGATAACAGCATTGCTTAACCTTTTAAGTGCTCTACTAGTTGGTCACCTTGAGACTTTGGTGACTGTCACTACACAAGGAAAACAGAATGGGATTTCTGTCCCATTCAGTCACCCCACTTTTAAGGGTCTCTCAAATTGCCAGAGCTCTTATACTTGTGGTAAAGCCATGCCAGAGTTCATCTGGGATACATTTCCCTCAGCCTCTGCCCCAACTGGTCACCATGTAGGAGGAGAAATTACTCCTTTGCAAAATGTCTCCCAAAACTAAAGCAAGAACGCAATGCTGCAGTGCTACTGTACAGACACTCATGTACAGTCCTCTCCCTTGTTATAACACAGACCTCCTGCCTCAGAAGACAGCTTTGGCAGGCAGGACTCCCAGCAGCACACTTAGAGCTGCATTAGCTGCCTGTTTATTCAAGATACAAAGTTCCTAGAAATAGGTTAATTACTTTTCTTTAATTACACGTTCTTTTATTAAATGCCAATAATAAAAAGGAATGTCTGCCCTAGAGATAAGATTATGCCACATTCATAATTTGGCTTTTTGGGACAGCAGATAAATGTCTCAACCATTTTAAAATACAAATTTATCATTCATGAGAGCAATAAATAATGCAAACGGGATGTGTGGTTACACTGACATTATCACCTCACCGTTGCTTAAAGGCACTCTGGGCATGAATATGTGACTCTATAACCCTAGACTTTCTGATGAATTATTGCCCATCGCAATCCCATCTAACACAGGGGAATAGATGTGCACTGGAAGATTTTATAGTTGCAGTACTTTGCGGCTGTAATACAAATACTGGAGTTATTGCTGAAGCAGCAAGGGATGCTAGAAAGTAAGAGAAAGTCTACATCCTCATGGGAGGTAATGTGTAAAGAAACCTTAACGAGTATATCCCGTGGGGGATTTCCTACCCTGCAAGTATTTAAGCTGCTAATTAATTCCTATTAAAACAAGGTCTTTTGTGTACATCAAAAAATGGTGCCTGAGGCTTTGAGCCTACAGTGTGATCTCCTAGGACTTTGCACCAACTGAGTCTAGCAGGCTTGGCTGAAGGGGTGTGAAGCACTGAGGGGACCTTTATTGGCCACCTTTTTGGGGTCAGAGCACCATGCTCCTGTCCATGGCTTCAATCCATTCTCAGGCATGATACAACCACCAGAAAACTAGAGAGCACAAAAGCAACCAGCCTCCAGGCACAAACAGATTACCCATGTTCAGGCTAAACCCTTACTTCATGTTTCAAGATTAGCCACCACAGTTACACATAAAACCTTTGCTTTTAAAGTCATGCTTCCTTGAAAACAGGGAAAAAGGTGGAGAGAGCCCTCACTCTTGGGTCATTCATGAAAAACCAAAGGCTGACAGAGAAGCCTCAGAGGCCAGAGAGTTCCCAGTAAGACAGTACCATGCTGTGATTATCAGATTATTGGTACCCAGCTGGGGATATGGAGCTTGTTCTGTGGAGAGGTTCCTCTCTCCATCCCTCCTCTCTCTGGGAGGACACCTTTAGTTTTATATACTCACAGCTGTTTCCAGGCTTTTTTTTCTTTAACTACTACTCTTTTACTGCCCTGTAGAACACACTGAGTGATGATGAGGTTGCCTTTTACTGAGACAGTATGGAACTGCCACATCCCTGTGCTGGGCCAGTCAGGTCCAATAAGTTCACCTGCGGTTTGTTCCTGCAGATGCTGGGTGGTGTTATAGGGCACAAAAGCTCCAGCATCTTCAGCAGAGGTGGTGGTAGCTGGGACATCTCACCCCCAGCCACACCAGGGAGGGGATTTGATAAAGGTTTGGCTTCCCTGCCCTGCTAAACCCAGGTGCAGATAGCCAAGCAGCAGCTCTGCGTAGCATTCAGGCAAGTACCACCAAGGTACCCCCTCGACCAAGGCAAGGTAGGCACAGAAATCCCAGTGGGCAGAGACCAATAGACAGGCACAGTAAATCACAGTCGAGCCCCATGGGGGTCAGGGTGGCTGTCGGGACCCTGGAGCAAGACCTGTCCCCCAAAACGCCTGGCTCAGCAGCACCCCATGGCAAGCGTGCACCAAAGCAGGCAACAGGCGGCAGCTTGCGAGCTGGGCTGCCTCTCCCACCACCCAGCCCCGGCGCCGGGCTCACCCCACCGCTTGCCTGGCAGACGTCTCCTCCTCCTCCTCCTCGCAGACCGGCTCCATCCATCAGCCACGAGGCGTTCCCACGCTGCTCGCGCCCCCGCGCGACTCAATCCAACGTAACACTGCCCTCTGGTGCTTCGTCACGACAGGGGTCTGCGCCGACCGGGCTTAAGTCGGGGGTCCGATTGGCGGGAGGGAAGGAAAGAGGGACACTCCATAAAACCCCCTTTCCTGGCCGTTTGCAGAACAATTAGTCCCAAGAGGTCAAATGGCTCCAGCTTCTCATCAGTCTCAAAGCACAGGTGTCCTGCGCAGCCCGGGCTACCCACCTGCTCTGGGCAGGGAAATGGAGAACATAGAGAAAGGCAATAGAACCCAAAGGAAAATAGCACTGTAACAACTGCTCAAGGTGGAGGAACAATGGGAAAGATAAATAGAAAACTGCACTATCAGTTGTCTGTGGGGACAGGACAAGGCGCGATGGCCTCAAGTTGGAGCACAGGGAGTTCCACATCAACGTGCTGAAGAACTTCTTCACAGTGAGGGTGACAGCCCTGGGACAGGCTGCCCAGGGGGGTGTGGAGTCTCCTCTGGAGATATTCAAGACCCATCTGGACTCTGTGCGACCTGTCCTAGGGAGCCTGCTTTGGCAGGTGGATTTGCTCGATGATCACTGGAGGTCCCTTCCATCCCCTATGATTCTGTGATTACAAAAGCACTTTGCCTCACACAGGCTGTGTTAAACATTTTTAAAGCACTGGTTAATGGCAGGAACCAGCATTTAATTAATACCCTGTTTCTTTAGAGTCACATATCCCAAGCATAAAAAAATAATCAATCCATCATGATTAATGTTTTACCTACAATAACCACAATCAGCTCAGTAATCACAGGCAATAGCACATCTGCTCTGGAGCCTTTCCCTCCGCACAGTCTCCAGCAGGCTGTAGGGAGTAGTACATTTTGAATGTACCACATTTAGTGGTATATTATCACATGAAGCCTGATGGGCAACATCACATTTCTGCCAGGGATAATGATCTCAGTAATACTGCTACACCTTTGAGAAGACATCCCATCCCTGAAGTCATCCACTGCTTCACACACTTGGAGGAGGCTGACTGAGGTGACCCATCCTGGGAGATCCCCTTGGAGGCACAGTTACGGCTGCTGTGCACCCCATGCAACCCACTGGCCTTCTTCCCAGGCTGCTGAAGCAGAGCTGGAATCGATGGGACAGCCAGCAGAGAGACTGCAGAAATGCAGAGGCCCAGGAGTGTGCACCACCACCACAGTCTGCACTGCAGGATCCCTCCCCGCACTTCTACAACACCATGCAGATGGCTGCAAACATGTAACTTCTGCAGAAGGGGTGTGGAACAGGTCTGATTTTATTTCACTCTTTATCAGATCTGCCTTGGACAGCACTTAATACCTGACAGAAATTGGCATTAAAAAACTCCTTATTTTTAAAAATCCTTGGAGGCAATGCAGTAACCATAGCATTGAGACAGAGAGGCATTAGAAGCTCTGTGGAGGAGGAAGGAATGATGCTCACAAACAAGAAAGAAAAACTGATAAAGGCACAAGGGAAAAGGTGCTTTTCTGACACAACACTGATCCTTTCTGGGGTACTGCTATTTAATGGATTGCTTGCATAAGCAGAAGTGGGAAAAAAATGGGAAGAAAATATAACAGGTGCCAAGACACAGACATGGACATCCTGCATAATTTTCTAAATGATTTTAGAACAGCCTGTCCCTATGCAGCTGCACACTCAGGCATGTATATAAGTCTGTGTTTTCACGCCATAATCTCTAACGTGCTTAAGTATGTGCTTACCTGCCGTGCAGAGCAAGGCTGCCTATGTGGACCTGCACAAATGTTTTCTTAAGTTGAAACCTTTGTCCCTGGGTCCTTTGAAGAAGCCTCCAGGGGATAAACATTCATTCAGAAGGGGAAAGGACTGTAAGAGCACTTCAATCAATGGCCTATGAAATATGTAATCACTGAGGCTACACCAGCTTATGCTGGCTGAAACAGGATGAAACTCATTTGCTACAGTACAAAGATACAGGGGGGATAAAAAGCCTCTAAAGTGGGTTTAAAATCCATCTCTTTGCACTCCCCTCACTGTGATAGCAGACCTGACAGTGGATGATCACAACAGCCATCCTCCCCTCACCATCAAGTGCTTATGAGACCTCCTTGGGATTTTTCAGCTGGTAAGAAGACAGCAGCCTTCCTTGGCATCACCCAAATTAAATATTGAAAATGTTTACGTTAGGGAGAAACGTGGCTGAGGATTTGGGAAGCTCTTCAGACATTATTAAAATGCACTAAGTGGCTTGCTGGCAATTATCTAGTATTGTCACTGACTCAGGCTGGATCTGGTATGTCAGAAACTCCTGCGTGCATTTTTCTAAATAAAACCTAGATAGGAGAAGATGACACAAGTTTTTTGACCAGGAAACTTGACATTTCAGTGTTGACAACGCCTACTAAGTATTCATAATAAAACTTCCCAGGAAAGACAGACAAATTATGCTGTGAAGCTTTTACTGGGCAGAGTTTAAGGTGTCCTTGTGTGAACTGATTTTAAACTTCTGCATTCTTCTTTTTCTTCCACCTAGAAGCAGAAGTTCCTTCCAGAGATACCAGAACTCTTATTATACCAGTGAGATTGATTCTTCTGATGAGCCAGTTAAAGCAAAATACAGCATTGGATAAGAATGTAGGTGAGTGACCTGCCTGAGATTTAGCCCCAAGAAACGCAATGCCATATTGAAGGACTGTTGAAGACCTCTTATTTTCTGTATTTTCTTTCCAGTTGAGGGGGTCTTGATGTCACAACCTTTACTGTGGGGGGTTGTGGATCCTCACCTACTAGAAAGGGTTTTTCAGCAGTAATGCCCTGGAATGCTCCCCATTACCTCCTGCCGTCTCCAGCTAGCGATGACTCTTAAGAGTTTGTTTCAGATCTTGAACTTACTGCCAAAACAGTAACATCCATCAGCTCAGGACTTGAGTCTGTAATGTATTTTTCCTGAGGCTACACCTCAAGGCAATCTAGAAATGGAAGGGTGTGAGGATACCTACTTATTAAGTATGGTAGGGTTTTTTTACTCAATGAAGTTTTAAAAAACCCAAAAACCAGGAATCTAACTCACAATCCATTGCCTACATTTTTTCCAAGTACATATGAGATCTCAGCCATCCATGGGGGCTGTGAGAAAATGCTGAGAAGCCAGTACAAAAGGCAAAAATTGGTTTTATTGCCCAGAATTAATTTACTCTGGAAATAATAAACATGTTTATAACCATCCTGAGCCATCGCCTGTGATTCAGCTTTGCAAATAGGTAGCTTTAATAGAAAGAGCATTCCCTTTATAAAGTGGTTTTATGGTGTGCCTGCCTATGGCAGCAAGGGATGGGATTCAGTGACCTCGAGGGCCCTCGCTGGTGCAATGCTCAAATTTTCAACACTCTTAAAAGTTTCCATGTTCACCTGATGGTGAAGAAATACACATTAATTGTCAGTCCTTGCAAAGACTCCTGCAGCCCCATCTTCTGAGGTCTCAGATGTGTCGTCAGAACTGGATTGGTTTTGTGCTCAGGAGCCCGTGAAGGTTTTCCTTATTAAATGTCTTGGCAGAGAGCGCTGGTTTGGGAGCCCTCTGTTTGCAGGGGCTGGGGATGCTGAGATGGGGCTGCAGGCCCTGGGATGGGGGACTTGGGGGGGAGTAGCCCCTCACTGCACTGCAGGCTAGTGTCCACCATGCTGCTCTGGGAACCACAGCATCCGACAGCACAGATCAGCCTGCAGGATATGTCACTTCCCTCCCTTGGCACTTAGAGAGAAACAGCAACAAAGCCATCCAAGTGATAGCGTACAGAGTCCTTCTTAGAATTGTCCTCTGAAAAAAAGGGGGCGGAAACAGGGAAGAGAAAGGAGGTATCTTCCTACAGCCAGCCTTAGCAGTGTTATGAGGAATACCAAGCAGGAGAAATCCATCTGTAAAGCCTCAATGGCTAAGAAAAAAGATTTTTACGTATGGCCTCTCCACCATGGCCGCATTTATAGGAATTTTAAGCATTAGTATGTGACAAAAGAAATAGCTATATGTTGGCAGACCTTTTTTTAATGTGTTAAAGGGTCATTAATCACTTCCTAGTGTTCCAACAGTCAGATGTACTTGATATCTTCATTTACTTACAACATTCATACCAGCTTCTCAGCTATCTTCATTTCCTTGGAAACAGCTGTTTTGCCTGTTAAGGAAAACAAAGTAATATTTAAAAAAATAAAATAAAATAGAGAAAGTGGAAATACAATAAAGGCAAACACAAAACCTCAAAGGTTCTCGGTAAATACAGACCTCTATTCCACATGTGCAATCTATAAGGTCACTCATGTAGTAACTCATAACAAAGTACAGTTGACAATGTGTTATTTTTCTGCTGGAGAATATAATGTGAGGCTGAGCATGCTAATGACTTTTGAAAATGGGCAATGACAAAGATTGATTAATATCAGTTGACAGCCTGTTCCACAGCACCGAAGCAGGAATAGCAATGATTGATTTGCCAAAATGTGGGGCATAGGCTTTAGATAATAGAAGGGCTACATCTGAGCTCAATCTGATTTCGGAATGATTTAGGGGCCAAATGTTTAACAGTAGTTAAAAGCTTAAAGGAAAAGACTGACGTATAGCAATATTTTCAAAAGGTACGTAATTTTAATTATTTTTTTTCGATGTCTGAGTACCTTTACAAATCTGAACCTGTAGACAATTGAGTTGAGGACCAGAAAGCCTACACAAAATGCAGAATCAGAAGAAAACAATGGCAGTTGGGGGACGCCAGCATAGTATTCTAACAATCAGAGAGACATCATCAGCATCTTAAAGGAGAAGCTTTCAGTGATGAAACCCTCACCTACTGCTAACTAGGGAAGTGTCACTTTCTGTGATGATGAGGAACAAGGCAAATGAACAGCCACGACTGCATAGGACTGTATGCTCACTACCCAGGCTGCTAGGGCAATGTGAGAGAAATATTGCACCCCAGGCCAACAGGGATCACAGTTTTAGGTGACTGTATATATGACAGAACATGCTCCTCCTGTGAATAAGAGGGGAGGAGAAGTGATCCCATCCTCACGTTCTGGGGGCTGAGGGATGGGAAACCCCATTGAAAGCTTGACCCATACTTCCCATTTCCTCTTAGGATAACGAGTTCAGCTTTTTATCAAGCAGAGCACAGCACAGCACAACCCCGGTACCCTGAGCCTTAGGGAAAGCCAGACCAACAAGCAATATGTATGCTCAGTTTGTAATGATTTTGTCTATCGCAGCATGGAAGAAAGAACAGGAGAGAAGTATGGAGAATTTCATGACAGGTGTCCACCAAAGGGCTTAGTCTTCATTAGGGATGTGGTCATGTGTGAAGAGCTGAGCTAGCTGATGCGATGCTCGTTGTGCTGCTTAGACCAGTCCTAATTGCAGTCGGCACTATGTCAGCTAATTGCGATTAAACGTCGGTGCTAATCAAAGCTGGGGCTCTAAAGCAATTCCATCACCCGCTTCAGACTGCTGCAGCCAGCGCCTTTGCGGTGTAACACACCCTCTCAGTTGTATCTCACAATGTGACAGACTGAAAGCTGTACAGTGCAGACCTAATTAGGAAAAGAAGGCGTTAAGATAAACAACAACAAAAATGCAAGTGTTTTCACAGAGCACAAAATCTGTGAAAAAGTGGACAAGCGTTTGACTAGGGGAGCTTGAGGGTTTCCTGGGCTTCGTTCCAAAATGCATCTCTTAAATACAAATGGTGTTATGATATTATGCTATGTGTTATTATTAAGTCTTTTCATAGCCAAGCTCATGGAGAATCTAGGAGGCTCCCAAGGAACAGAGGATGGGAGCGTTCCTTTCCACTCAGACCTTTCAGGCAGAGTTTGAGGATCAATGACCTTTTGAATTACATGACATTTACCAAGATGCTTCTGAGAAGAAAGATAAGACCCTCCTCCTTGGAGGTCAGCTCATTTATGAATCAGTAGTATCTACAACTGACAGATATTCCTTAATAAAGCATTCATGGCGTGCAATGATAAGCCAACATTTTATGGTGGCCAGTCACCCTTAATTAGTAAAGTCTACAAAGAAACCTCCACCCTAGGTAAGTTGTCCCTTAGATAGGGCTGTGTTGATCATGTACTAAAGAACTGATGTTCTGATTCCTGGGGACAAGGTTACTGATGTGAAGAGCTTCTGTAGAGCAGTAACTGTGCCAGAAATAAGGATGGGGGACAGACTGGCAGCAGTACAACATTTTTTTATTGGTTGGTTAATATTCATCTCATTTTCCTTTGGTCATCTCAAAGTCAGGCATGGAAGATCTAAGTTATGAAATGGCTTCTTCTGCCATCTGGGGTTAAAGGCATGTATCCTCAAAGGGGTTTTGTTTCTCCTACCCTAGACACCTCATTTAAATGTGCTCATGAAAATAGCATTTATGAAAGGAAGAATTTAAGAAAACCTATACAGCAAATTACAGCAGTCCTTTTATAGTTTGTAAAGCCACATGCGGTTGCCAGCTCCAAATATTGAAATCAGTTCGGCCAAGAGGTGAGGGGAATGACCCACAGAGGACACTGCAGGAGCTGGTTCTTTCCTCCCAGAGCCTGTCTGGAGGTCTCCTTGGCTCCAGTGCATGCCTTTGCAGGTGCATCTGCGACACAGAGCCTTCCCTTGTGTGCATCAGCCATCAGCTCTGGTATGACCCCACCTGCATGGAAAGGTATGTGATGACTTTTGCTGTCTTTCTTGGTATTTAATATCTTTCCACAGGATCAGAGGCCTTGCTGATTGAGCAGGCAGCATGATGGGCAGATACTGAAACAAGCCACTGATACCGCTTGGACTTCTGACCTGAGTAGTTAGTCATGAGTCAGAGCCTTAGAAGTTATTTCATTTAAGGGGAAGTTGGTGGGTCAGGGAGCACTGCTGCAGTGACAGCTGCATGAAGCCTGGCTATTTTAGAAAAAACCCCAAGCATTAAACCAGTGAAATTCCCCCCTCTCCCCCGCCTCATGGCTCTAAAACCCTTTATGTGCTTCCCTCAGCACACACCATTTCCAGGTTCAGTGCCCCTTTTTCTCTTCCGCAGATCCATTCAGACTACTTCACAAAAGAGCATCCACCCAAGCTCTGGGCTTTCAAAATCCCAAGAAAGACTCATCTGGCCTTTTTTTTTTGTTCTTTGGCAGGAGGTAGCAGGAGCCAGTGGTCACCGTCTCTTCCAGTCACCGGATGAAAGGTGGTGGTTAAACCCATTAGTCTTGATAGGGTTCTGTTCAAATCAGAGTAACATCATACAATGCATTGTTGAAAAAAGGATCCCTGACTGTAGAAATGTTTAGTACCAAAACCATGTTTTTTAGGACTTTGTGAGCCATCCCTCAAGTGAACTTTCCCTTAGAAATCAATAGAATTGATTTAGTTTATGCCGGACACTTTTTGTGTGGCTGCAATGAGGATGCTAATTGACAGGTCAAATTCTGTACATGGAGTTTGGTAGAGAATACCTTAAAAGTTTGTATTTAAGGGGAAAAGTTAAGTGATTATAGATGTCACTAACATTTAATACCAGAAGCAATCGCAAACAGTTTTTAATATTTGAGTTCACAATGAACAGCTACAGCACAAAGGACCCCTACACCCCATTGCCATAAAGCTCTTCAAGGCTGAGTTTCCCTGCTCTGACATGAAAAGATGGGAAAGGTCAGGGAGAACATCAATTAAGTTGTTTTTCTGGACTAGCCACAAGTTTTAAGGCTTTAGGAGAACTTTTGCTTTTATTCCCACTTCTCAATGGGAGGAGTATTAGTATGTTTTTGCTACAAGTGGTGACTAAATCAAAATGTTTATCTTTACCACTAGCATCTAATCAAAGTCTACAAACAGAAACTCATGAGGCTTTTTGATGCCTAATCAAAAAGTCTGTTACTTTCTACAAAATGTACATGAGAACATTTTATATAGTAGAATCCAGTTAAGATTTCACATGAGACTTACACTGCAGCTTGCTTTCATGCACAAAAGGGCATAAAGTTCCTGTTAATGGAGAAATAAGAGCAATTATCTTTGTAACGAGTTGAGTTTGAAATATCTCTGAACTATAGAAAAATGGTGTTTTAGCACCTTATGTCCTCTTAAGATGTGAGTGAATTCATACTCTGTCTTTCAAGGTAAGAGGAAATAGCTGACCTTTGACAGCCTCTAGCAATAGTATCCCATATGAATGATTTAACTGTAAAATCAACCAATGTGATGAAGCATTTTAGCTACCATTTAAGATACACTTACTGTGATGTATAGTAAGCTTTTCAAATGCTTATATGAGTATCAGCGATCAGTTCTTCACATAAGTGTTGACTGTTGTTCTGCCCTGTTGAGCAAGAGGAGAAAACCAGGAAGCTCTTGAGGACAAGAAAAATGTGATTTTACCTCTGAGAGGCTGAGGAAGATCCAGTAGCCATTATACGCAAACAAGAGCAGAAGGCCTGTGGGAAACCTCAGTGTTTTCAGGATGAACAAAGCTGATTGATAATTTACTTGGTGGTTCAAGACACTCTACCTGATTAAAACCAAACACTGGGTTTAATGCTGAGGGAATGTTACAAACAGCACTAAAATAGTGCTGCAGTAGAAGTCAACCATGGTAATTATCACTAACACAAGATATATGTTTAGAGTTGATGGGGTGACCTTATCACCTTTTATCAGCCTTTTCTCAAACCAGCCTTCTTCTGTAGTCCTACAAACACTTTCTGTGTCAGCACTCAGAGAAGGCGTGAAGCATCACTACAAACTAACCCATGATGGACGTACATGGAAGTTTGGTAGGTACTCAAGTGTTCCCATTGAAGGGCCCTTGGAGGGACCTCTCCAGGAGACATCTGGCCCTGCTGGGTGCAGAGCTCTGATGGAGAGAGAAGCTATCCTGAGGGACAAGTAAGCAAGACAGCTCCTTTTTAAAAAGAAACATGTTTCTGTAGATCAACTTGGTAGAGACTCACATATTTGCGTATATAAATAGTCACTGCCTAAGCTTTTTCTGGGCTTTGCTGTCTCAAATACATTTCTATTAAGTGGTTCTCAAGCTGGGAAGATATGAAAGGTGAGGAGAAGTGGAGGGCATTTCCTGGGAAGGGTCAAGGATATGCCTGAAGAAAGCCCCGGAGGTGAGGCGGGGGTAACCAGCATAGTGCTGACTTTGCAAACATCTGGCCAAGAGGAAGAAAAGGATAGACTGGGCAGAGGCCATAGCTGCTGGGAGCTCCTTAGCCCAGCTGCCCACTGTCCAGGACCCAGCTGAGCAGCAGTTGGTCCTCTCTTTCTCCTCTCTTCTTCCTCCAAGTACTCTGGCTATTCCACTCCTCCTTTCTGCCTCTTTGCATGGTCCTCAGGTGCTCCTCCAGGGACATGGGCTTCCCAGCAACATCCCACCCAGGTGCACGTGTGCCCATCAAACAGCGCTGCATCAGAGAGGAGAGAAACTCAAAGCAAACACTTCACAAGGTGCATTAACACAGGGCACAGGCCCTCCAAACCGGGCACCACTGCAGTGAGCCACAGTGCCCGAAAGACATCACTGAACAGACACAGGGTGCCTCAAGGTGACAGGCTCTTGCAGAGATTTTATTATGAACCTTGTGTTACTCGGGATTCTTGAGCTTTTCAGTTCAGGTGATTACAAGAAAAAAACCCTTGTCTTCAAGAAAAAATAAAATTCCTGCTTCTTAGGGTGCCAGCAGAAGCTTTAAATTTGGATATAGAGTCCAAAATCCTCAGAAAATACACTCAAAAGAAACCCAAAGCTATCTGAATTTTATCTCATGAAGTCAAAGCTTTTCATGATTTCCTGCAATTGTGCTCCTGATTTTTGCAACTGAGGACCAGGGGTTTATTTTCTCTCATTTCCTAGCCTCAGGGAATGACTTGAAGAAACTCTGATGGCATTTCTATAATAGGGAACAGCCCAGGGCTGGCCAGGCTAAGCAGCTGTGCCTCCCCTGTTCCCTGCTATCTTCCACCTGCCCAAATAATTGCCGTCCTGCATTGCCTCTTGTTCAGAGGATGACGTTATTCCCTCACTAGATAACAAGGTAAAATCAACTTTCCTCACAAATCCCATTATCTCCTGGAGGATCCTCTTGGAATGCAAATCAACAAGCTCAGCAGAAATGGGAACCCAACAGCAACCTGAAGCCTTGATTCAAATTAGCTCCACGCTGCAGGATGAGACAATCTGGATTATGGAGAATTACCTGGGCAGAGCAGTGACTCGGCATTTTATGAGCCCTTGTTCCTCAGATCAAAGAGGTTTGATGGGCACTTAATTAAAAGATAAAGTAGCCAGACATAAAACACCAGACTAACCTTTCAAGTATACAACTCAAGTTACAATTAAATAATGAGTAACTGTCAGATTTTTGGATTTCACCAGCTATACACTCCATCATTAAGGGATAAATTGACTGTTGAGAGGAGTGCCCACTTTGCCTTTTAATGCTGTCATCAGGCAAGCTGGTTCAGGTTGTAAGAGCTCACATGCAATGTCGGGAGTCTCTCGTTGCCCCAAATCCAGGGCAATTCCTGGATGAAATCATAGCTGCTCTTTTCTTCTTCTGGGACTGCACCAGAGGAGTGCTGGTCCCAAAAGAAGCCAACCTCATTCTTTCCATTCACTTTCTTTCTCAATGGGGCGTTACAATCCACCATGCCTGGGTAGGAGCAGCCAAGGAGAAAAGCTCATTTAGGAGATGTGTGTGTGAACACTGGAGGTGCTGTTAAAAGTGAGCCGTGAAACATGACAAAGAAAGTAACTTCATTGTTATCTGTACTGTTTTTTTTTTTTCCCAGCACAGTAATGTAACTATTTCCTCACTGTGCAATGCTGGCTGAGACAAGGTACCAGCAATATTTAAAGACAGTTAGTACAATCAGCTTCTATATCTCCTCCTTCACACACTGACTGTTGGTACTCACTGGGTTATCTCATAGGAAAGCCCCAGGGCCTCGTCCCAGCTACACAACAGGACAGCCAACTCTTGCAAGTTAACACCAGGCAGAAACATGCTTTTCCTAAAAAGAGAGACACAAGTTGCACAGGGAGAGGAAGCATCTCCTGCCAGAACAGCTGATGTTGTAGAAAAAAAGCATCTTGACTCTCAGGTGCAGAAGCCCCTGAGATCTACCCTAACAGTGAGGTCTTATCCAAAACAGCACAGCTTGAGAAGAGTTTCAAACCAGCATAGAAACCAAAGCAAGTCTGCTGCCATCTCTCTGACGTACACAACCACTGCCTCAGAGCCCAACAAATCCAGGTACCGAACTCCCGTAATAGCACAAAACCAAACACCTCCTTAAGCAGAGCCCAGAAGGACACCAGTGGCCCCCATGCCCCTAGCCCCATGTGCCAAGTCCTCGCTCCAGTATTTTGCTGATCACCTCAATTGCATTTTTCACATATTTGGTGCTTAACTGTACTTTTCTCCAGTGCATCCTCTTACTCTGTCCCTGTGTATATTTACAGTCTGCTCTGTGGATGATTTACAATAAAACCCCTGTGTTAACACAGTGAAACCTTTTGCATGGAAAAGTCCAGAGCCATAAAACATTTACAACATAACAAAAATGGTTTCTGGCTTACTTCAAGATACAGAAGAGGCTATTATTTTCACTTCGCCTTCTGGATCTGTTTTTTGCTCCTTTTCTCTGGCTGTGTAGCATTGTAATTTTGGAGGAATGAGTCATTATCCATCCTTGATAAGAAGGGCAGAACCACTCCCTGAGCATATAGAATTAAAGTCCCATTTGATACAGGGGCTGTGATACTCTTCATATGTTTCAGTAATTAAATGTTTCAAAAATATTGAAGTATCTAAAGATGTTAAAATGTCTGGATGCTGGCAAGCTCTTTGATAAGTTAAATTTGCATTCAAAACCAATAAAGCATTGGACAAAGTGACACAGGGTTGGGATTTACCCTGGATAATTCGTTTGCTGTAAGACATTTAAATTAATTCTGTTAGACTCTGACTGTGCTTAGTCATTGGGATGTCAGTGCTAACACACCACGCTCACTGAAGCAACACTGAAGAGTATTTTGACTTTAACTTAGCAAAAGGTACATCAGCTTAGCTGTAACTAACAAGCAATACATTCACACTGCAAAAGCAAATTTATGGGCTCATTCTGAAAAATAATGCTAGCTAACAAGAGGCTACAAGTTAAGAGAGCTACATGGGAAAATGAGCCAGGAACTTGTGGGGAGGGGAGAGAAAGAGCAGTAGGAAGAGGATGCCTGCAGAGCCCTGGTTATGAGCAGGAGCATCTTGCTGCTCTCAGACCCAAGGTCTGAGCCTTGCTGGGATGTTCACAATATGAACCCCTCTGAAGGTGGGATTTTGGTTTCTGAGTAATCATCCTGCAGGGTGGTACCCAAGCTATCAAAGAAATAGTTAGCCTTTGGAGGAGAAAGAAGTTAGAGAGACACTATCCAGACTACTGTGCAGCAAAGATACATCTGCTTTGAGCAGGCACTCAATTCAGAACAAAACTTAATAGAAGGCAAGAGATGTACTTGAAATTTGTCTCCAGGCCAGTCGTGTCATTTTAGCTATTGGAAGCTATTTGACAAACAAGTAATCGTCTTGTTGGGAGAGATACATGCCCTATAAAGCTGCTTTATCTCCATATTGCTATTGCCACACAGAGACGCTTAACTACATTAAAACTGCTCAAAAAAGTTAGAAACTATTTGGCTGCTTGTCTTGGTTACAACAATATCAGTGTATTAATTTCCCTTGACAACCTCAGCCATTCTCCTCGCCGAAAGGAACTGTGCGTATTCCTTTCTCTTCCAGCTCAGTACAACATCATCATCTCATGGGATGGCCAGGCAAGAAAGAAATTGGGCAGACTGAGTTTTCAGATCTTCAAACAGAGTCTTCCAGAGTATGTTCCTTCCCTCCACCCTGAAAATTTCTCTTGCAAAGTACTTATGCGATGCAAAAACCTGGTGTGACTAGGATAATCCCTACACACAGACTATCAGAGAGCACAGACCATGGGTTCAGAGTGTCACCAGTATTTCACAGAATCTCAGAACGTTAGGAGTTGGAAGGGACCTTGAAAGATCATCTAGTCCAACATCCTCCTGCCAGAGCAGGATCACTGAGACTTTCCATCCCCAGTCACACCCACCACCAGTTACACAAGCATAAAACTGCTCCTTCCCCTCTTGGTAGTGCTTCCTCCAGGCCAGGTTTAGCAGAGATGAAGGCAGCGGCAGCAGAATAGCTGCAAAGGTTCATGAAGACCACATCAGGGGCTCCCTATAGCACTCAGCAGATTGTTCACTGGGGAGAGAATTTATGGATTGCATTAATGTTGTTTTTATAAGCATCCTAGTACCAAAAAAATCATTTATTTTTAACTTTCTGAGTGGGATGAAAGGTGATCAGAACCAAATAGCAACCATGAATTTTTAGTCCATTTAAAATCCTAAAGCCCTGGGGCCTGTTGGTGCTGCAATCGTTATCAGAGCTGTGAGTAATCAATCGCGGGCTCTCTCTGTGTTTACGCAAGAGGAGCTGATGGATTGCTCACCGCTAACACGATTGCCAACGCTGCAAACATTTTCCTGTGGACAGTTCTCCAAAGCAGCCAGGGTCTGTGGCTAACAAGCACTCTGCCGAGGGGAAGAGCATGGAAGCAGAGCAGTGATTTTTAGGTTGTTTAGGTTAACATCATAACAGGAATGTACAAGTGGTTGGAGACTCTTGAAGCCCCCAGGGCTTTTGTGTGGCTTAAAGCACAGTTGAGGTCTCGTGGCCAACATGCCATGCCTTCAGCGGAGAGAAATGATGCAGCCCTTTCTTCCCATGATGTTTTCAGGCATGTCCTGCCCATGTTTTGGGAGGAGGGAGAAAGGGTTTGCTCTTATTTTCATTGTGTCCAAGAGAACAGGAGGCAATTCCCTTTCCCTCCTTGCTTAAACCTTCCCATCAAAAGCGTCCTCAGGAAATTGCATATGGTGTGATTTGTACTGGTCTGACAAAAACCCAGGACCCTCTCCATTCTCCGTCATCTATTACCTCCTTTTATTGTTTTATTTGCATATAAAGGAATAAACGTCTTCAATTAGTCTCTCTTGTAAAATCCATGCTTATTTACAAATGGAGAGAGACAAGTTCACCTCCGGGCCATATGACAGTTGGTATGAACTGACATCCTTCGTGATTATTTCAAGCCTTAGACCGAATGATGCAGAGGGATAGACTACAGCTCCCTCCCCAGTCAGAGATGCTTTTAGGCAGGGTGAAGCCCAGGGGCTAGAGCATGCTTATTATTAAATTGATAAATTGAATGTTGGTTGGGTTTTTCTCCCAAAATACTGCTTTTGGGAATTGGGGATCAACAAAAGCATAATTTCTCTCTAATCAAAGGCAGCAAATAATGAAGATTTTTTTTTTTTATACCATTTTTGTTTCACACTGCCTGTAATCCAAAACCCTGGCAAACAAGTAAAATAACCCAGAGTCTTTCTGGCAAATGGCACAGACAAGACAGTTGAACTACTCCCAAGTGCCACAAGCTTTCTACAAAAGCCTTTTACAGGACACTATTAATTGAGGTTGCAGGGAAAATTGTTGGTGGTTACGGATGATCAGAAAACAGTGCTGGCTTGATTTATATGGATTCTTCCATTACTTCAAGACCAATTCCCGTTTTGAAACTAAATCTGTCCATTTTAGCACCTTACAGAGCAAAACCAATGTCAGTGAAGTACTAAACGAGGATGTTGATTAAACGTGCATGAACAGGCAGAATACAACTAACAACATGAATTGTTTTTCCAACCAAATTCTCATTTCATCCACAGCATAGAGGTTTTAGTAGCTACTTCCCACCTCCCATGTATATTCAAAGGGAAACTGCATCATGGCAATCTGACCGTGTTTTTCAAGGCACAACCTCAGACACCTTGCAAAAGCCAAACAGATCCAGAAGATGGTGGATGAACTCCCACCACTTCCATAGGTTTCCCTTCGCAGCTTGGATCTGTGATGTTGTTACGCCCACATTATCTGGCGGTGAGAAGACAGATCCTTTTTGGTACCTTTTGGCTTTGTTCCTTTTATATTTAGAGGAAGGTTTTTCAAGTAATAACTGTCTCTTTATAAGCATGAACAAAAATAATTGCACTCTCTATACATGACAATGTTTGGAACAGTGAGGTAAAAATTTCTTATGTCTTCTAGCTGCAAAAGGTGGCAATACAGTAGGAAAGATGATGGGAGGCTGTGAATGTTCGAACAAGGGCTTACAGACACCTCCAACTTTTCCCAAGCAGTTGGACATCACTGGCTCTCTGTTTTTTTCCTTCCTTCTTTTTTAAAATTTGACCTTTCTTGCTCCCACTCTTCTAAGAAGTGGCCACATTGAGGCCAAGTGACATTTCAATCGCAGAGGTAGGTCTCAAGCACAATACATTATTAAAAGGACCCTCTAAATCAGAGAATACCATAAAACTTCAAATGCTGCGGTTCTGATGCCATTGATCAGAAAAACAAAATCCCTGCTACAGGCAGATACATTGGCTGGGGATATCTTGCTGAAGCATGCATACAAAAGTAAAAGGAAAAGCCTTTTTCAATGATGAAAAGAATAAAACAGAAAATTCAGCAAGTCAAGAGTTCAGCTGAAATATATTTTCATTCCCTCAGAAAGAAAAAGGGGGTGAAAAAAGGGTTCTGTTCCCCAACTGATGCCTTCATGTGCCATTTCAGACTTTCATATTCCCATACATAATTCTACAGACAGTAAAAACATGTGCACATGTCACACCAAGGCATCACCATGTGAACTTGTTTACCACTTAGCAACACGTTGACAGGGCATATCTCTTACAGCTATTGCCCTTCTGACAATACTGCTGAAAACTCCAGCCTGAATGGGAACATCCTGCAGCTCACATCAAGGAGAACAGCAATTTTGACCATTGTTTTTGTTGTTCTGGATATTCATGCAAAGCTCTGCTTAGTCATCTGCGTGGCTGTTTAGGAACAACATTCTCAATAACCATTTAATTTAATGATCAATTTTTTTTTAATGAATACTTTAATGACATGTAGTTGCTGGAGGCCCTGCCAGCAATCAGCTGGTCTGAGCTTTAAAGAAGCAGATGAGAGACTACTGGGTATGAGAGGAGCCGTAGCAATTTATGACACTAAGTGGATTACTCCAAAACCAGCACGATATGAGTAGTCAGAGAGGGACTGAAGGCCCTACATCGGATTCTAGCAAAGTCCTTAGAAGGGAAAGGCTCTGCAGACTACAGCATCAAATAAGATGTAAAACTCTGAAAGAAAAAGGCAATACCGGTGCCCTTGTTTGTTTGTATTACAGCAGCTTCTCAAATAGTGCCTGTGGCATCTCCCAAATATCTTCTTGCCTCCATATGCACCCTCCTCAGATTTGAGCTGCACAGCCACAGGGTTCCCCAGCCCACTGTGTCCCCAGCTGTCAGGGGATGCTGTTGTGAGGCTCACAGGGTCAGTAGGTGGATCAGCCCCAGAGCATCCTCCTTGGCAGGCAAGAGGAAAGCAGCACCTTCCTCCATCCTGGCCAGCTGGCTCAGGGCTGAGGCAGAAGTGGGCTCATGCCAAACATGCAGCTGTAACAGAGCTACCCAAAAAAAAAGAAACTCTGCAGCAACATCTCTTCTACAGCAGAAAAACCTTAACAAAATTCAGCTAAGCAGCCAAAGCCCTCTGCTCTGTGCAGCACCGCTGAGCCAGCAGCAATGCCTAAGGACAATGACAAGTCTTGACACTCATCTTGATCCCCCCAGCCCAGCATCACAGAGATGCACCAGGCACATTTTCAAAGCCACACAAATTTGGGGGCACCAGTCCTAATGTCCTCCACAGGACTGGCTTTCATCCTCAGGATCGATTCCAATTTCATCTACATTTCAGTAAAATACTGCTGATTTCAATGGAGACTATCCTGCTAAATGCCATAGTGCAGAGGCGCAGAAGCAAATCTTCCCTGCAATCACCCAGGGCATCTGAAACCAAGAGGCATCTTGGCAGGATACATGAATGGCCTGATTGTGTCCATTTTCAAGGAGGAATACATATGTATAGCTCTGGGATCCAGCTCAGCCTGTTCAAGGTTCTGCTCTGCTTGATGAGCAATCAGTCTGCTGTGAGAACAAACACATAATGACTGCTTTCAGCTGCTAATGCCACTGCTTTTTCTGGAACAATATAGAGGCCCGAACTGCAAATTCACATCTGGCCTTGTTGGAAATTAACTGGGAATCAAAAGGGGTTTGCAATTAGCCTTTGGAATAATCTTCACTAATTCACAACTGCGGAACAGGGTGCTAGAGCCTGCAATGACATTTCTGAGGGGGTGGTGGTGTGTCTGTAATAAGGGGCCAGATACACTGAAATAGGGTGGATTTATTTTTAGGGAAAGAGCCTCTTATTTTGGCTTTGGTCTATAAAGGTCTATTTTTTGTTCCTATTCAGGAGCAGCGATATTCCAAACATATGGTGATATTCATTTCTACAGCAAAATGCAATTGGACTACAGCTTCCCATTGCGTGTGCTCAATTCCCATGAATGTTTCTGGGATGAAGATTTTTCATGCCTTTTTTTGGGCCATTTTCAACGAAAACTGGCATTGATATTTGTACACTTGTTTTGTTCTTGAAATTTTATCATGCTCTATTCTGGTAAACCTGTTTAAGGTTTAAAAAATTCATCCCAAAAAAATAGGTTTCCAACATTTTGCTTGCTAGAATTTTTTGAAGAGGTCTTTATTTATCTGCTAAAATCACCAGTATATTGAATTATTTTTTTAGCCACACTAACTACACTTTTGTCTGGTCCTCAAATATGTGAGAGGATTAGCCAGATCTTGGCTCTGACAAAAAAAAGTATGGTACCTCCCTACTTTCCCAGCAAGCAAGTCAGTTGACATGAGGAGAGCAGAGAAAGACCTAAACTTTCTAGTATTGTTGGGAGGAGCATTGTGATTTGTTGTTCATAAATACAATCCGCAAATCACTTGGTTTGGACAAGAAAAGAAGATGTCTCCTGTTCTTCAACAGGGTCAGCACACACCATCAGCTGTTCTTGCCTCAAGGCTGCACTCTGTGTTGCGCCATGGCTCCTAATAACCACTGGGAATTATCACCCTGACTCACCCGGTGCTCCAAAACCTCTGTGGCTGCTCCTCACAATCTCACTGTAGGGGCTCAGAGGAAGGGGATTGAAAAGATAAAAAAACCCTCTCATTCATGTTTCTGCTAAGGATTTTGTATCGTTTGCTGACTCATTTTGCGGTTTAGCTTGCAGCAAACTCAAAATTAAGTTACTAGAGAATAATGACCATTAAGTGACTGAGATAGCTTTATTTCTCTGAGCCTTAGCAACAGTGATTTCACTTTCCCGTTGCCATAACAACTACAGCATGCACATCAAGGTCACTAAGCCCACTTTGCTTCTTGCCTGTAGCTATGTCTCTGATGGCTTATACGCCTCATTTTTATTGTAGATTCGTACGCGATGACTAGGAAGAAGAGGTACTTTTTCATCTGATGAGTAAACACGCACATGAGGACGAGTGTTTTTCAAGGTAAGTGAAAACAGACAAAAGACAAAGCATTTATAGGAAGTGGTTGCTTCATTCTTAATGGAAATGCGTACGCATGTGAGGTCGAAAGTATCTAACATGCAAGCAGTCAGTTCTCCCTTATAAAGATTTCAGGAACGGTGTGTGGATACAAGTTCCCTGAGTTGCTACCAGCCTGCCCCAGGACATTAGCATGGGGACATCAAGATCCCTGAAGTTCCACCTCAAGTACTGAAGAAGTCTAACTTTAGTGTTTAAATAAGTGGAAGACTCTCTAACGGAGCCAGCGGGAGCTCTTCTTCTTTCCATTCTTCACCTGCAACACCCCATTTAGTGCTAAACTAGGAAGCCACAGCACACAGCTCTTCACTGAGACCTGTTACCCTGCAGTAAGCTGGAACTGGGAAGCCAAAGAGAGCCACTGAGCTGGCTGATGAACTGCAAAGCCCCAGGTCAGGCAGGAAATCACTTGCAACATCATTTTCCTTAGTTATTTCTTTCACAAATTTTAATGGATGCAATTTTTACTCCAGAATATTTACACCTCACACATCATTTTCATTGTATAGAAGGGTTATAAAACATTTTTTTAATACAAGTGAACTGCATTCATATGTCTTGTAAGTCAACAAGAGGCAGTTTTCAAAGGAAATGCTAAGCTCCTACATTACCACAGCACTTTTTCTGCCATGTGGAAGGAGAGAAAAGAATTATTCTCTCTGAAAAATATAAACAACTTTGCCACCTCTTCTTACACCAAATTGATTACAGCAGCCAGTGAATGAAAGATTTTGCTGCTTGTCAGCTTTACACCAAAAATACCAGCAAAAAAAGATGAAATATCCAGAATTCCAGAGGGATTTATGAGGCACTAAATACTTCTGTGAATCAGGACTGAAATGTAATTTCATATATACGTGTGTAGTTGTTGGCTATAGGACAAGCGCACACATGCATGTTGATATATAGACAGCCAGCAATACTGGAGCTGGACCACAAACCATCAAATTTCAGTTTTGCTTTATCATGTACAATAGCTCCAGCTGGCTCCAACAGAGATCCTGGCCCAGCTCACCCAGCAACTTGCTAGACAAGGCAGAACAGTAATTTCATTTTCCAGATAGTAAGCAAAAGAAAAAAGAACTGCTGAAGATCGTACAAATCCACTGGGAGAAGATGAAGAGCTTCCCTCATTCAGAGCCTCCTGAACACGCAGCTGTGACACAGACCTCCATCGCATTATTAAGTTCTGGCTAAGCAGCAAGGGGTTGGTTTTGGGTTTACACCAAAGAATGGCTGCAAAAGAACTTATTGAGTTTCCTGGTTGTTATTCTGTACTGGCTGATACTCTTTATAAAGTTTGAAGGCAGAGGTGCTCTTGGTAACTGCTGCCATGAGCAAGCTCAATGCACACAAGGAAATATGTGTCACTGACTACTTAACTGTCAAAGTTAGGGTGCTCAGGGATAATCCTGTTGCTTATGATGGGATGCATTTCCCTCTTAATTAAAAAAGACTTGTGGCAGCTGTCATACCTTGGGTGATGCCCTGGGAGAAGGTGTGTGCTGTCTGCCAGGCACCCACCCTGCGCTGAGTGGCAGTGGTGCCGGAGATGCTGTGGCCAAGCTGGGGAGCTCTGGGCAGCATGGCAGGACCAGGCGGAGGGGTTGGATGTTGCAGGCACAATTGCAGCAGCCCCGGAAGCAGAGGGGAGCAGATACCTGCCCTTCCCACAGGGCATGGTGGGAAGGACGGTGTATTGGGAACTCAGAGGGATCTGCACAGAGCTTGCTGGAGCCTGGGGAAGGTGGTAGGCAAAGGCTAACACAAGAGCAGAGTCTGTCCTGCTGCGGATAGGTAAGGCTGTGGAGAAATTAGTTTCTGAACCCTTTTATTTATTCATCAGATCTAAGTTCATCCTTTTCAAAAGTTGTCTTATTTAGTCTATGTTCTACACACACAATGCTAGGCCAGTTTAATAATTCAAAGCCCCTTTGATGTCCTCAGTGTACTCAGTTTACAGGAAAGTCCCAGCATATCCACCCCAGAGCCCTAGCTGACTCTAGGTCCCACCAGAGACAAAACACTAAATAACTAAACCAGAGCCTCTGTGTAAGTCTGCCTTGAAATCAAGGCACCTTACCCTGTTCATGTTTGGAGAGATGCAGCCCATAAAGCTCTGGCTGACTATAGGTATTAAAAGTGTGGTGCTTAATACCTCTTGCCAGAAAATAAGCTAAGATGTATCTCAGGGAAAGTATGTTCAATTGCTGCAGATTCTGTTGCTTTCCACAGAGTATTTCTTGTTATTACTTTAATAACCAAAGAGGAAATCCTGTTAATCATAAGCTGCAAGGGTGTATGAGCTGACAGCTGTGATATCACAGCTGTTGATAGCTTTGCACAGGCACAATGAAATAGCAGATAACGCACGTCGTGATTTGCAATAGGGAATTGAATAGGTTGCCTAATTTTCATCACGCATGCATACACACACCCCCCCAAATAATGTCACGTATCTTTCCTCTCCTAGCTATTAGAACAAATATATCGCTCCTACAGCCAGATGCCAACGTACAATTAAGGACACACAGCTGTCAGGCATTGATCACCCATGCTTAAGCAAGCAAAGGGTTAAACACAAGGAAAACGAACCAAACAGGAGCTCAGCCCAGAAAGAAGTGAAACAAATAACTGAATTAAGTTCGTATCTGTTGGTGTGAACTCAGATTAAAAAAAAAAACAAAGCCATTAAAAAAAACCAAACCCCAAAACAAAGCCAGTCCCAGGAGCCTGAGCTTGCCCACAAGTCAAACGTTGGCAACAACCGTGGCCAGCTCTGCAGTTGCTGGGCAATCCAGCCTTGATGCTCCGAACACCTCAGGCACTCACCTTGAACAATGACTTTTAATTTCACTCTAGAGGCTGGTATCGGTGCAAGATTATGCACCGTGCTCAAACCAGTACTTTTTACTTTCTATTTAAGCAGTCTGCTGGGGCTCTGCAGGGGCTTCAGGGGAGCTCTTTGCATCCTGACCCAAGGAGGTACAGCAAGCCTTTGCTACACCACGTGCACAGCAGCCAGCGTGGCGAGATGTCTCCTTGGGAGCATCCCATGAGATGGCCCTGTGCTGCCCTGATCGACACGTCGTCTCCAGAGAGGAAAGGCTTCATTTTAATTACCTCAGATCCAACCTCACAGAAGTTTCTCAGCCCCAAAATTTATGTAATACTTCAAGATTAACAGTGAAATAAGAAGAGACTTGACCTGGAAAAAGTTACAGCTCAGGCAAAATTTATCTTTTCTTCCTTCTTCATTTTTAGCAGACGTAGTGACGACTGGGTATTATAGGTACAGCTCTGCCCAGAAGCACTAGCTATTAGTCACCTCATGATAATTAGTCATCTAGGATACCATTTTTTAAAGACCTCAAATAGCTCCATCCGGTTGTTACGCTGAAGTCTTAAAGGGGGATGCAGTGCAAGAGAACGGGCGCCTGAGTGGCAGGGAACCCAGGAGGAAAGGTACAATGGAACAGCAGGACAGAGTTGGATGCCAAACACCCATCTTGGCTGCACACCTCAGCTGTCCCTGCTGTAATTAGAGATGAAAGACACCAGTCCCTTAACACTAAGTGCTTCAAGAGCTGGGTAGGGAAAAGCACAGTGCAGAGAATATCATGCAGATCACTCCTGATGTGGGGCTGCTGTGGACACACATCCCCATGCTGAGCAGGGAGCTGCAGCACTGCAGGTTGTGATGGTCCCTCACCTTCAGGACTGCTTGTAGGAGGGATGCTTTCTGCAATGGGCAATGGGCTGAGCAGCCCCCAAGGCTGACAGTGATAGCACTGCTTCCCCATCCACGAGCCACCTGGATCCAGACCTTCCCTGGTACACTCTCCTCTGCACAGAGGAATGAAGGAAAGCAAGTTTTTTGCCCCTCCCTCCCAATCAAGCATTTACAATTAATTGGAAGAGAGAATGAGTCTCTCTGAAATGAGAGACATTAATCTTATCAATTATTTGAATGCGATGGAATGCAGTGACATCATCAGGTAATAAAGTAAATCTAAATTAAGCCACTGTCTGGACATATTTTTTATATTTTTTTTTTTTTTAAAAAGGGAGAACATCTGGTGTTTGACACTGAGACCAATTGAGTTCCCAATTAATCTCTGCAAAGTGGCATACCTCCACGCTGTTCTGCGTGCAACCGTTTCTTCAGTCCTGACCACCAGTATAGAAAATAGCTTGTTGAATGAGCCGCTGCAGAAATCTTCTTGTCATGAAGAACTCATTAGGTCAGCAATAAAGTGATTTATCAAAGACTTGGATTTCAGCCATCAGCTTCACTTGTACAACGGATTCAGCTGCAGTGCTTCGAGCAAAGGCTTACAAATTACCATTATAATCTTGTAAGCATGCCTCATCTACACCAGCCAGTTCCTGGCCAGTGAAGTGGAGACCAAGAAACACAATCCTTTCTGACCTCTATTATATGCTGTCAGCCATCCAGATGTGATGCAACGAGCAAAGCAGATACTAATACTTCTGAATGGCGATGAAAGGGAGTTCACATTCTGGAAGAGATGCTGGAAGCAATGGGAGATTGCTTTATGAAATCTTAACTTTCCCCGAGCCTCCCTTGCCTGATCACACAAGCCCTCATGCAGGCAGCCCTTTGCAGGAGTGGATGGTCTCTGTGTGTGTGTCAGCCATCAGCTTGGTCTTATGCAGCACCTGACCTTATATAATCCAGCATGTGTCTGATGATATTTTTCAGTTCCCTCAGGTCCCACGTCTGTCAGAGTTTTGCATTTCCGCCTTAGTCCCGTTCCCGTTCTCTCTAAGCAGGGAGAGTGGAGGGGGAAAGGTGGGGAGGGAAGGGGTGGTTTCCTTAAGAAGTCAAAGACCTAAGTTCCCATGGTCTGGAACGTAAGATCAAGCTAATCAGCTTTTTCTGCCCATCATATGTACAACTGGTATTTCTCCTTGCAAAACACATTTCATTTTCTTCCCTAAGTCACTTATCAGGCAAGGAAAAAGCCCACTGCTAAGCACAGCTTTAGGAACAAGACAAACACATGCCCACACAAGTATACTGTACTTAATTTTCCATTCTCTGCTCTGCTCCCAATCTTCTCCCACCACCACCTGGGTCTTGCTGTCTCTCCTCACCACCTTTCCCTCTTTTCCACCAGTTTTTCCCACTGGAATTCCTTCCCCTCCTGCCAGCATCCTCCTTTCCCTCAGGACGCAAACTCAGTTACATCAGCACTGAACTTTCAAACCCGTAATGTTCAAGTGGATTCAAAATTAGTCAAAACAAGCTCATCCATCAATAGCTTTTAATGTCAAGAGCTCTGAGGGCAGGGGTGGGGGTGGAAGGCAGGGCCACTGTGCATATTCAGGCAACAATGAAAATGTTGTCAAAGAGCAATTAAGTGTGCTCCTGTGACAGGTTGGCACCGCACTTTTTCTAAGGTGAGAGAAGTCATAAAACATTTACAGTTCACTCAGCACCAGCAGCATCAAGTGCCTTTTACATCCAGCTTGCATCTCCTCGGCAATCAGAGAAGACCCAAACCTGCCTTATGCCAAACAGTAATTGCATTTTAAAATAACATTAATCACCTTTTATCGTGACTTTTCAATTTGCCGAGTCAAATGTCATATTCTCTATTGCTGGGCAGCCCTCTTCACGGCACTGTGAACATTAATTAAATGGACAGATGGCATTTGTTATCATATATTTCAGCCACAAAGCATAGACATAAATAAAGTAACTTCTTCCTTTACTAATACTAGATGAAAATAATTTGCTCTTATCCAAGCATTCGTAACATATACAATAATAACACCGTCTAAGAATCAGAGTCAAACCCCCATTCTAGGCAGAAAAATCCACGCTCCATTTTTACCCAGGGCTATTAAAGTTATTTCCACGTACACAGGATACAGTACTTTAACATGTGAATCTGGCAGGATTTGGCTCCTGTGATCCTACCAGGGATGAAAGCCAGGGGCTGAATTCTAAGAAGAGATGAATTGAAAGAAAGCAGCTGAAGAGGCTGCTTGGCAAACAGCATGTATTTCCACTAAGGCCTGAGCACACCAGGTGAGATTTCCATAAGGTGAGGAATAGGGCTGTAAGCTGGGTATAAAAATGGGAGGAAAAAACAGCATAAAGAATTGAGTATCTGAAGAGTAAGGAGCGAGCTGATGCTCCCTGCATGGCTGAAAGGCTGAGTATCTTATTGACTGAGATGAACGAGTTTTTGGACAATATGGGAAATCAAAGAGATGTCAGAGAGCTGGAGACTCAGCATTGTTCTGCACCCCCTCCCTTCCAAATGAGGAGAGTGAAGCAGAAATTTAATAATAGAGAAATACTTGTGCCTTCAGTGCTGCGAGAAATCCTTTTGGGTAAAGAAAGGGCTGTGGACAAAACACACTGAATGAAGGACTAAGAGCCAGTTTCTTAATGCACTGCCTATATATGTGGGAACATCTCCTGTTATTCTCCTGATTAGGTTCCTCACCCCACAGAGGAGTCACCAGCTGCAACCAGACTACTCTACACCCGCCTCAGTGGTTGCAAGCAGAGGGCAGGAACATAGAAGCTAATCTTTTATCTCAAACAATGCAAGACAGACTAAGCAAAAAGCGTTTTCCCTCACTGATGAAAGGGGATAACAAAGCCCAAACTTGAAGAGTGCTTGGCTTGGTCCTTTGTGAGCCCAGGAGATATCAACAGAGAGCTCAGCTGCACCCAACACCCACGGGTGCTGAGAGGAAACTTCTCCATGCCTTTCTAGAGCAGGAGACAGGGGAATAACTTTGACCTCACCTTATGGTGGCACAGGATTAACATGACTTCAGAAACAGCCATCTCTGGTAAAGCCAGGGCTGGAAGCCACAGCTTCTGGTTCTTGCTGCAACAACGTAAGCAGAAGCACTGACCCCAGGCTAAGCCCTAGCTCCAAGCATATGTCAATGCACCAAAGCTAGGGACAGGCCATCACATTTTACCTCCCCTCCTAATCTCCTCTCTAGCAGCTCTGCAAAGGTCTATTCACTCTGTGCCGTGGTTGATATGTCCTTCCAACAGCTCGCTATGGGAAACTTCAAATTTATTTATTAAACCACCTCCCATACATTTACCCACTAGCATCCTAATAATAATATGAAATTAAAACCACATTACCTTTATCTGTAATTATCCCATTATAGAAGCAGGTGAGTGCTGCAGAGGCAGTTATCACATTTTCACAGCATAACTACTTTAGATAAAAATTGCAGGGAAGCAGGTCTCTTATCTGTGGAGAGATAAAGTAGCTCCTTCCAGACCCTTGGCCAGTTTGTGCCAGGAGGTCAAATGAAGATGTGTGAAGGCTAAAGTCAGTGTTTCCAGGTGACCTGCATTTTGCCTCCAGGAAGCTTCTCTTTCCCGTTATCACTGCAGCCTTTGTCACCTGTAGAAGATTATTCAATAGGTGTATTGTGGCTTTGTCTCTCAGCCAAGATCTATCTTCCTCCAGGACAAGCCGACAACCCCAGAAAATGAAAGGGCACCTGCTGGCCTCACCTTTTTGTGGAAGGCTTGTCCACCTTTTCTCACCTCTCCAAACTAGAAATAAAAGGGCAGCTTTTATCCTGCAATACAGATGAGAAATGTACCCACATTACATTTCTTGTGTCAAGCAGATAGATCAGAGTGGGAATAGAGGATGTAGATAATGGGTGATGCATACTGAAGAGCAGTACCTAGAGAGATGAGTACAGTGAGAAATCAAGTAAAAGCTACCCAGTCCCTTTCTCCACAGCCCCAGGCAAACATGAAGCCATTCAGTCCAAAGATCATTCCTAAATCTTTTCTGTGTGCCTGCTGCAAGCCACGATGGGCATTTCTAGGCACAGGGAGATCTGCCTTTTGTGATGACTTCGGGGCTTCCTTGTCATCTTCAGAGCTGGGAGTGCCACATTCAAAAGCTTCACTGTTTATTCTAGTCTTCATGGAGCCAGACTGGATCCCAGGCCCTTTGGAGCACCCAGAGCTAGAAGATTTACTTCTTGCTTGGCCTTTCAGGCCATTTTTGTTTCAGAAGTATTAGTGCATTTGGTTTGCTTTCACCGAGAAAAGGTTCTTGCTTCTTCCCACCCATGCAAACCAGAGTTTTGTTTTGCAAAAATAGGACGAAATGTTTATTTCAACCTTTCTCGTGGAATGGGAGTCCCACTTAATGATCATCTCTCCCAACAGAGCCTCCATCCAAAAGAAAGACATGTCCTTGAATACCCTCTTTTCCTTGATGAGTACAGAGCTTTTCCCATCTGCTATCTGAGCATAGACACGAGCCCAAGCCTTGTGTCAACATGTTCCCAGCCTCCTTTCGTAATATGGAAATGACAGCGGTTGCCGCATATGAAGCTGAAATCAAATGAATAAATGAATGTCAACAGACTGTGGGTAGAGGCACAGAGGTTGCATAACAGAGCGACTACAAGTGCACAGATGCAGTGAAGCCAAATTGGGTGCTGAGTGGATTGTCAGGACTTGTTTCTGAGGGATGCACCCAGTCATTTCACAAGCACAGCTGTCAGCCAATGAATTATTCCCCGTGAATTAAGGAACAACAACACAAAATGTCCTCTACCCATCCAGTACTCATGCAGGCCATTTGAAAGGAATATTCTGTGACAACTCTAGGTAAATAGGATGGTGAATTATTATGGAATGGTTCCTCTCCCTGCAGGAAGAAAGTCTGGACATAACTTACAAAATCCTTACTATATCAGTGTCAAACTCAATAATTATCTCTAAAAATATTATTACCAGCTGCACATTTGGCATCAATGTCACACTAAGGGCATGGCTGCATGGACAAGGACTGACAGACTTGTGTTCTGTGAGCTGGCCAGATGCAAACTAATGCTGTTCCAGAACCAGACAGCCATGTTAGCAGGAAGACAGTTTACTTGAGAAGCAAGGCCAACAGTTTCACCACCATATGGTTTCCTTGCTCCTATCTGTCTCCCTTTCAGGTGACTTTGTTGCCCATGAGCCCTTTAACCTGAACTGGAATGCTTTCATTTTATTCTCCTCGTACAGGAGGAGACCTATGCAAGCCAACACTGCTTTAACAAACATGGCAACCTCTTCTTAAATAAACAGCAAGCTTCTGCACCTCATTCCTTTCAAACACAAATGCTGCTTCAGCTTCTTTGTGCCTCTTCCCCTCTGAAACTGCAGCAGCAGCAAAGCAATCAACGGGAGCGTGAAGTAATACCACGCACAGCAGACCTGTTTCACTCTGAACAAACACACAAATGATGGCCAGTTTGAGAAGCAGGAATGCACAAACACTTAGAAGCTAATTCCTAAACCCAGCAAGACAAAGGCAGAGTTAAAAGACTCAAAACACCTGAGCAAGCAAAACAGTCTCTTACCCCTCGCTAAAGCAAACATGAAGACAAATCGCATTCACTTTTCAACCTGGCAAGCCAGCCATAATATATTGCCTGCCACAGTGATGATGATTGTTCCTGTGCTCTCCACCTCAGACTGATACGCACTCAGCAGATTCATAAACCTTTCAAGCTCTCCAAGATAAACATGCAGGCACTTGATAGAGAATTTCAATAACGTTCCTGGGAGCATCCAACATGGTGCCTCTCAACACAACACAATGGTGGATTCAGTTCCCACCCCAGAAACTGTCTCCAGGTCAGGTCCAAAAGGGTTGGAGGTTCCTTGTGCTTTTGGAAAGCTTCTTTCTTCTGTGAGGACGGATGCCTGTTTTTCACAACTGCCTACAGCATCCTCCAATGTTACCATCCCCTGGCCCAAAGGGACAGCAGTGGAGTTGTCCTGTGCTGGCCACCAGCACATGCAAAAGGGACAGCCAAAGGTCTTGTTGCATGGTGACCTCATCAGGGGTTTTGTCAGCTCATCTGTCTTCCTGTTCACGATGCCCAGGGGTCGAGGAGCTCCTGCTCAGCTTGACCTCTGCTTCCCGTGCCCAAACCTCAATCTGTGTAATCTTCTTCAAAGGCTGGATTGCCACAAATGACATGGGAAGAACACCATCAACCAAAGGAGTCGAGCAGTGTAGAAAAGCCATCTCCCTTTCACCCCTCAGCCACAGGGGACTTTCTCTGACCACCAGCCATTACCAGAAGAGACTGGTGAGGTGGGAAGGGCATCCCACAGTTCAGAGTTGCTGCTCGCAGCTACACCTAAGGGCTGCCAAGAGCCAGGAGCTCACAGGAGAGCAGGCTGCATTCAAGTAAGGCCAGGTGATCTGATGGATTCAGATCCTGACTGAAGGAATCCATTACATTCACTTGTTTGACGGTTAAAAAACACCCAACGCGACAGCCTTTGGACATGTTTAGTTTGAGGAAATCCTGGGGGGACAGGGGGACAGGACTGGGGACTGCACACATGTGTGTACATGTACAACAGAAACTGCTGGTGTCTAGGGCCTAAGACAGAAACCAGCACGTTGTCACATCTGCTGCTGCTGCTGAATACCTCTGCCCTTGCACAGCGGGTGAGCAGCTCTCCTCCCATGCCTCAGCCCTGCGCTGAGCCAGGTGCTGCAGATGGGTGGGAGTGCATGGAGCTTTGCACCCTCAGCTTCTGGGTGGCCATTGCTTGGCTTTCTGCTGCGCCTGCTCAACTTGGCTCCAGGTGCTTTGCAGGTTCCAGATTTGGAGACCCATGACAGCTTCACTGTCAGTTCTGTCAGCAGCCCCCTCATCCTGCCCCGACTGCCCCAGTACGTGCCCTGTTGTCCCCAACACAGTGCGTGTTACTCGGAGGGACCCTGCAGAGTCGAAGTCCCTGCTGTACCCAGGGGCTCAGCACACCTGGGCTGATGGGTTACTAAGCCTGAGAGCCCCTTTCAAAAACATCCAGGAGACCAGGGATCATTCAGATGTTCCTGGTGAAATATTCTGCCTTTCACAAAGGATAATAGCTTCTGCAGCCTGTGAAGCATGACAGATGCATCTTGCATCCTTTACACAACAGAACTGGCTGATATACTGCCTTCACTTCACTGCTCAACTCAGCCAAAACCAAGGGAGATACTTGCATCACTCTCTTCTCACCTTTACTGCCCCCTCCTCCTCCCTACATCCTGCTACTGTCAAGATATCCTAGAAGTCCACCATTTTGTCCTAGGTGATAGGAATAAAAACAAACTGCTGTCTTCACACCATTAAATTTTAGGTCCTTGAGATCAGAATTTAATACAATGAATGTGGAGAATGCAATTCTCCAGACAGTGAATACAGCAACCTCATTTAGGTGCTGCTCGTCCCACCCCATTAACTTCCTGACCAGCATGTCTGGGGTTACTGTGATTATCCTTCCTTCTGAAAACACAATCTCAAATTATTAACAATTAGAGAAAGCACAAAATAAAAAAGAATACCCCATCAGAAATAGAGCGGGTACATTCTCACTAACTTGGGACCCAAAGTCCTTGTGTCCTCCAAGCTTTGCTTACAGCAAACAAGCATTATGGGTTGCACTTCTTTTGGGAGTTTCTCAGAGGCATGTTGGGGAATGGGAATGGCCTCCTTTCCCATTGACTTATTTTGTGGTTTGGGATAATAAAACAAAAAAGAAATCTCTCACCTTGTCAGTAGTGACCCTGATTCATTAAAGGTCCATTTGTCAGGGATAATACATAGCGGCAACACATTAGGATTTATGCTTCCCTGTAATGATAGATTCATTTCAGAAACCCAAGGAACTTGAACTACTGGACTTTGATCTATCCTTTAAAACCTGTTGCAATATCTAAAGATCTGCAACTGGGTGCAGGGAGTAACATGCCACACAACATGGTGACACAGGTCAGTTTTCCATGTGGGGATGCTGGTAGTGAGGCACACCCATAAAATAAGGTGATCAGAAACCAAGGAGCAGTGAAAGACGCAGAGATTGCTCCCAGCAGCCCAGCTGGTCTTGTCTCCCCTGCCTTCAGAATGTCCCCCAGGACCCCCTGGCCCATTTTTCCCACTGAAACCAGGCAGCCTCCATCTGTGGTGGCAACAGTTTGGGGGCAAACCCTTCCCACTGCCATGGTGAACTCCACCGCTCCCCAGCCCGACCACTGGGACCACTCTGATGAGGAATTTCTGCTTCTTTAGCACAAAGTGTCTCACTTCCTCTAATGCTAATGTGCCGGCACCGAGAACCCAGCTCAGGGTTCAGTCCTCTGCCAGCAACACTTGCTCAAGCAAGAAGACCACCAAATGTTGCCCGGCAGCTGTGTGCTAATGTGCTCATTGTTTCATAAGGGGAAGAATATCTGCTCTGGTTTCTCTTCAGTAAGGGTAGATGAGTTGTTTGACAGATGGACTTTTATTTAACCCAGCACAAGTGTCCCTGCCCACACATATTGCCCCCCAACCCTGGAATAAGTAAGCCTTTGGCTGCCTCTTCAGCAGAGGAGAGCGAAACCCTCCCTTGTCTGAAGCCATGAACTCTGCATCGAACCAGCCCTCCTGCCCAAAGGGTGAATATTGTTCATACAAGACCTTTCTGGTCCTTCCTGGCCGCGCCTTCAAGATCTGCCTCCCGCTGGTTCCTGCAGTGGCTGCGGGTGCTTGGCCCAGGCCTTCTCCATCCTGCACCATGCCTTACTCGGCTGCCTCTGTCGCTCTGATTTATGCTGCGGTCTGCAATAGGAAGATCAGGCTCGCCAACTCCACCAGAAATCTCGTACCAGCCCTGAAAACTGACAGCAGCCAGAGGCAGCTCCAGGCTAATGTCACAGCCGCAGCTTCAGCACATGGCGAGCAGAGTCTGACCTAGTTTTAACCCTGCTAAATATGCAAAGAAAGAAAATGAGAGTGTGTGGGGAAAAGCAGCCCAAGGTTTTATCTGTTTCCTCTCTGCTGCTTTATCTTTGGTAGTCACACTACATTGAAACATTTCCACTGCTGTCTTACAAGCAGACCAAGAGAGGAAAACCTTGGTAACATTTGAAGGGTGGGCTGTTTGGCTTTGGGGTTATTTTTTGTGAGATTTGGTTTGGGTTTTGTTTTGGGTTTTTTTTTTGTACAAGCTTATAGGATCGTCTGCCCCTGTACTTGGCATTGGTGAGACCGCACCTTGAGTACTGTGTCCAGTTCTGGGCTCCTCACCATAAGAAGGACATTGAGGTCCTCGAGCCAGTCCAGAGAAGGGCAACCAGGCTGGTGAAAGGGCTGGAAGGCAAATAATATGAGTGACATCTGAGGGAGATGGGGATGCTTAGCCTGGAGAAGAGGAGGATGAGGGGAGACCTTATCACTGCCTACAACTACCAGAAAGAAGGTTGTAGAGAGGTGGGCGATGGTCTCTTCAGCCAAGTGACAGGTGATAGGACAAGGGGAAATGGCACTAAGCTGTGCCATGTCAGGTTCAGATTAGAAGTTAGGAAAAAGTTCATCACTGAAAGAGTTGTCTGGGCCTGGAACAGGCTGCCCAGGGAGGGGGTTGAGTCAACTTCCCTGGATGTGTTTAAAAAAAAGGGGTGTCCAGGTACTTAGGGCTATGGTTTAACATAGGACAGGAACAGTTGGACTTGATCTTAAAGGTCTTTTCCAATCTTATGATGCTGTGATTCTGTGAATGTGGGATTTTTCAAAGGTTAACATTTTGACAACATACAAGAGAATTTGAAAATGTTTTTTGCTATCTCTTGAGTGGAGATCTCTCTTGGGCTCTTTACATTTCTGTTTTGCTTGGGTTTTGCAGTCTTTTTGTTCTTAACTTAGTCATTGAGAGCTAAATGCTACCCTATCATTTGACAGGCCTTTTTTTGTTGTTTTAAGAAAATGGATTTTTGTACACTTGGCTTTATCTTTGTTTCAACATCTGCCTTTCCTTTGCATTTCTAGTTCACTTCCACCATAGAAGATACTTAAACTTCAGCTGCTTCTCTTGATTCTTTACTAACTCTAGATTATTTGTGTAGTACATAACTACTCATTCCTAGGTAAACACTTGAGTCACCTGTACAGTTCTAGATATGCTTTTTTTGACACCTTAATTTCAATACAAATCTGTGCTCACCGAGAGTGCAGAGAGCTTAATCAAGGGTACATGATGTACTGCACAGTGTTCTACTCTGTGTCCTTCAGTTGGTGTTGAGCCCCCTCAGCCAGGATTTGGTGATGCCTGAGATGTGAATGTGTCCTATGAGTCTGGATACATACCTGATATTGAGTTATATCATCATAGCAAGGCTGGGAATAGCCCAGCATAGGGCCCATGTAGCAAAAGAAATAGAAACCCTCTAAATATGTGTTAGAAGTGATCAGGAGACAGAAGAGATGCTCTTTTCATCCAACACACCGAGATGAATGGATATCCTCAGTGTAGAGCCTGTTCCTGTCCTGGAGAACGTGAGCACTGCAGAGCAGAGAAACCTGGGGAAGACAACACTGAGAGGAACATCCTGGGGAAGGAGAGGACAGTAATGGGACACAAAGATGCAACCAGGTTTTGAATGTGCTCATGTTGCACAAGGGGCACTGCCAGTTAATAGCACATGTGGAACGAGTTTCAGACATGGAGAATCTTGTCGGAGTGGTTAAGAAAAAAAGCCAAGGACAGGAAACCATGAAACCCATTAATCAGTAGACCACAAGCAGTGTTGTTTCTGGCACAGGTTGAGACAATGCTGGCCATTATGACTCCTATGAACATTCCTGACCTTGCTGAAGAAGGCTCTTAATTAAATGATTACATCCTTTGGCTTCTACAGAGCTCAGGCATATGCTCATACCCTTTTTCCTCAGCAAGGCTTTTTTTTCGGAATCAAGATCTCCATGATTACAGTCAACTAATTATTTGAAAAGCATTTTCATCTGGGCTCCAAGCAATCAAATTAAATACAATTAATGTGGGTTTGGCAAGACTCCACACAAACAAAAGTTACTCTGTTTTGGCACAAAATTGGAAAATCAGTTTTTGCTAATAGCCTGATGTATGAAATCTGCTCATACAGCTTTTCACTGTTTTCCCAACTTTTCCATTCTGCTGCAAAACTGTTGATGCAATTCTGTTCTGATAAATGAAGCGCCAGATCTCACAACATCCTGCTTTTAGTACAAGGCCTTGTAGGAACAAGAAACTGAGAAGGAATGAATTGCCACAGTTTGCAGTAAAAGTTGATAAAGACGAAGAGCATGCTGAAAATAAAGGAATCAACCATACGCCACTTTATCAAGAGAGATGCAGCAAGGCAATGATATAAATCATGGGGCTCTAGCAGCTACATGAGATTTCACGTAGGAAGGCAAACTTAGTAACACAAAGCAGAAAAAAACATATCTATTTGAAATTACACCAAAACCCAAACAGAAGTGCAAACAACCAATCATCCACTTTTTAACGAAGCTCACAACGACAGTCTACTTCCCTCTGAACAGCTATCCTTATGGATCATTTTTCACAATGTGTGTAAAGCACATCTAAACCTGAAGGCACTGTGTGTCTATTTTTGGCTCACTGAATTAGACTGCATCCTTTTTATAGCAAAAAATTTTGATGCAAAACCATGAGATTTCATGGCTGTAAAACACATCAGTCATACAAAGAATAAATAATTTGGAAATGCCACGAAGCTGTGTTAGAAGAAGGATCTATCTTTATTAAATAATAATTGGAATTCGGAGAGCCAGGCTGATGAATGAAATCATTAGTAAGCAGAGGGACATGAATTTTTGCAATACGTTGAAGAAACGAAATAGTGGAGGCAATGATCATAAATATTAGTTACAAACCAAGATTAATCTCTAAGATAGGTAGAATTTCAGGGTAAAGTATTTGAGTTGATGCAATGTCATAGGGGATGGCAGCATTCATCACTCTGCTCTCAGCAAAAGGAAACGTCCATCCTTACTTGGAGGTCTTCATGGAGGACACACCCCTCTGGCTCTGGGATGCCCTGGAGATGCACACAGGAATCCAGAAGTAATGCAGAGTTCTGTGTCCACCAGTTCAAGCCACTGAGTGCTGTACTACAGGCACCTCAGCTAACTCTCAGCCCCAGATGCTCCAGTTCCATGGGCAGCTGGAAGGCACCAGCTGGTGGGACAGTGCTGCACTGTGCAGATATGGGGTCCCTCATGCAGGTTTCTTCCAGGCTCTCAACACAGACTCTAGCTAATCAAGACTGTGTGTCATATTAAGCACTTCAGAGCTGTCCATTGTTTGTATATTTTTGCATTGTTATTGCACAATTAAGCTGAAGACTTCCAGACCAAGCTGTCCCAAAAGCACAAGGAAATTCAGCAGTAGTCAACTTTCAACTCTAGTAACTGGTCAGAAGAAGAAGCAGTAGCTGTTTGGGCTGATATGTGCCATGCATGGTAGGGAGGCACAGTTAGCAGCTTCTTTTATTAAGTATTAAATCTTTTTCAGGGTAGTAATTAAGGATATTACATGACCTTAAGTATCACACTTATAAAATGATACTTTCTAAGGACCACTGAAGAGCTGGTTTAGACTTTTTCTGAGGTGCCAGTGAGAAGACTTCTTCTTAACATCCCCAGCATTTTGTCTAAGCACACCTATCCCATCAAGTTACCCTTTCAATCAGAGAGGGGATTGGAGCAGGAAGACCTATGTCTGATGCATACTCAACACAAATATAAGCAAGCATGACAAGAAAACATGTGCTATGTTGTTCTCTTTTTCAAGGTCTTTCTGTTATTAATACCAAGCAAATATCGTGTATGAGGATCTTTAAACATCTTCTAACCATTCTGTAAATCATTTCACAGAGTAATGAATTCAGTACTGTGAATCAGCCACACAAATTTTTACGACTCCCTTCAGTTTTTATAAAGTGACATCTGGAAACCCACTGGAAATGGCACTTTGGTACACCTTCAGAGTGATTCTTGGCTTTGTCTGAGGATGCCCTCTCCTCAGCTCTCCATGCCTGTGGTTAGGAACTCTGCTCCCACTGAGTGGGACATGCTGACCATGTCTGCTGCTGTCCTGTACAGCAGAGAAACTGCCTCGTGTCCTTGGAAACAAGCCCTGTGTTACACAACCACAGTTCAAAGGTTAGAAAGGCAAAGACTTTGCCAGCAGACTCAACACTTCAAAGCAGTGACAACAATTGTTGGATCAGAGAGAAAAGAAGCTGCCTGTGGGTCCCCAAAGCAAACTGGAGTCTCAGAAGGAAAACAGGATCCAGAAGGATCTTACTGAGAAACAATGAGAAAAAAACTGCACATTTATGTGGAACAAAAGCCCGAGTCCTCAAGAGACTCTCCAAGTTGCTTCCACATCCAATCAATATTTTCCCTAGCACATATGGAATGAGCCTCAGCCAACTTCCTCCCCCAGACATCCCTGTTTCTCACTATCCTTAGAAAGAAGCAAGAGAACTAATTCAACAAATCTCATTCATACTTACGGGAGTCACCACACTCGGAGGGACAGTCTCACCATCCAGTTTTCCTGACTCAACATATTACTGCAGATAAGCTCAGCCAGAAACACATCCACACAGATGCTCTTGGCTCACAGCAGACACATGGTAATGTCATGTGAGCCGAGCCCTCTGACAGACAGAAAATCTGAGTGCTGAAATTTGACAACTGCAAAGGCAAGGAGGAAATTTAAGACTGGATATAGATGACACAGGGGTGGAGACAAAGCCTGGTCTACAAAAGCCACAGAAGCAAGGTGGAATTCCTATTCCACACAAGCCTTACAGTCAGCACCAAGTCATATCAGCTTAGGAGCAGACCAGGGAACAGGACCACTGGCCTGAGCACAATGCTAGCAATTTGGATTTGCTTCAGTATGGCCAAAGTAAATGCTCAGCTTAAGTATTTCTCTGCTCCTCTCCCTCCTGCTGCAGCAGACTCCCTCACAAGCTCTCCTTTAAGAACCTATTTGCCACAAAATTAAAGCTAACGAGACTCCTTGAAGAGGTGAAGCCACCTCCATTTCAATTTCAGCATCTCGAGGCTCACACTGCTCTTTGAAACCAAAGACTTTTCAATTGACGTGCTGCCAAAGAAGATCTGAGGATACCATCCCTCCTCCATACCCTCCCCATGAGCAAGATGGTGAGTGTTCATCTCTGCTGATTAAACGGAGGGCACATCGTTAACATTACTACTGAAATGGGAATGTGCAGAGATGCTTGACTTTGAAGTGGAAGGGCTGGGACATGCATTATTTTCCACTGGCTTCCCAGGGCTCATCTGCTGGTGCCTGTAGGCCCAGACATGCCAAGTCCAACCTCTGTTGCGAGATAGGGGTAAATACTTCCAGAGCCTGAACTCATGCACAAACCTCAGTTGATTTTAATGGGATTTATACCGTAGCTGTTGGTATAAATGTTGAGGGTGCACTCATGGCTTTAGCCACTTACAGGTATTTCATTGGGAATTCAGACCCAGTTCTGCAGACAGCTTCCTACATTTTGATATAATTTGTTAGCTTGTTTTAGGAACAATCCTGCAGTGAGCACGATTCCACCTGGGAAGGAGCATGTGAGCTGTCTTCCTCTTCCAAGTCCTGGAAATATCAAGAAACATAATGATTTTAAATATTTTAAGAAACACTGTGCCCACAGCAACGACTGCATTGTAAAACTTTGATGGCCATCTATTATTTACAAGGGCATTTTAAAGGGTAAATTTCAGACCACAGGAACCTGTACGTTAATTGCCAAGAGTTCAATTGAAGATGAAGTCTGAAGACCTCTTACAGGAATTTGGAAGAGAATGTCCTAGGAAGTGAAGCCACATTTTTCCCAGTGAGTTGTACAGGTACAACGCTATCTTGCTGTGAGTTCACATCAATATAAGGCAGTTAAGGAAAGAGAAATACATGTGCCTTAAATTCTGAAAAGCAATCTGGGACCTGATCTTCGTGTTTGTGTGGCAGATTGACATGTCACGGTCAGTCCCAGCTACCGAATTCCTATGTGCATTAAGCAACCACCTTTGTGGCAGTACATATTTTATACTCCTGTCCTGAAACCCCACAATTTTCCATTTGTATGACACTTTACTGCCTCTTCATTATATACCCAGGAAGAAATGTTGATGGATTAGTATAGCATCCAAAACAGAAACTGGCAACATCTCAGACTCGTGCGATTTACAACAACTGCTAAGTAAATTGAGATACTTTTTTTTAGTTCCTACTCTTCCTTTTTTAAAAATAAATCTTAAGAAAATACAATCCCGAAGGCCTAACAGGCACACGTTTACAGATGGCAGCAGCGGGTCATAAATGACATCTTTTCCTGGTACTATTTATGTGAGCCAAATAAACTGAACATATTATGAGCCATTTATAATGTTCTTCAGCAGAACAGTCAGCCAAGAGACAGAGCTGAAAGGCTGTTGTAACAAAAGGTATCGAAGTGAGGAGGAGAACAGTATCTATAATTACTACTTCGGTGATAAAACAAGCATAGTACAGCAGATGGGTTTAACACAAGATCACTATTAAATAAAACACTGGCTCGAGTGCCAAGGAATGAATATTCAAGAGGGAGTGAATTGAGTGAAAGCAGATAAAGGCAGAAAACACCGCTCAGCTAACCTAGAAGCTATTTGCAACTCTAACCAAAAAAATAAAATCCCAGATAATTCTCCCTGTTGGTTGATCAGCCCCTCGGCAGTCAAAAAATTTCAGAATTTGGGATGAATCGATGCTTACACAAATGACAAGACCTAGCACACTGATGGCACAGGATCCTGACCATGTAACTCTGACAAAAAATAAAGGTAAAAATCAACAAAACTAACCCCCAAAACTAACAATATCAATTTGCAGAGCTTTTTCACTTACCACTTCATAAACTTTTCAGTTCAGCGTCAGGAACACACTCTAATTCATCTTTTTGGCAGCTTTGTAGCTGTACAACATTGTTTGACAAAACACAAGCCAAACTACAATCTAAAAAAGGGGTTCTTTTCATTTTTAGAAGTTTTGAAAAATATTTTATGGTCAGCAGTAAGGCTGGAATTAATTACAAGGCTGCACCGCAGAATATGGAGCTGCAGTGCTCATGCTTTAGAGCAGAGCTCCAGCTTTCAGTGGGTTTGGAAGCAGTAGAAAGGATGCCACCACTAACAAGGCACTTTGAGCAACTTCTTTTGGTCAACTTGCAGTGGTTTTTTTTTTAAAGAAAGTATTTCTGTAGCATAGAATTTCAGTATTAACTATGTAGTAGCTTCTTCAGCTTGAGACTCCCCACTTCAAAGACACACTTCAAAAGCTCGAGACTCACCTAATCAGCTCTGTAAGATCAGTTAAACTGTGCTACAACACGCACCAGGAAAGCGCAAACACCAGTAACAGCAGGAGACAGAAATTCAGAGCCGATGTATGCCATTACAATGTGAGCTCAGAGTAAAAAGGCACTGAACACAATAAAAGATTCAAACCTAAAATATCCAAACGCTTTCTCAGTGACTCATCCATACCACCTAAAGGCTCAGCCTCTGTTGATGCTGGGACTGGAGATACAAACCATTCAGTGGCGGCTCTCAGGCTGCCTGGACTCCAGCTGAAGTACCGGGAAAACATACGAGTGGGGCCTGACAAACCACACAGTGTTTAAAAGCTATTTTAAAAGAAATCCATTTAAAGTCAACAGCTTTGCAATTCTTAACATTCTTTACACATTTCATGAACTAGGAGATGGGAGACACATAGTCCTGGTGATATATATATGTATATGCATGTATACGTATATATACACATATATACGTGTGTACATATGCATGTGTACATATATATGTGTACATATATATGGGGCACATTTATACATATCAGTAGAGTTGGTGCTGCCTTGTTGGGAGTTCACCGCTGCTGAACGTGCTGCTTTGTTATGAAGGGCCAGAGTAGTAACAAAGCCTGCTTCACCTAAACCCTCAGCTTCCGGCTGCTCCAGGGAAGGAAATTCTGTATTGGAGATCTGGGAACCTTTGCTTTAGGGCTTGTCAAACAATGAACTTATATTTAATGGATGGTTAATACGTATTTAATGGATGGCCCCTGGAGACTGCAACCTACGGTTTACTAATTTAGATGGGGTGAGTAAGTGAGTTTTTAAGTGTGGCTCCTGCTTTATCTTATCACTACAGTCATATGTATGCTTTGTATGGAAAACTTTATTTGATAATAAAAATAGCATTCACAGACTTTCTCCTTCTTTGTTGCTACATCATATACATAGTGTCTGTTCCAAGGAAAGAAGCTTGTACTGGGTAAGTCCACGTCTACTCATACTAGTGTTATGTATAAACCCATTAAGTCAAATAAAGCTATGAACAATGTAGTATTTATATATGCATAGTGTTTTATAAAAAAGATTGGCCCACATACTGCTTTTCATCAACACAGAAAAGAGCATTATGTCTATAGCACATTGCAAGAAATGATGATTGAAGAACATAGACCGCATACAAGTGCTTAATAATACATAAGCAGGCCCACCATGAAGGAAGAAATGATATTCAAACCAACAAAATCTTTAGAATTACTTATATAGTCTCCCATTTTAAAACAGCTTTACATACCTGATTCAGTTTACATTAAAATATATCCCCTGAATCAATTTGTTCCATTTTCAGAAATATAAACACTTAATCACATTCCTCACAGCTAAATTTTGTCATAAATCCTCTTTTATACAAGAAAAAGGCAACAGTTTCGTTTCTTTCTTTTTTTTTCCAACAGGCTCTATTAATTACAATTTAAACTGTACACACAATGACCGGCCATCTTCTTTCTTGGTTTTGTTTTTACAGTACCATGGCAACAACAGTGATAGACTTGCAATGTTTTTGCGTTCATATGGGAAATGTGAAACAGTATACATGTACACACCAATGCACTGTAAAAAGCAGCAGTTTACTTTAGTGGTCCAACAGTAATGGCAAACATTTTGGCTCAGCTAGGCAGTAATCCATTAAAATCGTATACCAGTACTACAGCAGACTTACCACACAACTTGCAAATTTAAAAACACAACTTCGAAACTCGCAGGTTTCCCTTTTTCTGCTGTTCTGAGATTCAAATTTACAGCATATAACCAGTATGGATAGGCTTCTACAACCAGGTTATCCCATTGATTTCCTCTTTTTGCCCGTGTTTTTTTCCTTTGATACATTTTTTTTTCTTCTTTTCCCTTTTTTTCCCCAGCAAGTGTGCTCCTTTTGTCTCAGTAAGGATGAACCAGTAACACAAAAAAACCCCAACTTAAATACAGAACGAGAAGAATAGAGAGCTTTTGAATTTGGCAAAACAAGAGAAGCCCACTGGTTTTACCTGAGCAGAAGGAATACACCTACTCCAAGAGGGAGGCCTTTGCTCCCACTGCATCGCGCCTTGTCCCACGATCCCATTCCCTTCCCTTACTCCAAAGCAGACAAACAATACCATGCATGCTCGGGTTGCTGTCCATATACATCTAGAAGATGAGTAGGGCTGCGGCGGCTGCCTTAATGAAATATCATTAAATGTTGCTGAGGCTAATGAGAGATCAACAGTCTACATTAGTGTGTGACACAGGCGTGGTGGTTACCAGTCTTTCTGCCTTTGCGCATCATGTAGAGGGGGCCTGAAAGTATAAACTGTTCATGAAACAAACTAGAAATTCCTATTCGTAAATCATCTTGTGCTGTGTGGGTTTGTATTTTTTTAATTATTTATTATTATTATAAATATCCTTCATTGAAACAGTAGTCTCTTCAAACAGTTCTTGCAATTTCAGGAACATCTGTCTTTTTTTTTAATTCCTTCAGCAGGAGTGCTCCATTCCTACTGAGATGAACGATTTTCTTCCTTCCCCACCCCCAACCCTTAAAAAATTTTCTACATACAGTGTAGCAGTGAGTCACTAGAGAACAGTCTGGATCAAATTATTCAAACTTGGACACAAAATCCTTTGCCTATATTATATTACTGGCTACCCCCCATTTACTATATTGGGGAGGGGGGAAAGTAGCCTGATAAAGGAATTATTCTTAAGAAATCTACAAAGAATGTAGAAACAAAATTTTATAATCCTTTAGGACCAACATTTGGCAAGTAATTAAAAAAAAAAAGAATACACTGAAAAATACTTTCTTTAATATTATACATCAGGCACAACACTTTGTTTTGCTTTGTTATAAGATTTCATCTGCATAAAAGGTTTGTAGGATCAGCAGGTGCCGGATGTCTCCTCGCCTGCGAAAGCTGGATGGTTCCAGCTCCCGCCCTCTCTCCTCCGCAGCTGTGGTGTGGCGAAGGTGACGGGGACCACGGAGGAGCCCCTCAGATGCTGAGGTCAGTGCTGCACTCCTTGTAGGGCCGCCTGCGATGCTCGGGCGGGTGCCTGCGGCTCGGCTCGTGCTTCCAGCTGGGGTCTTCCCTCTCCCGGTGTCCGGCTCGCTCCTCCCTGAACCGTCTGTCAGGCGACCTCTCCCTCCGCCGGTCAGATGACTTGGCCCGCCGGTCAAGGGAGCTCTCTCTTCTCCGATCAGGCGACCTCCTCGGCTCTGTGAGTCTCTCCAGCGACCGCTGGCGACGGCTGGGCGACCGCTCTCTGCGCCTCTCGGGGGAAAGGTCTCTCCTCCGTTCGTGTCGCTCCCTCCTCTCCAAAGTGTTGTCAGCGCTCCTTGTCCCTTCCCTGCGTTTGTCGGGAGACCTCCTCTTCTGCCCGTTCACCACCGCCCTCTCCGGCTGCCTCTCGCGCCTCTTTTCCGGCGACCTCTCCATCCTCCTGCCTGGCACGTGGTCGTTGGTTTTAGAAGTCCCATTCCAAGTGTGGTGTTCATTGGGATGTCTGCTAAACTCTCTGCTGCCTTTTAGGTCTCTAACGTAAGTCCGCTTGTCCCCATGTTGTGATGATTTGTGAAGGTCTGGTGGATAACTGGACTCCGATGATGGGTGCTGCCGTCGGTCGGATGGCACAGGTTTCATTTCCGATACATTTTGTGAACCTGTGGCGGGACTGTTCCTGTCACTGCTGGGGTCTGAAAGAAAATAACAGCAAAGCGTTTGGTACCGATGCCTTCCGCGGCTCCGTGACACCACTTATCACTCTTCAGACTTCATTAGTGACAAAAACAAACAACTGTTAAAGCAGTCAGCGAAGGCTAACCGAAGCTTTTGTTAATTTAACAGTGAACAATGAAAGTTACAGGTTAGTACTGGTGCTGCTCTGTTCGTTAGCCGTGTTTTGGTCCAAGCTGATATCATCTTTATGCTCTTCTTGTCATGGGGCATTTTACATTTTCCCCAAGCCCAATTCATAATGTTTCTCTTACACCACTTTCTTTCCAGTGGGGAAAAAAGAAATACTGTAGTTCAGGTTGTTGGCTGGGTTTTTTTTTAACAGTTTCCAATAAAGAGGGACTTTAGGAAATCGTATTTTTCTTTAAAGTCTTTTGAAAGTACTGCCTTCCAGGTGTGGGAGGCCTCGTTCCGAATAGCAGAAAACGTACAGGAATAGAATTGATCATTAAGTTTTCACCTTGTAAAATAACATTTTGAAGGTGTGAGAATTAAACTGTAATCATGCTATTTCCATTTTGTTTGAGACATTACTTAATCTCACTTAGTTCTACCGGGTTATGAAAAGTCCTAGGGTAGATTTTGGTTTTGCCACAATGATTCGAACAACGACGACAAAAGTTATGATTCTTTCATACCAAAGCAATGGAAAGATATTGTAATATGTAGGATGGCTTTGATTGAAACCTAATAATTTGTTTCATTGTCTTTCAGGTAAAATACAGCTGAGCTACCTCAGTGAGACAAACTGCAAAGCAGGAGAAAGAACCAACCCCAACCCCAGAACTAAAACCCATCCTGTGCTGTAGCCGAGCCACAATTACTCACGTCATTTGTAATGGATGTTTATGAATGATTCATTACAGACATGGCAAACATTAACGTGGCTGCGCTGACTTACTGCCAACGTTGCTTTTATTTGCTTATTGTTTTCTCTTTTAAAGTAACTTCTGCACGGCAGCTCGGCTGGTGTTGGCTACGCTTCCTGCAGGCTTCCTGCCGAGACACCCACCTCGAGGTGGACTGTCCTGATGGCAATGACTGGAAACCCTCACAAACACTTGTGGGGACAGATTTTTTAAAATAGTTTGCTTTTTTTTTTTCCTCTCCTGTTTTCCTCCTTTTTGTCTTCCCTCCCCCAAACCAAACACTCTACATCCCCCTTCTTCCTGCCATCACGCCAAGCGTCTCCCATCTGATGGTATTTCCTTTCCTTAGCTTGGGCAGGTCCATGTGTGCATGGGCCATGACTTGTGTAATCTCCAGGGTGAAACCCACGCTGTGACTCACGTGTGTGCGTTTTGGCTTATAAAGCTTTTTCAGGCAGCAGCTGGGGACCGCACCGCTTTTCCATAGCTGGAAGCACGTGGCTTGCAGCAACCTGGCTATTGCACAAGGTACAAGTGAGGTTTAAACGTGTCCTGTGGTGTACTTACAATTCAGGGAACGCAGGGTGCTCGGAATGAACTGCTGTACATATAAAATATAGCAAAGCGGAAAGCAATGTGAGGGAATTAGGCCACAGCACAAAAACACCTAGTATTGATTTTAGCTACAAACCGTAGTTTGATTATGGCCCATAAGGTAGAAGCAAGACTCCCCGAGCTTGTCATTTCTCATACATGCAGCGATATTAGGAGGTATCATCGCTGAGGAAGGAAGAGCCCAGCACCAAGAAAAGTAAGAGAAAGAGAAAGAGAAAAGTAGAAAATTTAGATTCCCTATAATAAAGATGAAAGAAAGAAAAATCTTCATATTTTATCTTAGAATAAAGAAAGTTTATTTTTTTCCAGTCAGATTGTCTAGGCTTCACCCAAATATAAGGCTGCAAAGACAGCAGTTGTTATTATCGTGACATAGAGACATCTAAGAGGTGATTCAATAACCCAGACAACGAGAGCATCCATTCTAAAAGACAGCTGGAACAGCGACACAGAATGTCATAGAAAAAACATTAACAATCAAACAACAACGAAAAATAAAGTCCACCAGAGACCACAACATTAAAAATAAGTACAAAACTCATTACAAAAATATACAGCCTCATAGAGAAGCATGTTCCAATTGAGTCAGAAAAATATTGGAACTTAACATTATTAGAGGAACCATTTGCGACTGCAGCGAACAGAACAAAGAGAGGAAGGAGTCCCAAATGTTACAAGGATATTCTTTACAGTAGTGCAACCCCTGTATATTAAATCTTTGCTTGGAGAATGAACGTTTAGTGGTTTAGTAGTAGCCAAAAGAAAATTGGTGGTGGATTTCCATCCTCAGTGCAACAGACATAGGCTTTGAGAAGTGAAGCACTTAATTTACAGGGTATTTATGCAGTCTAGCATATGATACAGTACTGTACATCCAGAGGAGTATAGGAAAAGACAAAAGTAGAAAGAACATTACAGAATTTCAGTGCCATCATTGAACCTTCTGGTGTGCTATTTATATTACAGAAGTGTAAACCCACATCTTCCCTTCCGTATTGTTAAACGCTTCAATTGTTTGTTGGTTTTACTCTGAATTGGTCATTTTAAGTTAAATAGTGAGCAGAGTGAGCAGAAACTCTCAAATGTGGTACAGTAAATGAAAAGAAAATCTAGTTCATAGATTGTGCAGAAGGGTTTTGTTTCAGGTTTTGGGACACAGAGTGAATGATAAACACAGGACTTACTGACACAGAAATAACCCAAATATGGGGAGAAAAGTATAAAGGACATCCCTTCAATCATCAGTTTCTATAGAAACCTCAAAGACCTTTGGTTGGGAGTAGCCCTCCATCGAGGGCACAATATTTGACAATTATCTCAAATAAATAAGACATAATTATAATATTAAATAGTGTGCTAAGTTAAGCCACCCAGCAATCCAACCTCCGGGGAAGAAAAGGAAATCTAATGCAATTCTTAGCAAGAAACACAGGCTGAATGTTTCCCCCAAGACAGACACAAGAGCACCTTTTCATAACCTCCTCACCTTTTCAGACCTTACAAATTAACTACTCGAAACCAGCAGACAGCTTAAGGGGGAAGAAAAGGGCTCAGGAGGCCAAATCAATATATTTTTTGCAGTAAAGCTTTTTTTCTTCTTCTTTTTCTTAAATAACTTTATAAATATTTACATAAATATTAAGGGAAGGCAAAAAGTCTCATAAGCCATCTCGGCATTCATGTCTATGGATACAGACAGGAACTAAGAGAAAAACCTAACAAAAAAAAATAATCACTGCTTCAGAATAATAACTCAGGATCCCAGTTTTTGCATTGATTAGAAGAAGTAGAGACCTATTTGAAACAACAATTCAGCCGCTGAGAAACAGTTTGGCACAGTTCAATGACATTCCTTGTTTGGCTGGACAAGACAATAAGGTTTGTTTAGTTTAGTTTTGTTTTGTTTTCCTCTCTGATCACCAAAAATACTGCTATGATGATCTTGCCTTACACTGCGCCCCAAGTCCATGGAAGCAAGCAAAAGATGGAATGTGTAGAAAATTCAGCACAAGCGAGGCAATTAATCATATGTTGCAAAGGTTGGTAAGACACTGGTGAGAAAGGAAAATAAAAAAGAATTCCCGCTTCAGATCTTGAGACAAATCATTCATGGAGTGATGCCAGGGAAGAAAGGAATGTTTTCATAGTTTGACCCACCATATTCTGGGACAGAGCCATCTCCACGTTTCAGAAACAGGCGGACCCTACGGCCACCATTTTTAATCAGTTCGATGGCCCGAGCGTGCTTCATGTTCTTGGTAGTTTCTCCATTGATCTCTAAGATTTCGTCACCAATCTGTCAATGTAATACAAGAAATGAGTCCAAGGTTAGAAACAAACCCCCACCAAGGTCAACCCTAGCCCACCACAAGAGAAAAGCCACAGCAAAGTTAGAATAAGAACTATGCACAGGGTAAAGCTAAGTATGTCCAACTCCTTCCAGTGATAGCCCACAAAAACCAGTATGCAGGGACCTGGGAGACATGAAAACGAAAGGGAGAGCTCGAGGTATCAAAATATTCTACTGCTGTTCTGTAAAACCACCTTGCATTACTGTATTCCTCAGCACCCAGAGCTGTCTTAGAACTGCTGCTGTTTTATTTTGATTATTTTTTAAGTCTTTGGCCAAAGCGGTTGTTTGTTTTACAGTCTGACGTAACTGGGATGTTCAAATAGGTTCTTCAGGTCTGTTTCTCAGTTGGATATAGATATAGATATCTACTGTGAACCAGCAAACCTGTTTTTGTAAATATATTCATTTCTAGGATAAGAAAATTGGGTTTGGAGGAGCTTGTCAAAGCACTGATTTCTACAGGGCAGCACTGATTTAATTTCAGAAGCAAAAACTTTAGACCTATAAATCTACCCTTAGCAAAAGAATTTTGAAAATGCCCTTCATGTGATGTACCTAGAGAAAAAAAAGCCATATGCAGTAGAGTTTTCATGCATTCTCTAACTGAGGAGTGAACAGGACATAAAACTTGGCAATTGTTTTCTGTAGACATTTTATAACATATTCCTTTGTTACAATGTTTATAATTTAGCTGATATGTGAAGGAAACAGGTAAGACTAGCCAAAGACTATGTCGTAAGTTTGGAACCCATGGGTCAATAGATACGCTTCCTCACCACTCTGCCCTCTGGCAGAAGAAGGGGTCAGGTAGAATACCCCAATTCTCTACTCTTGGCTGCAGCTTTCTATGACCTGACAAAGATTGTGGCTGTTACATTTTTTGCTGCTACCTCTTTGTCGGGCTTTAAAAGTCAGATTATGCATTAAGAATTTGAAAATTCTTTCAAATTCTCAGATTTTGAAAATTCTGAGTTGGAACAAGGGTGTGAAACCTTCCAGTGCACACCCACTGTTACAGACTGCATACAAAGAGTGACAGAAGCCACTGACAGGTAACTAGGAGCCACAGCTCCTATCAGTTAACATTTCATTCTCCTCTCAGCTGGCACAACAGAAGGTGTGTTTGTAGGGGAGAGAAGGGGAAGTCAGATTATTGCAAAGAAAGTGGTTTTTTAAATGTTTGTGCATACCCTCATCTTCCCACATCTCTCAGCCGGACCATCCTCAGCTAGCCGCAGCACATACAGGTCCATGTTGTACTCCCGGCCACCACGAAGGCTAAAGCCAAACCCTTTGGCTCCTCTTTCCAGCTCAACAGTGTAAAAATCTTGGTCCTGCTGGAGGGAAGACAACACATATGCAATTGAACAGAAAGCTTAATGCTACTCTACTCCCATTCTGAAATTATTCAACCAATGAACGTTATTATTTTTGTTACTTGTAATTAAAGAAAGAAATTCACTTGAGTTTCCATGCACAGCCTAGGATTTCCTGCTTCCTCAGACCACAACATGGAGCATGGGCAGTGGCCTGCAAAGGGCTGCTTGAACGAATGGGCTTGGCTGAGTCCCACGCATTTTTAGTGCCTCTGATAAATAGCACCTCCTGCGCCCCTGCAGAAAGGCTCACTCCAGAGCGGGGTTAGTGCTCCATCAACTAGCCCACAGAAACCTGGGGCAACCTCACTTCCAGTGCCAGGCTTTAGTTAAATGTCTAATGGTGCCTGGGATGGGTCTATGCCACGGTGCTGGCTTCTCCTTTTTGTCACCACTGTCACCACCTCACCCAGTCCCTCATGAGAAGCTCAGAACCATGTGCTACATGTGCTACCTTATTTTTTTTCCAACAAATGCCATTAGTGTAGGAGTGTCCTGAAGTCCTTAATGGACGAGGTTACTTCTGGGATGGCCAGTGGCAAGGCAAGTTAACAGTAAGACAGATAATATCCCTAATAAGATACTGTCTGAGAAAGCTGGAACACTCTAGCTATTGCCCTGTATTAAGTTTTACTCCTTTTTCCCCCCCTCTGAATTTATCATTTGCATGCAACAGTACTATCTGGAGACGCTCCTCACAAAAAACATAACTCAATAAACAAAGGTATAAATTATTATTATTGTAAAACTGTCAGCTTTTTTTTCCTTTCCTTTTTTTTTTTCTTCCCTTGAAGGCTCAATGAGAATGTGTTAGAAATGTTTCTCAGCTGAAACAACAGCAGCACATAATAAGGAACTTATCAGCAAATTCCTCTTTCTCCAGCAAAGAGACAGGAAGAACAACTTCCCAGTAGGAATTTTCAAGGGAAATATTTGAACACAGGCCTCAAGCAGATTGGAAGCAACAGTTAGGGGCAAACAAAACAATTAGAAAGGTTCTCCTTACCTGCGCTGCTTGGGGTGGTTTGAAATCAAACTGGGATTCCTGCTTTGGTTTGGTGTTGTTCCTGCTGCAACATATAAGAGAAAGAGGGAGAGAAGAAAAATCCAGCTCATGGGATGTGAAGATAATCAAGAAGCAGCCAAAGAGAGAGTACATTAACATGCTCTCCTCAAGAAAAACAGTCTGACCTGGTCTCCTGTGGTATTTGCTGAGGAGTATGTGTGGTTGTGATTGTAGCAATTTTTTCTGCATTGGTCAATAACGTAGCATTGGAGGATTCTGCAAAATAAATTTTACTTTTTTCATTATGAGGGAAAACCGTTAGCTAGTCACTGAAAAGAAACATAAAGAGGTATGCAAAGGCATTTCACTGGAAAGCATCATTGGTCTTAAAGAACTTGAGGTTGGCTCAAATTTCTTAAATTTAATAACTAATAGGATAAAAATCTAAGCTAAGGCACAGCAATTATGTATACAAAACTGCACAATCAATTGGAAAATGAAAAAAAACCAACCCCAAACCTGGGAAATCAGGATGAGAAACACCTCTGACTGTTAGACAAGACTGACTTGTGGAGGAAGGGCTGAAGAATGTTTTGTCTGGTGTCTACTGACATGAATTCCAATCACTAAATCTCCAAATATGTTGGGTGGAATGATTAATTTTATAGAAGTAATAACTATTCCATGGATTATAAACTTATCAGTGCTTCTTCCATCGGAAATGACAATCTTCAGTAGGATTGAGATGTGGCTTTTATCTAATACCTCACAAGGTGATATTGAATGTGTCTAAAACCCAAACTTACTGAAATCCCTTTCTGAAATACAACCCACTGCTGCCTGAACACTCAAAGCTGCACATAGGGATGTGGAACCACTTGCAGCAAAAGCATCAACAGCTCTGGGTACAAAAGGGCCAACCAAGACAACACAGAGAGCAGGAGTAACTTCAAAACTCAACTTATATGATGGCAAAGGGCTCTCGGCCCAACATCAGCCTGTACAAATGCCCCATTTCTCTATGCACAGAGACCCTCTTCCCTGCTTGACAAAACTGGGAAGGGCGTTGCTGTAGGCATGACTGAAAGGGGACAATCATGCCTGGTAAAATGGTCCCCTTGCCATTTTTATAGACTTCCATCAGAGCAGAGTTAACTCAGAACTCATTTAAAATTCTGCCTAAAACTAAGGCCATGCACCTTGTTTCTTGACTGAATTTCTCTAGTTCCAATCACACTTTAAAAAAGAGCCAAAGGCAATGAAAACTGGGTGGAAACATCTGGCTTTCCAACATAAAAATACAAGGTCTTCTACCCTGCTCTTGTTTGCCTCTTAAGCTCCAGGCATCTGGTAATTCATTTTATTGACTATGGAGAAATCTCCCATTATTAAACAGAGTCCAGCTGTAATGCAAAATTGCAGAAATGGGAGGTTTTTTTCCCCTAAATTAAGGACCAGTAGTGGCCATGGGCCTCCTTGGTCCTGGGAACTTATTTTACTTCATGGATTTATTTTAATTGTGGAGAAATCTAGATGAAGTGAAGGTTTTTCCTTTCTGTAGCTGGTGCGTGTCAAGGGAAACTCAGGAAAAGGAAAACAGAAAAAGAAGCTTTTAGACAGATGGATGCAACAAGAACACAGCAGCACAACTCCTTTGCCTGCAGTGTTGTGCCCATGTTAACATGCCCAAAGCCTCAGCATATGGAGCTGTAACATCTTCCAGGCCAGAGCTGGCTGGTGTCCCATGGCTCAGAGAGCAAGAGAGGCTCCTGGGTCGTCTGCCTGCATCTCTCTGGGTAGGCATGACCAAAACATGCCCTTGTGAGAACGTGCTGCTGGCAGCTGGCTTGTGTGAGAAGGAGATGTCCCCATGTGTGGTTACACTGTTGGATTTTAAGAAATAATTCCATGCATTTTGTAAAGATGCCTTGATGTTAAAATTGGTTTCCAACAGAAGGCGGCCCCAAAACATGGTTCAGCGTTCTGTATTCATCCAGAACAAAAGCCTCTGAAATCCTCCACAAATATTTGGAGATCAGATGAAGATGGGCTTCAAAGAGAATACAAGATTCCTACCCTTCAGTAGGTCACACTAAGAATACCAAGCAGAGCAACAACACATCTTTGGTGCAGATGTATCTTCACACCACTGTACTGCATCTATCTTTAGCCCACCCTATCCCATGAGTCAGGAGTTGTGCATAATTTGGCTAGCTTTTTAGACACAGGTTCAGGATGCGTGCCAGCCACCATGCAAAACTGGAACAGAGCACAAATACAAGAAAAAACACCTCTTGTAGAATGAACAATTGCACTTGTTAATATCCTACATGTTTCAGTGATTCCTCGCTCCGTTCTGCCCCAGAACAACAGATGCCCATTAAATGCCTAATCTCAGCTTGTCATTTTTCAGCTCTCTGTACCCCTGTATCAGCTGGGAGCGTTGTTGAATGACTGTGACTTCATCACAAATACACTCCTGCAATGGCCTGTGCCAATGAGTTGGTGTGAGATGCAATATTACAAAGCTAAAACTCTTTGTGTTTTAATAATGTTAGAAGATATTAGCAATGTCAGTTTATTGTGAGTCAGATGATGAGCCTTAGTTTCATGTTTATCTGAGAAGCACAGCTTCTGATTCATTCTCCCCCCACCCTGCCCTTAAGAACACTGTCAGATCATTCATATTAATCAGAAAAGCACCTCAAAAGCAACAAAAAGAAAGCTACAAATCAACAAAAGCACCCAGAGATGACAAAAAGAAAACAACATCGAGACCAATTGCTTAAATCTCATGGGTTTTAGAGCAAAACTCTCAGCAATTCTGAGTGCCTGGTGTGACTGGCTTTTGGAAGTTAAATGCAGGCAACACTGTGCAGAGCTGGTAATCTGACTTGGAATTTCAAAAGGACAGTAAATAAAAAGACTTGAAGTATGCATTGCTACAAGAGAAAAGAGGTGACTCTTCTCCTAAATTATAGCTTTCCACCTTCTCTAGGAATACCTGATAACCTAAGGAATTTACATTGGTATTTTGTACACATATTTTCATGGACAAGACTGGGTGAGCATTCACGTCAGGAGGATAAGTTCGTCTTTAAAAACTCCTAAACCATTCAAAAAGTTACTTATTTCTTATGCATTTTTGCCACTTTAGGAGAAAAATATATATTTATTTATCCAAAGATACACCTTCCTTGATTTTGATCAGATACTAAAATACAGGTAATGAACAATTCTTCTCCCAGTTTACCTCCCAAAACTGGCCTGCACAGACCAGCTCAGGTCTGATTCACAAGCATTTTATTACTCATGAACAGTCACTCTGCTGGAAGCAGCAAAAGATCATATACCATTTGACCTGGTAGCTACTAAACAGTAGCAAAATAGAGCTTTTATGTAAAACAGATCATCCTACACAGAAATCATTCCTAACCAGATCGTTTCTCAACCTGGCCTATTTTAAATCCTATAAGCACAGCATAATCTACGTTTCAGATCAGAAAGGGGAAGAGTTAGCAACTACAGAGTGCTTCTCACTGGAAATCACATCATGAAACTCCTTCACCCTGCTTTACAGGTACCAGGTTCAATTCAGCCATACTTTCTCAACCTTTCCTTCAAACCTAATCCCACTTTCTCTATATTTAACTGAATGCAAACAATGCCCTGCGCGACTCTTAAGAAATGCTCGTTAGCATTGTATCGGAGCTATCAAAACTTAGACCTGTGGATTCAGCTTAAAAAGAGATCCATGTAAAAGGGCTTCTGCCTAACAAGTTCTCCCTACATGCATCTTCATGGCAGAGCAGGACAATGAACAAACAAAATAACTCAGAATTTAGAACCATAGCAATTTTAGTTGTGCTATGGATACTTTGCATCTGTTTCTGCTTTGTTCCTATTTGGCATCACAGATAGAGATTTATTTAATGAAAGTGATATATAAAGCAGATCCTTATTTTTATTAAATAGTTATATGTCCTGTAATTATTATCAGGTGTCAGCATATTATTAAGGATCCTGCACGTTCCCTTCAATCTGAAACAGGGAGATCCTGTTCATGGTAACTCTTACAACCATCGGCTGCAAGCACACAGCAGCTCCAGAGCCATCAACATTTAACAGTCATTTTAAAATGTACTCAGCTTGCTCCCAAAGCAACTTACCCAGAATAAAACCAAATCTTCTTTTCAAACAGCTTAAAACATGACAAAGTGTTTATTCCTTTCTGTGATCTCTTTATAGCCTGCTTGTGTACATACAAAGCTTCAGGAATTCCACAGATTCACAAGTGATTCCTAAATATTGTGAAGCTGTGTTATTAACCTAAGAATCAAATCGAAGTATGCGGAGATATCCATCAAATTTACAGAAAATCATTTCAAGGAGATACTTGAAAAGCATGATGGAATGAAGTATTATTTTTTCAATGTAGAACCAGCACCTCCTTGTTTAAAAAAAAATAATAAAATGAACTCCCATTTCTATAGAAAGAAACAAAAAATAAAGCTATGGAAGACTCATCACCTCCCTCACTGCTAATTCCCAAAGCGGGAGGAGAAATTGAGTCCTCCATGACTTTGCAGCTCTGACTGATGCAAAAAGCCCAGGAACAAAACCAACAAGAGGGTCAGACAAGACAGCAGGAAACATATACTTTACCATCTCCTGGAATGATGCGCAGGGTAACGGTGTTTCCCGCTTCCTTAATGAGGTTGACGATGTCTGAATGCGACTTGTTGGTGATGGAGCACCCATTCACTGCCAAGATCCGATCGCCTACTTTCAGCTTGCCACAGCGGTCTGCGGGACTCCCTTCAATTATCCGACCTATTTTGTGAGGCATGGCCACACATGCATTTCCCGCTTTTGTATTGGTTTGGGGGTTGTTTTTGTTTTGTTTGGTTTTGGTTTTGGTTTTTAATTGTTTACATACGTGGGAATATGGTGAGGGGAAAAGGAGAAAAAGGGTTGAAAAGGGAAAGAGAAGGTTAAGGGTTAATTAATTAATGCATCAAGCAATAGTTATTATAGGATAGCTTTGCTGCCAGTGTTCAAAACATTGGCAATCAACTAGTATGAGTGCACAGTACTTTAATTCTTTTACAAAAAAAAGGTGTTTTGTCAATCACTCAAAACTCCCCCCACCTTGGCTTCTGTTACTAAATGGTGAGATTTTTATAGGCTACAACTGCACTTAGTAGCCCCATCACAACCCAGATCCCAATTTTAGTTTTGAGAAAAGAAATTGAAACTGTTTATAGAAAACACAACCTTCCTCCTCCAAGATTACATCCGCGTCAGCCTCTCTAGTCATTCTCTAAGTCAACTGCTGTTCAAGCTTCTGCCAATGTTTTGTTCTTTCTCAATTCAGAAAGACAAAATTGTTCTAGGCCTAGGAGGGAGTGCGACTCCCCTTCTACCACGAAGACCCAATCTATCAGCGCTGCACGGGGAAGCAACATGAAACGGTTTTCTTCCATCGTGACTAAAGGTACTACCAGGGAAGGTACAGGACCACTACAGATGGGCCAAGACTGACAAAGGTAACCTGTTTGGTGCAGGCATCCACCTCAGCCTCTGTTAACCCTTCCCCTTTTATGATCTTAGATGGCATCAGGATGGGAGCAGGGAAGGAATAAGTATCTTCTCACTGAAATACCTCTAAAACCACACACAAAACCATTGAGATGTCTGGCACACAGAGCAAGAGCACTTCAGGATGAATGTGTTTTGGAGACAAAACTCTCCTGTTCCATGCAATTGTGTGTCCCAAAAACACAGGGTTTTCCACAAAATGCAGAACTGGGACACAGGGGTTACACAACTTGACTCGGATAAATCCACTGGGCTTTTGTTCAGCTTCCTTATAGGGGCAAGGGGCCCTTGGACAAGCAGCACATGATTAAAATCATGAGGTATATACAGAGCGGTTGCCTCATACTTTGCATCCACAATACATTCACCCTCAAGATGCACTTTCCCATCTGTGCTGTAGTCTTTATTTGATTAGTAGTTTTAGAGATATACATTGCTGCACACATGACAACACTATAAAGACCATAAAGAAGAAAAGGCTAAGGAAAGGAATGTGAGGTGAGAGGAAAAAGTTGGAAAGATGCGATGAAGACTGGCAGAAATTATTAGTATTAGTAGCAAACGGTAGGGGAATTTTTGGGTTGGGTGGTTGGATTTTTTTTCTTCCTTTACTGTGATGTTAGAAAATTTCTCTTTCTGGAACTACAAAACCCCATCCAGTTCAAAGGCTGTTTTGAGGGTTTGTGAAGTGAGTTCCTACTCTATCCAATGCACTGGACACAGATGACAGAGCCCACACCAAAGTGACCAAGGTGGGTTTATAGAACCAGTTTGGCCCATCTCTAAACGCTACCCATGAAAGAAAAAAACCACAAAAACGAACTACAAAGCAGGTCCAGAGCAAGCACCACGCAGCAGAGGGAACACATCTCATGCAGAGTATTAGGAAAAAGCTGAATATACTTGAAAAAAATTAAAGGAAAAACAGTCACAGATCAACAGATCTCCATGAGGAGCCCCTGCACAGAAAACTTCCAGTTAGCAAGTATCTTGGACTAAAGCAAACACAACTCTTTACAACCTCAGGTCAAGGTTTGTCTGCAGAAAAGAGTTAGAGCATAGTCTTCATACAATGTAAGTTACTTGCACACGTTTGCAAATTCTTTCAGAAGATAAAAGCACACTCTCTGGTTTAGACTGAGTTCAATCTAGATTGCATTACACCATTGTGTTCTGGCACCAAAATACCTATTCTGGAAGAACAGTTTCCAGCAGCAAGGACAGTGCAAGGTAGCCTAGCACCTGAGAATGGACAGAACTTGATGCACCAGGTCTATACCAGACATTTTCCCCTTGAAATTTCTGCTGCCATGGCTGCCCAGAACAGTGTTAGAAACAGCCCATGCTACATCAATACCAGCAAAGGAGATGATGCTCCCTCAATTTATTAGCAATGGCACTGATGATGCTCAACAGCAGGAAATTTCAGAGAAAAAAGCCTAGGAACAAAGGGAGAAAGGCCACTTCCTTCCACACACACCTGTGTGATGCAGGATCATTCAAGCTGTACAGGGGAATGTATTTTACCGGCAAACCACCACCCTGCTCTGAGAAGATGTGTGAAGATGGCCAGGGCACTCATATTGTCTTTCCCCCTCCATCCCTATCACACACCACAGGCTAACAGGAAGGGAACACTTTCTTTTCCCCTTACAACTTCTAAGTGGATGCTGTCTCTGGCCCTTTTGGAGGAGATAGAAAGGGAAGAAAATAATCTCTCTGACTGGTTTCCCCCATGCAAAGCCATTCCTGTTCTAGAGCAGTCTGTGCTGTGCACACTTGCAGAACCAGCTTATGAACACACTTGGAAATGGGTGTCTGCCTAGCAGAAAGGACTGTCTTCAGAAAGAAACCATGACCACTTCTACTTGGGTAGGATATCAAGTGTGACATCACAGGAACATCATTTCCCCCTGCTTTGATGAAATTAGTTTGGGAAGAGGTGGAATGTGTCCAAAAAAATCCTTTTTTAAAAACAGTATTCTCCAATTTATGTCTCACCAGCAAGCACTATTAATTAAAACTTTCCAGCTATCAGCATGCTCACTCCATAATGAGGATCAGAATAACCCTGATTGCCAAAGAGGAGTTAATCAGTTTAAGCATTACTGCTTTTAAATTAACTGGCTCAATGCCACCATCAGGACACATATTTCATTCCACCTGCTCCATTCCTGCATTCGCCAACGGCATCACTGGGGGAATCCCCATCCACTTTTCTGAGACCAAGCCCAGAAAGGCGTCCAGCTAGCAGGGACAGACAGAGCTTTGGGGACCATCAGGAATTGTCACTGGTGGCATTTTTGTTCTTCAGGTTGGGATTTCTCATTTCGCTTTTCTCAACTCAGTGCTGAACAAAACCCAGGAGGCAACCAACTACCAAGCCTTGGCCTCCGATTAAGCTATTAATTACATTAATTAGGGCATGCTTATGACTTTTAATTGAACAGATTCCCCACTTGGCTCCTTGCGCTGCAGCGCTCAAACCTGTGTCTCATTTGAGGCGTGTTAAAAAAGCCCCAAGACTTACCGAATGTCGTCCCCGCCTCTGGTCTGCTCACCGACGAGACGATGACGAAGCCAAACCCCTCATTTTCCCCACGGCGGATTTCCACATCGTAGGGCTGGACCACGGCGCTGACAACGCCACTCCCCCCTCCGCCGCCACTGCCGATGCCGCTGGTGCTACCGCTGCCCGAGCTGACAGTGTTGAGGGAGTTCTGGCTGCCCTGCGGTGTTCGCTTCTCCTCCGTCAGCGAGGCCGGCTGGTTGCTGCTGTGGTGGGAAGAGGCTGGGGATGGGACTTCATTCTCTGCCTTGGGAACTGGGAAGGGAAGAAAAGACTGAGCAGGTTGCACCATTCAGGGCTTGAAATGTGCCACCCACTGAGAAAAAGGTAAAGCAGATCTGCTTTAATCTATAAATCATGGCCACAGTGATCAAGGGCTCTGCCACTGTTCGGATGTCAGCACCAACAGCTCTGTTCGGTGACAGCACTGACCTGGGAGCTCCTGGAGAGAGTCCAGAGAAGAGCTACAAAGGTGATTAAGGGCCTGGAGCATCTTCCCTATGAGGAAAGGCTGGGTGAGCTGAGACTGTTCAGCCTGGAGAATACTAAGGGGGGGACCTTATTAATGTCTAAAATAAATATCTTAAGTATGGGATGCAGGGGGAATTAGCCAGCCCCTTTTCAGTGGTCTGTGGGAACAGGACAAGGGGCAAGTTAGAGCATAGGAAGTTCTGCACCAAAATGAGAAGAACTTTTTCACAGTGAGGGTGACAGAGCCCTGGGACAGGCTGCCCAGCAAGGTGGTGGAGTCTCCATCTCTGGAGATATTCATGACTCATCTGGATGCTGACCTGTGCAATATGAGCTGGGAGCTGCTTTGGCAGGGGGGTTGGACCCAATGATCTCTTGAGGTCCCTTCCAACCCCTATGATTCTATGACCACACATGTTCATCCTCTCCCATGTACAGTCATACAGCCAAGAAGCCTTCTGCACCCCAACTACAGCAGCAGTACACTTAAACCAGTGCAGTGCTGTGTGCTTGGATGCTCTGTGGCATTTAAAACCTGGATTACATCAGTTCTGAGGTACCTCCTTTAGATATCACACCCTCACTTCACTTCTACATGCACAACCGTGTATATGTGCACAGGCTACAAGGAGAGAGAATGATATCAAACACCTGTCACTCACCACCTCTGTGTTTTTAACTCAGTCCTATCAGTTGGGTAGCACTGATCGCCTTTAATTAACACGGTCTTCAGTAATAATAGCCACCCATCCTAACACAAAACAATGTGCAAACCAAGCTTTTCTGGATGGAAGAACGAGCTACTGCTGTCTGTACAGTCTGGCACAGTCAGGGGAACCATTAAACATTACCAACATTAATGTTATATTAAACAAGTGTTTAACAGCAACTGAAGTTGGAAGTGCTATTAGTTTAAAATCTAATCAGCTCCAAAATGGCTTGAAGAAATCTCCAAAAAATCGATTAGTCCACACTCTGCTCAAGTCAGGGCCAACTATACTTACTGTCAGTCCTGACAGATGTTTGTCTAATCTGCTGTTAAATATCTCCCCAGGCAATCTATTGGTTGCAATATCTAACTTAAATCTTCCCTGCTGCAACATAAGGCTATTATTTCTAGTTCTATCTAGCAGGCATATGGAGAACATATTCCCTTCCTCTTTGCAGCAGCCTCTTATAGTCTTGGGGAGTTTAACACCTCCTCCCCCTTTTCTGCTTTAGACTAAACAATCCCAATTTGTTCAATATTTCCTTACAGACCATGTTTTCTAGAGCTCTCCTTATCATCGCTGGTCCTCTGGACTCTCTCCAGTTGGGCCCTCTCCAACTCAAACATGTCTTTCTTGAAGTGCCGGACCATATTGCAGCTAAGTCATCATCTGCTGGGAAATCAGGAGAGTTCCCCCCTGCCTACACCCTAGCACTGTGTTTTCCTTCACCTGAGCCAACCTCAGGTTAAACCTTGTGGCCCACAATCGCTTCTGCTTCTTGCTGCTCATCCAGTTCCCCACAGTCCATTTGCACAGCTGAGCACAGCATATTGCACTTGTCTCTACTGAATGGCTGCCTCCACTAATCAGGTCACTTCTCTGATCTGGTGAATCAAAATTAAGTTGAAGATTTTAAAAGCCACAAAGAAGGAAAATAGACACCAAACAAGACCTAAACCTGAGACCCATCATCCAAAGAAAAAGAATTTGAAAATATTCTTGGATAGAAGTACCTGCTCACACTTACATACTCAAAGTATGTAGTAAACACAGAGCATTCTACACCGTAGAGCATACAGGAGTATAGACTTTACCCTATATGAATCTCAAGACATGGAGTACCTGTTCAGGTGAAATATCTTTTTCTACTGGCACATAGATGAGAGGAGGAATAAGGGACCAAAATTCGGGAAGAAGCTTCTCTACAAAGTTATGCTGGAATTTAAAATCCTGCAGAATGCAGAAGGAATCCTGAATAATTTATGCTAGAGTAAGTGTCCACATTTGAAATGACTCAGAAATAGCTCGGTCTGGAGTAACAAGCCCCAGAATGAAATATCAAGGGTTTTTATGAAGACCTCTCATGAATCTAAATCTTTTATAGTAATTTCCAGACTGGAGGCTGTAAAACTGGATAGAAAATCTACATGTAAAAAAAAACAACCTGAAATTCAGCTGCCCTTCCCCTTCTTACAGAAGCTCATCTCCTAAAGCTTCTGTCACATTGGGAGCTCTTTGTAAGGAATGAGAGAGGCTATTAGAGGAGAGACATAACCCAGCATTTAATTCACAATGGGAAGAAGGAAAGAAACGAGAAGTGAACATTTATTTAATGTTGTGCAGAAGGAGCTCAGCCCTGGACAAGGATACAGAGCTATTTTAGATGTATTGTTCTACCCCTAACTTCTACTGTGGGCCTTATTTTCAACCTGAATGTTATTTTCATGCTCTTTAAGATTAAAGCACGTCACTGCCTATTTTTCTGCTGATGCCTACACTTGAAAAGCTATATAATGTCCTTCCTTTTGAATGAGAGCTGAGCCGAATCCCACACTAGAGCCCTAAAGGGCCTCAACAAGAGGCATCACCCCAGTGTTACTCTCTAATATTATGCATAAGATCACACACGTCATTTAGAACACTCATGCTTTTGTCTTCATTTTCCTGGCTATCAGGACGTTTTTGTGTCACTAATCTGCGTGCCACCAGGCAGTGTCACTTCTCTTTGCATCTCTGTCTTCCTGCCAGCTTGTTTTTGGGCCTTTTAGACAGTACACTTGTGTAGTGTGTGCACAGCGCCTAGCATAACTCATCACACAGAAACCTCTCTATTACAGCAAACACGATGAACCTGCACTGCCAGAACCAATGACACTTGGAGGTTTGCATCCTGCTGTTGACCACACGTTGTAACTTCAGTTGAAGCTCCTCCTGTGCCTGGGACATTAGGCCATCACACATGCTGATACCCTCACTCATGGTCCGCCCTTGCTTCCCCTCCTGTAGACTCTTCAGCATCTTTTCCCTCACTCCCAGTTTAAGGGTGGCTTATCAGGCAGCAGAATTATTTTGGGAATTAAACAGAAAACACAGGCAGTCAGGCACACTGTCTTTTGCTGTCTGAGTCCAACAAAAAATGTTCTGTTGCAACTGAACAGCTCCTTGTTTTAACAGAAACCTTCACAAAGACTAGGGAAGTCGACAGAGACTGAGAGTCTTGACAAAATATTTGAGACTTATTTGATCAAGAACAAAAAAGAAAGACTAAAAGTAGGCAAAGTAGGAAGAATAACACCACATCCCCTGAGCTTTCTCAGTATTACAAGGAGAAGCTTTTATTTTTTGTTTAAACTGTTTGCTGAGCAGATGGAATCTGGCACGAAAATCTACCCCTGCGGAGCAACACTGCAGCCTACCTGTGTAAACCACTTTGCGCCTGACGGTCAGATTGACATGACCTTGTTTGGCTGCCTGTTGCATAAGCTGGACGACAAGCTGGTGTGATTTCCCAACAACAGGCGTCCCATCCACGCAGATCAGTTCATCACCCGATCGCAGGCGTCCGTCAGCATCAGCAGCACCCAGCGGTACAATGTGACCGATGTAAATCTGATGGATTAGAACAAATAGGGGAAAAAAAAACCAAAAATAGGGGAAAGCAAGGGAAGAAAAAAAAAGTGATAAATGAGAACTAGTTCAACATCCAGCTGGAAGCGAGGGGCACTGGTAGTTAGACTCTGTTTAGTAGGGGAATTGTTGACAAATGTTCTGCTGGCCAGGAAAGCCACTCCCGTGAAAGCAGCTCCATGTGAATATAGTCACATCACAGAATTCTAATAAATTGACATCTTGTTTCTTTAGGCAATCCATTCACTCTAATGACAGATAGCCTGGGGAAATGTGTTCAACTGGACAGTGACCAGAGAGGAAGATGGCTAAAAGCACTGAGGGTCCTGTCAGGGGGGCTGAGATTGAGTTATTCTTCCAGTTGCCTCTAGGGTTTGAAAGCTCTGTACCACCCGCCTGTCCACCAACTCAGTCTTGATTTCAGTCAGTTCTGTAGAGATACTCTAACATGAGAGGAATTCACAGCATCTCTTTCCATAAATGAGTAAAATATTTTTGGCAGGGAAATATGTGGAAATGTATGCTGATACTATGTAGCTTTGACCTCTGGAGCACATGAAAGACCTCATGGTTTCAGCCTGACACCTTCCACAGGCACTGGATTATGGTAAAAAGTGCAAGGAGGGAATTGAGCAAAACCTGACACTCTTAAGATCAAAATACTTGGAAACCTGACATCCTTTCCTCAGTGTCCAGGCATTTTCAGACTTGTGTGTTTGCATTTGGGCTATCACAAAAACAGGGAATAGCAGAGGAAGCCTAATCCACTTCAATTATGGAAGTTTTGGGTTGATTTTTAGAGGGATGGCGGGAAGGAGTTGCATGATAAATACACAGCCTGCTAGGTATTTTAATAGAGATGCCATGATGCTGTTCTGAACATACATGCCGCTGCCATGATTCTGTAAGATGTCACGAATTAAAACAAGACCACTTCTGGATATACTCACAGGTTCTCCAGGCTCATTTCCACCTAGAATCCTAAATCCAAAACCGGTTTCCTTTCTCCATAGAAAGATATCCTGCTCTTGGTAATCTGGAACTGAAGGGAAAGAAGGAAAACTGTAATTTTACACTTTCTAGGTGTCTAATTGTGACTTGCCATTTGTTTATCACTGTAATATTTCCTTCGATCAATATTAGCTTCATTACCCAGTGCAAAAGCCTCTTCTAAATCATCAATAAACAAACGTGAACAACAGAGAATCCCTCTGCCAGAAACAATACAGCTGCCGCCTCTTTCATGGAGACAAAAGAGCCACTCGTTATGACTTCTACTGTTTAATTAACTTCTGCAAGCATAGTTTGCTATCTGCCTACTGACACTGCTTTAAATAACTATGGGATGGATCCCCAGTTGGTGTAAAAGAGAAGTGCTTCAGTGAAAGCAAAGCATCTCTCCTGCCTCTCTCTTGCTTGTGTATGGGCTCTGTAAAACCACTGAACAGACAAAACCAGCTGGAAACATAAAAAAGCTCAACCTTACCTACTCATTAGTATGGAACACCAGCAAGGTTTTTACAATGAATATTGCATACAGTGAAGTACTAACCTTGAAGTGTGGTTGAACAGTAATGTTTTATATTAACTTATTCATGCTTGCTTTCATCCCTTTTTTAAAAATGCAAAATTAATTGCTAACATTAAATCATATCAGAAGACAACTTCAGGCTCATTTAATATTTATTGGTTAGTATCTGTAACATTGACTAATTTTGTAATGATCCCCTCCCAAAATTTATAATTGATGATAAAAAAAGATGTTCCTTTACAAGTCAGCTGCCTGTATCTTTACTAAAGAAACCAAAGTACGCTGTTGAGGAATGTAATTTAAGTAAGTGCATACTCCAATACAGGATGCAACACATTTAATGAAACATCACCTAATTTTCTGAATCTATGAGCAGATAAACTTGTTGTTTTCCACTGACATCAGTGTCAGCCTGGGCCCTAGTTGCATTTTACACCATCGGAGCCTGTTGTACAAAGGTCTGGGTCTAGACATCTGGTGCTTTTCATCGTTAAGACTTTCAGTTAGCTCTGATGCTCTCTTCAGTGACTCAACAGGTTTAAAATATAACATGAATTTAAGACCTGGGAATACTAAAAATTCAAAGAACAGGTGAGTGCTAAGGCAGAGACGTCTGCTTTGACATCTTCCTTCAAAATGGGTTTATATATAATATTTTCACATTTTATTTACTTGCAATTATAAGATAAGCTTGCTTGTGCATCACCTTACTGAACTAGAGGCTAATTTTTGTCTGGATACGATTACAGAATAATCAGGTGATGAACACGCTGGGAGTCTGCGTGTTTCATCTGCTGAGGTGAGCTGGCTGAAGGCCATACAGATGTGAGGCACAACAGCAGACCTTGGACAATGAATTAATTGGTGTTTGTCACTGCCTTCAGCAAGGGGGAGCGTGAAGAGCAGACACATTTGGAAGCATCTCTCCAGCACTTTGCAGGTTTTTTTGGCAAAGGCTGGCCCCAACCGATCAATAGCATGTGCTGGATCTGTCAGAGGCAAAATGGCTTCTGCAGAGCGCTTCAGCGTGGGCCTGCTTCCTCAGCATCTCTCGATACCTTCACATTTGTCAGCTCTCTGGTCTCACAGAATGATGTTTCATGTTCCTGGTTCAAGTACCAGTTAGCCAATTAACGGCTGCTGGAGATAACGGCAAGCCAAGGTGTAACAGCGGTGTCAAGCCAAGGCAATAAAAAAAGACAAGTCTATACCCAAAGAAGCAAGTTCATTCATGTAATGCTCCTTCCGTTGGAAGGGTTACAGAGAGGTGAAACACGGATACCACAAACATACAGACAACACACGTTTACAACCATCCCAACAAAACTCCTTTTACTGCTTTTTGCACCACTTCTGCAGTATGGTGATTCACTGGCACGGCCCAGAAACCCCATCCACTTCTGTGCTTCCATACAGATGAGGCAGGACCCCTGGAGCTCTCCATACTGGAGATTACTTCAGGTTCTCCATTATTCACAGTGTTTCAGAGGGGCCACTTTCCTTACTTAAAGGGAAATATCATGGTGGTGGTGAAACTTTGTGGAAAATGAATGAGAAATGGCCTCCAGGAGTCACTCACTGCAGGTCTGCACCTTGGCCTGATCTCCAGCATGTCTGACTCTTTCAGAAGAAACACATAGATAGCCCAAATGGGCAAAACTCGCCAGTGTGCTTGCCCTTAATTAATCCACACCACTTGGACAGCATCGCAAAAGTAGTAAGAAGAGTTCTGCTGGGGCTGTGAGGAGGAATGGAGGGAGAGGCGAGTGCCACAGCCCTGCTAAAGAGCCACACAGGCAAACTCATGAACGAAATGGGAACATGATATCCAACCCCCACCCCATCAACCCCAACGGCGACGAAATCTGCTGCCAGCCAGTACACAGTAAAGCAAGTGCTTTGCACCTTCGTGGCTAACCTTGGCGTATCGCCCTGTCAGACTCCCTTGGTGATGGAGAGCCCCCCGCCACAGAGCAGCAATGACACCAGAACAAGACATCACAAGACACAGATACATTCTCGGCACAGTCTTACATTCTCCAAAACTGGTGGAATTGATTTCTCTCTCTCTCTCACCCTTGCTCAGTCCAGCTGCAGGCGAAGGTGACATAGCTGCAATATTAATTTTACAATTTTGCAAAGCGTAATGTATCTGCTTACTTGTTAGTTCATTTAGCTAGTTTTCACTATATGGATCATGTTAGGCTTTCATGCATATAATCACTAAGGTTATAGCTTCTATGGATTAAGACATACTGAATTTCACATCTATTTGCAGATGCCTCTGTGCATATGGACATATAATATACACACACACGAAGTTACACATCTACGCACATGCATGCAAGTGTATCTGCAGAATATTTTTTGTTCCTCAGAGGAGTAATCTCTGAAAACACCTTAAAAGTACTTTTCTACAAAAAAATTATGACCATCATGACACAATTAGTTTTCCAAACGGAAATATCATTATAATGTGAAAAGAATTTCTCAATACTTGGTGGTGAACAATGAACACAGTCCTTAATTAGAGGTCATTTTAATCAAATGCTCCTAGATAAACATTAATAATTATCTTACATGTAATATATTAAGAAAATCTGCCCAGTGTGATATCAGTTTCAAGAAAAGAGGGATTCAAAGAGAATCACTGTGAGTTTGCTTTAGTCACTAGCTCATTTGAGGCAGCAGCACTTTCAATGACTCAGAGCTTGGCAAAGTACAAAAGTTTTAAGGCCCAGATTCTGTAAAGTATATAAGAACAAACTTGAAATTAAGAGTGAATTGTCTCACTGAGGCTGATGGAGAGTTTCAGGGTTGAGAAATCCTGTGGTTTAGCCATAAATCTCAGGAGATTCCATATCTGCAGCAAAGCCCAGTTTTCTACTCTATCCCACTGCAGGAGAATTCCAGTTATTCTGTCTTTTCCATTTCATCACCCCGTCTGGTGGCCTGGAAAGCTTTTGAAAGATGGCTTCAGCACATCCTCGACAAGAATATCAGGTCCTGACACTGAAGTCAGGAGAAGGTGCAATGCCACAACTGAGCCATGGACCAGGCTGGTGCCAGACAGACATCAGCAAAGTCTGCCCACGACTCAGCTCCATCCACAGCTCAGTAGACTCTGCGACTCACACAATGTGCTGCAAGTACTAGAGTCCTTTTAAGCAAGACATCCTCTAAGGGCATGGTCACATCTGTGTGCCCAACTGTTTGTCTCCTATTAATATAATAAGAGGACATAACCCTACCAAGGGGCTTTTACTAACTATCATCTTTAAAGTCAGTCTTATCAGAAAGCGGCTTCAATTTCCTGAGAGTATTTTTCTTTTCTGTTTTAGGGGGAAAGAATCTAATGTTTGGTATCATTGTGCAAATATTTTTAATTCTATGTAATTGTTGGTGAGTGAATGCTACACACTTGGGGTCAAGGCTTGTTTGTATTATTTTAATTAGATTTGGGGAGAGAAAATCCTACCAAATAAATTATGTGCCTGAAAATAAAATTCAAATATTAACAATAACTTAGAATATTTTAAAAGCTTTAAAAATTATCTATCATGTTCTGCTTTACTTTTAATTAAATGCTTAAGCCCTTCAAAGGGATTCATTAACACATCTGCAATTCAGATTAATTCGTTTTGTCACTGCTGTTTTGACAGATGGCCATATGTAGGATACGGTATTTTGCAAAGCAATCAGGCCACATGAGAAAAATTTGACAACAGATTGCGTTAATCTTTAAGGAAGTTTAATAATACATTGAAAAATAAGAAGCATATTATAAAAATATATTTTCAATAAAACAGTACAAGATGGCAGAATTGTGGTTCTCTGATAAACTACTCGGTTACTGTTTCTCTGAGTGTTTTTCATTCCTGGATCTTGGAAGCACATCAGTGTTTAAACCTCAAGGGTTTGTCCTTCTCTCTGATTCATATGTACACAACTCCCACTAGCAGCACTGAGTTACCCATAAAGAGGAGCTCAGACAGCTGAAACTCAGCACCAGCAAAGACTGCATTTGTTACCACCATTGAATGATGGGGTTTCAGACTCGACACAAAGCCGGCTACTCTCAAAAGTCTTAATCCAGCAAAGACTGTGAGTCTGGGCCAGATTGCAGCAGAGCATTTGAGCTCAGCCTTAGCCTTAAAGCAACCGAGTCCCTGTGGGTTTACAGCTTGGAAATAAGCTTCCTTGGACCAGAGCCCAAGCGCTCAGCACCTTGCAGGCATGATCCCCTCACCCCAGGGAGCTGCATGTGAAGGAACTTTAGCCCCTTAGCATTGGTTGCACGAAGTTGTAGTTCTCATCTATTGCCTCTCAACCAGAGTCTAGTCATGGTTATGGAGCCATTGCTGAGCTCTCTATTATTAATTCTAGCTTAATTTTCCTTCCTTTTTTTTATCCCCCTCTCTAAACAGGCAATGTCTGTGGCTCTCCTCCGCAGAATCCAAGTACTTCCTGACATTAAGATGCATTGGGTAAATAGAAAAAAAAATACATGCTTTTATAAAATTACAGATTCTCTGGTGCTTTCAAACTAAATTCTGCTCTACCAATAGCTTCAGTGAGGCAAGTCACTTAAGTCAAATATAGTCTTTTTCTATGAAATGCTGATGCAAAGAATACTTAAGGAAAGAAAGAATGCATTTCACCAAGTCTAGAAAATTTAAATGTTGCCTCTGTGCTTTCCATGTCTACATCGTTATTATTATTAATGTTAATAACAGTGGGATGCACTCCCAGTGAAAAAGGCAGTAGGTGGTCATTATAGATTCAGTACTTCTTAGAAACATCCTGGAGACGATGTATTCATGTAATGAATGAAACCTCTTTATATTATTATTTTTAGATGGGAAAAAAAAAATCTGTCTGGGCTAGGGCTAATGAATTCATCTTTTTGTGTCAGCTACACTTGAAAAATTGCACTATGTTCTCTTTATACTCGACAATTTCACAATTGGGATGAAATAAAACACTGAAGATGATCTAATGCTCTAAAATTCTGTCTTTTTTAGCTTCATCACATACTTCAACACAAAAGCTTGTTGCTGTTTTTCAGTCCACTTGTTGGGGATTCAAAACCCTGCCTCTCAAAAGAACATCTTAAAATCCTTCTCAGGCTTCCATATAAAATTTCAGTATAAAATTTAAGGCCATGAATCAACAAAGAGCAAGCCTTGCCTGGGCAGCAGGGAGGCAGTGGGGGGCCTCTAGGACCCACTGAATGCTCCAGTTACAGGATGCACTCACCAGCACTGGCATCAGGGGAGCATCCTCCCGCTGTCCATTAGATAGTCCTTTAGTTCTGCTCATGTCTTCATCACAAGAATGCAGAGTGAGTCACACCTAGCACCCAGAGCTCTGGACAGCACAGGAGAGGAGACACTAACCTCCGTCCCAAAGCCAAAGGGAATGGGTGCTCAAGCAAAGAAGAAAGGTGATAATACAACTGTACTGCCACCAGTCAAGGAAGGCACTGGAGTTAAACTGAACTGCAGCTGCATAAAACCCAAAGAACAGCACATGTGGAGCAGACAAACTGGAGGCCCAGGGAATGGCTTCTCCCATCCCACAGTCAGGTGCTTCATGTCAGCAGAGCTTCCTATGAGTGGACCAAGCACCGTGCAGATGGGAAGTGACTGTGAAGTGAGTCTCAGAGCGATGATTCACGTTCATAATGGAGCAGCCACCAATTGCCTGCTCTTAATGCAGACATAGGGAAAGAAACATGGTTGCTTACTGCAAGCTCCCAGGGCAGAAAAGGCACCGGGCTTCAGCTCTGAACCACCATCTCCATTTGTGAGACTGGTGAGAAGGATTAAAGGTGAAGGCATAATGAGGGAATGAGGAAGAGCTGACCACTGACCTCTAAATAAAACCACCAGTCACACTTCAGGATCAGACTGCAACAGGAGACAGGGCATTTTCAACTGCCCTTTTTCACTTAGATTGTATCTTCCCTGCTTTTCTTCACCTTTCATGAGGCACAGCAAAGCCATTTCACAAGGTAAGAGTGCAGGTTAATCCCCAGGGAATGTGTTTCACTCCAGCTTCAGGGTGGAGATTCATAGGCTCTTGGACATTACTAGTGGCACATGGTTACAAGGAGACAGAACCACATCACCCTTCTGCCATTCTGCAAAAACCCTCTATCTGTGAAACCAAGAAATCTCGGACAACACCTTCCTGGGAAGAAAATGGGACAAAAAGGTGGTAGAGAATCTCTCATGTTCAAACAGAGAGGTGTCATCTGGTAGAGATGCAGGAGATAAGGACCAAAGCGATAGAAGAAGATCAAGCCCACAACAGAAAAGCTGGACCATGGAAAGGTGAGACAGGGAAGCTGAAAGGGTGCAGCTGATCTCAATCTAGAAAAGCCCCAAGCAGAGAGGACTGTGGCACAGGGAGGGATGGGGTGTGGGAAACCAGTAGGTCAAGAGACAGTGAAAATGCCTCTGGAAGACTCTAACCACAGACAAGGATAAAACCTCTAGGAGATACCTGCAGCCAACGAGGAAAGAGGGAGGATTTAGCACATGGGGCCAGAGGTGGACGCAGAAGTGCAAGTGGCTGCCTGTGCACTTCAGGATTTCTCTGGCTCAGCCTAGGGTTTTATTGGGAAAGGCAGGCAGGAGCTACAGCTGCTAAGCTGATACTAATGACTAATTAGTATGAGTTAAACAGTTAATTAGAAATTAGCTAAGTAGCTGCAGGGGGTCAGAGGCAATGCCAGCATAGTGCCTACGGGAACCACATGAGCTGAGCAAGGGTGCTGCTGATGCCATGGGACAGCGATGGCCTCAGCCTTGTCTGCCCAGGCAGAAGGAGGAGCTCTGCCCGCAGCTCTATGGGGCGGAAGAACTACTGTCCCTTGGCTCTCTGCCCCTTTTTCATATTCCAGTGAGACACACATCCAAGTATGCCCCTGCAGCTCTCTGTAGATGAGCATGACCTGGCCCAAGAGCCGGCAGGGTCAGCGTGCCTAATCCCTGGGAAGGGAAGGAGTGCAGCACACAGAAGCTGAGACACCTACAAGCTGCGTTGCCGAGACATTCAATCTGAAGAGATGCATCTTCAGCCAAGAAGCTGTGACTCATGATTTCATTTTTCCAGGACATAAGATTTCAAAGTGATTCATTTGGTCAGGAAAAAAAAACAGTCCTACCATTTTTCATGCTGGGGTATTGTTCATTTCATACTGGTTTTACCAATTTCCAGTTAGCACAATAAAATCAAACTCCAGGTGATACTCTTTTACAGCACCAGAACTTTGAAGCTCTTTTTCCTGTGACTAAAATAACTATCGCTTTTGAAAATGAACCTAATAATCCTAACTCCTTCCTCAAGAAGCTTTTATAGATTTGATCATCTTCAGCAGTGCAATTAAAGCAAAGCCAGCATGTTTATTTTGTTTGCAAGGAAGAAACTGATTGAAAACGTATTTATAGTCTTGGAGCAGAGTCAAAGCCCTGCTGAACTATTAGCCAAGTGTGCAGATTATTAATTGCCATAAAAGCCACTCAGAATATGCATGTGATATCTGCATTGTTAAAGTGTCCACTCTGGCCAAAGTAAAATGGCTCAGCTGGATTTTCTCCTCCCCAGAGTGAGACTGGAAAGCATCTGATATGAATTTCAGCAAACTAAATATTTCCCCTCCTTACTGGAATTGTTATGTATATCAGACAACGAGTCTCAACCTCAAAAACAGACCTTAGGACCTGGATAACAAACTTGGAATTTCTCCTTCAGCTTCACGTATAGCAAGGAAAAAGAAAACTATATTTTTAAAGGGATTTTTTTTTTTAAATTAAGCTTTGGTCTAAGTGCTCTTTCCTACAGATTATCGAAATTCATTCCTCATCAGAGAGGAAAATTCATCTCTATCAACTAGATATCACTGACAGATAGCAAATTAACAAACTGAAGCCTTATATTTTTCCACATAAATCTAAAAGATTCAGTTCTTTGCAAAGAAAATATACAGAGAGCAGCTGCCAGAGCCGTAGCCTTAGCAACCACACCTGCTTCATACTCACGTCGGCTTTCATACATGCTCCTGGACTGGGCCCAGATTTTGAATGGATCTGGCTTTTTCTGCCCAGAACTGTCCGGTTGATCCGCAGCTGGCGCCTCCGCAGCGGTGTAGTCCGGCAGCACCTGTGTACTGTGAACGGGGGAAGCGGTGTGCCCGCTGCGGTGGCTGGAGACGCTGTGCTGAGAACTGTTTTGGCTGTCTTTCCTTTCAAGTGGTTGCTGTAAGGAAGAAAGCGAGTGGAAAGAGAGAGAACAGACGGTTATTGGTCTTTGAGTGGGTGTTTTCCATCAATTTTTCTCCCTTCTTTGATCAGGGTTTCTGCATGCACATAAGTAAATATATAAATCACAGTTTTGCTGCCACCAGTTAATGCAGGGTACAGTTAAATTCCCCGATGACAGATTTTGATAGGCAGACTGACAGAAAGAGATATGCAAAACAAAGTCATTTATCATAAAAAAAATATGCAGTTCTCCATGTCACACATAAAACAAATCTAAATCTCATTACAGGTTACTAGTTTCAGTGCACTTATTTTTTCCTACATTAAGGCAGAAAAACTCTACAACCATCTAACTCAGATTAACATCAGGGTCTGACTTGAGCCTGCAAGAGAAAGGCAAAACTACCAGATTTCCCTGGGAAAACGTAAAGAGTCCCTCTGAAACAGATTCAAGCACAGCCCTTACTATGAAAGATCACTTCTTGTCTGCAGTTCTCGCAACCCCCACATCACAAGTGGGTGGACAAGAGTACCACTTTCTTGTCTCTGCTTTCCAGAGCATCCACAGGCTTACAGCAGACCTTCACAAACGTGAAAACATCTATCAGCAGCATATTAAACCAGGAAAATTTTAGGTGTCCACCTAAATTCAAGGCTTACCCAAAAGCAGTATGTCAAGAGCTCTGTCTGCTCAATATTTAGCTAAGCAGGGTACATAATTCTTAACTCAAATTCACGACGGTGTGCGCAAATGAAGCACAAGTCACATTTGCATTGCTGGGATTTGTACTACTCAATATGCAGCAAAATCCTCCTTCAACAAGAGCTCCCCAAACTGTACAGCAAATGCTTTTTAATGCTCTTTTAGACGACCTTGGGTTGGCATCAAGGTCGAGCCCAATCTTCCACCTGCTCCAGCACAGGGAACTGGCATGTTCCAGAGGCTGCTGTGATGCAGAGGGCGTCTGGAAAAATAGCATCCTACAGGTTGTTTTTACAACCTCCACCATTTCCTGGCTAAAACGGCTGAGCCAGTATCCCCCGGAAAGCTCAGAGAAAAATGTAAAGCCTCCTGCTGCCAGGGGTGTCTGAACACATTGCAACAGGCATCTCTGCTTTCAGGGACTTCATAGGAAACCAAGTGGGGCTTGGGAAAAAAGCCAGCAGCAAACATAGTGCAGATCAGCACAGGGGGCTGGGGTGCACACAGGTCTGGGGACCTCCTCCTTCCCTCTGAATGCAGAACTCCAGGCAGCCAATTCTCCATCATCGCAGGGCTGAAATCAATTACGCAGCAGAAAGTCACTGTACCAAAGTGCCCTCTTCTTCAGTCTTAACAATATTTTTTCCTGGGGGTTTTTGGTCTTTTTTGTAAAAGTTGTGCATATTTTTAGGTTTACACTGAGAAAAAAAACCAACATACCAGCTCCAACTACCCAAATGACTTTGAACTTGCAGCCTTACATCTGAGCTGTTGATCCACTACCAGCATTTTTTTAAATGATATCTCGATCAACTAGAATATGAAATTGCTTTTGTCCTTTAAAGCCATTTTGAACAAAGCATACCTGCTGTGATTACTCATTGCAGACTTTCAAATACAAATATATGAACCAATTTCAAAACATTTTTCGCTTTTTAAGTGGTAAAAGAAGCTAATTCACATGCAGCCCTTCAGTTTTTAAATGAAGTAGTTTTAAAACATCTATGCTGTGGATAATCACTCCTTTGTAACTTAAAAATAATAATAATAAAAAACAAACAAACCCCCCCCACTTTACAACTCTCAGTCCAGCCACCTGGATTGTTTGTTTGGCCAAACTACTAAAATAAGTACAAGCATCCTGTGAAACTTCAAGCCAATCTCACTGGAAATTGCTGCTTTACAGACATTGGAGTACAGAGACTAAAATGTTAAGCTTTATTCAGCCCCTGGGGAAATGTTGAGGCCTCTGAAAACTTTCTGATATAAGAAGAAAAAACTTTGAGCTTCAAAAAGTTTTCTTTATGATACAAAAGGTCTAAATACCAAACCAACTACGAATCCTGTTTTGTATCTGGGTTGCAAATGAGAAGTGTCAGACTGTCTCAAGTAAAACTACCTTGAATTAAACTAGAGTCCCAGTTGCAAATACACAATTTGCAAGAAATAGGGGGAAACTTCTTCAGGGGGACAGTTGCTTTTCCAAACAGTAACTCCTTTAAAAAGCCTGAAACATCTTAGTTTAGGAGCTGACAAGGCAAACAGAGGAAAAGAACGCAACCACTGAAATAATGAATCTATGCCATTAAAGGAATTCAAGACATTGTTAATAGACTTTAACATCACCAGATGAGGTCAAAAAGGTTTGGGGCCAAACTTCTACACGTGCTGTAGCTGCTTCAGCACATCAGCAGGATGATGACTTGCAGGATCTGACCACCCTACTCTCCATGATGCTCTTGCAATGGGGACTGCTCAGATGAAGAAGTCTGTGCCTTGGTCCAAAGGTGGAGCTTTCCCAAGAGACCTGAGCTGATGATATGCCAATGGAAGGTTGGCTTCTCTATCTCATGCCTTGTTCCCTAAGATTTAGAGCTAATCCTCCTGGGTCTGGATCTGACTGTGAGGCTCTATCAGCTCCCACATGGGCAGGAAAGCGCATAAATCAGGGCCAGATGAGCACGGGGCTGTCTGGTGACAGACCTCTGCACACCCTGAGATGCTGAGCATGTTTTTCAGTGCAAAGTAAAGCAGATCATGTTGACTTCTGACAGTAGCTACAAGAGCATGGGGCACTGAACTACCTAAGTCAGCAGGAGCACCCTTGACCCTCCAGAGTCTACGATCATCTCCAGAGCTGGTGATAAGCGTAAGCAGCTTGCCAGAAATACTATCTCTCAACCAAAAGTGCTAGAAACCAAGACTACGATGGCTACCTGGAGCCCATTCAGGCAGACTGCACACTCAAATGCAAGTGATTAAAAAACCCAATCACACTGGTCCTGTATTACATCCCTGACAAAACACTTACGTGGAAAGCTAGAACTGTTTGTGCCCTACCCAAGCCCCAGGTCTGAGATGCAGTGTAGGGATGCCTGTACATTGCCAACTTCCCTATGTCCTTGCTGAAAATTTGCAGTGCTCATCCTGCAAAAAGTAGGGTGAAGAAAAGGTGCTATTGGGAAGAAGGTCTTCTCCAGCTGACCTTTCCCCACTAGTTGAAGTTAAAAGTCAGTGTGGCCTAGATTTCTGAGTGGGGCTGTGGGGGCAATTGCTGCAGAAGAGGGGGCAGCAGTGGTCAGGGTCTGGGCACAGATAAGCCTTCCAGGATTTCTTCCCTCCTCTGCACAATCCCATTTGCAGCCACGGGCACGGCATTTGCCAACCTGAAAGGCAACTTCTCCCTCAGTAGAGGGGCCGAGCGAGCCTACACTGAGAACCGCATCGTCCTCTGGTTGCAGGGAGGGAAGAAAACAGCCCAGGCGATGTGAGCTGAGGAGCTTGAGGCTGCTGTGCTTCAAAAGGAGACAGGAGAAAAACTGCTTACAAAAGTCTCCAAGTGCCTGTAAAATGCGACAGAGACTCACACGGCAGAGAGCAGTTTGTCATTCATGCTAAATGAAAGAGTAATTAAACGTTACTTTGTACAGTGACTGCTAAAATAGCTGATTGCCCATGACCCGGCTGAGAGGTGGCTGCAGGCAGAGATGGGACACTAATTGTTCGCAGCAGTTGTGTATGTCTGTGTCAGGCAGAGAGAATCCCACAGCAGAAGAGGTGACAGCAGCAGGGAGCACATCCTGCGGCACGAACGGACACCAAAGCTTTTTTGGCACAGGGTTCTCCAGGCATTAAACTGCGAGAGGGAAGAGTTGCTGTGGTTTCCTCCCACTGCATTTCAAGGTGGGGAGGAAAAAAATGGTCTCTGAAAGAAGGGATGTGTTGTATGAATGCTCAGGCTATGGAAACTACTTCTCCCCCTAACAAAAAAGGACACCAGAAGAGCCCAAAGTGTTGCCTATCCACCCAAAGTACGTGGCAAGTCTCTTGTCAGGGACAGCCTGTGGATAGGAACTGCATTTTTGGCCACAACTCAGCTATGCTGACAATGTATTTATTTATACCCGAAAGAAAAATTAGATTTTTGGAAGAGCTTAGCACTTTCTTCCCCCTGCAGTGATCCTGTCTTCTGATGATCTAGCTGCAGATTTTGTGCTCTGGAGCATTTTGAGGAAGCTGGCGCTGGCAGCGGCAGCAGAGTGAGCTGGACATGGGAATCTTTGCCCCCTTGTGGAGTATTTTGATGGAAACAAACGGGGAAAAAAAAAAAAAAAAAAAGTTTGTTTCCACTCATGTTATGGCAGGATAATCACAGGGAAAATCTCTACACTAGAGAACTCACACCCTGAAAATGTAGATCCGCAGCAAGTCAATGCCAAAATATTATCCATTTTAATCTAAAGAAGAATCGATAGGAAACTGAAAACAAACAAACAGCACAGAGAGCTGCTGTGACCATGGCCTCCATGGGGGAAAGGAGGAAGAAAGGACTTGGAAGTGCCCAGTCCCATGTACGGCTGCAAACTCTTATTTAAACTAATTTGGGTCTCCCACTTTGAAAAACTCTCCTTAAAAACTGAGAAAAAGAGCTAAGCTCATCAGATGGTACACACAGGCTGGAAAACACAGGCTAGGAACTGGGCTCAATGGAGAAAATATTCCCAGATGGTAGCACAGCCCCAGTACTAACAAGACTCTCCAAGAGGCTGAAACCTTCCTAGCCAGTCATTATCCAACAGCCTGAAGTTGGCCTTTTGGGACTATGGGATTGGGGCCAATAACTAAAAATAGGATTTGTTTGAGCAAGAGACAGTGGTTGGCGTTAAGTCGGAAGAGTATCCAGGCTCTGGGAAAGAATACGAGGTAATAAGAGAGGACTTGTCCTTTCACTGAGTGAAGCAGAGGAGGATGGAGGCCTGAAATGTCTTTCCCCTGATGCAGCAGGAAGAACAAAGAACAAGCACAAGTTAAGATCAGGCCAACTGCTCCTGGCCTGGATGCACGCTGTCCTCTAACTGCAGCTTATTTATTAATCAAGGAATGCTGGAAAACAGTCCCTCTGTATCAGGGAAAGGGGGCTGGGGAAATTGGGAGCACATTCAACCCAAGCCCCATGGCCAGACGTACAGCGCTGGGGACAGCCCGGGGGTGCACAAGTCAGCTGGCAGCACCCACATTCATCCAAGAGCTGCAAGTGTAGCAAACCATCCCTGGGAAATGAGGGGCAGGGGACAAGAGACAGCACCCCAGGCAGTGAGTGTGCCAGCAGAGCAGGGCTGGCTCTCCCCTGCCAGGACAAGAGTAAGCGGGAACCTCTGTAGCCAAAAGGGCCGAGGAGCCCTGACCCTGTGATTGAACTGAGGAAGGAAGGTGTTAAGCAATACCACTCTTTTTGACCATTGCTGTGGCCATGGAAGCTCTGGCGTGGACCTAAGTCCATCCCAGACAGCCTCAAGGAGCTTCCTCCTCTGCACAGGGCTGCTCCAAGGCACTTTGCTCCCGGTTTCCGTGCACATCACCGGTGTCTGGGAAGGAAGGAGCGGTTGTGTTGGCTTCGACAGGCTCTGCTCTGCTCCTCTGAGGAGCGGTCGGTAGTTGGTCATTAAAGCTGCCGCACAATGCGGCAGCGTAAAACATCGCTTGCTAATTGCTGATGCAAATGATCTGGTGTGCAGGCAGGGGGAATAGGAGGCTCTGCTTTTGTGAGTCCTCCTCTTTAGAGGCAACAGCACCGCCTAGGGCCGTAGTAAAAATAACTGAAGGGACCCTAAACCAAGGTGAAAGGGTTCGGGAGAGCCGTGCACAGGAATGGGACTGCTTTCTCAAGGCTGACTGGCTCGTCAAAGCAAACAGTAGGGAGAAATCTGCTATTGCAGAGCTACACCTGTTTGCAAGCAGTCTCTTTGTTCACTGAGGCAGGATTATCCTCACACGGATTTAGATGGTGCTCAGATTTTTACGCTGCATCGCTGCCAGCCAGAAAGGTGACTGACACAGCAGGATCCCGCTTCACCCGATGCCCAATGAGCATGTGGCCGAGCAGGAGCCTCCACGCTCTGAAAAACCTGAGACTCATTGATCGGGGCTGGTTTAATGACAGGAGTTGGAGTCCAGATCAAGCAGAGTGACTCCTGCTCTGACCGGGGTGGGGGGAAAAGTGCAGTCAGAGAAAGGAAGCGTGCCAGCTGCGTATGTATTTTACACACTTGCTTCTGTTTCACCGAAGGCTGAAATAACCTCAGCGTATGAGACAGAAGCCAGTGTGCAGGGTCTGACGTGCCTGCGATCTGCGAGGGAGCACACCCCACACTTCTGCCTCTCAACATTAATGCGAGCTGACAATGGTAGAGGCCTGGGCTCACGTGACTTTAATCAGCGCTGCCCTAAGCCATCAGAATCACATTAATTATTTCAGGGCTTTCTTTTTGGATGAACAGAGAAGTCGCATAAAAAAAAGCAGGAACCTTCTGCTCAGCCCTTTCAGAAACCTCTTGCCCAGGTTTGCAGGGAGGTGAGCTGCGCCCAGCTGCAGTTTTTGGCACCCACTGGGGACTGTCGGTGAAGTTTCGCACCGTCTTGCAACACAGCAAAGACCTCACACACGCTTTGCTTCCCCCCCAACACTACCAGGAGAGAGATTTTTTTTTTTCCTCCTGTCAACAGATAACTGGAAACTTTTGAGCTTTAAGCATTCCATTTCCTTTAAAAATAAAAGAATTCTTATTGTCGCATACAAATAGCACGTTAATTTCTTCCGCAATATCATGCACGGAGCTTTAATGATACTTTAGATCGTGGCTTCCATGCTATTAAGCTAACATGTCATCCAGGTTACAGCTTTACATGGAAATCAGATCAAAAGGGACAAGAAAATACTGCTCGGGTTTCTTTTTTAAAAAATAAGGAATCGCACACCTGCAGCACAACCCTGCTCAGTATGAAAATGCCTCCAGAGCAAGCACTTGGACAGCTAACTGTATTCCCCAGGAACCGTAATCATGCTCCATTCGTGCTTTGTCTCTCTCAACAAGGTGCATGCTTTCCCATTCCGTTAATAATTCAGCCAAGGCTACTCAAGAAAACTCAGGGAGTTAATGGAAAAGGTTGGTGCCTCCGAGCACCCGACAGGAATTGCTATCTGGCAAGAAGGTGGAGCCTCCCATCTACCCAAAAGGAAACAATAGCTTTTTTGGGGGGGTAAGTTAAAGGACAGAGAAGCTCATCTGTCAGGGAAAGAGGATCTGTAAACCTGAGGCTTTATTTGCAAACAAGTCTCCCTTCCGTACTGCATTCCTCTTTCATCTCCCCATGCAGCGGGAGCCGTGCAAGGTTAATAATCACGGTTGCAACAGAAAGACAACTTAAAACAATCGAGACCCACAAAGAAAACAAACCTAACTCATGCCTTTCCCCTTCAAAGCAGACAAACAGACAGAAATAGTAGCTGAAAAGTGCTTACCGACTTTGGGCTCTTCTTTGGGACCGGCAGTCCTGAAAAATGGCAACAAGGGAAAAATAAACATTAGCATCTAAAACGTTACCTTCCCTTAAAGAAAAATCCCTAGGTGTATCATCCGAACGTAGCCATCTGCAGAGTTATGTCAGCTTTCGCTCTCGCATCGGAGTTACCAGTCTGTTCATATCGAATCAAAGCACAGGGAGAGGGAGAGCGAGAGCGAGCGGGAGACGGGAGTGGGGAAGAGGGAGCAGGGAGGGGGGAGAGCTCTATCTGCATTAGCTATGCTGACTTGTGCTGCAGCAGCCGGGAGGCTGGGAGAGAAACCCACAGCCCTCAGCGCCCGTCGAAACCCAGCGCTTGGGCAGAATCTCAAATGCTCCCCTGGATTATGGGAGACTTAGCTTACAATTAAGCTGAGGCTATTTCCTTTTGACGCGATCGCCTCGGCGATTTTATCGGACCAATCGCAGCGGCGCAGGGGGAACAGGTTGATTTTTTAAAAAGTATTTCTCTAGAAATCGATTTTATTTCTTTTTTTTTTCCCAAAGGAAAATGTGCATCGGCTTGAGCCGGGAGACGCGGGCTGGGCAAAGGAAAACAAAAGCATGAGGAGGAATAAGCTTCTATCCCTAAAAATGGGAATCTTAGTGAGGGAGCACGCATTTTCCTACCTGCTTATCCTAAGTGCAAATCCTTGAAGCCAGAGATTTTATCTGTTAGTTACAATTCCAAAGAGCCCGGGCTCTAAAACAGCACTGCTAGTGTCCTGACCCTTGGGGAGATGCTGGGGAGCTTGGAGAAGGGGGGCTTAAAGACAGGTTGCAGGTGATACAAAGGAAGCAACAACCATGAGGGTACAGGAGAAGGTTTCTTCAAGGACAATTTTGCATTTTGGAGCAACCTCTTACCCGCTCGGTGATGAGTGAGAAAAATCAAGTGGGATTTCTATCAACATAGCTCAATTCCCAGCGGCAAAGGAGATGCTCGGCCGGGGATTTACCTACCACGCAGGAAAAGCTCTTTCCTGGGCATTTTGCAAACCAGCCTCTGCTGCGGGAGGAGAGGGAACTCCCCGTGTTTTGCTCCGCGTGGCACTCCAGAAAACAAACATAAACCCCACCAGAAGATTACACTCCACATTAAACGCTCGGCAATTCAGATGTTTGAAATCTGCTTTTGTCTTTAGGAAGTGATTTATGTGCCATTTATGCCGCATTATGTTTTCTACTTTATGCATTTTGTTTGTGCTAAAACCCGTGCCCTCATCTAACTTTTACACGTAGAATAAAATAAGCGATGCGAGTGAATTACAAATCTGTCTAGGAAGAAGCTCGTTTTAAGGTAATTGGGGAGATGCGAGCTCTGAATAGGGAAGATCCACAATTAAAAATGATAAACAGAGCTCACTGTGCTGCCTGTTCACAGGCTCGGGACACAAACTGTAATGAGTATTTTAAACGAAATATTTTCAGCTTTTGAGGAATATCTGTGCTCTGCACATCCCTCTGATGCATTCCCAGCCAATGGCTGATACCCCTCCAGGCATTGATTGATCAAGGGACAATGAAACATCAAAACTGTTTGAACTAAACAATCAAGACCGCAGCCTAATTTCTGCTGACGGTGACTGTGTTTGTGTAATACACTTAAAGAGGAAAGCACTAATAATGTTCATGGCAAGTCACATTTTTAACAGGCATCATTTATCACAGAGATAAACACACAGATAGAGATTCTCCCTCTCCCTCTCTCCTTCCACATGCATGCACACACGTTTACTCTCCCTTTCCAAGAGATGCTCTTTCCTATTAAATCAATAGGCAGAACGGATCCCCATGCATGCACGCACCCTTAACTGACCAGCATGAGCCAGAAAAGGTACTAAAGCAATGTAAATGTTCCCTGCAAGAAATAAAGCTGAGCAGCAGCTGGACTGTTGGGTCAAACTGTACCAGAATTCTGTTTATTGCATCGCAAGCACAAAATGTTAAAATTTACCAAGTATGAACTACTGAACAAACCTTTCCTTCAAAGTTTGGCAATATTTTTGGTTGTTCCAATTAAAAAAAAATTTTAAAAAAGGGAAACAGTTGCAAAAGAGTGAAAAACACATCAAGGCCATTGTCCAGGGGGGCCTTCAGAGACTGAAGAATCTTACAGTGTCACTGCTCTGTGCCAGACTGGGCTGCAGAAGAAGCAGCAATGGACTTTCTGCCCAAAATAAGCCACTATAGAACATGTTAACAAAAGTCAGTAGTTTTTCATGGGACAAGCTTATAGTCAGGGGAATAACCTCCCTGTACATTTTCCTGTAAAACTGTCATTTATTCATCAAATTAGGGCTTCGTTTTCAACCTCCAGTTATTGATAGCGCAGGTGTATAATACGTAGTTTTCATGCTCAGATGCTGAAATGTATGTGGTATTTAACACTGACAAACACAAAGCACCTGAATAACCCTGCCAATGCTGGGTGCACCACTAGCTTCTGGCCAAAACAACTGTCCAAGCCTTGGAACTTGGGATGAAACTATCAATTACAGCATCCACCTTTTGATTACACTAATGTGTCCCATCACTGCCCAGCTCGCTCCTCACGCCATGTCTTGCTTGGTACGCTTATCCTCCTGGCTGCCCTGCTCTTCCCAGAACCCTCACTGTGACTGTTTCGGAGATAAGTGGGCTGAGCATGGCCTTAACTCTCTGTCTCTTCAGCACTGTCCAATTTTTTAGTGGTTGGAGGAATGCATTCACATCCCCACTAAGAGAAGCCAAAGGGCTTTTTTGCTGCTCTGCCCTCCAATCCGGTAATGGAATATTAATAGTTTATACCGACTCTGCTTGCAATGCAATTCCTCTGTGATTTCATGCCTATGGACACCTCTCACTAGAACTTGAAAGGCATCTTCTAAATTTGGGGGACTTTGGAGGTGCAGGTTAGAGAAGGCAGAAGAGTCAAGCAACCCAACAGGGCTGTTGTCATCACAGAGTTAACAGTGTTTTAAAACAAATGAGCACATCTGGTAAACAATGTCAATATGACCTAAAACCCCTTGAATGGGCTCATTGTAGCTACTTACTAAATGTGCCTGGAATTAAATTAATTAGAAAACACAAATTACTCCCCTCTAAATAACAATGTAATAAAGCAACTGCTTAATGAAAAATATCAGTGATCAGTGAGCAATCCACAAGCACAAAAAAGGGATTGTAATCAAACTAAATTCACAGAGTCATCAGCAAGGCAAGAAAGGCTTCATACAAGGTTAGTCAAAAATGAGTCAGATGCAGGGATCTAAATTAAACTAATTATCACAGAGATTATTACATTTATCTTAACAAAAACCTCTCTCTTTTCTCCCCAGTACTCCCTAAAGCTCTATGTACAGCTGGCTGCATCCATCTGCTCAACTACATTTTGTAACATAGGGGAAAAAATGCAAATCATTAAGCAAGTTTTGTACCATGACTTCAGCACTCTTAATGCCATTCCCCATCAGCTGTGGTATTTCTGTTGCATGACACCGTATCAGCAAGAGTGATGTGGTCCATGAAGTAAGGCTGCAACCCAGCTTATTAATATTATTTGGCTTGTTTTCATTTTTGGAAGTGGGAAGCTTTCCCTAAGCCTACCTGTGATGAGTTCATGGAAGACCCCATGGGACAAAACTGTGACCCTGAATTTTTGACATGCAGTGGTCCTTCATTTTTATAGGAACATTTCCTCTAATCTTTTGTCTTCATGCAACCACCAAAGTAACACAAGAAGACCACAACACATGGTGAATTCTATTTTACTGAGGATACAGAGAACACGGCTATAAATCCGTACCACAGCCTGGGCCTGATGCTGCTGAGAGCTCAGAAGGCCACAAATGCTCAAAAGTTACCTAGATGAACACAAGGTACATCATGACTTGTTTCACCACCCCACCTTTTAAAGACAGTGTATCAAAATAATCAGAAGTTGAATCTTAAGGAAGACCAGTCTATAGGCATCACAGGAGTAATCCAGTCAACCCACCTGAACATAGAATCACAGAGCATCAGGAGTTGGAAGGGACCTCAAAAGATCATCTAGTCCAATGCCCCTGCCAGAACAGGATCACCTAGACTAAATCACATAGCAATGTACCCTGGTGGGTTTTGAATGTCTCCAGAGAAGGAGACCCCACAACCCCTCTGGGCAGCCTGTCCCAGGGCTCTGCCACCCTCACCGTGAAAAAGTTCCTCCTTATATTCACATATGAAGGTGTGAGAACACTGCTCCCCCCTGCTAAAAGCAATAAATAAAGAAAAAAGATATAGTTCAATGGGATTTCACCTGAAGTTGGAACAATTCAGCCCAAGTGTGCGCAACCTACCCATAGGAAAAAGTGCTTGAAATTGCAAAGAGCCAGCCTAGAAGCTAGGCTATCATCTTGCTGCCAGTAACACCTATGGTCACTGCTCAAGGGTTTTCAGCTTTGGGATGTTTTTGCACATGAAAAAAAAACAAACAATAACTGCCTAGATCTTTACTACTCATTATTGTTTAACATTTCTAATCTGGACATGCATAGAGTCACAGAATCCCAGACCAATTTGAGGGGAAAGGGACCTCAAAGCCCACCCAGTCCCATCCCCTACCTTGGGCAGGGACACTCTCCACTAGCCCAGAGTGCCCAAAGCCCCATCCAACCTGGCCTTGTATGCCAGGAAAGGAGGGCATCCACAGCTTCTCTGGGCTATAACCAACAGCAAAAACAAACAACAACAAAAATAAAAAAACCCCGAAACCCTGTAGATGAGCCTAAGTGAAAAGGTCATGCATTAGGTTTCATCATTGCAGCCCAGAATGCACAACTGCTGAAAATTAGTTGGAGATGAGTAAAAACACAGGAAAAGAAACATTTCAGACTGTGTCACAAGGTTAACATTTACACAGAAAATGTCCATGCCTGGAAAAAGACCCAACCCAACAAGCATTCTGAAGAGTGCTGCTTCCCCCGTGCTGGAGGAAAACCAAAGGCTGTATCAAAGAAAAGACATTGAAGAATGAGGGGTAAAGTACTGGAGTCAGGGGGTACACAACCAGGCACTGCACATTGATCGCTGCTTTCTGCGTGCAAAACAAGGAACTTTAAATAATTAATGCTAATGGCCATTAGTGCTGCAGGGGAGGCAGGGGACAGGAGGTTGGTGGTGACAAAGCAGTCCCCTTGCTTCTGTATAATCCATTGCCAAAGAATTTCTAATAGAGGACAAATACTATCTAAAAAAATAGATGGAACTTGATCTTTTCCAGACTGGAGAAAGAACAAGAAAACATACCAGAATAATCTGCAGCAAGAGAAGTCAAGTCTATACAGGCGTGAGGAGCACCATCAAGAAGATGACCCCTACCTTGTCCCTGCCCAACTTTTCTGCTCGTCATCATGATCTGCATAACTACAGTGTCACTGCACTTGCAAAAAAAAAAAATTAGCTATGCAACCCAAGCTTTAATTGGGAGAGTAATTTACACTGCAGAAATATAGCCCTGCCATAAATAAAGTTTGGTAACTACCAAACAAAGTGAAAAATGCCACGTTTGTAATGCTAATGCTACGAACAGGATGTTTTTGAGAGACCATCTCGGGCATTATTAACCCACTGGCACTGGTGAAAAACATAATGAGGCACAGTATATCATTGCCATTAACAGGAATTTCAGTTCTGGATGCTCTAAAGATGTTAAATTGTACTAGTCTCAATTACTCATTTTTGGTCAGGATGCTAAATAACTCCTCCTAATTGAAGTCTCGGTCATATTTTCAGCATCTCAAACCAGAATTGATTTTAGAAGTGAAGATGATACAGGCTAATAAAATGCTATTTAATTACTATAAAAATGTAACATTAGCTATGTAGTAAGATACATATGAAAATGCCAAGACAGTAAGATAATGACGAGACTGAGAATTAGTGACAATTACCCATCTAACCTACGGTTGAGAGTGTATTTTTATTTTGAAGCTCATTTAATGAAGAGTTCTTCCTAAAGCTCAAGCTGTTGGGAGTCATACGCTTAGTTTAAAATCTCTGTTAATATTTAAACAAATATGTACATAGGCATTCAATTTCTGAAACCTCATGAATGGCAAATGCCACGATTGAGAAGTAATTAGAAACCTCCATGTTCTTTTTGAATGTGTACATATGTTGTGGGGTTTTTTCATATACAAAAGCATACATGTGTGGATGTCCCTGAAGGTAGCTGCCCACAGAACCCACAACTTGCAAGGTTTCTTTCTAAAGCACAACTCATAATTTCTTGGGTATGCAGCAATTTTGAAGACATCCAGCCCCAAACCCCCTCTTCTCAGCTGGCCACCCCGAGGCACGGCCATGTGGGCGCCCCAGGGCAGCAGCACCTCAAGGCCAATCCCATGTGTCACTCCAGGCTCAGCACTGGGGAGACTAGTAGTGGAGAAACCGTATTTTGTTATTGTCACATCTATATTTATGCTCCTCAGTGAATGCGTTTGTCTTCAGACTTCTCACAGCACCGTTACAAGGTGTAAATCCACACGCTCAAACCTGTGTGGCTTATGGCAGAGTCTCGTATTTCATATTTGAGAGCAGCCGGCGCAAAGGGGATGCCTACAAAAAGGGCCCTCTTGGCATTAGTTTGATGTTGCTATTAATAAATAACATCCCTTAATAACAAGCTAATATTTATGGAATGCTTAGCCAGATTCAGCCCCGAGGGCTGCACATGCACACATGGCATACTAAGGCAGAAAATCTTTACTAGAGGACAATGGATTTACAGATGTTTTCACAAAACCTGACTTTATTTGATTTTAAAGACAGTTTTCTATAAAAATAAATCAGTAACTCAATATTACTTCCAAGTATGGAACTGCACATGTCTGAAACTAACCATTAAGGAGCAGGACAGAGTCAAAATTTCTGGGTCCTGATATCCACCCACCACAACCTCACCTACATTACCTTCATGTACCCCCAACAACATAACCCTGACCTGTCCCAGCATTCTCAGCTCTGTTATCTTCCTGAAGCTCAGTCTCCTCTACCAAATCTGTCTGGTCTACAAGCCCTGCCAGCTCCCTAAGTCCAACTCATGGGACACTGTAGGTCATCTGACATGAAAGACACTGCTTTAACAGGGTCTGTAGAGCTGGTACAGTCTTAACTACTATCACCATCAGAAAAATAAGTCCACCTGTCCAAGAGAAAAAACATCCAAAACTCCATGAAAATAAATAAACATAAAATCCCAATGCAGAATGGGGAAAAAATTAAATAGAGAACAGAGACTTAGAGACATGAGGATACACATTCAAAACCAATCAGTCTCAGAACAAAACCACTGACTAGTCCATTACAAAGCCATCCTTCTTCCTCAGTTTTGCCCACCTGCTATTGCTTTTAATGACTCTCCAAATGTATTTAATTACAGCAATAAACAAAGACCTTTCCTGGATTTCTGATACCTCATTAAATCTGTTGTGACTGGTTATTATAATGCCAAATCAGGCCAGCAGCCACTGCACCTACCTGCAACGTGGCTGATAAATCCTCATTATTTATAAGTATATGCACACTAAAATGCCACCCAGGCAGCATGTAAGGGCTGGAGGAGAAACTGGGTGGAATAAAACCCACCTTGCTGCACAGCTCCAAGTCTGCTCCATTTCCCCGCTGTGCAAATCCCGATGAAGATGTGGGAGGCACATCTCCAGCTAAATCTGCCAAATCTAGTGCCTAGTATTAGGTTCTGCTGTGCCACCTTGTGTTACATCACATCACATTTGATATAAAACAACACTGTGTGGGTTTGAGTTGCTCCACTTATACCACTTCAGCATTTAATACCGAAACCAAATCAAAACACAAGATGGGGGGTGGGGAAGAAGCCAACTTTCAAAATCTAAAGTTAGGGAGGAAAAAAAGCCTTTAGGGAGAATTTCAGAGCTCTCATCTTCCATTTGCTAAGCAACCTCCTGTTTTGTTCTCATCTAAGAGCCTACTGCTTTCCGCAAGATAAGGTGGTTCATGCAATAAAACATCCTGATGGGAAGATTTCAGATGTTTTTTTCTTCTAGCATTGAGCAAATGCTTTGGTTTTCTTCAAGATTTTAAAGCCGATCGTGGATCCCCTGCTGCAGAAAGGCAGCTGCACACATGGCACACACACACCACCACAGCACGCAAGATTACGCAAAACTGAAATTATTCCATTATTCCAAATAGGTTAATTGTTCACCTCCTTAATAATTAAAGTACAGGTTTCCTCCTGGCGTTAAAGGACGCTTCCTGAAGTATCTCAGAACTTTAGGAAATGATCTCAGCCCTTGAAATTAAGGCAAAATGGGTAACAAAATGCCAAGCAATGAATCAGCAACTGTTCCATCCTACTTTACCCTTCGACGCGACTCTGGAGCTCGGATGACACATATATCTGGGGGACACAAGCTACAGTATAGATAGGCCACACTGCCACAGAAATGCAGGGCAACTGATGTAAAGATAATGCTGACCCAAAAAGCAGATTTTGCAGGCATCTCTTCATTTGCTTACTCATTTCTAGAGGAGAATCAGTGCAAATGGAGTTAATGAAGGGTAGCTGAGGGGAAAACACTTGTGCCCCAAATGACTAATAGATTAATGCCAGCACTTTTCACGCATCACACCAGTAAGAGCTGGGAATTCTGCAGGCGATTAGAATGTCCACACGCCAGCGATGCCAATTCTCCTTCTTTTTTAATCAGAACTGCAATATTATAAAGCTGTTGGGTTTGGAGTCAGGTGCTTGATTGACAATGTGCATTATTTGGAGTTTCTTAGTCTCCCAGGGTTTAGAAGAGGCAATTGGGTATGAATACTCGAGGCTTGAAATAAAAAGACAGAAAGAACTCCAATGTGGTGTTTTTACATCAGGAACTTCAGGAGCTTAACGTAGGATTTTTAGGCACTTGAGCTTTTTGAGGTTGATATCTGAATTTGTCACTTACTATTTCAACCGGATGTCTTGCATTGAGAAACTCCAGCATGACCTGGTAAGGCTAATTAATTAGTTCCTGCAAATGCACCATTTGTATGAATATTAGTAACGCGCATCAAGCTATTTGGTGTCTGAACAAGCTACTGACAATTACACTTTGTGGCTGCAGGCATATGTAAGGATCTAAAACCTTGGTGAAACCCTGCTGCCTCCTGGAGTCTAATGGGAGCCTTGCCATGGACTTGAGCAGCACCAAAATTTCCCCCTTCATCTTTTTGGTAAGCACAGTTTTCCCCACCCCTACAAATTCAGACCATCAAACGGCTAATGTCACTAAGATTAACACCTGTAAAACACTTTGAAGGAGAAAAACACTGTGTAATCCCAAAATATTACATTATTTATAAGACGACCTGATTTTAAATGTTAAATTCGGCTTATTTTTATCACAAAGAGAAAACAAGTTCCTGCTAGCTTGCTTTACAAAACCAATTACCAGTGATCAGTGTATGGTGATGCATAACAATACACAGCATTGCCCCAAAAAAGGCGTTATCTACGCTGCGGGGCTGTTCAGAGGAAAATTAACTTGCACAGTGGATTGAAATACATGCACATAAGCAATTCTAATAAGGGGTATGAACTTCAAACTTCTTATTAAAAATAGCAAAATATGTAACATTTCCTTTATTTCATCTCCTCCTGACATCATCTGATTTTTCTACCTGCTCCCTGATATACCAGTCCCTCATCAGGATAAGGCTGCAAGAGAATAGTAAATGTGACATCAAACTTGCTTTTAAAGTCTCATCAGCTTTTCTGGCCTTGTTAGAATATAGTTCCACTTAACAGAAAGAAGAGAACAGCAAAGAGTGACTTGGCGGTTTGGGAAATAAAAAAGATGGAACTATTCCCACCCAAAGGTTCTCCCAGGTCTGCTCCTTCCCTGCACATAACTCACAGAACTGAGGCAGTTTGTGTTAAAACTGTATGGAGCAAGGTCTCTTTATTCAGATTGCCTGCTTTCAGAAAAAGGAGAGGTAACTGCACAAAACATTTAAAAAAAACCCCATTAATTTAATAATTTTTAATGCATTTTTTCAACCATCTTAAAAATTTTACTGATGTGATTCCGCTGTTCCCAGGCAACCAAATACAGATTTTTAAATGCCCAGTAAGATTCTCTATTTAATCAGGGAATCTGTAACTCTGGAATTACAAAGTAACAACCCTGGAATACAAAGTAAGGAATTTGAAAAATAAATCTTGGCGTTATGCATGAATTTCTTTGAGCATACTATGAATTCTGATTTTTAAAATAAAATTTATGAACTAATGAGGGTTGCTTATAAGCTATCAAAAATATCCCCCCCCACTTGTTATTTCTAGATAGCACTATTGCCACTACAGTATCAGGTATTTTTCAGTGTACTGCTAAAAATAACCTATACTGGAGCTACAAATTGTTGAAATTCAAGAAGCAGGTTTGATGGGAGATACCTGAGCAGAAGGTACTGGGAGCTTTGGGAGCTGGTGGTCATTGACAGAAGAGGTGACTTGAAATTTGATTTTCAAAAAAATGCAGATGTCAGTCGAGCACAGCGTATGGCACAGAGGAATTAGATCTGCTCCTGTTTCAGCTCAGGGAAGAAGCTGCCACAATGTGGTGGGCTGGGGAGCAGAGCAAGAAAACTAAGCATAAAGGTGGCATGTGAGATGATCTGTACCAGCAGCTCTGTGCTCAAAGGATTTCCACCAGAGTTCCTAGGGATCCAAGCATGGGACAAAGACCCCAGTATAATGCCCTGCTCCCTCTGTACTAGGAACTGAAAATGCTGCTGGAAATGCTGACCTTTTCTTCCTTTTCTAGAAGCTTTGGCACAGGCAGACACGCTCTGTGGTAACGGTCATATGATTCCCAGGTTGTGATTTTTGTCTTAAATGCAGTTTGGACTCACTTTTCCTCTACTTCAGCAGCTGCTAAGGCAGTTTGAAATTTTCTGGCAGCTAGATGCTCAGTGGCATGACTTTCAACTCGCTCTTCACTGCGAGCCTAAAGGGCAAACAGAAGTGAGTGGCTTGTTCAAAAGAGTTCAAGTTTGTACTGAATAGCTGATTGCAGCTCTAATTACCATGGTTTTACATCATTAGGGATAGCAACTGAAAAGGAGCTCTAATTCCAGCACTGTGAGATCTTTTTTTTTTCCTGTTTGGCTCTTACCACTAAATGATCCATTTCCAACACTTCTGGTAAGGACAGTAAGGGAACATTCATTTCTATGAGGGGCGATGAGCTCAATAAATGAGTACAAAGACAGTACTTTTGTGCAGAAAATTCAGACTGATAGGTCTTTGCAGTGGAGGCAGAAAGGAGCAGTGAGATGTCCAGCAGCTGTAATGGATTTCACTCAGATATTTATTTAACACTCAATGCCATTGCTCTTTTATGCCTAAGCATCATATTTTGACACTTTAGATCTCAAAGAGCAATCTGATTTCAATCATACTGTTATAATGCGCTTGCAATTATAAGTTGTTAAGATATATTGTTTTTAAAGTTCTCCCACTGTGTCTAAAGGATCTTGTAACTCTTTCTACCCTAGCTTCAGGGAGCCTGGTGCTGCAGGAAACAGTGCAGAGAAAAAGATGCATGTTTTTCTATTACTATGCTATGTTTCAATGGCATGGGCAGAAGACAGAGAGATGTCCTTCCATTTTAGGCTACAGAAAGCGCCTTCAAGTCCAGAGCAGCTGACTCTAGCACGCATTTTCAGCACACAGAGGAGTTAACTCCTCTCCGTGGGAATCAGTGGAGGTTAATAGCCTCCACATGCCAAGAGCATCACCAGAACAGCAAATGAAGGTCCATCCAGCTGAAGAGCCTAAGCACCTTCCACTCATTTGGATTCAGAGAATTTACTATGGACTTTGCTTTTAGACTGAGGTGAGCACTCAGGTGCCACGGACAGGCATTTAGAGAAGTAGATGTTGCATAGGTACTTTTTTCCATAACATACATTAAGTTTTGAAACTCCAGCATATATATGGTATAACTGATTTCCAGACTGATTTCCATTCCCAAGCTTAATGTTAATTTGGCAGTAGGGAAAGGTATTAGAAACTCTACTGATTTGCACGTGGCATATGAGTGATCTGAAGCCAAGTGGGAACTCATCTTCAAGGGGATTACGTAGATCAGGCTCAAGGTTTATGCTATTTTCAATGTTCTGGTGAATAAAGATGCTGGTGAGCATTAACTATGAAAGCTCTGAAGGGAAACTGTCCATTCAAACCCTCACAAAAACTGCTCAGCTTAATTCCTGTAACAAAACACAAACCAATCACAGTATCTTTGGATGACCTGAAGACTGACCTAAAAAAATAAGGGGGGGGGGAATGGGGGAAATAAAGAAGAATAATCCCATTTACTCTAACACAAAATACATCAATAAGACACACAAACATGCTCACTGAAACAAATGTTAGACCTTAGTGATCTCCAAAAATACAGCACAGTATTTCTGTGGAATAACTTGTTCTGAAACAGCCCCCAACCTGTCCCAGCAGACACACCACTCCCAGGAAAAAAAATCACTCGGGGAGCAGGGAAATTATTCTGACAAAATGTTGCTTTTATTATGAACAGAATTTGTGCAGAATGGAGAGGTATTTGAGAGTTGCTTATTTCAGTTGATTACTGTGCGTAGACAAGACTTCAATAACAAATGGATTTCAAGTGGCAAATATTATTACCTTCTTCGCCCTTTTTTTTTTTTTTAGGAGAAAAGTACTTCATGTACTTTGTAGATACAAGGTCAAAAGAACCTTTCCAGCCACAAGTATTCAAAATCAAGGCGTGCCTTTTGTGGCCTTATTAACAATAATCCTTTAAAATAACCGAAACATGCAATCACATTGTACAACACAGGGACAAACCCATATGCTTAATTCTGCATTTTGAAACCAGCAGCACTGGTTTACTTTTGGGTGCTCAGCCCTGGAATGCCCCTGCTGGGTTACCAAGCATCTTCTCTGTTGTTGCAGGCACCATGTCATATCCCCTGCAAATGCACTGACTTCACCTTTAGCCAGCAAAGGCTTTGTGCCTCCTCCAGTTTGACTTACAGGCTCTAATGGTTTGGTGCTGCTTTCTTATTTACAGTTTAAATTGCCCATGGCCCAACAACACCCGGTTGTTCTTCAGCCAAGACCTCTCTTTGGCTTAATTATCTCCTGTGTCTCCTACCTAATAGTTAGGGACCATAATTCTGTCCTCTCTGTCCATTCATTTCACTAAGCTAAAGCAGCTTTTCTGTTCTGGCCTTGCACGCACCCAGTTAGCTCCTCCACACCCGCCTCCGCTCCAGTTCAGCCCCAGCCCCTCACGCACGGAGGCCCAAACCGTGCGGTATGGCCAGTGAGTTTTACCCAGCACCACACGTAGGCGAAACAGGGAGGCCAGAGCAATAATAAGGCCTAGAGAGGGGAGGAGGAAGGGGGAAATGAAAAATTAACTCAGAACATAGATAAGGCAAGTTTTCGACGGGGCCTCCGGAAAGCACGATCTCAACGACCCAACGCTGTCCTCTTCTCAATGCATCTATCCCCACCCCAATTTTGTATGACTCCGCAAAGGACTTTCAGATGACACATGAGCCTTGAGCACAGAGGGGACATTTCAGCTTCATCCTTCCTGAAACCGCTCTTCTGTTCCTCACTCAAAGGCCACGGCAGGACTCGCCCGCTCCCATGAGCCAGTGCTTCAGCTGAATACACCTCACAGGAACCGTTCTACAGGCTGCTCCCTGCAGCTCTGGGTTTGCATTTTAACAATTAAACCTCTTGGTTGGGAATGCACCAGTAGCTTGGAGCAGGCAGAGCTTTTCCTGTATATTACACATCTCTTTCTGATATTTTTCTGCGTGATTAGTAATCACTTCTGACAAATCCTTTCGACAGCTCTGCACACCGGCCTTAGTGTTGCAGGGATGCTTCATGAAAAGCCTGCCTGAATGCAAATGTTAGGCTAATGCAAGGATGCCTGACAGCATCTGAGCATTTTCTTCACTGGACACCAGAGGGAGGAGGAGGAAAGGACAACTGACAGTGAAGCTAAGGAAGAACTGCTTCAAGAGCCCTGAAGGAGCTCATCACTTGGGAACTAAATACATTTCTGTAGTCAGACCAAAATAAATATCTGTACCTTGTCTGGAGATGGTACTTCTGATAAAAGACTTGACAGGGTGACAGGAGGCAAAGTTAAGGAACAAGGGACCCACGTGCAGCAGCACTGAGGGAGGGCTGGGCGTGTTACAGCAAGCTGCATCTCGCCCCATCCTTGGAAGTGTTCAAGGCCAGGCTGGATGTGGCTTTGGGTCACCTGTCACAGTGAAGGGGTCCCTGCCCATGAGGGGGGTGGAACTAGATGATCTTTGAGGTCCCTTCCAACCCAGAGCATTCTATGATTCTATGAAACCTGACTGGTTTTGATTCTATTGCTGCCCGTAATCTGCTTGGCCTCTGAGCCACAACCATTCAGTCCAGCTTTCTTCTGGATGTGAAGAAAAACGTGTTTCTGTGTTTCAGTGATTAACTGTGGATCCAGGGCCACCATAGTTACCGAGTCCCGTACCACGAGAGCATGAAATTTGGAACTGCAAGTGCTCTATGCTCAGATGGAAAAGTCAGGACCTTGAAGGAGGGAGGGAGGCAGTTCAAGGAGATTGATATGGTATCTATGAAGGAAGGTGATAGCAAATGCTCAACATGTGGTTAGTATCTCGATTAAATAAAAGAAGAGAGAGATTCAGCAAGATTACCAGGGAGCTATTTACTATCTTATTAAAACTATGTTTTTATTTCCTCATCAAATCTTTTCATTATGCCTTCAAGGCATAGGGAGGATTATTAAATGTCAGCCACAATTCAAATAATTAATGTATGGTGTTACCAGATATATATGCGCTCTCTAGGAGGATTAATAATAGCTGCTATTTTTCTTCCAACCATATTTTCTCCATAGTACATATATTAATCATGAGAATGCAGTGCATTTTTTAAACCTCTCTAGTATTGAAAGTCTTTAAGGAACTCACACTTTGAACACTGGAGAATTCTTAATCTAGTCTCTTCTCTAGCTTTTAATTTACTATCAAAATACAAAAAACACAGTAAACACTTGAAAAGGAAGGCATATAAGAAAGGCAGTGCTTTCTCCAGAGCTACTATTAATGGCAGAATCAGTGTCCTCAATTCCTTCAAACAGGTCTTTAAAAACAAACCAGAGTTGCCAATTCAGAAAGTGGCTTGTCCCCCCTTAAAACAGACTGCCTTTTGTTGCCAACTAATCAAAGCACTTTAGAAAAGGCATCAGAAAAGTACTTTTATATCAAACTCTCCTCCCAGGGCTGTCTGGGGGGCTGCGTTCAGCACCTACTTGTCAGCTTAACTCTTGTCCCTGCAGCATGCTTATCCCTGCAAGGTGCTGAGCACCAACACGCTCCTTCCTAGAAAGCACTGCATGGGGAAGGGAGCGCAGTGGGGCCCAGGTCTTTGCCCGTCTCCGATCCATGCTGCAGATGCCAGGGCAGAAGGAGGGAGAGCTGACCCCTCTGCTCTCGGCTTTGCTTTTAACAGCTAACATGGACTTTCCCTGCAAGCTTGACACTAACTCCTCCAGTAATTTTAATCCACGGACTAAAAGCGTGCTATGGAGGTGTGGTGTGCTACCTCAGATTGCTTTACACTCACTATGTGTAGGGAAAGAGCTCATGTGGATGGACTGACCCCATGTACAAGTCACTCACCGTCCACGCTCCCATGTGGGATGCATATATACCGTCTGTAGGGAGCTTTTGTACTGCTGATGGCCTCTGGGGAGTGCAAGCAATAGTGAGCTCAGCTCCCTGTTTTGCGGCAGATGAGCATGTCTAGAAGTAACATTTCAACTGCTTACTACTTGGAGAAGTTTAAATTCTCTCCTCCACTCCCAAATGTATCCCAAGTGTAACCCTTCAACAGTGAACAGTCATTAGAGATCTGATTTTGAAGACTGCAAAGCACAGAACATATTACCAGCTTCTTCCATCTCCCAAAACAGCTCAACAAATGTCCACGTTCTATTTGAAATAATTAAGTCTCATGAGCATGAGGATCAGGGTTTGTTATGTAAGTAAAGGTGTAACCACGTGTACCCATATCACCCTTTTGTCCACGACCAGAAGATGCGTGCAGCGCATGTGCGTGTGGGAACTACATGCACATTCCTCCCACTGCAGCATCAAAAAGTCATTTAACCATCTATATGATGTGACAACTGCCAACGTGGGGCAGTTCCTACACCTTAGGACATAAGCCATTTCTACAGAGAAGATGAGGAGAGCAGGTCTTTTAAAATTTCAAGAAGAAATGTTCTAAAGCAGTTTTTGAAGACTTACCTCCTCGCTGCACCAGCAACGTGACTTCGCTTCCCTTAGGACATTCAATCAGCATATCCACCACCTGGTTGTGAGTGAGACTCTGCACATTCTTCTTGTTGACTTCGACTATAAGGTCACCCTCCTTCAGGCCGCGGCACCGCGGGCTGTCCACAATTTGTTTCACTCTTTGGCCGCCCCCACCGGGACTGTCTGCTATAGTAAACCCAAAGCCCATAGGCCCTTTCACTATATGCACGGTTATGAGTTCAGGCTGTGTTGCTATTGAAGATGCCAAAGAGACTGTGTCGTTGGGGTAACCATGGGGTCCATTGGAGGAGACCTCAACTGGGCTGCTGGGTCTCACTTCCTTTGTGCCATTTACTTTCCCTGTTTTACTACTGTGGCTCGCTGGGGAGTCATAATTTTCCTGCCCGTTCACAATGATTGGCTCTTTGTCCAGAATTGCCACAGACGTCACCAGGCTTGTGTTGGGATCATCAGGATCGAAGGGCAGGGGGTAGCCTCGGCACAGTTCGAGGTCCACGCTGGCACCGATGGGAATGGACTGGAAGATTTTCACAACTTGAGCGTGAGTGTGCCCCAGCACACAGGTATCGTTCACGCTGACTATGACGTCCCCTGTAGAGGATACAGACAGATACACCAACCATGTATGTTTTGTGCATCCTGGGAGGGTGAAGAGCCTTCAAGCTCATCCCCAGCCACCACAGGTACCATTACAAACAGCATCATTTAAGTACCTGTGCAAGGAAAAGGAGCAGTGACACTTAGGAAGGCAAGAAGTATCTGTACTCGATGGATTCATTCCTGAAAGGCTTGATGTACACAAACATTTTCTGAGGTGAAAATGGAATCGGCTCATGAAAAAATTTAATAAATTCCAGTGACAATATATGGCCCATTTAACAGCTACTTTGAAGCCCAGCTCTCAGTGTTACACACTGCGCTACACTGACATACGATAGAAACAAACCTGAGAGCACACGAGAGCTCTAACAGAAGGCTCTCAGATACCAACTGCTCAAACGTATTGCCCCGTGTCACATCTTAGGCATGCTTCGGCCTGAAATCTAGGTATTAATTAAGTTCTGATTCATTTTTTAACACTAGGGCTACAACAGAAGGATGTTTAATGTTGTGATACTCCATCTGCAAGTGAGGAGTTGTGACCTCAGGTGAATCCTAAACAGGATTTCATCACACTGGGCTTCATCTCTGGCACAACAAATAGGCCTTTGGCATCTCCAAGCAAGGAAATGCAAACCGGACCACTCCTACACTCATGCCCTGGGAGCAGCATGGCAGATACACAAGCATGGAGTGATGCAGCCCTACAAAAACACAGCATCCACTGCCACAGGGGAGCAGTAACCTGCAGCCTGATGTGGATCCCACAACTGCTGGCTCCTCTCCGCAGGAGCTGGCAGAGCCCCAACTGGATATTTTAACACCTGAGGTGAAACTCCAGCACACAAAGTGCCTTGCTGTAAGATTTTGAACATACTCCTCAATGTATCTCACTTCCCTGCTTGCTGATGTGAAACCTAAATGCCTTTTCCCAAAAAGGGGATAAGGACTACAGTCCTTTATGAACTGCACATAAAACCAGCTGTAAAAATGTAAACCAAAGTGGTGGCGGTGATTTTGATTTAAAGCATCGATACCTGTTTCCATTTTGCCATCCAGCGCTGCGGGGCCATCAAGCACCAAACTTTTGATTTGAAGAAATTCATCCGGCTCATCTCCTCCAACAACGGTGAAGCCAAAACCCCTGCTGCTTTTCCTTAGCTTGGTGTGGATGAACTTCCCTTTCAACTCAGAAGGGTTTCGTGTAAAAAAAGGTTTTCCTGTGTAGGAAGTTTGGAAAAACTATAAACAGGCAGGCAAGAGCATTTGATCTGTTCTTCCTCTGCCCCTCCCCACCCTAACAAGTACACAGACAAACAGCGGTGTGCTGGGACGGGACTGAACTTCATGCCAGCATCCTCTCACCTCATCGCACTCCACCTGTCTCCTTGGATCCAGCCATGCAGTAAAAAGAGTGAGCAAAACACCCCTAGTACCTGGTGCTTCGTTAGCTGCAGTTGTGCACACCAAAGCCTCAAGGCTACAGAGGGGAAAACACGTTGGTTTAAGGAACTGCATATATTAAAGCTGGCAATGCTGGCTTAGATATGTGTCTTATCTTGGTCCTGAAGTGCTTATATCCATCCCAGGAAGGATGAGACAGGGGCAGCACAAATACCTCCTGACAGGAGGAATCTGCAGCAAGAGTTTCTGCTGGAAGGAGATTCATTACAATGTTCAGCACTTGGCATTCTCCCAACCCACCAAGCAAAAAGCAACTTCTGAGCTCTGGCAAAACCTTTTAGTGTAAATTCCCCACCCCACCATCACTATCACCCTGTGACCTCCTCTGGTGAAAAAGAGGAGGACGCTGATGTTGTTCTTCAGACAGTGTTTGAAATCTTTTCTCTTTCCTTGCCTGCTGTGGATGAAACACTGCAGGACGTGAAGTACAGATCAAAGAGCAGCCCCATCCGGGGTGGCTGTGCTAGAGGGCTGTTAATGCTCTCTGGGAGCACAGTTAAGAGGGAACGAGGTGCCTTAAAGACAAAAGCGCATCCTTGCAAAGCATGTTGCACAGGCTTGGAAAGGGAATCATGCTCGCTGTACTTCACAGTGCCAACACTAAACACCTTTGCACTTTTAATTGTTTTTAATGCTTAGAGGGGAAAAGACTATTCCACTAAGCCCTCTGGTGACAGCTCCAGGATCAGCAGTGTACTTTCAAAAACCTCGGCAGCATTGCCATGGGCCTGTGTTCAGAAAGGAGACCTTGAGGGAGAGTGAGGGGATTTGAGACTTGTAAGCCTTTGACTAGGGGAAGAAGGAAGAAAAAAAAAGTATATTTGAAGATTATTTATGAGGGGGCAGTGTGAGGACTTGCAGTCTTCTGCCTTTGTAGGGCAGCAGAGGAACAGAGTAATCTCATGTACCATAGGCAGATGCTCTGCTCAGCCCCCACAATGCAAAAAAGTCCCAGCTATCAAAGTGTAACTCTGTGTCTCAGGTACCCAACATGGCTGAGAGGCAGTGTGCAGCACGGCTTGGTCCTCTGCTGATTTCTAGTTAAAAAGACAAGCAGAACAAGCACACCTTGCTGGCGTCTGCCTGTGAATGCAGGCGAACAGGATAGCAACACTGCAGATGTGTCCCACCTATGGCATCTGGGAGGAGATCACATTTTAAATGAGCGCATCTACAAAACCCCATCGGCACAAGGAGGGTCCTTGTACCCATGTGCCCACTGGCAGTGCCATTAGTGGGAGAGACAGAAACCCCTGGGCATAAGGCATGGGTCAGGGAAGCTGGAAACAGCTGTTGCAAATGGGGAACGAGAGAAGAGGGAGCAGCACTGAGAAAGGAAGAGGAAGGAATGAAAGAGAGGAGGAATCATCAGCAGGTACCAGGACATGCCACGCAGAGTGGTGCTGAGACAGGCTAATGCTCTTCTGTAACACTGTGTGAAATTTTGGTGGCTGGCAGCCAGGAGTGGGGCAGGGATGAGTGAGGCTTCTAACGTCACCCCCATGACGGGTCCTTTGCGCTGTCCTGCATGGATGCATGGCTGGCCTTTGCTCAAGCCTGACAGTGTAGGAGTTAAAAAGGCAAAGGTGGCATTCCTGTATGTCTCCCCAAGGAGGACCAGCGTTTTTGGGGCACTCTGGTGAAATGTCTAACAGTACATGCCTGGTGGTCACAGTATGATCCCCAGAGCTCCTGCATTTTTGCTTGCTCTAAGTCTGGGTTACTCTAATATATGTACTCTAATACCCTTTGGGATCATGCTGGAGCTTTGGATACTGTCAGATTTGGCACGTCTGTTTTTCAAGGGCTGATGTGGTGCCACCCACCACATAGAACCCTCTCTGGCTCTTCAGGGTGGGAAAGGCACCCTGGGGACAAGGGAGTTTTTCCAGCCCTCGGCACCAGCCCCCTCCCACCAGCTGCTCCCAGGGTGACGTGCTCCAGCTGGAGACCCCCTCTCACCCTCCCCAGCCTCTGGCACCTATAGACCAGGATGATGCCACTTGTTTGCCCCGTGATTTAGATGTAGCCAAAGATGAAGCCTACTTACAACCACTTGTAACCAGAGAGTGCTTATACTGCAACAGGTACAAGTGGAAGTCTCTGCCCTTGCTGGCAACTTGATCTGGCAACATTTCAGCTCATGCTGCACACCAGGAACGATTCCTGTTCTGCCTGGTTAGGTATTTAAAACAAACGAGTAGTCTGTGAGCAGTTGGCTATACACAGACCACTGACACTAATAAATAAGGCTTTAATAGCCCAAAGAAGTTGTACACATGTACAACTTCAAAGTAGTTCCACAGTATTTGGACCCATTATCATGCCCTCCTCACCCAGCACTTCCCAGAGGAGCTTCAACTCCAATTTTTCAGAAACATGATGTAATTTGCCCCTAATGTGTGGCCAAGGTGCTTGTGCCTCTTCACCCTCCATTACTACAGAAAGGTTCAGTACAGAGGCCAGGTAGCTCTGCAGAGCTCTCTGAATGGCGGAAGATCTTCCTCTTCTGGCGTTCCCCTCAGCTCCAACCCCCCTCCAAATTTTCATCTGGATATGTGCTTTGAAGCACACAAAAAGGAAAATCCACAAAGTTGCAAGCCAGAATCATCTGTAGCAGAATCAGGACCTGGCTACTCAGAAGGCACAAATGGAACCAAGGTACCCAAGCTCTCCAAAACCAAGGCTCTGCCAAACAGCTCTGACAACCTCTGCGCATCCCAGCACCAAAACACGCTGACCAGTTTCCAGGGCTCCCAAACTACTTCAACATGAAATTCTACCTGCCCAGGAATGCAGACATGGGATGACACTGGCTTTGGCTCTCAAACACTGCCATGGTAATGCATATCTGTGCCTTTAATCACAGTGTGACATGGCAAGATTTGTGCAGCTTTTGGGGAGGGAATGTCAACCTATGAGAACAGAAAAATCTCTGTGCTAGATCTCATTGTAAAAGTCATGTTCTAAACTCAGTAGAGTTTAGAAGGTGTCGAAGCCTAATCCTCACATATCCAAACAGCTCTGTAGAAAAGAATCTCCTCCTACTTGCATTTGCATCCAGCGAAGTTGCTGCTCAATCCCACCAGTGATGTAACTCATGTTTTCACCATGCCTTTTAAAAGACCTGCAGTGCTACACAGAGAAGAACCAAACTCCTTTTCTGATGCAGGAGATCTCTTTTGCCTCTTGCATCTGGCAACAAATGTCATCTCAAACCAACCAGTCTCAGAATCTACGGGAATTCTGATAAATGGGTCCTGGTCTGTGACAGTAGTCACGTAGATACTCCCTTTATGGGTGGCTGAGGGAATTTTATTCTCAGGAAAAAAACCTTGTTGCGCTTTTACAACTGGTTTTACAAGGTTGTTACCTTGCACTGGTGCTTCCCGAGCTGCCTCTTGGTTGTTTGAAACATGGTTTGGAGCAGCGGGAGGTGGGAGAGATGGACACTCCTCTGTCCATTCTAGAGAGGACAGAGAGGGAAATGTTACTTGTTTCACAACAGCACTATGAGTTCCTGCACGTACACACACCAGGAGAGGGGGTTCAAACAGAGGAGATGTGAGAAGCATGGTAAAGAGAGGAAACAGAGTCATGGGATAGAGGGAATAAAATGAATGGGATGTCCAAAAACCGTTCTGGGAGACTCTCTATGTCCAGGTCAACTGATCCATCTGCTGGGACACCCTACTTCACACTCAAAGATGGAACTTGATTCGCATCTAGGTGGTCATGCAGGAGGAATGTGGAAGCCTGAATTATTCTCCCCTTGGGTAGTAACTCTTGTGAAATAACTTGGTGTGAAAGCTATGAAGGTTCTCAAACCACAGTTGGGCTGCATTTGAAGAACAATACATTTAAAATGAAATAAAAAAGATTAAATGGGAAAAAAAAAAAGTTTTATAAAAAAGTGCTTATTTGAGATTACTGCAGGGTTTGTCTAGTGCATATATAAAGGCCCACTCCTTATCCCTTTCGACAGCCTTTGAGTCCCAGTGCAGACTGGAACAACACCAGCTACAGTTAGTAACTTGATGGTGCAGATTAAAGAGGAAAATGCGTGTTTAAATTGTTTCTAGGAAGCTGGGAAACTTTCCTGAAATGAAGGACAATATAAGATCTCTCCCCTTTACCGGGGGGAAGCTGCTATGTTCAGGTAGTTGTATAATGTGCGTTTTCTCCTTTGCTGCATCTTATATGAAGGGCAGACACAACCTTTCCTAGGCACATCATTTTGCCTTTAAATGCTAAGGCCCTTTGAGGGAGGACAACGACACCGGCGTGGTGCTGACAAGGCAAGGGAGGGCACGTCCCCTCATGAAAACCCCAACCATCGCGCCCTCGGTGGTGCCAACCTTCTGGTGGCTGCTGTTGTTGCTCAAGCTGTTTCTTCCTCTTTGCTTCCAGAACTGGGTTTTCATACTGAGTCTTCCGGTTGATGTGGCTGGAGATGAAAGAGAGCAATAAATTAGGAAACCCTTTGTGACAAGCAGGAATGACAGCCAGGCATGAAACTGCTCTGAGGAAAGCAGTAAGATACCAAACAAACCCAACAGCTGCCATGTATGTGGAGCAAGGCTCGCCTAGTCATGCCAAAATGCATATTTAGGGAGACACGTGGATTCCAGTGCTGGTAAGTTGAGTAGGAATGGCTAATTCCTTCGAATACATTAATGATTTATCTGCGAAAAATGAGATTAAAGCAGAAAAGGTGCTCTGTCTGACTGTATTTTAAAAGACGTGCCTATATCACCCCTGCTTTAATCAGATTTCCAGAGGTCTGGTCAGTCCCTGGCTCACTGGAGTGTAAAAAAACCCCAAAAAAACTAACCAGACAAAAAATCCACAAAAAACCCCATCAACTGGTAACACCTGTCAGCTATCTGATCAATGCACACTGTTACCAGGGTGTCTTAAAAATACCTGAGATGAAAAGTTGTGCTTCAAATGGATCAAATATTCAGAATTAGCCACCTGCAAATGCTCCCAATGGAAACCAGCATTTGGCCAAACTTCAGCTGTCCTCCTTGGAGGGCCATTAGGCAGCTTTTGACCCTGTACAAGAGGTGGGGGGACTCTGTGCCTGATGGCTGCTGCCAAGATGAGCTGCTCATCAACCGCCCCCCCCAAGAGCAATTTTTCAACAGTGATTTTGCTACAGCAGAGGAGCAGGCAGACCTTAAAAATCTTGGCTTAAAGCCCATCTGTATCCAAAGCAAAGTTTACCATTAAGGATTTGCTATTTTATTGTGTCTCATCCCACACGTCTTTATTATCCTCCCTCCCACGAATGAACCACTTCTACAACTAATTATGATAGAGGCACTCTAGATAGTTATATTCAGATATTTTTTTCTGCTAAAGGTCAATTATTAGAACACAGGAAAAATATTTAACCAATCAAATAGAAATGAACGAGTTGTGGAAAGGATTTCCAATTTCAAGATATCTTCAGAATGTTAAGAAAAAAGTGATAATTACTTTTAAAATGATACAAACTTTTTCATGATACAGTCGTTTCTCAATAAACAATGTTATGCAGTAACTGAGTGCCTGAATTGGGAGGGTCAGAAACAAATGTTCAAATTATAACTGCCTTGCTAGCTTACAGGTAGTAAATAAAACAAGCTTAAGACTTATTTCCGCTACTTTTCTATTTAATTTCATCACTAAGGAATGCCACAAAACTAATGGGCATGTATAAAAAAGTGTCAGGAAAAAAAAAATGCAGGAAAGACCTCCTGGCATGGCATTTAATAGCCAAAAAATATTCTTGATGTCTTTGGTAAATAAATGTCAAGCCTTAATTACACAGTTTGCTAACCTTGTTTCCCTAGGCACAGATGGTAGGGTCAGAAATGAGCCAAAGCAGACAGAAGCTCTATTCCATGTCTATTCTGAGGGCTATCATAAGCCATTCTACTAGACAGGAATATACACATCATTAAAAATTCATTTTATGGGGTCAGTGATGAAACAAAACTCAGATCTCTGGTTTCCCAAGGGAGCGATCTGACATCTAGATAAAGAAGAAGCTGTTCTAATTCCAGAGAGAGAGCCCCATTAAACCTGTAATTCTATTCACAACACATCCTGACGCAAGAGCCTCTGCCAGGGCTGTTTGGTCACACAGGCTCATCCATTCCTCCTTTTGAGTGTTTCCTGATTTCTAAGCAAATTGTCGGTCTGCTTTGCCCACTCATATTCTGCTCACAGAACTAGACAGCGGGGATTGAGCTCAGTTAATTGCATACTTGCTCACAACTATTTTGTGAGGTGCTGGGGCTCCTGCGTGCCCTGACTAAGGAGTGCTCCTGTCTCCCCTGGAGCTTACCCAGGGTGCTCCTGTCCCCGCTGAGCCCACCCTCACCCAGGGTGCTGCTCCCAGAGCCCACCAGAAGTCATCGGGGAATGGCAATGCAGGGTTGCCTCTCCCAGCCCAATGGCATCCCTCAGCCCATATAGGGACCAGGGTCACCTCCTCCTTGGTATGAGACACTACAAAGCACATAGACCACCACAGAGTAAAGCCTTCCTCCACCCAACAGCTACACCAGAGCTGGAAAGCAGCACTTACTCTACATAGTAGACACCATATACGGGATCCTCAATTTTCTCCCAACCAGCAGGCAACTCTGGAAATAGAAAAAGCATTACTGAAGCCTCCAATGCAATGGTTTTCTGACAGGTAGCTGCTTGTGCTCAGCGAGCAAAACTCATCTGTAGGTCAGCATTTGCTTTGAATACTTTCCAGAATGATCACAGCCTCCTTTTAAAGCAGGCATAGCACGGCACCAACCATAGCCTGTCCCACCAGTGCTGGGTTAGCAAATCAGTGGGAAGATGCCCATGCCAGGCTATTTTAGATTTGCCTTTTGCATTAAATGAACAAGCAATCGATAAATTTCCTTTCTGGCAGTGCCTCAAGTACCCTCCTGGTTTGACCATGATGGGCAGAGTGGCCCTGGATGGAGGCACTGCAGTGGAAGTCAATGCAGGCAACAGGCCAAAGGTGTTTTAGTGCCACCTTATGAAAATGGGTGAGATTATGGCAAGCAATTGTAGTGCACTAACAGAGAGACCACTTTCCTCTCCTGTACCAGGGCTGAGTCATTTTTGCTGTTGAAAAAAACAGGGGGTTTTGACTCCTTTCTATGGGATTTACACTCCACTTTGCCACAGCAAGCCCAATGGGAAAACACATCTTGAAACAGGACAACGTGAAGTTAACGTAAACGCCTGGCATATGGAATCCACCCAAGTGGGGCTGGCACACACAGATGTATTTCACTGCCTAGTGCTTAATGTAAAAACACATATTGCCATAATCACATGTAACAAAGATTTCCTTTTTTAATTAGCATAATTAACAAAAAAACAGTTCTGAAGATGAAATTAACATTTGGAAATGTATCCACTTTTGTTCCTGTTGATTTTCTAGACTGCACATAGTACTTTAACTATAATTAGTGAATGTAATAAAATCACTTCAGCATCCAACTGAGGGTTATTAAAGCTGTATGTATTACTTAAGGGCCTGATCCCTGTCCCACTCTTTTAAACACAATGTTCCCTTTGGCTGTGGGTACCGAAATAATCATCCTATTAACAATACAGAGTGGTGTGTTTGTGCAAGGCTGTGAATCAACTAGAAAGAAGGCTCTGCCATGCTATATGGACTGTGCAAGTGTGGTCCCACAGTCTCTGCACATTCATTTAAATAAAAAAATAATAAAATACAATAAAAGCCAGTCATATAACACACGTTCAAATACCCCATGCAAAATAATACCTCAAACTTTATCACTAAATTGGCAAGACTGATAATAAATTATCTATGCTTGCTTATTATTAAATGCAAAGATTTATTTTCATTAATGGCATCACTTGATGAGCCAATACAATCAACAGTGGCTCATTAATTAGAATAAATGTAACTATCTAGTTCTGTATTACAAATTTCAGCTATCTTACCGTAAGGATAGAAATTTCTCCAGACTAGAGATGAACAGAATCTATACAAACACCCATGGACTAATTACTCAAAGTTTATGCTTGTGTTCAGAATTGCCTGGAGATCAGATGAAATAAACTTTCATGGGTTTTGCTCCACATGTCCCTTCTTTGCAGACATAAGGTAGGTTTTCCATTCTTATCATTATTTTATCCTGATTGGGTTTAATATCTTTGGATTCCTTGAGACATAAGCAATCAAATGCAAGCCAGTGCTAACTTTTGGGCATAAAAATACTGAACATTTCAGAAACAGATACTCCTTCAGACCTTACAAGTGTATGCAAGAAAAAGTCAGACAGCTAAAGGCCAGTCTCGGAAGTCTTCTCCCAAAGGGAACTCTCAGGTTTGTAAAGGAGTTCTGGCTGGTGAAAACACTGTGGGGCTTAAAGACTTTCAGTGCAATTAAATTAAGACCTAGCATGCAATTGGAAAAGCACAAGTTGTGGCAGCCATTTAAATCCTTAGCACTATGGTAAAAGTAGAATGCTACAGACCAAGCTGGGAGTAGAAGAAAAATAAAACTGTATGAGGGAAGGGAGAGGTAATGCACAAATGCCTTGAAATGAGTTTTCCACAATTTTTCCTGCTAAATCTCTGTCTGTTTTGGTTTAAGTGTTTTCTATTTTAAAATTTCGATCTTTTTTTTTCTTTGTTCTGTGTGCAAAAAGTTTTTGTATTAAATTTTATTTATTCTTTTGTTTTAAACAATTTTCACAAAGTCAGAAAACCAACACATTTGAAAATGGTATCGCACCAGGTTTCTACCTCTGCAGCTTTCCATTTAAGGAACACAGCTCCATGTTTTCAGAAGTAACAATGCACAAAACTGCAGCTTTCCACACATTACCTGTTGATTACACACACAGATGCACTTTCTGACTTCTAAAAGCCTCTGAATGTACTCTAAAGCAAAAGGCAATATTCTCTATAGCCATGTTGCACAGTTTAGCTTCCAAGTGGCTTTAAATTATTCATCTCCCTTCTCTACCTCTCCTGCCAAACTGAAGATGACCCAGAGCATTAGTTTTTATCACAAATATGAGGTTTCCAAAAGCATTTTGCATCATTAGGGACCCAAGTGAGCCACATGGTCTTTCTTTTGGAACATCCATGCAGCACTCTGCAGTCCAGGAGCGTTTGTCAGTGTGTAAATTCCTGGACATATATCCAATTTTATACTTTGAAGCCCGATGTAAATACACAGATTCCTACAGAGATGCTATGGGATGGATTTCTATGGGATGGATTCCTAAAAAAGAACTTCTCAAACCACCAGGTATTTCAGTGGCACCCACGCATCACTTGAAAGGAGCTGGAGGTGACCTAGGATATCCAGCTCTTAGTACTACCTGCAAGGCCAGAAGGATCAGCCTAAACACGTCAAATTCTACTCTAAAGGTTAAAATTTTGTGTCCTTTCATACAACCTTCTGTTAAAAAGAGGTGACCTGTTACTCCATATTCAACCCACCTCGTTAGAAAACAAGAATATGTGCAAATGCTTCAATTTTCTTATATTCCAAACACAAACTGTTGATAAGCTCTGGAGCTACATACGTGGTGCCAACCAGTTTAAACTAACCATGAGTAGGGTTAGTGAATAGGCCACATGTTTTCATGCCCCCAGCCTAATGCTGCTGTAACCAGCTGAGACATTTGAAAATCTCTCTCTTTACACTGTAGCGCTGGCAAATCTCAATAGTATATTGATGGGCTATGAGCTCAATAAGCTTATCTGCACTAAAACAGAGGGAACATCTCATGATGGTCCAACAAAACACTTGTGTATGTAAGTGCCTGTAGACCCAGGGTCAGGCTTATCAATTAATGAGTTTCCCTGCACCTGTTTTTTCAGCTCTTCTTCTCTTGGACTAGAACCTGACATCAGACTGAAAGGAAGGAACATTTCCATTACATTACTGCCTTTGACATCACCCTGAATTTTTTAACCTCTCTCTTACGTGGAGTCACCCCTTGTGAAGACCCTCATGAGAAATCTTTGCAGGTTGTTGGCATATGTCCACCTAACTTCTGATGTCTCTTGGTCTGCTGTTGATTACCTTATGAGCTGCATGTAATGGCAATGTACCACTAAAGTGACTGCATTCTTCTTGAAATCATTATTTCTTTCAAATTCTTGCACAAAGTTAGGCCCCCAACACTCTTCCAGGCATATTATCCAGAAGAACAGTTCCTGGAGTAGTGTTAAAAGTCCATGCAATAGCTGCTGGCTGCTGATGTTGTATCAATCACACAGAAGCGGGAAGTAGAATACACTTACTTGCAAGTCATTACAGAAACCAGAGGTTAATTCCCTGGTAATACAATCCTCCAGTACGCAGAACTATAAACCGTAAATACAGTCCTCTTTAAAAGCAATAACAGACCTAGTGGAAATAAAATCCTGTGCAACCTCTTATGCCTTTCAGCTTTCCAAGTGCAGTAGAGCATAGCTGAACACAAATAACAACTACCTCCACCATTAGTATAAGCAGAATGAGCACCGCTGAGATAGCAAGACAGCATTCTTCACAGAAAGATGCAGCAAATAAAAGTGCACCACATCACTGAAAATCATCTGTTTATAAAATCACCCACTGAGCAGAATTTTCAGCTGTTTCGTTCACAAGCTCAGCAGAAACATCCTATGTAACACTTCCTAAATCACACTTTGCTTCTCTTGGTTGGGAAATATCTTTGGCCCCACAGAAAAAGCATCATTAGCTACTCGATTTCAGCTCTGGCACCTATAAACTTCATCCTGGAGCCAGCGATGCCAGAGGAAAAGCCCCTGACTTCTGCATGGTCCAGGAGGAAGCACCTTTGAACAGACTTTCCACGATTAAGGCTCTCCAGCTTTCTTTAAACGGAATCAGTAAGAAAAACACTGTCGATCTGAAGCTACTATGGTAAGGTTAATGCTTTGTGTGCTAGGGAAGTTTTGCTGATAAATTAGGCTTGTTGAAATAAAAAAACTGAAAGATGCAAAATGATACAAAGGAAAAAGTAAGTACTTAAAAGCTTAAAACAGTGCAGTTGAAGTCAAACATCAAAACGAGAGATGGATGATTTACCTAGTTCACTGTCCAGTTCCTCCGTGTGTACCCCTTCTTCTCCAAGGGAAGAGCAGTAAATGAGACAGAAAAAATTAAAAGAAAATTTCAGATACCGGCACCAAGCAAGAAATTCCCTACAGCAAACAGCAGAACCGGCACTAATTTTCTACAGACCGAGCCCAAGCGTACCATTTATCACGCGTTAGTGATTAGAATATTGATGGATCTGATGCAGATAATGAAAGAACTGGTTCTTGCATTCTCTAAATATCCGGATCAATTGACTACTCCCATGCCACAGCTTGATATGGCAAAGTAATACATTTGTGTTGCTCTCACTGTAGCGAAGCTTCTCCCTCAGATCCGCATGGTTCGACCTTTGCAATCAGTTCTGTAGACACATGGATCCATCAGAAGGCCAGGCCTGAATACTGATGAAGAAATCTGAGATGAAAACCTTGCGTCTAAATAAGAAATAATGTAGCAAGGTTTTCAAGAAAGTAGCTGAATTTATGTGCATAGAAGGTCTGATTGACTTTACTGTAGCTACTCAGATGATTTAAGGTAGACACAAAGGCAAAGCACCCTGTTTAACGGGAGGCAGAGGCCTACACCGAAGTCCAGATGCACGGGTGAGGCATATACGGGAATGCACCAGTTTTAGTGAGGCACCTGGGACAAAGATCACATAATTTTTCAAATACACAGAGCCATCAATATTCACTGTTGCTCCATTTATCATTATCTGCTCCATATTCATAAGTTAACAGTGACACAGATGATTAAAGTATTGCTTAGCCTATAAATAATAATAATGTAGTCTGGAAATGAAAGATGATGACAAAAACAGAACAAAGATGGTAAAAAAAAAACCACAATCTTGGACCTAATACAGTAAAGTATAAGCCACATAAATGAATGGTAGAAGCAAACAGAAGATGTAGTGTCACAACATCGCTTTAGAAAATTCAGACACCTAAAAAGCCCCTCTTCCATGACTGGTTTGCAATATATTCTACCAAAGCAGTTGTTGAGGACCATTAGCATGAAACATGAATTGCAATTTCCTTTGACAGCCTAAACAACTGGAAACAACCACAAACTTGTTAGGGACACATATCCTGACAAAGAGAGAACACAAGGCAACTGCACCCAAACAAATCTGAAACAACATCTGACATTTATAAAAGCCACAAACAGGATGGGGTTGAGCCTGAAAACTCACGCGTACAACACAGAACAAACAAAACACAGGAGGAGTCCCACTGACTTCAGTGGAAATACCCTCAACAGTGACCCTTGCCAAAAACCCTCCGACTTCTACGATGTAGTAAAAATAACCTGCTCTCTTCTTTGTGCTCACATTGTTTTCTGCTATAGAACTCTTCTTACGTGTAAAGCAAGATCAGAGAGCCAAGCAAAACCGTGCCGTGCACCACTGTACCTGTTAAGCAACTTGTTTGACTAATGAATGTTAAAAGTATCTACTGATGAGGAACTTAGTGAATGAAGTGAAGGGGTGGGGGATAGGGGTGGTAGGGGGATGAAATTAACCGATTTTAAGGACCTGATAAACAAAAATGCTACTCCTCCACAAATTTATGACCTTAATTAAATACGTAAATACCAGCTGTATGTTTCTAACCCAAACAAAATAAATTATTTCAATGTATATAATTATAATTGCCAAGAGGACAAGGGAAGACTTCCCTTTCTCTGAGGAGTCTTAAAACTTCAAGAGAGGAGCTCAGCCACTGCTGCTGACTCACGTCACAGGGCACACTGACCCACAGTGGCACTTGCACTGGGGCAGGCAACGTAGTGGGAGTCTTGCCAGTAGTGAAAGCCAGGACACAAGTTGTGTTTCAGAGAAAACTACCCTCTGAAAGAGACTATACCTCTCCATGCTAAGACTTAGCAACCTCCTCTTTAAATTGCCAGCAATGCTTAACTGCAAGGAGGAGGGAGCTTTGCCTGCATACGCTACTATTTAATTTTCTTCCAGTTCTGATTACCCACTGACATATCCATTTTTAGGTGCAGAGCAAGGCCTTCATTAATCCAGCTCCCTCCGCTCGCTCCCTGACAGACAGCACCAGTTACTAAGGACGTGAGGCAGGCGTCAGCTCGCTGCGCTGGGTTCTTGCCTGGGCTTTGCACATCTCTGGGGTTTGGGGGTATGGCACTTGTTGCACTATGAAGTTGATGACCTGCTTCATCGTGGCAGTGAAGGCTGCGCAGGCCAGTTCTCACATCCGGCAAAATCTCAAATGTGAAAGGATGCAGTTTGAAAAACTGCATGTGCAACATAGTAGGAGCAGTTCTGGAGACCAGGCTTGAACAGACCAGTAAAAGGAACCGAGTTGACTCTTTTCCGAAATAAAATTGTAATTCTCATTAAGCCTGACTCATGCCAGTAGGAGGTTAATCACATTATGAGAACTAATTTTACAAGGACAGCACCAACACTGACAAATTAAGCTTTCCATTTTTATTATATGTCTACCATGATAGCACTGTGCTAGCCAAAATTACGGGTTAGAATAGCATCACCTTTCCTGGTCAGTAGACCAAAACTTTCACACAGGTTTCCCAAACACTGAACTTATTTTCATCATGATTCCCTTTTTCTTCCAGCATCTCTTAAGGGACACAGGGAAAGAACCTTCTCACAGTCCTGCATTTGGTGGCTCTGTATTGGACAGTGGCTTGCATTTCCAACATCTCAAGGAATACAAATTACTTCAGTGTAAATTTTCAGTGGAAAAAACTTACACTTTCAAATGGCATTTGTTTTCTGCAATCATAACGCTAAATGGTCTGTCAGAATTTAACAGTAGAAATGAAGCAATTGAGTTATTCCTGCTCAAACAAAGAAATAACAACATAACTCTTTCCATTCATGTAAAGCAGGTGGTTGAAGCGGAACACAATGGAGCACGCAGAGACTCAGTCGCTTTCCTCCTACACAGCGATCCAGGGAACAAACATGTCAGAAAGCTCTGAGCCTTGTTCAGCATCAGTGACTATTCAAATGCCTTTGCAAAAACAGAGGAGCCTTACTTCGAGTACCTCTTTGATTTTTATTAAAAGATCTGCTCTCTCAATGGCATGGCTATCTTACAGACACAAACAGGGATTTTACAACAATGTCACGGATATTGTCTCTATGTGCTTACTGATAAGCCTTTATTTTTCTAAAGTATTTCTGAACACGGGGGTACTGGAAAGGGGAAAAGAAAAGGAAGAAGGCCACATAGAAACGGGCCAAACACATTAGTATTTCACTATTTTCAGTCTCTTACCATCATCTTCACATTCTTCTAGAGGCTTCTGCTGTTTGTTCAGGCACCGTGGATCTAGCCAAGATGTTGTTTTTGTGTTATGGCTAGAAAGCAAAAATGGAAATATGACCTTTGTTAATAAAGCAGCGCTGAAGTATCAGTGACATAAAAGTATATATCCTCTTTATTATTCAACAGACCTGAAGGCATACTTTTGCTGCAGAAGAAACTGCATTACGATTTTCTGCTTTGCAAACTAGTCCAACAAATCGCAAGAACCTTGGCACTGAACACACAAAGGTGAAAAGCAAGAAGACACAAACCAGCTCTCCTGACTGGAAGGATGCATGTGAAACCTGCAATATTACATTGATTTTTCAAACTTCTGTCACTGGTGGTTTGTTTCTTAAATCCAGGAGCTGCCCCTGAGCCATCTTCCCCTCCTGACAAAAAAGTTCCCTTCCTCTGTAAACCACGCAGTGACCTTTGTTCCTGCAAAAGGCCTTTGATGTTTGTCTACGTTTGACCCATAAAATTAGTCAGAAACAAAATTTCCAGTGAAAACTTTTTAATTACACAAAGAAAACTGTTCTGTCAAAGCCTTTGATGGAAGTTGAACATCTTTACTTTCAACTCTTCCTTTCTTCCCGTCCCCTGACAGTGCCAGTCCCAGCAGCGAAGGCTGCATAGTAAACAGGCTTAAAATAAATTTTCTAGAAATTATTTTCTCCCATCATTTCATGTGCATGTGGAGACAATTGTGTAATATAATGCCTCTTCTACAACCCAATGTCATCTTAGGCATAACCTGCAACGATAGCCCTCCAGTCCCTGGGGTATCATTCATCTAGCTTAGCCTTTAACACTGCTTAACAGTTTTAAGTTTCGATACCGTAGAGTAATGCTATTTGCTTCTCCTTCAAGGTGTCAGAGAGGTTTACAAACTTAACCTTGCCCTCACAACAGTCTCATGAAGCTGGAAATGCCACAATGAGCACTATGATACTTGGGGAACTAGCAACCGACCAGCAAACTGGCATTTTACTGCAAGTAGAGAGGACTGCCCTGCTCCTGAGAGCCAGGCATATAAATGAAAAGTCCTTGTTCTACACACCCTGCCACCCAGCCTTCCCAAAGTGGGATGACCAAATGCATTTAATCCCTTTGTATGCTTCAGAGCGATTAATTGCCAACTAGAAAACCGAACGGCAGAAATTCAGCAAGTCAGGCAAATTAACAGCAATAAAGCAGAGGGGTTCTGCCAACTTAGGAATTAGAAAGTCTGTTATCTAGCTGAGAAGGAGGGTGGTGGGAGAAGATCAATGAAACATTTGGATATTTCTTGCAACTTTGCCTCTCTCACCGAAGACTCACAGCAGCGTGGTTTGAGCTGAACACCCTTCTGCTCACACGCTCAGAGGGACAGGATTGTGTCAGACCTGTAACACGCACACATCTACATGCAGGGTAACAAGGGACTGGGAGACTCTGGGTAATGAAAACCCCAGCTAAAACACCAGAGAAATATATCTCAAGAGCCAAATTGCTTCAGCTACAAGCCATCAGGATCCATTATCCAACATGGAGCTCTGGCCCCACTGGACCTGAGCTGGTTCCATGCAAGCCACTCAGACATTCCCATACTGCTCCCTTCAGCACCCTGACTTGATACCCCAAAGCACTGTAGATGACGGTACAGACATCTGAGCCAGCTTGGGTCCACACAGCTCATTAGCTTGCTCTCTTAATTTGATACAAATCAAAGTAAATTGTTTCTAGGCTCAGGGTGTCCTTAGAATTAATAGAACTGCAGTCACTCAGTGCTGCATCCACACCAACACGTACTCCCACAAAATCACCCCCTATGCGTATGTATCCTCAAAATGGTCAATCTGCACCACAGTGAAGGAAGCAGTTGGTGTGCTACCAGATTTTCATGTCAGACAGACAGCCGCGTGTGCAGGCTATACTCTTCCTGCTATATAATTCTCCCACAGAAGGTCTAACAAATTATTTAAGGTGCTACAGTCCTGTATCACTAAGGGAATGCAGCAGCCACAGGATGGGTTTTAGGGAAATTGGTGGCAGCAGCAGAACCTCCTGCTGAAGCACCTGTGAGGGAGGACAGCTGGGACACACGTGAGGACAAAGATGGGGAGTGACTGGCTGCTTGGGGAGCGACTGGCTGCTTGGGCAGCATTTAGTGCTCATCATCCGTCCTCCTCCAGGGAGGAAAATGGCAGGCTGGATGGGCTGTTACCCAGGCTGTGTTATATACATTAAAGCCCGAAAGTACACCAGAGAATGAGGCACCCTGAGGACATAATGAGGGGCAGAACACCGTGTTCATGATAATGAACACATTTCAGTTTCACCTGATATGCAGCAGATGAGAATTTGCATTGGGCCTTCCAGGCTTTATTTAGCTTTCACCAAAGGGTTGGTGCAGCCTCTTGAGGTAACTGGAAATGGCTGTTTTACAGCAGCACCCTCAAGCTGCTGCGGTGCTCTCATTCCTCCCAGACCCTCAGATCTTCTGGCACTCTTCTGCTGACACTGCATCCAAGGGGAAAACCTGATGAACTTTCCCAGGTTCTTTCCAAAAGTCCCCTCTCCTGATGAGGAGCAGGACCAACTCCCCTTACTGCTCTAATCCAGCTGAATTCTCCAGACTACCAAAGGGCCATGAGCAGAGGGGGGGTTTCTGCACTAACTGCTCTCTGCCTTCTGGTGCACAGATGGAGGATCTCAGTTTCCAAGACCACATTAACACAGACCATCCAATCCAAAATCAATTCCCACCCCCTTCCTCTACTTGGGCAGCTAAGGGCTTGAGTTTCAAAAGCTAATTCAATTTTAATGTCTAGCTAAACTCTGCACAAGTAATCTCTTCCACTAACAGGTCCCATTTTATAAGTTACTCCTATTGTAATAAATTTAGACAAGTATAATTAGAGACTATTATTTATAGCATGAAAAAAAATCAATATCATAAAACTGCTGACAGCACTCAGCTCTTCGGCAAAGACTGCAGAGCACAAGGTACTTCTTGCCTTTCCAAACTGACTGCACCTACTCTGCATCAAGCTATGCCTTCTGCAAACCACTGGAGCATGTTAACATGTTTGGCCCATTTGCTCTGATGAGAAGACAACACACAAATTCCATTTCCCCAGCTCTGCTACCGCCTGAGCGCATGAAGGAGGAATTCTCTCTCCTGCGTTTGGCACAGAAGCAGGCTCCAGAAATGAAGTCTCAACCCTTCCAATTAGGAGCCTTCATTCCACCTGTGAAAACACCCGGCCCATATTTCATAAGTGTCTGTTGCTATTGTAACTGCCCTCAGAAAAGGAGCAATTCCCCCTGTCTTTGAACTCAGGAATAATTTGGATGCTAATCCAACCAGCAAATGCAAAACCCCTTCACAAACCAAGAATTTACAGCTCTGCAACGTAACTGTATATGCTAAATATTTCATACACACAAAGTGCATCCATGGAGGTTTACTGATGCCCAGAGAGAGAGAGGGTGAGAGATGGAATTCAAACAAAAGTGTGCTTTACTCTATAAAATAGACTTCTCCGTTCTCAGTGTAGGCCATCTCCCAGTTTTCCGGCAGAGGACCTAGGTTATCCTCAGCAGAAGGAGGTAGGTATTGAGGGAGGTTCTGAGATGGTTCCGTGGTGGGAACGTTGGTGTGGCTATCAATCGTGGACGGTGGGGCTGTCTCTCGTACTATATGTGTGTGATGCTCGTCTTGGTCACCAGACTCTGCTGCAGAATAAACAAGCACAAATAAAAATGAACAATCAGTCTTTTTCTCCTCCCATTTGCTTCTCTGGGTTTATCCTAACAGTTTTCCTCTCCTTGCTTTTTAATTTGCAAGACACAGCAACAGATGAAGCGAGGAGAGAGACTCAGCAGCCTTTTTGCTGGCAGGGACGAGCTCGCTTTGCCCACACGCGCCCTGCCAGCCAGGCCCTCGCCAGCGCACATCAGATACCGTGATCAGCCTCTGCGTTTGCTCTAACAGGCCCTGCTGAGGTACCAAAGTCTTCCAAGCCATCTGAGGCCAGGGCTCACTGATGTAGAGGAGTTCAGCGGGGTTCTGAGCAGGCTTACAGGTTCACTCCTGCAGGGCTGATTGTGGGACAGGGATTAGGAGAATAAAATTTTCTTTTTGAAGAATGATCAAAAGGGGGAGATTTTCACAAGTGCAGAAGTTAGCCAGAAGCTCAAAGTCAACAAGCTAATGATGAACATCTTTAGTGCAGTGTGGGTTTTTGAATAAAAAGATGAAAAATGAAATGTCAATACTATACAATGTGTCCAGGTGTTGCTGCTTACTAGTGCCTGTTCTGGGTGCCTGAGGAGGCTTATTCCACAGCTCATTGCTGTATCCTTTCAAAGTAATTCAGGAGTATTTTATGATGTTTGTGACCCTCCTCCCTCCAAGGAAGTATTTCTGATGCTTAAATCCAGGCAGTTTTGTGCTGTATCCATGAAACACTGCTGCTTCATTCCCTCCACCCCTAATCACAGCAAATGCTGCCCACAGAGCAGGTCTGTGCCCCATGCTCCTTCATGCAGAGGTTTTGGCAACAGACAAATTCTGAAGTTGCCCTGTGTCTATCAAAGGTATTTTCCCTGGTTCTTGAAGGTGTTGAAATATCAATAGCCACCGGCCTCCAGCACATGCAGCAGGCAACACACCGAGTGAAAGACAGAGATCAGTGTCACACTTTACCAAGTCCCCAAGCACAGGGACTGAAAGGGCTTCACAGCCAAGACCTTGCCTCTGCTCTCCAGCCCAGAGACCACTGACATCCTCAACTCGCAGCCCCTGATTTGGGGTGGTGGGGGCTGTTAACTGCAGCTCCTGCACTATTTCTAGTCTGCCTTTAGAAAGACAAGAGACTGAAAATAATAAACTGGGAGAGGAGGGACAAACGAACAAGATCTAGACTCCTCCAGTACCCTCAGCTAGCTGCCTGCTTTCTAGCCTTCCTGGCATTTGATATTTTTAGGTAGAAGCTGACAAGATAAAGAAACATGAATGAATCATCGCCAGCTTAAGACTGCGAGTGTAAACATGCCAAAGTCTGGAAAACACAAGTCACTGAAAGGTCTTCTAAGGAAGCAGGAGCATTTTAATATGGCTAGCGCTCTTATGTGTGAAATAAGCATAAGGAATCGTCTTGGTATAGGAGAAAGAACTCTTTTCTTGATTCTGTGCCCATTTAATGGAGGCAAGGGGCCAGGGTGTGATAACATTGTGACAAACGAGCTGCATCTTCCAGTATTTCATCTTGTGAAGGAAAACAAGGGAGAGAAAAGCTGCTAGAGTCAGTTCAAGGGCACCAAACTGAGGCAGGCAGCAAGGAGGCCAAACAGCATCTCCCACCAGCTTCCTCCCAAGGATCATATTGATGATCTCAAAGGTCTCTTCCAACCCAGTCATTCTGTGATCGTATCCTGTGACAAGGGCTGAGGTTGTTGAGTCACAAGATGTGAGAAACTACCATCAGGTGCAAAACTTTGTGAAGGAGCTGGTAAGCAGAGACAGCATCTCCAGCTGGGAGGGATCAGGTCAGCCAGGAGAGAGCTGAATTGGAAACATCTAGCAGGTAACAGCCAAACAGCAACAACCCTCAAGGCCACTTAACCGTTTTGCCCAGAAAGGAACAAAACTAATCTCAGCCTGAATACTTTTAAAGCTCTATGCAGATGTTAAGTGCCAGGACTTTGGCAGTAGGAACTGGCACAACAGCTCCTACGACTCATCAGAGACAGGGAAGGAAAATTGTCATGGTGGGAGGAAGTGACCAGAGGACAAAGGACCTAGTGACAGTGGTGGTGAGCACTCACAGCAGCAGTGAAAGGCTGAAGGTCTAGATAATGCTGCTTGCTAAGCCCCTTCTGCAAAAGGAGCTAGGAAGATCAATTTGGTGCTTGAAACCGAGCTGAGGAAATAATGCTCTAAGCATGAACAAATACTAGGATTGTAGACACGGGGAAGAGCTGTTAACCCTCAGAAGTTCACAAACTTCCAGATGATTTCTGTGGAAACTCAACTGATCCCCAACAGTATTTTGCCTCAAATCTGCCTGCACAGCACTTGAATTTAGATTGCAAAAGTTTCCAGTCAATGCTCACAGGCAGCCATGCTGGGACTGAGAGCTCTGTTCAGCAGGACACCAGGCCTTCACAAAAATAGAGAGCTTGCACTCTTGCTTCAGACCTCATTCCTGCAAGCAGCCCTTGGTTTGCTGGAAGGTACTTTGGAAAAGAGGACCTAGTAATTGTATGTGACAGGTGTCTTTAGATGCAAGGAAGGGGAAAGGACAGAAACATATTTTGAAAGCAGCAATAATTAATTTCAAATGTATCCTGGTTGAGCTATTTCATAACGCTTATCATGACTGAAACTGTCAACCATAGCTCAGCTCCTCCTTGAACTTTCTGCAACTAATGGATGTGAGCTTTTCTCCAGTTTTTCCTCATCAAGCTCAATCCTATGAGGCCTCTCCTTGTGGAGATTCTCCACACCCAGACGCCTGTCATACCGGTCTTACTGGCCATTTCTGTCTGGGATCGACATCTTTGCAGGAAACCCATTAACCCACAAACCATCCCCCTTCCAAAAATCTTTCCCATGTATCATAACTGATGGACTGCAATCTTTTTATTTTACCTGTGAAGCTACTGCTCATTTCAGGTACATCATCCTCTTCCTCATTCTCTGTATGCACTATGCCAGCATTTTGCATATCATTGTAAGACTTGGTTCGCTTTGGAGTCGACTGCTTGGAGCCAGGCTGCAGGTTTTGCAGAGCATCGGTGGAAGTCACTTTCCCACTGAGGGGCTGGCTGGGAGGCTTGGGTGTTCCATAATAGTTACCTAGGCAATAGAAACACATTTGCATCTTCAAAAGGGAGCAGTTTATAGCAGCAAGTTCTCAATTTCATTTTCTTTTCAGTTCCATCAAAACCTCTGTCTCTCCCCATATGTAAATAAACTAACACACGCCATTCCCGTTTTTGGGGGGGCATATTTCATCTCCAGAGCAGACACAGAATTATTTCTTGCCTCTTAAGTTATTCTTGTTGAATATAAAAGGAGAAGCAATGGCTGCATTGTTTAGGTGCACTGAGCGTACAAGGGCTAAAACAAAAGGCAGACATGGTGAATAGCAAAACTTCATCTCGTTACATCTGAATTTCAATTAGTAGCCCTTTTACATGTGTGCACCCACACAATGCTCTGGCAGATCTGGAGTGAGCCCTGCAGAAAATAAAAAATTCATGACTGCTATCACCCGGAGAAGTGATGAAAGGCTTGATGGCCTGCTTTAATACACAGGTTCTTTTAGGGTGGGTGTTGCATTTAAAAAGAAAAAAAAACAACAACTCTCAATCCTATTCTCTCTCTAAAAGAAAACTCTGCCAAAGGAGGGAAAAGGAAAGGTACCACATGGCAGTGCTTTATTCACAGAGGAAACTCGGCAGTTGGGTCAACTTGGGTAGAAGTGAACAACCAGATCTGAAAGGAAAACTTGAAGGGATGAAGGATGCAGCCACAGTTATGCAAACACACGGCTCTTGGCAGCCACCACCAGACGGGATGCAAACAGTGCAAAGTGCCTGGGACACTTCATTGTCATTTAAGTGACCATGGAAGAAATACAGAGTAAGTGCACGGTGATGGATGCCAGAATCCCATGGAGGTATTTCACAGTTCCTGAATCAGTTCCTGCAGTACTGGGCATTACAGGAATTCAGACTTGTTGCATGATGCATTTTTATACACAATGATCTGTGATATACAACAGTTTCATATAAAACTCCCCAAACTTTAATTTCAGGAATTACAATAGATCTTCAGATTCCAAGGGTAGACTGTAAAATTCTTCCTACATTCTCTGGTAAAACAAAATATAAACGATGCCCTCCCAGCTTCAACTGTGGCAGCAGCACAAAATTCTTCTCTAAGTGTACGTGTTCATTTGATTACATTCTTCATCTGTCTCCATAGGCTATGAATAACCTTAAAGCATTATTTTCCAATTTTTCAGTATCTAATTACATATTTAATATTCATCCCCCAGCAAGTGTGTGTGCCCCTTTATTACCCCGTTACGCCTGATGGAAACCTCAGCCCAAGGGCAGATTGTGCAAAGAAACTTTAAAACATCATCTGTGCTAAAAAAAGATTATTTGTATTTAGTTTTATACATATGCTATGCATAAGTAGTTTTTATTGCAGAAGCCAACACCATTCATACAGGTTAAAAGTCAGCCATGCAGCTCTGCAGCGGGCTGCCCCATTGCTGTGCACCATAGTTGCACTTATCCAATGCATTACATGGTGCCCAGCCATCACATGCTTGAGGTTCAAGTGACTTGGTTTGGTTTGGAAGTACTAGTTGTTTGTCTCAACTCCTCTTTAACCAACTGAATTGCCTTTCTTAGCTCAGAAGAAACCTTGAAGCTGTTGTCAGCATTAGGGTAAAACCACTGGGATAACACACGGCCCAGCACTTGCAGATCTCAACCTGTGTTGTCACCCTGAAAGATCTCCCAACACTTTGGGAGCAAGGGAGACCAGGAACCACCCTGACCAGGCTGGCAAAGTACATCTGGGAAGACCACTTTGGACACACATTGCTATCTTTTCCCCTCACTGCCTTCCAAGAGGAACAAAAAGTCTTCCTTACAGAGCTGAGGCTGGAGAAGTCAGAGGAGCTCCCATCTCCATGCTTTTACAGCCGGAGTACTAGGACAGCAACACGTGCAGGTTTGTCTTAACAAGGTGTGTTCCAGCCTGTATACAACGTCGTGGATTCAGCTCCATAGGAGCAGCAACACTCCGCAACGCTTTCATCTTCTGCTCATCATTTCAGAATCTTAAATGTACATTGATGCATAATTTATAGGGAGAAGGAAATTACTTCTTCTGGAAAGAGCCTCTAATGGGGAAGGAGGCTCCTCAAGCAGGTTGCAGTCTCTGCTAGAAAAACGATTCTTATGCTCTACATACTGCAGGGCTCCTTTATACAAACAGGGGAGGAATGGGGGAGAGAGAGAGTGCAAAGGGAAAACACAAAGGTAGGTGGCCAGAAAAAGGACAGCCAACTCAGTTCCCATCCTAGCCTCTTCAGCACTTCTGAATGCTGCTACTCTGGGGTTTGGGGGTTCTTTCTGTTGCTTTGTCTGTTTTTCCAGATGAAATGCGTATTTTCTAAGGATGCTATCTGCTAAGCCAAGAGAGCCACCCATGTGCCATGTACATGGAGAGCAGTTCTTATTTATGGCACTGCGTATCACTGTGGAAAATTCATTCCAGGGCTGTTGTAAATGTTTAAATCTTTTTGTGATGGATGCAGCAAAGGGAACAAAGAGGATATATGGATGTTGCTAGTGTGGGGTTTTTATTTCTCCTGGACAAGAGTGTAGCACAGATGTTACCATCCCTCCTCTAATTAGAGAGAAAGATATGATTATATCTTTGAGTTTTGCTCCTTTTCAGTTCCTCTAGCAACAAGCAAGGCTGGAGTTCTTAACAGTCCATGGAGAGCTGTTCCTCAGCAGAAAAACAGGCTCCTCTCAAGTACTTCAGATTAGCTTACACCAAAATCATGAGCCACTTTTCAAACCAGCCATGGTTGTTGATACTACTACTATCAGGAAATAATTACATCCTACCAACACAGGAGTTGCAGAGATGAAGCAGAGATGAACACATACAAGGAGCAAATATGAATCTGACTCTGAGCATGGCTCTGCATGTGTGGGGTTTATTTTGCAGAATATGGGAAATGCAGCCACTGGGGCTGAACTTTTTTTTTTCCCTCCAAAGGAGGAGCTTCAGCCTGAGTAAAAAAAAACAACAAACCCAAACTATCACAGTTCTCCCTTCAGATTCATATAAGGATGTACAGGTGAAGGAAACAATGAAACAAGAAAGCTCCAATCCCACTTCCAGCTGACACAGAGAATGGCAGAGAATAGAAATGCTCCTTTTTCCTCCATGTTTGCTAGGTGCTGAGAGACCTATTTCTTCCCTCTAAGCAGTTCTTTTTAAAGCCATTGCACATGGGCTTGGGCATGGGAGCAGACACACCATGAGGAGGGACTGGAGCTTAAAATTGTCATCAAAACTTAACATTTCATCCTACAAATTAGAAAGAGAAAATATTTACCCTGTGACTCAGAAATCCAAGCGTGCACCATTTACAAGTGACAGCGAACAGCCCAGCAACAGTTTTAAAACACTCAGGCTCGATATTATTTGCTCAAATTAAATCTGTCAATATTTTTGAAAAAACATACATTTAAAAATATGCTTTAACAGTGTTTTGTGAGCCACTTGTAAGCCTAAAGAAGGGGCTAACTTCATAGCCAGTGTAATTTGTACTGAATATCCAATCAGCTCTAATTATTAACAGCATGTTACATGTGCATACACAAGCATCTGTCATCCCAGAGGAACCCAAAACATTCTCTAAAGTCAGCACAGTAGTTCTGCAGGACTTTCCGGGGCGCTGAGCTCCCTCAGCAGCTCAGGTGAAACTCTCCAAAACTTCCGAGGACTGTCCCCCTAATGAGGTGTCTTAAAGCTGGAAAAGAGCAGCCCATCTCCTAGCAGAAGGAGATTTCAAGACAGTGGGAAACCCTCTAATTTTCTGTGGAAAGGCCAGTTCTGAAGCAGCCAGCGTAGCAGAACTGCCACTTTCCCATATCTGATTTCTGTGGGAACTGGGCTCCTCAGCTTTACCCTCAATCACATTTGGATCCTGCCTAGAGCAACTAAATTAATAGCTAATAACAATGCATCCACTCAGCAGATGCTCATAGCATTAACTGAATTCCTTGTCATCACCTTTCACTAACCCTTATTTTATTCAGTCCCTCGGTGCTTTAATCTTATTTAACCCAACCAAAGTCTGATGGCAGCTTTTTCAGCCCAAACCATGACTCAATCCACACACTCCAAAGCACCACTCAGGAGAGTACACAAACATTACAATAATAATGAAAAATACCCCACCCAGAACAGAATAGCTATTTGGAGTAAGTTGATTTCTTTCCATCGCCTTATCTCTATGCGTCAGCAGCTTACACATTTTAGCATCATGCACAGTAATTAGACTTTGGTACCAGCTAATCACAACAATAAGACAAGTTCTCATCATTATAATGCTTCTTCCTTTGCCAATTCAAGCAGCGGCCATAATCAATGAAAGCAATCTACAGCTACTCCCCTGTCCTGCAGCTTATGAATTAAAGCAACACTGTCAGCCAAGAGAACTTTTTTTTTTTCCTTCATGTTTTAGAAACCCAGCAGTAATGGAAAACTTTCTTCTATTTCAAAACAACAACAACACATTCTTATTAAATAGTCCCCTGATGGGGAATAAATTCAGGGAGAACCCTAGGTTTTTCACGTGACCTGGAATTTGAAATGTAACTCACAAAACCAGACAAAATAGCTATCCTTAAGTAAAATAACTGTGAATCTAATACATAAAAACTGTGTCAAACGTGGCTGGAGCTGAAAGGATGCCAGCCACCCAGGATGCTGTTTCTGGAGCAGGTTGAAATGCATGAGAACAGAGATGCAATCTAAACCTGCCTAAAGTGGAATGGATGTGGAAGCAGGTGTCTCACCTTGCAAATGGAGGCTGCAGGGGTGGGAACAGGGCAGCAGTGCTGGCACTGAGAGGTAAAAGAAGGCAGAGGAGCTGTGTGCAAGGTGAGGCACCAGTATGAGCATTAATCCTAATGATACAAGATCAGTTGAAGAACATGGTCCTAAACCATGTGTTTCAGCTACTTTAATCTCTAGGTGTTGGCTTTGCTTTAGCTGTTCTCTTTTGCTGGGGAGGGGAATTTATTTGTCTTGCTTTTCTGGTGTGCAGAGATTTAGGCCTGGGACTAGGAGTGCATTTGTCTCTCTGGAAAGTACTGAGCAGAGTTCTCACAGTTCTTAATTTACCAATGCCTACTGTGAGGCATAATTTTATAATTATAAAAAACCCCAAGAAACTCAAAAGCCTCTGTGTAGCACAGAGCGTCCAGAGAGGTGCATCTGATCTTCAAAGCTACCACTCTATGTTAACGAGGACCCCATTAACAGCTCATGTTTTAAAAAGCAGTTAATCCCTTACTGTATTGATGCAAATGGGCATTTTGGGGAAGTGACTTGGAGATAAGTCCCCATATTAAGCAAGGCCTTGACACAAAGACTTTAAAAGTAATTAATATAAACTAATTGTTTTCTTTACCTAGATGCAGCTGCACTTCTCTACATTGTACAAGAACCAAAACAATTGACCCTTAATTTTAGCAGAATAGCCTCTGCTCTTCTAATCCAGCAAGAGTGCTCGTGTCTGATTAGCAGAGGATGGATTGATTGGAGCAGAGCTCCTGCTACAGTGTTTTGTCTGTTCGCTTCCCGGATCACATTCTGCTACAGATTTCCACATTTAGATGACAGATCTGGCCGCTGCCCATGGGATTCACCTAGCTGCAACTGCACATTGATTAACAATTGCCTTGAGGAAATTCAGAGTATCCAGGCAACCGGGAGGCGGCCACAGATACAGCATCTGGATCGGAAGCAAAACACAGGCAAGGGAAGAGATCCCAGAGAAATTAACCTCCAATGTATGCAAATCAAATCTGCTTGAAACAGTAGATTCTCCATCAATTTTTACAGCTATTAATAGTGAGGTTAACTGAAAGATCAGTCTGGGTTTCTTGCTAAATTAGTCAAAAATGTTACAAACGCACATTTCAATTTAAGCCTGAAGTTTAACACATACTCCAATTAGTGTCCTTCGAGGCAATGCCAGCACAGCAGAGAGTCACCTACTGATAAGCCAGCCTCATTTTTTTCTGATATTTTCTGTGTTGAGCTCTCAATAGCTATTGCCACACTCACATACAGTTAAGTCCAAGCATATTTAATGCATGGAAAATTTCTAACATGCCAATACAAAGCAAAGATACTTAAAGTAACACATAAGCAGGAAGGTCTTGGTAGTATGAGGCATGATATGGCTCTGGAAGTTCTGTGTTTCCTGAACTCAGCTACATCAGAGCAACTGTTACATCTACACAAAAATAGATTAAAAAAAAAAAAAAATCACAGGGAACATAAATAGCACTTGACTGTGCATGTATATACAGAGAACACAGAGGAAGCAGCTGGAAATCATCCTACCCAGCACAAGTCTGTAGGAACCAAGAAACCACAATGTTAAGGCATGGCAATACACAGCACTTCTTGCAAATACTGAAATATTTATACATGTACTCCCAGCACGAGGACGTGTCCCATTAACACCCTGCCTCTCTGGAAAGCGGTGGCACGCACGTCACAGGTCGCAGCTTGGCAGCGAGCTTGGCAGCGGCAGGGAAACATGGTGGCTTGCGGAGATCGGGCTGTTTCTTGGTGCAGAAGGGCTGCCCAGCTGCCAATGAGCACATCAGCAAGGAGCAACCTTATCTAGAGAAAGTCCCAACCACATCTGAGAGCAAGAAATGATGCAGAAGTGTGCCTGGCTGCCATCTGTCAGTGGACTACTACAAACACCCTTCACCACAGAAGGCTTGTTCAAGTAAACAATGCCTTAAAATAACCTTAAATCTGAGTTAGAAGGGAAAAAAAACCAACAAAAAACACACTAACCATATCCTTTTTTTGCCAGAGGTGTTTGGCAACAACCTCTTCCCTCAAGGTTTGTGTTTTAAGATGCATCAAGACTGAAAACCAGGACTGTGAATGAACAATTTCAGACAGAGCTCACATCAGAAAACTTATTGCAAATGCACAGAGAGAAACCAAATCAGGAATGCCATAGGAAATTCAAAATCCCTCTAAACCCCTATCAGATATTTCAATATTTGCCTTTAGAGAGAGTTGCTCAGCTACCACTTCAGCTCTTTGTAGGATGAAGCATTGTTATCAGATGACACTTCAGTGTAGCAGCACTCATGCTTAACACCGATAGTTGTGCACAGGCACAAAAAACATGTTGTCTTTTTTTTCTTCCCAGTGTTTTTTAAAAAAGTAAATAAATAAGGCAAAGCATAAAAGCCAAAGATAGACCAGGACTCTTTTCACGGTGCACAGATGTTAATAAGTGGATATTCAACATGATACATTATAATGGTGCTAAAGGAGCCATAATGATTTATTGAGTCAATCTGTAGTACCGAGGCATTAATAAGCGGATCTTATCTTATTAAGCGGAACATGTTGTTCCGCTGCATGGGCATCCCCAGCATCTGCCACCCTTACTCTCCCAAACCTTCCTGTCGCGTTTTGCATGCCATGGACAGCTCTCCTTTTGAGGTTGCACCAAGCTGGTGAGACCCACACACAGGCACAGGCACCAGAAGAGCAGCGAAGAAAATCCAACCATCTTGCTAAAGCAGCTGGGGGAGTGGGGCTGCTGCTGAGAAACCCAAGGAGAGCTAGCACATCAGATAAATTAGGCTAAAGGCATCTTGATTTGAAGCATGTTGCTGAATAGACCTCTCCACTTCAGCTGAAATTCTAACTGCACTATTAAGGTAATTTATTATACTCATTAAGTACCACAATCGGAGACCCTGTCTACAGTAGCTAGCTTTATACACTTTAAAAATGTTAGCAAGTCCCCCCATTACATCTTAGTCATGAGACTAATGCAGATTACTTATTACTTCTCTTGGCAATCACATAACACTTGTCCCGAGAATGAAAGATGATGCCTTGACAATAATACGCTATAATGTAATAACCCTTCACATGTTATAAAGTGCAGCACTTTTTCTTTCAAGGATCACTAAGTGCTGGGCAGGCGTTCATTAATAAAGCCTCGCTGGACCCTGGTGACACAGCCACCCCCATTCAAAATTCAGCCACCACACTCATGTCCCCGGGTTTCACCAGAGCGCCCATCTCCACTGCTGCATCCAGCACAGCCCCCTGAAACACCATCACCTCTGCTCGCTCCCTCCCATCTGTAATAGCAGATAACTGCAGGCACAGGATAGCTGCTGAAATATTAATGAAGAGAGAAGTAAGTGTTGTTTTAATATTCTCCAGGCCAGTAACCTGAAGCACAGAGCAGTTACCTGAGTTGCCCAGGGCCACTCAGCAGCAGGGGAAGAAATGGGAATAAAATCTAGAAGTTGTGGTTCTGTTCAAAACAGCCCTCCCCTGGGCTCCCTGTGAGAGCCCGCAATTCAGATGCAGAAGTAATTGCTAAATAATTAGTAACCTACACAATTACTTTCACACATCCGTCAGTATTTTATACCCTGAAGGATCAGTCAATAAATGCCTGAGATTACAATTATCATGGTTTCCTACCCACCAGAAGGCCTAGATAATGTGCAAAGTCTAAAAAGATTGTGTCAGTGGGAATTACTGACTGGCTTGAGCACATTGCACACAGCTTTACCAGCATGCACATACTGCAAAAAGCTCCCATACTGGTGCAGCATCCCAGCTTTGGGCAGGCCTTCCAGCTATTTCAGCTCCAGCTCCTGGATTCATGGGATCAACATGTAACTTTCCTTGGGGGTGGGGGGAACAAAAGTTTCTAGGCTTTACGGTTAAAAATTGGTGTGTTAAAACTTGATCTGAAAGGCTGGTGAATTAAGTCTTGCAACTTAATCCTCCTACCTGATCAGGATCTTTGGAGCATTCTGGGTGCAGAACACACCAGGGAGGTGCCAGCTAACCAGAAGAGCAGCTTTGGTGCCAGCTCTGCATTCACGGGCATATGAATCCAAAGCTGCCCAGAAGAACCGACTTGCAGCACACCAGAAGAAATACTAGTGATGACATCGCACAGCCCAGCAGGTGGGCAACACCTTCTCTGTCCTGTTTGGCTTGCAGTTCCTTTCTTAGCAATTGGAACACGTTCAAAACTCAGGTAGTTCTTCCAGACCTGGTAACACTCTCCTAACTCTTCTCTGGTTTCCAACTGTTCTCTTCTGCTCGTTATTTTTCTTTCCAAATCAACAGTATCCATACCAGCATCAAAGTCCTTTATATTACTCTTCTCATGGCTCCCTGCTTTCTTATCTTTCTCCCCAGAAGTTCTCTTCAGTAACTGTTACTAAACAAATGCTTGTGCTATGCCTTCCCTCACAAGGATTTTCCTCATCACACTGCCAGTAGCTGGGTGACTTTATGCCTTCAAGAAGCAAACCGATGTCATCCACTAATGCCAAAACTTTTACCTTGATTATTCAGGTCAAAAATGCAGAGCATGCATCCATCTCTCTCACCACTGCATGCAGATGCCCAGAAACTGAAGGGCCAGAAAGTACCTTGGGACCCTGACCTCAAACCACCATCCTGCTCGAGCCCTGAGCTTGTGGCTGCCAGGCACATGAAAAGTTCCCCAATCCTCATCACTACTCTCCATTTCATAGCATCCTCCTTCCTTCGTCTCTAAATCACCTAATTACATTGGAATCAAAAGCAACCCTATTTTTGCAGCTGTTTGATTCCCACACAGTACAACAGGTAGCATTATCAATAATAAAAGCATGCATTAAAGGTATTATTTTATTATTCTCCAGAGAGAAATAGAATATTATTTCCTCTTGTTGGGTTCCATCCCTCTGGTTTAGAGTAAGCCATCACTGGCAGGGTCAATAATACAATCAACTTCATGGTGGTACCTTTTTAAAAAAACCAACCAAGCAGCAGCAAAATGCAGCATAATCCAAATTATAATTAAAATAATCTATGACTATAAAGCTGAGCAGTTAGAAAGACTTGAACATGAGAAGCCTGACTTACTTTGTGGTCTATTTGTTTTGGATAGTTGTTTTGCTTTTTTTAATAGACAAAACTGCTGGTGATTGCAGCACTGAGTTTGAATCACACCATGTTCTGAGACCAAAAATCGACATTGTCTTGATCAATATAGCTGTAAAATAAGATTTCCAAAAAAAGTACAACAAAGCCATTAAAGAAATCTTGGAAGGCAGCAAAATAATTTCTTGAAGGTGTAAGTGAAAAATGAACTTTATTTATTTCACATTACAATCAAATAGTAATGTGTCTTGAGGCACACATGCATGCATGCATCATCATTATTTGCTTTATTCTTATTGATTTTTCCTTCCATGGGCCAGCTCTCCAGAACCCCTGTGTGCCACTGTCAGTGATGTTGACAGGGAAAGAGTCTTCTCAGCACTTCTGACAAGTTATTCCTTGAAAGTTCAGAAACTTCGATCGCCCTCATCTTCAGCAACTCAAAAGACTGACCCATGAAATCTAAACAGCTTAGCTGCCACCACATATAATCACACAAGCAATGAAACAGGCACGTTATAACTGTCCTGGGTGGGTATAGCATTTCCTGAAAACTAATTCCCAGCAAGTCCCAGGAGCCAGCTTACAGACAGTTACCCATTTTGTCTTTCCAAGTGGAAAGGTCACCAGAACAAATACCATCAGGAAGCAATGGCAAAGCAGTTCAGCCGATCTATTCTGAGCACCATGACAAAGAAAACTAATTTAGTGTTATAATTAGAAACATGGAGAGGAAAAAGCTCATTTTGGAGAAGTACTGCTGGAACGCTAGCATTGGTGCTGATGGAGCTAATCAGCTGAGAGAGATGGAGGAGTGAAACCAAATTATACATTTAGCATCCTCATGCAAACCAGGTTTGACACTGCAATTGGTTTCCATTGGAAAGAAGTGCAAGCTTAAAGGTGACCTTACATGGGAGTTTTTAAAGGAGTAGACTAAACAAACAGCATTTCCAGACTTTTTAAAAATCTTGAAAACCAAAACCACGTCACAATCTTTGTTCACACTTGATGAGGACTTTCAAAGACTATCCAGCGATTTGTGTGTAGTTCCTATTTTTAAATGTATTTCCTGTTTCTTATTCATGACTGCACGAACAAGGCTTCTGCAACTTATGACAAGACCCATTTAACTTCTTGCAAATGGAAATATGACATGAAGGAGCTGAAGTACACCTGAAGGACTTTCAAACATGCACAGGTTTTTTTTACATTGTCCTCTCAAGTGGTATGGTTGAATGTTCTCCAGTGGAAGAAAAAAAAAAAGAAGGAAAAAGAAGAAAAAACCCACCCCAAAAGGAGTTTTAAATTTAAAACACATATAGACTTTGGGTTTAGTTACACAAATCCTATTGTGAACCTAAATATGGCCAATTCACTGTGCATTTCTCTAGGAGTCAAAGCTCTTTTCCCTGCTCTCACCCTAGTGACATTTCAGTGCCCCTTGGCTCTCTCAGTACTGTTGCTTATAAAGCCGTGCTGTAAAAAAGATCAACACAATGACCCACGTAGAAGCAATTACCCTAGAATCACAAAAAGAAAAAAAAGCCAAAAGCATTGCACCATGTACCTGCAAAGCGAGATACAACTGGGTGATGAAGGATGTGTACTTAGGGAAGATGAAGGGAAAGAGACAGCAGGAGGGAAGAAAAAGTGACCAGGAAGATGGGTTATAGCAGATACAAAGTGAAGATGCATTTTCTTCCCTCAGTATTTCTATTATTGGATTTTCCTGGGCTACTGGCGTTAATCTTTTGAGGTACTTGACTTGAAGGGAAAAGGCAAAAGCACAGCAATATTGGCATTGCCTCCCTTGGGTACACTGAGTAAAGGGAAGTAGAGCACAAGGATGACAAGTGAGGTCCTAACAGGAGCTGGTTAATTCAAGCAAGGGTGTTAGAAGTCTGGAGTCCTAACATGGTTATCCAAAGTGGTTTTTCACTGCCCATGGCTCTGTACCTTCATAGGTTCCTACTTCCAGAAGGGTCCCACTTCGCTCCAACTCCAGAAACTCCTCCACAGTCAGAAAGTTATAGTCCACACCAGGCACTTCTCCTTCTCTTGGAGGGCGGGTTGTGCCTGAAAGGAAAAATTAGCACGTTAATATAGGTGTTTGCTTACCAAGAGCTAAAAGGGACAACATAAAATTGTCACAAAAATCCAACAGTATCTGCAAAACACAATTCAATAAGCTACAAAAAGCAGTGTCATGAGTTCAGTTATGAGTTAGGACCCCACGTGAAAACAAGACAAGACATAGATGAAAGGCTGAACTGGTGGTACCAGTTGTTCCACTCAACGACAACAATGGCTTTGATATTCCCAGAAAGACTATCTGGCAAAGAAATCTCTCATATCACATGTGGAAACACAGCTGAAAGACTTTGGTATCTGGGAATACACCAGTGATTACCTTCCTGCCATTAGCATGGTCTCCCAGACTTCACTACAACAACTCAAATCTGTGTTCTCAGATAAAGCAACCTCTTTCTAGCTTCTATTATTTCTGCATTGCTTTACCTCACCAAATATTCTTCCACATCATAAAGTTCTCCTCTGCCTTATTTCTTCTTCATATTTCATCTCTATTTACACTATTATTTTTTATTCAGTATTAAAAAGTACTGCAAGACAGCTTTGACACAGCATTTGCACATACTCACTAAAGAGACAACCTGCAAACCCTTCTCACAGAAAGAAGGTCACCTATGAGCTCATTCCAGTTCAAGAAAGACTTTTTTCTGAGTAATAATTCACACCAAATCTCTCCCTAGCATATGACAAGTTAAATAGCACCCACAGAGAACAGGGCTCTGATCACCACTACCCTGCCAGCTCTGAAACTCTTCTCCCTTCTGACCAATTTACAGCCCTTCAGAGCACAGTGTAAGGTGAGTCCTTTCATGACTTTTCATTAAGATGGCTTGGGCCACTGCATTTCAGGTCACTGAGCACAGCTTAATTGATTAGGATCAATTTCCTTTATTTTCCATGACTCTGGAAGCCAGGAGATGGCTGGATTCTGTATGTCTGAGGCTCAATATACACGATGGATTTACAGAGGGTACGGGAAACGGAACTTTAGAAGGAAGAGCAATGTTAGCGAGTTGGAGGTGTCTGAGTGCTGTGACCACAACCAGTCTGATGGTTTGAGAATAGCTCTGGAGATGTGGAAACCATAACTAACGTTTAATGAAGCATGATTTCTCATTTCTCTGGGACTCTTCTGGTCCCTGGACAGTGCCTCCTCAGTGCACACCATTTCTTAAACCCTCAACAAAAGGACTGAAGAAAGTACAAAGAAGCTGAGCTTCTGGAAGCTAATTGGGAAGATTCCAACTCTTAGAAGTTGAAAGAGCATAAATTTACCATGCCTGCATCTGGCAAATGTTTTCCTCAAGTGCCAGGGAAGCGGAAAGTCTGCTTATGCCCTATTCATCTAAGAGACTGTTCAAGAGGTCAGTCTTGATGGAGTGACACCCTTGAAAGACTATCACTAGATTAATTTCCTTATAGACATCCACTTTCTCTGACATCCTCCATGACTTATTTCAAAATAGAAACGCTCTCTCTTTTATTATTTACCATCAGCCTGAAGATAGCCTAAAAATTCTTGTGCTTTTTCTATCACTCCTTCTCATGGAGCTGTGTGAATGGGTGAAGGCAGGAGAAGGAAAAGCAAAAGGGGATGGAAATGGTGATGGATATCTTCACCCTGCTAGCAGAATGACTCTTTCCTGTTTGAAAGGATTCAATTTTGCGTTATTTGAATTCTTATGGTAAGACCACAATGATTTTTATGAAGTAGCCTGTAACAGAGGAGAAATGTCTTTCACAGATCCAGACCAGAGAAATACCACATGTCCCTCTCTGCCCCAGCACCTGCAACTCTGTCTGAAGGCATGCAGCAAGGCTGAGCTGGCAGTGTCCACACAGGTCTCTCCCTGTGTGTATGGAGCATCTGGGATGAAGGGGCACAGCTCAGATGCAGCACCTCATGCCTGTGCACCGACACCGCTGTGGATGTTCAGGATGCTCATCAGAGCATCGTGACTCTCGGCAATTGCTTAGCAACTGCCAGGTTGCCCTAAACCGGGCCCACAGGAGAGAAGGAAGAGGAATGAAAAGCTTCAGCAATAAGTGTGTCCAAGGATGTGCTGTAGCTGTCCCATGCCTGGAGCACAACGGAAGTGAGAATTAGACTCTGTAGCGCTCCTCATCCAATGCATCAGTCAAACGTCACCCAGAGCCATGCGGTACATGAGCCAAATGACAAATGTGGGACTTACTTTTTTCTCAGTAACTGACAACACACATTCATGCGACACAAAGATCAGAGAACTTCAGGATTCATTTTACTTTATCTTTTAAAGTCCTCTTCTTTATCTATATGTTTCCACAGAGAGTATTTATTAATGTGTTTTTTTTCCTTTTCCTCCTCCTGAATTTTTACAGCGGTGAAATTGCAGTCAGCAGTTTACTAGTGCAGGCTGCTTCTTTGACATGACAATTATATCTCGACCATAATTCCTCTGAGCCATTTTAATGGATCTATTTGTTTCATCTCAGTGTTCTTAATTTCCTGAATATGTTCAAGTCAAAAAATCGCAGATGTGCCCGCTCGCTATCAGCGCGATTGCCTGCAACACACACCGAATGCGTTAGAAACGCCAAGTCGCCACGCAGAAGAAAAACATTACATCACAGAGATAACATTTGTCACCTCAAGACGGTCCTCAGCAGCAAACAGAGGGAAAATAAAACCTTCACTGGTTGGGATATCTTATCTGGGCAAAGGCGAAAAACCCAACAACTTTCCATGTTGCTGTCTAGAGCAAAGATTGCTTGCAGATGCTCAGGCTGTTATCCGGCTTCACATCTGAGCAAGTGTTACTGAATGCAATTCAGAAAGGCAGGGGGAAGGGAAAACCCGCCTCCGTTTTTCTTGTAGCAGAATGACAGGCTGCCGGCTGGACACACGCCTGGCAGATGGCATTTCAAAGAGTTTTCATGAACCATCTGGGATGTGTACAATGATTACAAACCACACTTACAACAAAGCCAGAAGGGTTGCTTCACAAGGAGGGTGGGGGGAGAGGGCGGGCGGAAAGAAAGGGGGAAAGAAAAGAGAACCAAGAGGCGCATAAGCAAACTCGATGACTTTTCTCATGAGCAGGACACTGAGAATAATCAGCACCTTCCACTCCAAGCCCTACATGGCCCGAAACTGCTGTGCAGCATGTGCATACACAGCCCAACACCATCGCAGGCTGCAAGCTACTGCTGGAGTTCTCTGCTGATGAACTCTAAATTGTAATTAAGTCTCCCATCATTAATGTGACTTAATTATGTGCAAAGCATAGTGTGTGTATCCTCCCTCCCCTTTTAAATTGCATTTCAGCATCCTTACCGTGGGATGGTCATCACTGAAGGAGAGGGCTATGGAGATGACTGTACATTTTATCAGAGCTAATAGCAGACCAGACTACTGTTAATGGGAGAATTAATTGAACACGAGTGCTGTAGATGGCCCAAACAGAAGTTAAGACACTCCACTGGAAAAGGCGAGCCAATCATATTTAAATATGTTAACCTGCCTGCCATCTTGGCACTGAAATATTAAGTGGCATCACATCTTATTGTCATTAGGTAGCAATTTAGTTAATTAATTTGAGCTATGTCCCACTGTGTGACCAGCTCAGAATTGCTAATGCTACAAGAAAACTGAAGGAGACTGAGTGGTTATCAACTCCTGCATATTCAATAGTTCATAAACTTCCACTCTTATTTGGCTGGAATGTCCCACAACATAAAAGTCACTAGAGTCATTAAGTTCATTGGGGAATTGCTCAAATCTTCTGTAACTACAGCAGACTTTATAAAAATAAATCAATAAAAATAACACCACGGGTTAGTATTGCAGGTTTTACCTCCTCTTGGTCTGGGGAGGTTAAGCTAGATATAACATGGGCGGCCCAGATGCTAGGTGAGATGTTTGCCCTGCTGTTGGTTTAGTTATCACACCCCAGCTAGCTGCACCCTGGTTTTTTTCATGCACCACTAATGCTCGGGCCACGACGGTGGATCTCATCTCAGGTTGGAGTCCCTACCTGGGAAACTGCTTCCAGACACAGGTGAGTTTGCCCAAGCAGAGCCCAGTGCTGCACTTGAGCTAACGAAATTAAAGCTTGTCGTCCATGCCTAGAATCACTGGAGTGCAGCTCAGATGTACTGATGACTATCAACTATTATTCTGAATAATTTAAGAGCCCATTTAAAAGACAAATAGCTGCTGCTGTTGTGTTGCTTATCAACCATGCTGACAATTACCCAACAGGAGCCTCAATTATGGTATGGCCAGATTGTTAATATGTGATTCAGGGGCTGTTTAGCTCCTTATCAATCTAGCAGGGCCTCATGTTAAGCTGTTAATAGCCACTGATGCCCTGCTGCTAAATTAATCAGAATCTTTCTTATTGTAATCTAAAAATAAGACTTCAAAGGGGCTGTAGTCACTTCAATTACTTTCTTGTTAAAATAAAAACAGTTCTTGAGCCATAATTCTGTTACCATGCGCCCAAACAGCCCCATGGCAAGTCATTTAGAAGTTGACTTTGCAAGTGCAGAACACCTACATCTCCCATTTTCAAAGCAATGATTTCGGCAAACTCCTTATCCAGTTCCACTGGTCGGCTGTGATAATCTGGTGAGCCACCAAGACATTTGATCTGATCAAGCCTCAAGTCATTTGCTTCTCATCTCCACTGACCAGCTTCTCTGAAAATGACAGATAATGTAGGAGTTTTACTCTCAGAGTGATGATATAGTAATATAGTGATGATATAGTAATGATATAGTTGATATAAGCATGTTTGATACTATTTCAGGTCACTGGTGAATGGAACTGTAATAAATAAGGTTTGATTGTAAAGAGTAGGGGGATGCTGCTGACTCCCAAAGCTGCGATGGCGAGTGCTGCCGCAGGCCTTTGCAGGCAGGTTGGAAGGAAGGATGCTGTTCTTGCCATTGCTCTCAGAGACTGATATTTTTATTCATTCAGCATGGAGACTGCTCTCATCACCTACACTGAAAAAATCTTCAGCTGCCAAGGTAGGAACATATTAGGAAAACAGCCCCTCTTCCCTCTACACAGTGTTTCGAGGTCACCTTCTCCCCTCATGTTACAGAATAATTTGGAGACTGTTTTGGCTCTCCTGCATCTGTCACCTATGGTGCCAGATAACTAGAAGGCAAGACAAACTCCGCAGATCTGCTAATGGCAAGTGGAGAAGGGAAAAGGCACAGACAACCTGCTCGGTCTTCAGAAAAAGCCACCTGATTAGCAGCCAAGCTGAAGGCAGAAATTATCTGCAGCACGGTATCAGAAACAGCCTTATCTACATCAAACAAAAAAACCCCTCTCTGCTAGAAAACATGGGACACAAAACTACTTCACCTTATCGACTTCTGGGGTTACCCAAACTAAGAATACCGGCTGTGGTTTATTCACCATCAGTAGAAGGAATTGTGTTTGGACACTGCTATGCTATCCTATATGTTTGTGTCCCCATGTACCTACGGTAAGGGGCAGCACATAGTTTTAACTACAGGAAAATATGGAAGTTCCAGAAAGGTCTGTTCTCTTACAAACCAAACATGCTCAACTTATAAATACAATTTTATCCTGAAACTTGAAACTTGGGAAGCTCATTCTGGGATTTTAAATGTTGTCTGTCCCTTCTCTAGCCAGTGACTTGATACTTCTAAACCACAAGAATGTGACAAGCATTCAAAGTGTCTCGGTGGCAGAGTAGAAATTGAGTCCAAAGGAGAATGTGGTCTGTCGCTAGAAATTAATTCACAGCTCTGCTAATGATGCATGTGCAGGAACAGATGCTGATTGACTCTTCCTGGCCACACAGACAACTGCTGCACTAAAAGCAAATTTCTGTCACCACGGTCAGCAGGAATGACGGATTAAACCCAGAAAACAGCTGACCAAGACAAACCTGTCTTTCTACAGACACATTTCAGAGGGAAATGCATTTCGTGGCTGTGGTCTAAAGTAATTTTCCTTCTACAGGGTGAGATGGAAGGGATTTGTACAAAGAGCTCAGTATCTCCACCTTCCCACCAGCCTTTCCAGCATTAACGAGTGGCCAAATCCGGATCCCATAGCAGCACCTCCCAAGGAGCCCCTCTCACTCAAAGGACCGCACTGACCACGCACACCAACAATGGCAAGTCAACCCTCAGTGCACAGCAAAGCCCCTCTCCCTCTTTTGGAGACCACGTCCAGTCACATCTCTCAGGTCCTCTCTCCCAAATAAATCCTGCCTGCAGCCTCCCTAGAGAAACGATTCAGCCAAGCTGCACAGCAGGAGCTCAGGGTTTGTAAACCCTCCAGGCAAGTAAGTTATTTTTGTCCCTTTTAAACCTATTTTTGGTATTTCTGTGGCCTTCGCTGCCACCGAATAAGAACACTGATAATCTTCAACACATTCATCCTTATAGTGCTTTGTGGCAGGGGAAGTGGGTTCGTTTCCGTTTCATAGCACAAGATGAGCCAGGCCCAGGCTCACAACGGAGTTCAGGAGCCTAATTCTGGAGAAATCAATGTGTTTAGGAAACCCTACAGATCAGGATCAGGGCCCAGCAGATTAAAAAGGACAGAAATAACCTGCTGCTGTGTTGGGGTTTTGCAGGCTCGCTCATATGTGTTGTGAACACCATGCCGAGGCTACACAAAGCAAATTCAGCAGGAAAGGGTTCACTCTGGACACTGACACCAATTGAAAAGAAACCGATAATTACCAGATGAGTAGAAGAAATAAGGGTACAAAACCTGCCCTAGTCCACTTCAAAAATACCTTTTTAAGGATCTGCACCAAATATCCAAACACAGCAGCACCTCCCCGACCCAGGGAGTACCACTGATGGTACTGCACAGCATGGCACTTGCTATAGTGCAGGTACAACTTCTTCCTCCATCCCTCAGAGCATTCAATTGCTTTTTCTTAAGGAAAAAAAAAAGTATTCTGGCATCAAATAACTCATAAATAATCTATCCTCTTGTGTTTGCAATAGCAGCAGCTTGCCTTCTGGATCCCTCACTCTGAGTGATTGCTGTTACTTCACCAGACACCTGCAGCCGAATCCCTCTCATTTCCCACAAGGTGGAACACCCACCAAGAAGATTAAACTTCATGAACTAATGAGTTTGCCATTAATCCTGTGTTCACGGAGTCCAACAGCATGACATCTACTAATTTAAATTGTGAACTACTGATGAAAAAGCAAACTATGTACATCCGCGGTGAGGAGACTTGAGCTTTAACTATGCACAGTTTTACTCTTTCTAATATATGGATTAGTGTAATAAAGTATAATTTTATAAATCAATAAAGCTGTAGTAATGAGATTGCACTGAATGTTCTGCTTTTAAATATTGGCACAGAAATGAATGAAAATTGCCATTTGTATAAGTATGTATGTGACTTACGGGAAGTGAAATTAGCTGAGAGTAAATTAACAGGGTGATTATATGCTTGCATTTATATTCATTTTCTCTCATATATATACATTTTTAGAAGTCTAGATAACGCTACAACCACGACACACATCTTTATTTCAAAAGGACCGCTTTCCTTCTATGTTTATAGATGAAACTTCTACTGAAAGGAGCTATCTTGGAAAAAGCTACAGCCAAAGACAGTAAATTAAATACATATACTGGATAATTACAGAGCAGCCTTATTACTGGGCTATTTTTAATCCTGTGGATCGTGTACTCCAGACTCTCTCAACCCCAGGCTAACCTGATCCCTGCAGTGCTCGCTCAGCTCAGGGCTGCTCCACGTCAGGCACCCTATGCTGCCTGCCCAAAGCACAATGTGATTAACACGACTACCCCCTATGAATGGGCATATCTAAATGTAACAGGCCAGAGGTGTTGGGTGGGAGGGAAAGGGAACATGAACGCTTAAAATCTGCTTTGAAATAAGCCTCAGGAGACCTGGGATGCAGGATTGCTCCCATGCAAGCTGTACTTAAACAAGTACCTCACTGTCTTATTTATGTATTTGCAGTACAGGAGCAGATTATCCATAGGTATGCCCCATCTTGCTTTATATCAGCTCTGTTTTCCACGGGTACTTGCAAAGCTCCCTGATTTCCACAAATCGCCAAAGAGAAGGTGTAGCCCAGTCCAAGAGTTTCACAAGCCAAGGGCTAGCACTGAAACCAAGCTATGAACCAGTGAGTGGAGGCACTCGGCTGCTGAGAAACCAAACACCCATCAGCTCCTCGTCAGGCCTGGCAAGCTGGCCAAGCTTAGGACAGCTCAGTATGAAAAACTGGTTTCCATAAGCTGCTAGATCTTCATGTGGCTTAGTACAAGTTTTGAGTAGAATAAGAGAACAGATAAAAAACAAATCACCCTCAAATCTTTTCCTTAGAGACAGGAGACAGGCAGGAGAGGTCTGCGGGAAAGATGAGGGCCAAGACAGCACTTGGGACTGGGTGTACCACAAACTCTTGCCAGATGAATTGCCAAGTCTCAAAGCAAAGACACATAAACCCACGCAAGTCAGGTAAGATGAGTTCATTCTCTTTCCAGAAATATTTATGGAATACTTAAGGAATACTTAATCGCTGTGCAATCCTTTTCAGGTACCATGAAATGCTAGAGGAATTTCTCAGTATTGTGGAAGACATACAGTGGATCCTTGAAGCAGAAATGATGAACAAGAACACAATGACCAGTTTTATCTTAGAATTTTAAAATTAAAAAACCCCAACCCAATACAAAACGAAACCCAAAAAACCCTCCAAAACCATGTTTGGGTAACATACGTCACTACTGAAACCAAAGGAAAAATATTAAAAACACATCAAAAGCTACTGTCTGCCATATAACCAGTCTCAGTGAGATCAGCAATGGATCTCAGTGAGATCCCAGGAGCAAGACTACCTGTTTGTTCCTCACAACAGCACCACTGCACAAGCTGCCACAATTATTGGAAGGAAAAAACTTATCTCTTCTCTCTAAAACTTGGATGCAAGAATATTTTCATCTCCCTAAAACAAAGCATCCTATTTTCTATTCTATGTGAGGGCTTCAGACATGTCCTATGAACAGACACTGTAATTAAGCACATAATAAATGGAGTATCCAACGCTGACTGTGCACCTTCAGTATTTCAATTCAGATTTTATTAAAAAACTGTTTTCTTTTGATACCTGCATACATATGTGCACCTATATCCATGAAAAGATACTCTGCACTTTAAAGCCACAGTAATGAATAGGAGAATAGATTATGTGATGTCCAATAGCTCATGTGCTTCAACAAAGATCACTTACCTCCCTCACTGTTCATCTTCCAAGGCTGTTTGTACTGCTAAGTACAAAACAATGTGGGTCATCCCTGCTTGGGTGTGATATAAAACTCGTTCTGCTGACTTTAACTGCCCTTCTAGCAGACCTTTAATTTGCAGTTAAAAGTCTTAATAAAACACCTCACCTAACAGCATGTGCCTAAAACTAGATCAGTTCATTAGTTTAATCTCTGCAAAATTCCACCACAGAAAGAAAGAGTCATACCAAACATACATGTTTATCTCTGAGGCACTGCTTGACGCTTGTTTCAGTGACCAGTCTACTGAAAAGAGACTCAAAGAGAGAGGTTTTTTCATTATTATTATTATTATTATTATTTCTTAAACAGAACACCATTCTACCACACTTAAATAAAAATTTAAACCTAAACTCCAGCTGCATAGTTATTTAAACCAGTCTTTTGTCCTGAACAATGTACACTTGAGGTACTGTCTCCATGGCATACTTTCTTCCCTAGCCCAGAGCTGCAAAATGCTATAAACCCAATGGATTTCCAACCACGATAACCTCATCGCACTCCTAGAAAAGCCGCGAGTCTCCTGTGGCTCTTCATTCTTTGGCTCTGGCCAATCAGCAACCCTTGGTTCAGATGGGTCTCGTTCCCTGACAAATCTTCCTTGACCTTTGCACAGTAGTTTTCCTGTTTCGGATGCAATCCTGACCAATAAATGCAAATGTATCAGCTACAGCAGAAGCATGCAGATTATAGAAACACGCAGCAATGTAGCCATATGGATGCACTTACTGTGAAACTCAAGGGAAGGACTAGAACAGACAGCAAATCTCCCCAGCAATATGTGCATTTAAGCACTATTCCCTACAGATCTCGTCCCTTAATTTTACCTGTTCTTAACTGCTACCAATTTCTGCCTTTTTTTCCCCGTAGCTCTGTATGCACAGCACACTTTAGTTTTTCATGATTGCTAATGCTTTAGCTGGTTGAAAACATTCTCCTGGTTCACTTTCTGTAATGTTGTGATTAGGTAACTGCTCAGGATTATGAAAAAATGCCAAACATTGAGAAGCTGATTGGTGTTTGAGTTTCAGATTCATCCCTATTGATAATTGGAAACATTAAAACGTAAAAGAAAACAAATACATTAATTTTAATTCTTTTCTTACCTCACTGAAAAAAAACCCACACCTGTATTTTATCCTTTACAGTTCCCTTGCTATAAATTCCACACCCCCAGCTCTAACACAGAAAAAGCTTATTAATCCTTATGGTTTTGTAAGTGCAATAAAGTACTAAGGAAAACACAAGTTACAATACATTTGCCTCACTTTTAATTAAAACATTCCCTGGCACAGCAAAAGCCTGCTGGTTAGGTAGCACATAACTGTATCTCTGCAGTCAGAAGCTAACTGGCATGCTATCAATAATGTGTACAGGCTTATCCATTTATTTTACTGCTTTTTCAGTTGTACACAAATAATAAAAACCTTGCCTCCCAATCCTGTCATCACCTATGAATTTCATAGGATATACACCCACAGGGTGCTTTACTCTGCCTTTGTGAAGCCAAGCACCTCCCCTATAAAATACTCCAGTGCTTAAACTGGGGACAATGACATAGTGTTTGGTTTAAATGGTCTTTGCTTCATTTCATCCGATTACTTCTAGTTATACCTTCTCTCTGTTAAATGTCCCTGTGTAGGCGTTTATAGCTCGGCGTTCGCACAAAACAATCATTCCATCACATTACACACTCTGTCATTTTATTAGCTTCTTGCAAATCATTTTCTGCAAGTGCCCCGAATTTAAATGTCATTTTAAACTCATTTGCTGGTTTACCAGTGCCTTTCTGGTATTTAGTGGCCAACAGACAATGTGCCAGCAGCTCCCACTTCTACTGCGGTGAGTAATGCCAGAGCATCTCCAGGTCCCCACCGTCACTGGTTTGAATCCAACATAAATGAACAGCACACAGAAATTATCCTCATGCAACTGCCTGGCAGCCCAAACAAAATGAGCTGTTCCTTGCCTTGCCTCCAATTCCCAACAAATAAAAACACCACCCAGTTTTAGCTTGTACCCGTGTCAGCATCACACCGAGGATAAGGAAGTAATCCTTAGAACCACAATTACCTCCTCGGCTTAGCCGTGGTTGGCAGGGGACGTTGTGAGCTGGGGTGTTGAGAGCAGAGTTTCCTCAGAAATCTGCTTTCTCACACTACCAGATCAGTACATGCTTGGAAAATGAATGCCTGAAAACACACAATCAGATCTAGGCTTCAGAAGAACACTGAGATGAGATTGCTCAGACGTACCTGTATGTTACTAGACTTAGAGGACAGTCAAGTGATTATAAGAGAGACAGAATGCTTTTCATCAGGACAAGGATGTCATACAGGAGATAAGACCTTACAAACAAAATAAAAATATAAACTTAAACTCCAGTACTTATTTATGCTTTGACAACTGTGTTCAGCCCTTCAGGTGACTGAAGCAGCTGAAACCACTTTGCCAGACAGATGCTGGTACAAAACTGTTAATGGCACTTGCTGCAAATCACTTGCTCACTCCAAAGTATCCCAACTGCTTCAAGACCAATTTTCATGCTTCACGCCAAACATGTGCTCAGGATTTTGCAGGATAGCAGCCTAGAGGGAATGCTTTGTGGATCAAAAGGAGAAACAAACTTTTTTCCCTGCCTTAGCTGGGGTTCTGACTCAGCAGACTCTGCTGACTTGAGGTGATGCACAGTTCTTGCTGCCCATCACGCTGCTGGAGGCAACGAGGCTGGCAGATACCAGTGGTCCCACCTCCCAGCACGGGGCTGCCAGTCTTCACTGAGGCCCACGCTGACATGCTGGGCTGTGAAGAGCAAAACAGGTTTGGTGATGTATCCTTGTGTGACCATTTTCAATCCTTTTTTTAAAAGGAACATTTCTCTCACCCTGCTGGGGAAGCATTGCAGAAAGGTAAAAGCAGAGCAGAGAGGAATCTCTGCTACCCCTGCAACTGCAGGATGAGGGTGAGCAAAGCCCAGTGGGTGTGAGAGAATTTAAGTATTGAAAATAAAATGAACACCCAATCCTACAACATCCATCAAAAAATCTGAGCAGCTCCCATAAATATGTAAAGGGCAAGAATCAGGAGGATGGGGCCAGGCTGCCAGCGAGTGCAAGCTGGAGCAGAGGAAGTTCCATGTGAATATGAGGAACTTTTCACTATGAGGGTGATGGAACACTGGGACAGACTGCCCAGAGAGGCTGTGGAGTCTCTTTCTCTGGAGACATTCAAAACTGCCCGTGTCTAGGAGACCCTGCTCTGGCAGAGGAGTTGGACTAGATGATTTTTTGAGGTCCCTTCCAACTCCTGATGTTCTGTGTTTCTGTGATTTATCAGTATATTTGCCTTCATAATGCCTTCATTAAGGAGGGAAGGGGAAACTGTGCCCATTTTTCAGATGGGCTGTAGGGGCACAGAGCAGCCAAGCTGGCAGCCCAAGCTCAGAGCCGATTAGGAAGTGAAAGAGCAGAAGGTCACTTGTGTCCCACGATTCTGTGGTTAGCAGGCAACGTTTTGGGGCTAATAGTATTACGTGCTGTGTGATGCTGATCTGTTGAGATAAGCGTGACAGTCCTCAGTGATGGCTTCATCAGAGGATCTGCTGACTCAATATTTAGGCACAAGCAGCACGAGCTGTTTATGTGAATACACTGAAAAACAACAGATGACTTCTGGAGCAAAACACATGGGTAGAATTCTCTCTTGAGGTAATACAAAAGAACCAAAGCACCTTCCTGCAGTGACTGTGCAGTAAAGTAAATTGGAGCTCTGCATAGGAGTCATCCATTATCCCATATATTCTTAGTAATTTTTACATTAATAACTGGAAAAAAGCCAATAAAACAGTACTACAAGGAAATACACATCCTTTTGATGAACTGCCACTCATTCCTTTCAGGTCACTTCATACCTCAACAGTTAATTTAAAGTTTGAAACATTCACTATAGCACTTTTCCTATCATGACTGCAATGTGTTATGATTTACACTTTCTAGATGAATGAATCACATGAATTATTCCGATTTTTTTTTTCCTCTGTTAAGGTAAATTAGGCTACTTCCAGAGTTAAGGGAAAAATGCCATTATTAATGATTCCAAACATCCATTTGGCAGAAAAATGCGGTGAGGAGAAGACAGTGCTCTGGTTGTGAGAAAGTGTTTTGCCTATTATGCAAATACCATCCTCTCCTCTTGGTGTTGTAGCTCTCCTTCACCTACAAGAACTTTACTTGAGATAGGTCAAATGTATCTGAAAAATTACACCTCTGAGACATTCTTCAAAATACATAAAAGGTCATTAACACTTGTGTTTCCTGGGAGCCAACTTTACCAGGTTAGGATTGCAAGACCTGAGGCTCAGAGAGATTCATCCCTCCTTCAACTCCACCAGTTCTTCCCAGCTCTCCATTAGAGGCCACACAAGCGTCACTCAGGGAGCTGAAGCTGATTTCCTGGATCATTTTACTCAATGGGAATCTCATTTATTATTGAAAATAACAGAAACTTGACCCTCCCTGGAGACTTTTACAGAAGTTCAGACTGTAGGTGAATTTGTCCAACCTGCATAATGCAAGTCAATTCCTCCCAGAGTAAAGCAGCATTCAAAGTGAACAAGGCTGGCAGAACTGAACCTTTTGTACATAATTAATGCAGGCATCGATCAGTGAGAGCTTGGATTCAGAACTTTTCTGCAAGATAAATGCACATGGGTGAACTTGCACACTTTTAAAAAGTCTTAACTTTGAGAAAGCTTCCTTGATTAATGAGAGTCTCTGGCTACCACAAACCTAAGCAGACATTTTCCAGGGTGTACATGCCAGCATCCTTCAACAGAAATGGTCCACAGCAAACAATGCCAGTTGTGACGCTTGCTGGTCACAGATCTAGATAGAGCCTCAAGGACAACTGTGATTTCCTATTCTATTCCCCACTTGCTGTGTGCAAGCAACTCCTGTTAGCACCAGCAGGAATTATGAACCAATGAAAGCTCGAGGGCTGAAGATATCTACAGGCTATTTTGAGGTGCTATTTCATGATCGTTAGCTCACACTCCTTATCTTTTTGGTCAGGCATTGGAACGGGTTGCCCAGGGAGGTGGTGGAGTCACCATCCCTCGGGGTGTTTAAGGAAAGGTTGGATGAGGTACTTAGGGACATGGTTTAGTAAATAATATAGGTGGTGGGGGGACAGTTGACTGGATGATCTTTTCCAACCTTAATGATTCTGTGATTCTATGAAACCCCTGCTACAGATTTACCACAACGTGTGAATTTACAAATAATAATAAATTGAGACTGGTATACGTGGCAATTGGGTAGCCCTGGTCACAATATTTATATAACTGGATTTAAAAAGCAGCTCATTCTCAGCCATCCTGCACTTACTGTCCCTTTTTCCCAGGCCTCACACTAACACAAAATAAAATGAGCTGCTGGTAAGAAGTTTATTTTGTATGCTCTATACTGCAGACCCAGGTCCATAACTTCATGGGACATGTCTACTTGATGACACCCTATTTTCACATACAGTGTTCTCATGTAAAGGAGTCCAGGCTTCTTGAGTGATAAATAAATATCTAGGTGAAAACTAGATTTTCCAAAGCTCTAGCCGATTATGGGATACTTACAGGTGGATTTTTAAGAGGTCAACATAAAAAAATGTAAGCTTGGAGGAAGCCTAGCTCTGCATTAACAAACATTTGGTACAGCCCTAGCCTAGCTATTTGCTTCACTGATGTAAAAACACTGTAAAACTAGTTTGTCTCTGGGGCTGGAGGAGAGCAGAAGGTGAGGTTACTGCAGGAGAGAAAGTGGCCTCTTTTAAGGGCTGTCACAGGCATGCTGGTAGCATCATCAGTCCAGACACCCAGCACAGATTTCCAAGCCAGGCCATTCCTTTCCTTCCTAAACATCAAGACAGACACAAAAAACCTTGATCACCTTAAAAATAATTCTGTGATGTTCAAGATATATACTTACACTGATTTTATCAGTCTCAGGGCAACATCTTCCCCACTTTCCACCATGAAAAAGGCACATTTTGAACTAAATGGTGGTCCACCAAAAACACCTACCATCAGTGCTCAGGTACCATCAATAGAAGATCCCCACTGGCAGCTACAATTGGTCCTAATGGTCAGTCATTTAGAAACCATGCAGGACAGAAAACCAACCCTCCATATCACATCTCTCAGGGATGATGCCTAGGCATAGTCACTCTTGTCTTGAGGTACAGAAATGGACTAAATGACCTTCTTCAAGGCTTCCTCTTAAGTCTGCAAATGACAAGAGCTGGCTACACTGTAATCATGTAGTAGAAATTTCAGGAGGGCAGAGATGTTTTAAATTATGTCAGAGTTGTAGTAAAGTGTGCCAGTAGAACAGGATAACTGTTTTTCTTTTCTCAAGGTATCCAAGCCAACTCGTTCACCTGTTTAGAGTATGTCTCTTTTAGATGAGTTTGTACAAAGTGCACATCTACACTGCAGTCACTTGAGGACAGAGCTCAGCAGCCAAGTATTTATGGATTTGCTAGGGCAGGTGCTGCAGCTTGCCAAGGGCAAGCGATTGTGCAACTGGATTACAAGCAACACTCCACTTCAAATCCAGTCAAGGACCTTTACACACCTGTGATCAGCACTGACCAGCGCAGACAGAGCCACACACTCACCTCCACGTGCAGCCTTATATAAATTCACGTTGCAGATTAAAGGTTTGCAAGTTTGTGAGATGTCGAGCTTCCATACAGATGAGCATGATGCCACGTGCTCAGCCAGCTCCCACCCCCCTCACCTACAAGTCCCACCCCCCCTTGCCCTCTTGGTCTGCTTGCAGATCACCACCTCCTGCTGCTGGCTCATCCTCACACCATCCCTTCCGGCAGCGCAGCCTGGCAGTCCTCAGCAGTTGCATTTGGATTTAAACAATACCCACTAATTTTAAATGATATTCTGTATAACCTTGGAAACAGCTGTGGATGACGACTGTGGTCCAGGCAGATAGAAGCTGGTAACAGATGACTGAAAGAACATGGAGGGAGAGAGATGGATGCACCAGAACGCCTGTAGCAGCCACCTTTGTTCAGGGCTGCAGCTTTCTGACTTAGCACATCAGAAGGCTATACCAATAGCATTTATTATATTCTTGGGCTTTTTTTCATACCAGTTAAAGGAAATCCCTCCTTGCAAACACATGGTTTTCTCTCACTCTCTTAGACAGAAACAAGTGAGATCAAAAGGGGAAAAAAAACCCTGTTTTTTTTTATAACTCCAGTTGTGCCAGATTTGTCCCCAGTGCACACTGAAATTCTTGGAGCACATTTCTTGTTAAACCTCTCCTCAATTAGATTGCTTCCCTTTCTCAACCCCTTCTACCTCAGCACAAAGGACCTTGGGATAAAGTCCCAACCTTGTCACCAGGGAGGGATGAGAACTGCAGGTGTGGACACCCCTTCCACACTGGTTGCAGTAGCACTGGATGACAATGCCGCTTCTATCTACTTCCACTACATGGTAGATGTTAGTTTCTGCACCCTCATGCTGTGCTTCAGGATGTGCCTCTTGTCACCACCAAAGCAAAGGAAAAACCAAAACTGTCACATGGACTGTACTGATCGATCTGCATTAAGCAGCAGGTCTACTTAAACTTGTCAGGTCATCCAGCAATGAGGTGCTCTTAGCAATTAAATCCTGGAAGGTTATTTTTTTCTCTCCTTAGAGAACCTGAAGAGAGGGCAAAGTTGGTTGCCTGCCTTTCTGAGAGCTAGCTTCGTTCACAGGCTAAGATTAAAGGGCAGAACTTGTCAATGTCTGCATGATGGGTTTACTCCTCAGGTAGGAAAGCAAAAGAGAACACCAGAGTTATGTTCATCACTTCTGGAAAGACAGCCTTCATCACTCACCACAAGCTTCCTCGGGCAAATTTCTAGCTCATCTTCAATGCAGCCCCTCCCTTAATTTGCACACCTTACCACCTACTCATGCTCTGCATCTGGATTTTGTGACCGCTGAACCTGTGCAATGTAAGTAAGGGTGTTTTACATGGCTCACTCATCTCCTACAGCCCAAGCTCAGAAGCAGAGTCTGTCACCAGACATCAGAGCATGAAAGACCTGCCATGACTTTCCAGGCAAGAAGCTTTATGGTCTCTTATGAACAGCCTCCTGCCCTTTCCTCTCTCCTCGTACATCTCCCAGAGGGAAGACAAACAGTTAAAACTCAATTACCTTGACAAAATGACAGACCCTCACTGCTCTGCATGTTTCACCTCTTGACAAACAAGCAAGACACAATTGTGTGAATCTAGCTCTCCACAAACATACAAATAAGGAACCGTGGTGCCAAACAGGAATGCGTTACCCCTTCAAAGCTTGGCTGACACACCAGTCCAGGCTTCATTATCACCTCTGGAGTTACACCACTCTATGCTATAATTAGGAGTGTGTCAGAACTCGGGCAGAGCATTGCAACCATCACCAGTCGCTCTGCCGGTACAACGATGATAACCAGCAGAGCATGAGGCAGAGCTCTTATCTGACTTCTGAAACAGAGACTAAATCCCACACTCTTCCCTTCCTTGAAAATGACAATACTGAATATTATAAAGAGCGCCAGGCTGGTTCCTACTGCAGAGACCCCAAGGACGTGGGTTAACTCCAGTCTCCTGCCCTTAATCCATGCTGTTGCAAATGTGACTGGGGGCAACAGGAGGAAGAGGGCAACTTGTGCAGCAAGATAAAGAGTTAAAAATGCCACTAAAAACTAAAAGAAAAACAATGGCCAAGAGCTGACCTTTGTGAAACAGGCTCACACATCAAGCAGCATTTTCATAACTGATTAAATATATATATAAAAGGTTTTTTATACAACTGTGTTATTAGACTATAAATATGTATACTCAAATGTTTCCTGGAGTAGAATAGCTCTGTGGGAGTAGTGCCTCACCCCCAGTAAACCCTCACCACATTTTGGCACACTTGCTTCGTTCTGAAAACTGGAAATCACATTTATTTATTTTTCCTCTGTTGCACCAACCTGCAAATCCTTCTGCGTTTGTACATTATTGATCTTTTCACGGCCACCCTAGCCACTAACTTCAGATGCTTAATACTTCTGCAAAAATCTAACTGTCCCTGGGTGGTTACAAGCTTTCCAAACAGGAGAAAGATATTTATTGCTTTAGGTTAAAAATCTGCAGCCTGTTGCACACCAGCCAGACTGACAGACAGCAAAGCTCAAGTTAAACAATGCATTTATACAACTGACATCCCAAAGAGGAATTTTTTTGTTCTGGTTTTCTCTTGACTGCTTAGAGGCTGATTGCACACACTTTATCTCTCACCATCAGAAGGATGATAAAGCTAAAGTGAGTTTTTATAGCTGTGTTTCAGGATACTGAAAGTACAGGGCTGTAATAGAAATGCTGACATTATCCAGCTATGGTGGTGCAACCTCTCTACCGTAATTATATACAGTTGGAGATAATAAGCACTGCTGATTCAGGAAGAATCTCTGATTGGGCTGGAAAATGGAGAAGTGTTGGATAATCTGTTTCCTGAGTGGCAACAGCAGGCCTAAAGAGCATAAACGGAGGAGCAGAGTTGGTAAGGAAACAACAACAAGGTCCAATCATGAAGCCTTAGAGATGCTCTTACTCCTTTTATTGTTCATGTGATTGCAAGAGATCCAAAAGACTCATTCAGGGCTTGTGCTAAAAGGACAGCAAGAAGTTACCTGGATGAGTGTGCAGCAGAGATAGCAGGGAAAGGTTTGATTATGTGACTGAGACAGTGGGCACCCAGTCGAGAGAGCACAGAGCACTGATTTTGAAAAGGACTGCGTTCCTTCCTGATCTTTTGAGGTATCTCAAGTTCAGCACCAAAAATGAGGACGCATCGGGGAAAAAAAAATAAATCACAACATGCATGTGCTATTACATTAAAACTGCCTGAACAGCCTGCAAAAATTAACTTGAAATCTCTGATATTATATGGAAAAAAAGCCTAATAAAACTGTTTCAACAAGTACATTTATTTAAAGAGCAATAGGCTTTCCTTCTTTCCTCCTCTTTTTACTTTGCTTTGGGAGGTGCGGGGAAGGGAAGGAAGAGACAAGACTTCTGGTGAGAACTGTTCACTGGGTTCAGTGTTTTCCTGTACCCCTTCTCTTACCACATACCATTTTAAAAATATTTACATACTAAATTTCCCATTCAATGGCAATTTTCCCTAAAAATGTTTGTTTGATACAAAAAGTTCTAAATGCGACACTGTGATTGGCTCTAATTGCTATTAATAAATGCATAATGCACGCTGATAAGATTAACAAACCATTCCAAAAATTTGCTACTATATTCACTCAACAGCATGAAGTCCAAAGCAGCAGCAATGCCAGCAGGCTATTTATATTCCCTGATTAACAAACTGCAAGCTGATCATACAAGGATGAGTTTGAATTTTGCAGGACAAAATGCCTGGGTAAATATTTAGCATAAAAGGAAAAAGGTCTAAGTTACTACTTGTCTGGCAGGGGATATTATGGAAACAGATACAGGGGCTTTGCAACATTTATCCTGGAGGAGCGAACGTGTTAGGACAGTGGAGCGCAACATTCTTACCCTGGACTAGGACAGAGGAGGTAAGCAGCCGAGCGGTCCCTCGACGCCGCCAGCCTGCTTTCTAGGACCACAGCCCCACGCGGAGCCCCATCCTGGCTCGCTGCGGTTCGAGGAGCGGCAGGCGAGGACAAGCAAAGTGAGAGGATGAAACCTCCGGGGAGCTGGGAAAAGCGGCTTGTCACAGTACCTGTTCGAGCATCACCCTCCCTCGCTGCTGTGTCACAAATAGGGCGGGGAGGAGGGTGCTCCCCTTGGCCATTCCCAGCCAGGTGCCAGCAATTGCATCCCAGCAGCCCGGCCCCTTCCCGCCCTGATGGCAGAGCGCCCACGGCAGCCCTGGTCCCTGGGTAGAAACCGGTCCCCATTTCCTTCCCACACCCTCGCCAAAACCATCCCACTCCCCCCCCCAGCGTAACCTGCAGCCTCAGCCCGCCCAGCTACCCACATCACCTACAGCACCACAGGAGAGGTCAGGGAGGGAATACGCACTTTCTGGTTGGCTTCCCATTTGTCTGATGCCCTAAGGCCCTTCCAATTTAATATGTATTTCTTTTTAAAGTTAGTGGAATTGAAATAAATCCATACTGTTTGCCAATTTCCAGCTTACGTAATCAAAGTCAACTGTGCATTCACAAATTCCTCCCTTCTCTGCAAGCTAATCTGACAGTAGCAGGGGGGAATGTACCAAGGGGGTGGGGACCCTGGGAAAATAAAAAGCCTTCACTTTATACTGGCCTGGCAACGAATTAAACGTTTTGAAATCCGTAAAGGAACCTCAATAATAAGATCTTTAAAAACTGCAGACACAGTCAAAGCAAAGAGGGGAGGGAAAAAAAAGAAGCAAAAAATATGCTTGAAATTAAGTGGTGACAAACCCACAGACACAGATACAGTGCAGCAAAGCGACAGGCGCACCAGGGAAGGGGAGAGAATCCATTCACCAGTTTAAGTTCACACATTCAGCATCTGCTTATGCAGACACTAAACAAAACAAAGTTACTGCAGCTACAGTTTATTCATTTACCAACAAGACCTACCTGGAGTTTTAATATATGGAAATATCACAGACTTAAAAGCTTTTGTTTGGAAGCTTGCAAAGGCTCCCCTGTTGAATAAAAGTCTATTGCTCCACTGCACCGCGAGGTGCTGAGATCCCGGCATTTGCATGGCTTAAAATGGCTGCAGCAGTTCAAGGCTTCTGTAACTTATTGTACACACCACCACCCCGCCACAGAGTACAGGAGAGGGGTCCCTTTCCCAGCTATACACTATTTTAAATTTAACAAAGCCAACGTAATTAGTCCCATGAGCACCCCTCCAGCAACAGCCTCAGCTCCCAGCACCAGCGAGCTGTATGCTATGCAGTAATTATGCTACCAAGCTGTCAGAGCCTCCTTATCTGCATGCAAATTAGTTCATATGCTATACATCTGCTATAATGACAGTATTAAACCAAGAATTTTATAATGAAGCCATCCTCTTTATAGCAACACAGCACAATTACTTTATTAACATATTGCACGTCTATGTCTGTAACTGCTCCCAGTCAAATAGCCAAATTTTCCATTCCCCCCATGCAGCAGGATCTTCTTCGCTTCTCTCCCTGTATCTGTAAATAAATACAAAGAACAAGAAGGGGAATTTCTAAGCTACCTCTGTACAACACCACTCCATCACTGTTCCTGGGGAAGTACTGCACCAAATGCCATTAAGCGTGACTAGGTGAATAAATATTCCCATAATGCTCCAAAAGGTTACGAGATGAAACAGTAATAATCAAATCAGCAGCTGTTTGCTCCCAGCCTTGACATCAATCATCAGCTTCTGTCAACTAGTGACTGCCAGCACCGCTGGCCAAATGGCAGTGGGAGGGGGACCGCAGCCGCGCCACAACCCCGCGTCCACCCCCAACGCACAGACGCAGAAAGAGATGTCAAGCAAAGGAGGAAGCACGAGGCGAGAGAAACCTTCACAAGCAAGGAGCAGGCAATGCAGACCTGGTGCCTGGGAGGGCTCCTGCCTGGGAAAGGCATGCCAGTGCCAGCCCCACCACAGAGAGGGTTTTGGAGGGCAGTGGGGGATGCGAAGGCGAGATTGGAAAGCATGGCTGCAGCCCGCACCCCTGCCTCCGCCCCTCGCAGCATCTGCAGCGTGTCGGTGCTCCATACCGCCCGAGAAGCATCCTCACCTCTCCAAAACACGCAGTGGCACTTCACATCACATCAGCAGCAGCTCTCGGCCCCAGACCTCTTTCAAGCATTGGTGTCAGGAAAGTTTGGTGACTTGTCGGTCCAAGAGCTTTTTTCCCTGGTTTGTTTTTGGAAGAGGAATGTGATTCTCTCCAAGCGTTATTTATAGTAACTAACCTCAAGGAAACAAAATCGATAGAGGGCTTGACTAAATTTCCTTGGGGGTATTTTATGAGTTCTCCTGTTGTGAGCAACCACTCAGTTCTTATACAGTTAAAAAGAGGAAATAAAACCCCACACAGACAGAAAGCCATGTGATAGCCCTAAACCTTCCATAGATCTTTACACCTATTTCTCAATTTAGGTCTATTTTTAACCTTCCAGCTTTATTACCACAAGCCACTTAGCAGGAACTGCCAGGGACCTGCACTTCAGCCTTCTCGCAAGGGCATACCCTGAACATGCTCAGCTAGCCGCCTCTCCAGGGTAAGAAGGAAATGTGATTCCAAATAACACAGACTATCAGTTCTGGGACCTTATTTCACTTACTTCATCCAATACAGTTTGTTTATACATCTGACCAACAGATTACATTTCAAAAGTCTTCTTGGGAATAGAGCAGTTGCCTCTACAGGCATCCTCCGCCAGCAGGAACAAAGGGAAGTAGAAGGGGAAGGAAAAAAAACCCAACAAAAAACCTTTTCCCCTTTTCATGTTATATTTCCCCAAGCACCAGAAAGGTGTGGATAGGTCTCAGCCAAAGTCTCAGCACTACTTTGTTCTTCATGCAAATCATCTCTTTCATCAATTATTTTAAAGCCATTCATAAACATGACTGCTGTTTCAAAGCCACAAGGAGATAGGTGAGAATTGCCACGGACAGCACAAAGATGTTCAAATACTAAACAAACCCAAATCTTCTGTTAAAACCTATATTTACAGCTTCAGCAAAGCCACAAGTACTGACACCACGGTGCATAAAACAATAAACAAAAGAGCTAGGGAAAGGCATGGAGTGATGCTTCTTTCTACCCCACAAAAGCTTGTTTTCTTTTCGTCAGCATAACCTGTAGTTTGCTGGCTTTCTGTGAGATCAAATATTTGATCAGTTTATGAAAGGGATGATATTATGTGTTTGCCTGAGGGAACAGGGTCACTGGATTTCATGACCCTGGAGTTTATTCCAGCACTTGATTCCCATGAGAAAAGTACTAAATTACCCTTTTCCTTTGGGAGAAGGGAAAACAAAATCAGAATATATGATGGTGCTCCTGCAGCTACTAACAAGATCTTCTGTAGCCTTTGACACCACCTCATGAAATAATGCAATACAAGCCATCTTATTAGCACTCAGTGTGCACCTAACCAAACGGACTGCATTCTCAGAGCTGGTCACGCCAGGAGCAGCTCAGCCTCATCTGCTGGAAACCTCCTCTGCTGCTGTTCTGCCATTTAAATCTCTTTTGCATTGCTGCGGTAAAGGGTGAACTCTATTGTCCTCTAATGTCCACCAGAAAAACCTCTCATTAGCTGCAGTGGGGCTTGAGTCGTGTCCCAGAGGTAGCATCTATCTCACCTAGCTTTCAAGGCTGACAAGGTAGACATCTCAAACTGAGCTAGTGCTTCACATTCCCTTTGTTCTCAATGACAAGACACAAACACACTCATCCAGAGCATGACACAGGCTAACAGCCACCTTATGATGAGCTGAGCTGCACTCCAGGAGCTTCAATGTCTCTTCATTGGCCTTAAAGGGCTTCTAGTGCCTTCGCTCAGCTGTAGGATCTACAGTCAGGTGAGATGAATGTTACCTCAGGAGCATAACCTTTTCAACCTTCAACAGTGTCACCAGCCCCAGCTTCCTCAGTGGCACTGAATTTTTATGTCAGCCTCTCCCTGCTGCTCTTATCACCATAAGCCCCTCTGTACCTCGCCTGATCAGCCTCTGCTTCTTCCTCCTATCCCTGAGACTGCCCATGCACCTTCTTCTCCCTTTTCTGTCTCTTGTGTATCTCTGCACCCTCCTGCAAAACTGGACAGGTTTTGTCAGGCTCACTGGTACCTTCCCCACACCTCCTTCCTCAGTGCCCCAGACATGCTGGCTCCTCACCACGTGGCAGCTTCTCCCCAGTCCCATTTTCATGACATACTACAGGTCGGTCCTTTACCCAAGACAGAAGCAACACCTTCTGCCGTCTCTTCTCATCTCAAGGCTTCTTCTATCAGTTGGATCGACGGCCAGCCCCTGGCTGCGGCTTGGCAGATGAGTTCCCATCGCTTGCTTACATTTTTGTTGCATTATTAAAGAAGAAATTCTGCCATCAGCACAGTAATCTGCTAGAAAATAAGACCTCATGGAAATCACCTGCAAGGTGTGCTATTTTAGGTGGAACTCGTAATGTAGGTCAAGTTTTATTTTAAAAAATCCTAGCGATGAAATTTGGAATGGAAAAGTTCTCTGGGTTGCATCTGTGTTTATTAAGAAGCCTCTCCTGAATTCTGAATTTTCAATCTATCCACCATCATTTTTTTAAAGGAAAATGACATCAGCATACACAAGTCTTGGTCCCTGATTTCAGCAAGTCAACTCTATGCTTGCAGCTCATACATTCTGAGTGATATTCATGGAAGTGGAAATTATTCTTCACACTTAAAAAAAATAAATTCAAATTTGACAGTGAAAAAACACCCAAAGCATCTGAGAATCATCTCAGGATCACTTCTTGATCCTGTTACAATTCTGGCTGTCCAATTCATTGAGATAAGTATCATCCAGACTCCTCTTACAAGCAAATCTTCCCCAAGCCCATTCTGCTCTGGCAGCCCGTCCCTGAAGAATTTAACTGTTTCCCATGCAGCTTTGGTATTTTCTCTCCCTCACGGTAGCAATATTGGCCCCAGCTGGGAAATTGTAGTAGCAAACCCAGACTGTAGTAGCAACCCCAGACTGCAGAGCCACCTTGAGACACTGAAATACTAAAGTGACCTTGTTTCTGAACATACTGCAAGATACTTAGTGTGTATGTGACCCACATTAAGACTAATAGTTTGGGTTCTGTTCTTTGGGGGAGTTTGGGTGGGTTTTGGGTGGGTGTGTGTTTTCTCTGTGTGTTAAACAATTGAGATTGCTGTTGCTCCTGAGCAAAGTTTAATCTTTGTAATATTTTAATGTTGTAATTAAAAAGAATTATGGAAGCCGATCCCAACCTGGGAGTACAATGGCTGCACTTCACAAAGGAGAGATCTGACAAGGGATAAAGTAATTTATTCACTCCTCCCTCCTTTGCCTAGAAATTAAATACTTCACAGAAAGATCATCAGCAAGATACTCAATTTGTAGACACTAACAACCTTGGCGGTGTCCTTTGCAGAGCAGAACAGCTGTTTAGTTGATGGGCACCTTGTCCCAGAAGGGAAAGCTACAGCCTCCTTCCCTGCAAATGTGGTGGTTTTCTGCTTTCCAAGCACTCCTGCTTTGTGCCTCACTTGCAGGAGAAGCCTGTACAGAAATACTGCCACCAACATCGCAAAGACTGTTAAGCTGAAAAATTGCTCTGCTCTGGCATTTGTTTTGCTTTAAGTGTATTTAAATTCCAGCAAGCATTTACATTGCAAGCAACCTTGCTTTCAAAAAAAAAAAAAGGAAACATCAGAGTTGAGTTTTTCTGAGATTTCCAAGCTCTGAGATCCAGCTCCTGCCATTTAGCACTGCCCGTGCAGCCCAGCTGTGCTGCAGCACCCAACTGCACTGTCCCCCTCAGACCAACCACTCCAAGCATGGTGAAATAAATGAGGACAAGTCACTTTGCCTTACCTTCAGCTGGGCTAAATGCATTCAGATGCTCACTTGCTGCAGCTCACCTGACTGCTTCTAACTGTAACATGTTCTAGATTTTTACATTCATCTCCCAGCAAGGAAAGAAAAAAAAGTGCAATGTCTTCCTCCAACACGCTGGGGAACTCACCAACCCCTGTGTGGAGACTCTGGAATCTTTGTTCGTGCAGTGCTTTCCCAGACTGGTGTTTACAAGCATGTGTAGGGAAGTAAGGTAGCATCTATCTCCAGAGATCAAAAAACCTGACTTTGAAAAAATGGTTTGGGTCTCTGGTTTCTGAATTCCCTTTGTCTGCTGTGGTGTGTGCACAACTTTGTACCGCAGGCAAAATAAGCAACAGTAAGAAGGGGAATTTTGAAGGGCTTCTCACATCCCTTCTCTAACCATCCCAAATGGGTAATCCTAGCTCAGTTTTCCTTTTCATCTTGCTGGAGAAGAAAGGTAGCTTGCATCTAGCAATGTTTCACAAAACGCCATATGGCTCAGGATGCAAGCACAGCAAAGTGACTGCTCTTTTCCCCACACCTAAAGGAGACTTTACTAGGTACATGAGACACAAAGTTTGTCTATGACCCTGCTTCCAAATAAGACCACATTTTAGGAATTACACTGCAAGTGGAATTTATTTTCAGCATCTCAAATAGTGCAAGGATGATAGGAAAGACACGGACCTAAATCCAATTGCAGGATCCCCCTCTAAGGTCTTCAGAAGTTAGACTATTTAGTAGAAACCTGAGAGGTAAAAGCAACAGTTCTGCAATAGTTTATTGCCTTGTGTGGAGTGATTGATACAGCAGTTTATTGCACAAAAGAACTACGTGCCATCTCTTCTGACTGAGGAAAAAGCACCACATTGCTTTGCAATTAAAAACAACATGGAAGAGTGCCAGGGGTGAAAGGTGGAGAAAATCCTAATCTCCCTCAAGCAGAAGGAATGAAAAAAGCAGAGCTATGGCACAAAATCTCTCCCTACCTTCGCTGCTGAGTTTATAGACAGTTGTGACCAGCTTACTGGGAGGCCAAGTGATGGTGAGAAAACCTAAATCAAATCCGGTAAATCCTCTTTCCAAAACAGAGGGACTATTAAACACTAGATAACATGAGACCTTACTAAGTAAATATATGCTTTTCTCTCATATATATTGCTTTTTTGTGTTAGGGAATATTCACCAACAACTTACCCCACCCGTCTTTCCTCAGCAGTGTTTTCTCCAACCTCCTACATGCTATTCCCTTATGCTTACTGTTACACTGACACACACTCATGGTGAGAAGACATTGGTACTACACATTCCTCTCCCAGTTTTCTATCTCCCAGAAGACCCTCCTGACAGCAACTGGCTCATCAGGGTGCCAGGAACACTGACTGCTGTCCAGCAAGTCATTTGACAGAGTCCTTTCCTTTACTTTCTACATCACTTTGCATCAGACATTTTCGGTAACCTTGTCTATTGATTTTGTACTGAGTCTCTACAGCACGCAGCACAGCTCTGGGCTGTGACTAAGGTGCCCTTCTCAGCTACTCCACACCCTACCAAGAATAAAAAACCCAGGAAGAGCGCTTTAAATCTGCTGTCCAGTATGCACAAGCTGTCTTCTTCAGCTTTAAGTTTAAGCCATACTAAAGCCAACAGGAAAGGGACTCATCAGCTGTTACAAACATAAATAATCCCTATTCACTAGAGCCCATCTGGAGATACAATGGTCATTCCCAGCAGCCATCTACTAATGTTTTCTGCATATTTTCCTCCTTCTACAGTGGTACACAGAAAAATTAGAAGGATGTTGTGATAAAAATACCTGCACTGTACTGGAAGGTAGTTTTGCACTGATATAGAAACTCAGAGGGAAATAACAAAACACTAAAAAAAACACCAAAGAGAGCTTTTAAGTGTGACAGCTTTCAAGTCTAATTGTGTAGCTCCTTCTAAGTCTAGAGGTGGGCATCCTTATAGGGTAGGTAAAAATTTCCATGCTACAGCAGTAACATACAGCTCCTGTTTCCCAAGTTCTCAAGGAAACGTTTTCAAACACCCAGCATCTTTGCGTATAGAAGAGTCATGCTTGGTGCAAGGTGAATCCTCCCCGCCCTGCCCTCAGCTCTGGCACACCGAATTTTGTAAGGAAGGTGGGGGATTTCCCAGCTATCTGCAGGACATCAAAAATATGTCATGTAAAAGATTAATTTGTGGGTAGAAAGCAGGAAAGAAGAATTTGCTTTTGCCAGAGATGCAAATTTTTCTTCTTTTTGAGCAGATATCACAAGTCTGAAGTCCAGCTGAGATGGTGAGTTCAAATATAGATCTATGATAAATGTATCTCAGTTATCACAACCACACACTTGCCATACAAGTCATGCACAAACACACATTTTACTCTAGAAAAGCATATTTAACACCAAAAAGCCACTCTTTCTCTGAAGTCTAGGATTAATTTACATAATGCACCTTTAAAATCCTGGGTTTAGATGCATGTTTCTGTTAATAAAGAAAGAAATGTTGCAGGTGCAGGTTTCAGCTTGGTACAAGTTGCGGTGCTCCCCCCAAAAAGCTTGCAGAACCCCACTAAAATAGCTATTTAGGAGCAGCATGGCCGCTTCTTTCTAATCTGGAGTCAACATGGAGAGATAACCTATGGATCTGGCATAATTCTCTGTTCATTTACCCCCATAAAGATCAAGATCAGGAGGAAAATAAAAGGATTTTATGACAGACCCACAGCGAAGCCAGTTGCAGAGCTGGGCTTTGGAAGGCATCTCAAAGATGCCCAAAGGTGCTCACCTCCCACCGAACCCAGCTGCTCGTGAAATTCAGTGGCAGTCAGGCACGGCAGCAGAAGCCTTGGCACCTTGTCCTCTGCTCTTACTTCTTCCACATATGTTCTCTCCAAAAGGCATTTTAAGACCAAAGGATGAGCCAAAAACCTGGGGGGACTTTTGATCTTTCCCAGCATGGAAGGTCTTAAGTGGCATTCCAGTTTCTGTGATTGCAGCAAATATAGCAGTGGCATTGCCGTTGTATCTCTGCTGTAACCAAAGAACCCTATGCTCAGAATTCAAATGAGAGCATTTCCATGACACATAGGCTGGGCTTGCTTTCATGTTTCACTTCTTCCTGCCCTCTCTTCTCAAGATTTAAAGGAAGCCCTCCTTGCAGTGATCTGGTACAGGACACAACTCTGTTCTGAACTCTATTGCACTGATTTATTGGAAGTGGCTACAACTCTGGAAAAGTTTCAAAAGAAACTGGTGATGCCGTTGATGAAGGTATAACCTATGCTCACTAGGTTATTATTAATGGACAACAAAAACTACTCTATCCTCCATGATTCTCAATTATTCCCAACCCACAGTTCACACAACTAGATTAACATAAAACCAGGCAACATCAGAAAGCTATAAATTTTCCCAATAAATCAGCTACTTCCCCTTCATTAGGCTTTGCACAGTTCATATTATTTCCTTTCCGGAGAAAATCATGAGTAGTTACTGTCTGCCTTGAGAAACAAAACTGTCAGTAACATTTCCACAGGGATCATCTAAAATAGATTTCTAATAACATACAGGTTAAAAGGTTATCTTGTTCTCCCCTTTCTGCATCCAGCATTTAAACTTTATGGGCCTGATGACACCACAAAAGGCACATGTACCTAATAACATAACTTGTAAAGAAGTATGTCTGAAAACATATAGCCTCATGCTTAAATATAGAGCAGACGTGAGCTCAGGCAGTCACTTAATACAGAGGAACAGGTTCTATTTATTCCTCCAGCAGCCAGCCTTAGCATAGGAATAACTGACGCTGGAGATAAAGGCTCTTATCCGGGGCTGGTTGTATATAGCACTTCAGCAGTACACTTAAAGGCACTTTACTGAAGCAGGGATGTATTGTTATCCCTGTTTTACGGAAAAGGAGAAGCTTCCCAAGGTTACAAAAGATCAGAAACATGTAACTGCACACACCACCACCTACATACCTTAATTCATATGCCTTGCCAGTAAAGCCACACTCAGAGCTTCCCAGATTGAGTTTTTACGTAAACACTTCACCCATTCCTCGACAAACCTGTGATCATTCACAGTGTTTCATCTCCTGAGCTGGACTGAACTCTGTCAGCCTCTACCATGACATGACACATAACAGCCCACCTTTCTACCTCTGGAAATGCAGAGTGGTAGCACTACTTCTGCTTAAACTTTGGAGGAAATGCCAATGGAGATGGCCCTGATGGATACCACTTAAATAGGAGGATCAATAAATGTTTCAAGTCTTGACAATATAGATTTAGGTAATGCTTAGCAAATCTCAAGGTGGAAGTCACGAGTGACAGATTCTGGAGTTAACACATTCACACCAGTTCAAATCTAACTGTCTCTCGGAGGGAAGGCACAGAACACCATGATACAAGTTAGGGTGACACATAGAGCAAACAAGTGCCCACGGCTGAGACCTCTCATTTTCCCTGCGAGGGAGTTGACACCCACACCATGCCATCCTGTCTAGACCATACCTTTCCCCCAAACCTCCACGCACCGCAAAACATGGTTTCCAAGTCACATTGCCCTCGGTCACGTTAATTTTGGGCAGAGCAGCTGCAGATGGCAGCCCCTTCTGACCTCCAAAGGCAAAGGGAAGCCTCAGAGCACATCTGATTAGAAAAGCCCAGCTGAAATGTTCTTTTTAGTGACTGTTTTCTTTGGTTTCCGCTGGCAGCCAATAGCGTGCCTACCTTTGCTGCCTTCCCTGCTTCTTCAGCAGCGCATCAACCCAACAGAACAAGCTCAGCCCAGCTATAAGAAAGCTCCAGAGTTTTGCAGCTGCCTGTTTGGCTTTCCCTCCCCTGCCTCAGTTTGCTGTCTTGTTTTATATGGCAAAGACTAAAGCATTCATTTCTATAAAGTGCTTGAACAGGCTATTTGATATAAGCCTCATTTTTCAGAGGTGTCAAATACCTTGGCTCATGCCGAGCACAAATGCATCATCGCTGCTGAGCATCAGGGAAGCGGGACTCTGCATGGACATGCAGTGGGAAGCCAGGCTGTCCCGCAGGCAACACTCACTGCTTGTCCTGTGAAGTCTCACTGCGTTTCTGGGAGACAGGTAAAAAACTAGCAGTGTCATCTTTCAGATGAGGTAACTCAGAGCGATTCAATCGGTGCCTTGCTAGAAGCGACAGAGTGAAAACATCCAGAAGAGACTTCAGTCCAAGGGTAAGAGCAGCCTGTATTTACAGCCCTCTGCTCCCCAGCTCAGTCACTGAGATTAGCCTCAAAACTTAACACAATTATCACTTGGAGGTCTGGATTTTCTACGGCTTTTATCCTGAAACACAGGAGAGAAGGGAATGAAATGAATAAGCAACAGCTTTCACAGCGAAAGCAACTGAAAATCAACCGCGGTAGCCATTTCCACCCAGACTCTCTTCCCTGTTTTGGTTGTGACAAGGAGGAAACAAAATATAACTGCACAAACTCACATCTTGGCATGCTGAAACTCACGCTGACACCACCGCGGCACTCGGAGGAAGCGGCTGAAACGTTAGCATTCACCAGGAATAATTCCAGAAATAATGGAGCTACTGTTCCCACTTCCCCTCGGAGAAGCGCACGGCCCACAAGCACCTAGGCCGAAAGGGCTGCACGAACAAAGGCCCATCCAGCACGTATAGGTTTTTAAGAGTCCTGCCCAGGGAGGCAGTGGGGAAATGGGACACCCTGGACTCTCCAGAGGTCGGTTTCTGTTTTCATGGCTATTTTTTACAAGGTGGAAGGTACTTAAGCCTCCAGACCCAAGCAGTAAGGAAGGTTTACATGGTTTACTCAGGTCAGAGAGGATTGTCTCACCAATTTTTACTGCCTGTGAACAACTCTACAGTTCTAAAAATACCTAAGTAACTGTCACGGCAGGCAACCAAACAATAATATTTTTTCCTATACAAAATTGTTTCTGACATACTCTGCTTTGTCTGAGAGCAACAACACTTCTCCAAAAGCAAAATCACTACATCTTGACAAAACAGGAGAATGAAAGCAAACACCTTGTGCAATTGCCCTCAGACGATGGCAGACTGGGAGGGGTAGAACAATCCCTCCCTGCCACACACAAGGAATTGCAAGTTGAAAACCACACTCTTGGGAAGGCTGGGAAGGAGCAGAAGGTTAGAACCTGCTTGCAGTAGAAAATGGGTTTGCAATCTTGATTACAAGCTCACCATTAAGATACTGTAAAGCATTTTTTTAAGCAGCTTGTTACAGATTTATTAAAACATTAGGGCTTCAACAAGACTGGTAGAAACTGTTGTTTAAACCATTCTTTAAAAGGGCGCTGCCTCACGGCGTGCTAATTCTTTCTTATGCCACAGAGACACACATAGACTGGGTGCACTATATGAAGTTCATTTTGAAGAAGTGGTTTTGCATGCAGAGTAGGTGTGTTTTTTCACATCTGGATCATGAGCTAGGTAAATTAATTTCCGGATAACAAACCATAACTTACTGGAGCACTAAATGGTACTTCTAAATAAACATAAATATTATTCTGACACTTGGATACCTTACACAGCAATAAACAAAGTCATTAATAAAGACAAGGAGGCATGTCTCCATGCTCCAGGAGATGCAAGACCGTCACCTTTTGAACTGGTCGGGTGGCTTTCGAGAGAGGTAACAACCTCATTAAAGCCTTTAGTCTGTCTGGAGATTTTCTCATTTGTTCAGGCCAAGAGACGTCTCAGGTTTTTTTCAAAGGATTAACAAACAGAAGAGGAGCAGCGCTTCCTTGTCCAAGTTATTATTTTTAATAGGAAAAATAAATACTAATTAGCATACAAACCAAGAGCAGTCCTGATGAAGTGGAAATGTTTTTCTCCCTCACCAATCAACAACTGGCCCACAGAGACTGGATAACCATAGAGTAGAAGGTCTCATTTACTTGACTGATGGACTAGAAACCTTTGACAGAGAGTGGTTAGTTTGAACTTTGGGCTCAGTAATGAGTTCTCAAGTTCCCTCTTTGACAGAATGGACCACAATGGTGCTGCATGACTTCATTTAGCTTCATTTCATAATTACATGCCTGTTCTTTAGTATTTTTCCCCAGCTTAAATACCACTTTTTCAAAGCAATGCTAGGAAAAAAAAAAAAAAGAAGAAAGAAATGAAACCAATTTTAATGAACTCATGCAAATATAAGCCTGGTGAAATGAAATCACAGACCTAAGCAGAATACTGCATTGAACACATTTGTATGTTTTATGCAAAGCTCATCTAAATTTGAGTAATTGGACCTAATTTGGCAATCTGCACAATCAGTTTGCAAACTTCAACCACTGAATTTTAAGTATGAGCCTGGAAAATCATTAACATTTGTATTTATGGTGGCCTCGATCCAGCACAGTACTAAAATCTGTGTTCAAGTGTTTTGAATGAGGTCTCAGTCTATGCACAGCATCCAAGAGAGTATCAGGAGCTCTAATTACAGAGAAAAGTCATTGATATGTTCTGATCGCACAATTTTAATCTCAAATCAATCTCAAATCTCGGAAGCTTCTTCCAAAAAGCCCCACTGTCTTTATTCCTCTTCCATGCCACGCTAGCTGAAAACCATTCCCCAGATCACAGCCATTGCTCTATTGCAATCTCCACCCTCTCCTCTTTGAGAAGAGTCCCCATTGCTGCTGTTTCCCTCCTCATGCAGATGTTTTCCTGGTACTTCTCCTTTCTGTACGCACCCAGTCTCTGCTGAGCAGCGCAGGAACTGGATGTGCTTTCCACGTTCCCAGAGAGAAGCAAGAGCACCAGTTTCTCAAAGGGCAGCTCTCCCATGCTCTCCCAAGCATGTGTTTTAGGTACAGTGAGGTTTATTTTTCATTTGTCTCTCATCTTTCTTCCAAAAAAAATGCAATAAGTCTTGAACTTACAAAAATGTTATTGTTCCAGATATCTTAAAATATTTTGCAGGAAAGAGAACTGTTTCCCATTCAACTCTATCCATTACTATTTTTCTTTTTTCTGAATCATCTCCTTAACGAGAAGGCAAAGCACATTTTTCAAGGTGAAAACTGCCAGTATGAGTTGGAATCAAAGTCTGAATCCATTTCAGTGGGAAGCTTCACAGCGTCCCAGCCACATACTCAATACAAGAAGGTGAGCAGCCTGCACTGGCATCATGAACCCTCTCCACACACCCAGACCACTGGAGCTTAACTATGGTTCTGTGTCAGTAAAACAATTTTAAATCATAGGCAATGCCAAGATCTATTAAGGCAGAACTGTGCTAGATCACAAGCAAGTTCAGTTTCTCTCCATGTGTCCTCGGGAAATGTGTTAATTGCTCACAGCTCTAACACAGATTTTCAATACATCTGCAAGACACAACACCACACACGCTAGCTGGGAGGAAAGGGGAGATCCGATTCTTTTCAGCGTACAACCAACCCAGGGATATTCAGCACATTCCAGCATCTTGGCTTTGCCCCTTCCCAATTCTCCTTCTACTAGTCACCACTTTTTCCCACTGGACACCGCTGGATCCCAGGTACCTGCCCATCACCAATATGGCAGGATGAGGCTTGCTCACACACTCAACCGCAAAGCTCAACTGCCCTCTGGACTAGTCATGGGGATTTCTGCACCAGGACAGGCATAACCTTGCATCGTGATAAGCAAAGGCTGCAGCCTAGGCACCTCAAATTCCAACAAGTCCTGTCTCTTCTTTCTGTATCTCCATCATTTCCTTATACACCGGACGATAAATCTGTGTCACAAATCATATTTCATATTTTTGTAGGTCATCTTAAGAATCACAACTTGAGGCAGTGGGATTTAAGCAAGAGTTCAGAGGAGGAATTCCCCAAATCAGGACTGCTTTGCAAAAGACCCCTGTTGCCCTTGGGACCTTCATGGTGTAGCTGATTACAGATACCTGCTTTCACCTCTTTCACCACTATCACAATGTGTTCTGTAGTCAAATTCTCTCCACTAATCTGCAAGTCATCACATCAGACCTCTTCTTTTGCATCAAGAGAAAATTTCAAACTTATTCAGCTCCAACACATTTTATGAAATGAAAATTACTGCTTGGGTGGAGGGAAGTCTCTGGTCAAGAAAAGCTCAGCCCAGCTCCAGCTGTAAGCACACAGGCCATGCACAGCAGCAGCCCACAGACCTAAGTATTTGTTGAAACATAATAAACTAACCAGCCAAATGTGTTCAGGACACGTTGCTCTTAGGGCCAGGAACCTGCAGGCCCTCACTAGATGGGCACGTGAGAAATTACTGGCTGCTTCTGTAGCACCCAACCCAAGAAAGAGTGTTATCTTCTAATAGAAGTCCTTACCTGTGTCTGCATGACAAGCAAAGTTCCTGTATGTCAAGAACTTATGAATCCCAGCCTGCCAGCTCATAGAGAAAGAGCTGTAGTGGCATTAGGATGGTTTGAAACAGGAGACGTCACCAGAACTGAAGTTTCAAAAAGCACCTGAGCAACCTGCAGCTGAAGCAGAGAAAGAGCTGATCGGAAGAGCCGATGGGGTTTAAAGGAAAAAGGAACTGCTGAGAGATAACTGGGCAAAACCACTTTTCAAGTCATAGTGCAGCACGCTCATATCCAAGGGAACTGAATTTCACCAGTTAAGCTTAAACTGAGCATGTTGTGTCCTCCCCCCAGCACTCAGGGTAGGCTTCTGATTACCAAGCTCCAAAGTTTGGCTGTTAAACCTGATCCAAAGTGCTGATTCCTTTCAACAAGGGCTCTGTCAGGTGTCTTTATTAATCACAACTAACAAATGTTTTGATTCTGGGAACTTTGGGGGGCAGGGGCGGAGCGGGGCTGTGTGCCTTGTTCCATATGTGGAGGTGACAACTCAGATCCGCAGTGCCTGATTAATATTTTATGATTGAGATCCACTGGGTATGCAGTGCAATCCTGGTGGCTTCTCTTGCTCTACGTTCACTGCATCTCCAATGTATTTGCAACAGCTTCGCAGAGCAACAACAAAAAGAGGTTTCATTCCAGCTGGACAGCATTGACTGACCTCTCTCTTCATTGCTTCATGTAATTCAGAGGGAGCAACCGTTAAACAGGAACTGAAAGTGCTTTTCAACTTTTAAAGGGGGGGGAAAATGGCATCACAGATTTACATATAGATAGCATTTCAGAGAAGAATGACGCTGATTTCTCCTGTCTTGCATTTATTTACCATGCCATCCAAAAGAGTGGTCAGAAGACAAGCCTGCAATGGGGCACTGCTGAATACACATCTCTGTCATCACCAACAGTTCAGCCACGCTAGCATTAAAATGACATTAGAACACAGCATGATCAACGAAAAGAGATAATGAAAGCATCTGATGTAACTTTGTAACTGAAAAGAGGACAATAACTTAAAATTTTACAGTCACAGAGGACAGGCATGGTGGGGTCTGTCCCATGTCCAGGCAATTGCTGCAACCCAGGTACCAATCCAATGCTGGCATTCACCAGACCTGCTGCCTTAATACAATAGTAAAGCTGACGGCTGTTCTGAATCACCAACATCTTCACACATCTCAGAAAGCTTTCTGGTTTCATCGCAATGGATGGATGGGGTGTTCCCCCCCTCCCCTTTCAAAGCATATTACTCAAAAACTCCCATTCTCTCTTAAGAACACGAGTGATGCTTATAATGAACTCTGTCTTGAGAAGGTATGTGTCACTGAAAGACTGGGATATTTCTAGACCTCCAGTCTCTTTATGCAGCTTAATGCTAATGAAAGGAAACCATTTTTTTGCACACAGTGAAAGGGAACAGATGGTGTCACAGTTCTGCTGTGGAATTTAAGCAGAGTGACAACCTATACAGCAGATCATCATCATGGGTGAAACTCCTTTCAGGCAGTAGCATGGAAGGTTTATTTGGCTTTTATTTATGTATTACTACCCACGATTTTGAAAAGCTCTTTCTTTCTTTTTTACAATGATATCTAAGGAAATGGTATGATAATCTCCCCATCCTACAAAGCCTCAGAAGACACATGAAGACCAGTATTTTAAATACACTGTGAAGGGACAGCTGAAAAATAGCACCTCATATTGCAAACTATGCTTTTGCAATCATTTATCTATCCAGACACCAGTTGCTGGGGAGCAAACCAGTGAGGTCTTAAAAGGGGCACTGTCAAGTTGAAAACCACTCCTCTGTCTGAAATCTGGTCCCTAGTTCTAATTGTGCCTGCAAGGCAGAAGATAGAGGGGAAAAGAGGCCTTTTTTCATTTCTTAATGATTTTGTATTTTACACTTCTGGTTGGCAATATTCTATGTACAGATCACCTCATTGTTTCATTTCACCTGCTTCCACCCTGGAGACAAAGAAAGATTACAAAAAAAAAAAAAAAAAGCAGATAAAAAACATGTGTTGATCGTACTAGAGGCATCTGAATCCTCACAAAACATTCCCCTCTGGTGAGCCAGTCCATATGCAACTTGAAGTTTCCCAATTTTTACTGTTTTCATTCCTTCAGATTTATCGTCTTCCGGCTTATTTGAACTGCCTGTATGAGTATGTTATAGTGCATACTGCTAAAAGCAACAGATGATATGCTCAGCCACTCCATAATTCACATCAACAATAGCCAATCTCTGCTCAGCCCATATCCCACAAGAAAAGGGATTAATCAGGCAGCAGCATCCCGGGAGAACAAAAAACTCAGGCTGCTGGGTAAGGATTCGGACCCCTCCAGGAATGGTCTGGACCCACTCCACTCTCTGAAAGTTTGGAAAACATTTGTTTAATGACAACCCCATTTTTGCACAGGAATGGGTGTGTGTCCAAGGTACCCAGTTGCAAGCCTCATTATAGTCTTCACAGTGTGATAGGGGAAAAAGCAGGTTTTAAATATATCTATAAACTGAAATGGTCCTATGGGCACATCACTGTTTGCAACATGCTCAATTCTGACTGCGGGGAACAACAGCAATCAGTCTGTAAGATGTTGTGAAGCTGAATTTATATATTCAGGTGTGAGTTTGCATATATGAGGGGCCTGAGATCCAGGGAAAGCAGAGCAATAGAAGCACTGCTGTACTAATTGCTACAGTCTCCAGTGGATGAGTGCTCTCAAGGCATTGTGTTGCCCTAGGTCTGTAAAAAAGCAAAGTCTAAAACTAAAGTCTAATATTAAAGAGAAGCTCCACTCTACAATGTAAGCAAAGACCACCTCAACCACCACCACCCCTCCCCACCCCCCACATCCCCCCATTTAGCCACGCCAGGATATCTATCTCCATGTGTATGTGAGGATAAATTAACGCTTTCTCATCAAGGCATTTCTATGCAGATGGGGATGCCAGGGCTCCTTCAGAGACCTGGCACCTCCAGTAACACTGACCACAGGAACCATTAATCCCACAACAGCAAACCATCCTCGACTCCCAAAGCGGCAATAGTTACAGGGACACAAAGACACATTTCGGGTGGGAGCACTTCAAGTGCCAAAAAGTGGCAAAATGCTCAGTGAGCGAATTCTAAAGTCACTCGCAGGAGTTCCTAACAGTAACCTGCTGATTCACAGGTCTTGCAGGGAGGGACACCACACCTTCCAGTGCCACCTCTGAGCTGAGGTGAAACACTCAGGTTTAAAGGCATTTACAGGGCATTTCTTAAACGCATCAGCTAAAATCACTGCTGCTGTGCTTTAAAGCACCCAGGCTCTTACTGCAGAAACTCAACTACTATTACACAGCAAGAGCGAAGTGAAGAAGCCGAAAGAGAAGAGATTGGCAGTAAATAGGGTTAATCCCTGCAGGTAATACCCTTTCCGTTAAATTGTGCAGCATTTTCCAGTCTGCAGATTCTCAATCCCATTTAACATCTCTCTCACACTGCAAGCAGACACATCTGAGTTCCCGCTCTCCCCCCTCCCCACCCCCCCACTCCCCCCCATCTCCCCCACTCCCATTCTGCAAGGCTGTTTTGCAGGCAGCAGCCAGTTAAACTAAAGGCTGCTGGTACTACCCCGGGAAGCTGTAGGGGGGTGGGTGAGCAGCACAAAAGATCTTAACACAAAAGGCCATCCTTTTCATCCCTTTTTTTCTTCTTCCTTTTCTCCAGCTGAGGCATAGCTTTATTAAATCAACACATTAAAAAAATAAATGTAAATGCGGGAGGGGGTATGGACTGGGGGAGTATAATATGGAGCAACACCTATTTTAATACAAACAATCACATTTGGTCGGTGGGGGGATGTGGGGAGCCTTCAGCTCTCATCTTCTCCCTGCTTCCAAACCAGCCCTTCAGCCTGGCTTCCCCAGCGCTCACAAAAATTCATGCGGCACGCTACAGATATTTTCTAATGATTTTTTTTTTCCCCCCCAAGAGAAGATGTAAAGGGCCTGACACCAAAAGGACAGCGAACATCTTTGCATTCCCAGCAAGACCCGCACACTGTACATAATCACATGAAAAACATGGCTGGCTGGTGCATCGACAGATGCAAACGAGAAATACCAGACTTAGCCTTATTTAGATCACAGCAAAATTAAACGGGGAGGAGAGGGGGAGGAAGGGAAATAATTGTGGCTGTGTAACATGGCTGCACAATTTTCAAAGCCTCACAACTGCCAGCTTGCAGGAAGCAGTGAAAATGTGTGCCTGCTCTAAAAGGGAGCTGTTCTGCCACCCCTGCAGCAGAGCCCGTTCCCTCAGCTATCCATCCAGCAGGCAGGCACGCCGGCCGGCAGCCACGGAAGGCAGGGAAGGACTAAAATAGTTTACCTGATCAATGTAACTTCATGGGAGCCAGAGGTAGGGATTCCAGAAGAAACGCGGCAAGGAAGAATAAAAATCTGCTCGGATCCTTCTGGCAGTCCACAGTCTCATCTACATGCATCTGAGCAAGCCCTCACCAGCAGCTGCTTCTTTTATCAAGCCCACAGGCACAGCAAATTAGTCCGGTTAGACAGTTCAGTCAATGTGGGCTATTCAGAGCGTGGCTGCTGTGCGAGCCTGGCTTCTCCTGTCCCCCTGTCCCTGGGTAGGCACCCGCCCACCTCCACATGGCCCTGGATAAACACAGCGCTCACAGCACCCACGGAGCGAACCACATGATCCTGACAGCCAACAGCGCGGGCAAACGCTCGCTGGACCCCTGCTTCGCCCGAGCAAGGCAAGCGATCCGGGGAAAGTGGCAAAGCCTAAGGATGGGTTTACTTTAAAAGGAACAGCCTTCTTTTTCTTTCCTCTCCCCCTGCCCAACCCCCAGCCCCCGCCTTTTTTTTTGGTCACCTAATGAAGTAAAAAAAAAATATATATAATAAACCCCACCAAATATAAAGATCTGAAGGTGGGTAATGTCTCCCAAACCAAGGCAGTTCTGAAAATGAAGTGTCAGTCTGGCTTCTATTAAGCACAAAGCTTCATACAGAGGATGAAGCCTCATTCGGTCCTGGAGAGAGATGCTAACCACAGCCAGCGCATCCTTGATCTGTACAAAGCCAGGGATTTTCAGTTTTGTTGTTTTAAGAAAGAAAATGTGACAAAACCTTTCTTTTGTCCTCCTTTCCCCACCCTGAACCATCTTAAAATATGCAGAGAAATAATCACACAAAGAACTAAAGCTCCAAGGAGGTGGCAGACGGAACGCACTGCCTGCCATCCTTGGGAGCAGGGAGCAAGCCTGGTGGGCATAGCATACAAGGGGCACACGCCTCAAACACACTCACGAGTGGGATCCACAGGGTCAAACCCAACAAAGAAACTTACAAAAGCCATTCACTTTTTCTACCATTGCCCAAAGGAGGAGGACTAAGCCCTTTTCTCTTCCCCCTGCTCTCCAAAATATCTTTAGGACTAACCGCACCTTTTTCCTCTCCTCCAACACAGGAATGCAAATATGTGGATGGAGGGATGCCATAAATACACACAGATATCTATCCTATAAACACAGTTTCTCTTAGCTATCTAAACTCCCCCTTCACTAAGTAGCACAGATAATTGGAAGAGCTCTCCAAACAATCCCTCTGACCGCCGGCTACTTCACATCAGCATTTGCATTTAACTGGGAGTCACTGTAAACCATCCACACAAACCGAAGGTAAACACTGATAAGGTATCTGATGCTTTAAAAAAAAAACAACAAACAAACCAGGTTTATCCAAAAACTGGGTCAATAGGAACACATCCTGGTATAACATCACTCAGTTGTGCAGTTGGCTTAAAATTCCAGCTCCTGGAGCCACCGCACACAAGCCACAAGAACACAAAACTCCATAAAATCTTCTTCCTTTTCTAAAAAGGGAAAAGAGCCCAGCATTTTTATGGCTCAAAGAAAAGTTTGAACTTACTCCCGAAATTCCTCAGAGGCTTAAGAAGAGAAGAGAATAAAAGGTGGAGGAAAAAAAAAAAGAATAATAAAGAAAAGAAACAAACCGCACACTTCCTACACCATCCCAGCTTCATAGCATCACCACACTGGCAACATCCAAAGGTAAACAATGCTTTAATATGGATCCCTGTCCAAACGTGACTGTAGGCAGTAAGAAACAGCTCAACAAAGGTAAGACTGAAGCATGGAAAGCTCCTGGAATGGGTAATAAATTAATTTCAAACTTAGCAGAAGAAATGAAACACAAAAACATGAACTGGAGGGGCAGGGAGGGTGATGGGCCTTTAGTAATCCTGAAAGGTAAAGCTGTTCCTCTGCCTGGCGGCAATTTCCAGTCTCAGCAATAAGCTGTTATCTTTAATTTGCTCCTGTCTGAGTGAGAGGGGAGGTTTGGTACTACCCCTTCGCTCATCTGCTCACTCATTACCTCTCTTGCCTGAAAGGTGAGAGGAAGCAGGAGGCAGGATTGAGGTCACTTCAGGATTGCATTACAGAGTATTTAATAAGCTCGGTATATCGCTGTCCTTCATCCCATATGGAAGCACAATCCACGATCCAGAATAAGGGCAGTCTATACCACCAAACTAGACCTGCAGCTGCTGCTCCCCTAACCACACAAGCAGCCGGGGCAGCACGCTGTGGGCAGCACAAGGCCTGGGTAGGGTCATCCACATCTATCCGAAGCTCTGGTCCTGAGGAGAAGGACATGAAGTGCTTCACTTCTGCTTTGTTCAGCAATATGAGCACAACCGATGTGACTGCGGGAGAGGGGAAGGATGCTGCACCCCCAGTGCCTCTCCTGGAGGGCAGATCTGTGGGTGCCTCGCAGGAGTGAGCATCTTCATCTTCCCCCACCTTTTCACAGAATCCCAGAAGGGCAGGGCTTGGAAGGGACCTCTGAAGGTCATCTAGTGCAACCCTCTGACCAAAGCAGGATCATCTAGAGAAGGCTGCACAGGATCGTGTCTAGGTGGGATTTGATTCTCTCCAGAGAAGAAGACTCCACAGTGTCTCTGGGCAGCAGTGCCCTGCCTGTTGTCCTGTCACTGGGTACATTGAGAAGAGTCTAGTCCTATCCTCTAGACATCCACCGTTTAGACATTTATATGAGCTGATAAGATCTGCTTCTCAGCCTTCTCTTCTCCAGACAACATCCACTGCTCAGTATGTCAGAGAGACTCCAGGTGCCCAGAGTACAGGGACAAAGCTGGTGAAAATTCAAGCAGGAACAAAACCCTGAGTATGTACAATGCAAAGACCTGTGGCCAGGTGTGATCCCAACAACAAGACCTATTTTTCAGGCCTAATTAGAATTTAGCCTTGATAAAAGGCCAATCCATCCTTCCATTTTAGTAAACAAGAGTTTGTCATTGTCCTTGATGGCAGCAGGAAATGGAACATTAGGAAAGACAAGGGTCCAATTCATCACCCAGAGTAGGTGAAAATTGGAGTCGATTCTTTACTGTCCCTTTTCCTTCAAGACACCTTAGAGCATAGCTAGGATTTAACTTAGTATTTGTTAAAAATAATTTGAAGCAGCAGATAAAGTGAGTTGGAAGTAATTTTACCCTCTGCATATTTGATCACTTCTTAAGGGAATGCAACCTAGTTCTCAAAAAGCCCTTGAGATTTTTCTCTTTAGGGATCTCAGAAGCCCTGATGCTCAGCATCCCTCAGCCCTGTCATGGCTGCAGTGCTACCCTGGGACAGATAACACACCCTGCCTCAGCGTTCAGTCTCCTGCCAAAACAGTAACGCTCACCATGTAGCCCAGTAGTTGGCCTAGACTGTAGAAAGGAGGAAAAAATAGAGGCAGCCTTAAAGCAGCCTGAAAATATGACTTCAGAGAAAAACAGTAGGAGCCCATATCCACAAGAGTCTGTGTCACAGGAGGAAGAAAAACCAACCTCACTCTTTGAAGCTGGCTGGCAGCACAACTCATTGGTTCTCGACTTCTCTTGGATTCTAATTTGACACTTCACTCTATTTATCTCAGGCAGGGCAGGAGGGGAAGGAAGAAGGGAGAAGCCTGATCAATATACTGCAGACAGACATCTCAGAGAGAGGAGGATCTCCAATCTGTAAGCTGGTCGTTCACATCCATACTCTTGTGAAACAAGGAACACATGTATGTCCTTGGAGAACAAATCTTGCTTTTTTTTCAGGATATTACACAAAGATATGTGCATGAGACATGTATGTTCTGAAAAGAAATGTTCACCATCATCTGGAATCTGTATTAACTAAGTGCAGAGCTATGTGCTGCTTTGTTCATCATATTCATTGATTTTGAGGAAATGATCATTTAATCTGCACTATATAAGCCAGGCCTAAAATTTCATTGAGTTACTCTGGTGCTGAGCTCACCAGATTAGATGGCAGAACTATTATCAGCTTTGAAAAAAACCTCACAAAACAACAAACTCCAACCCACAATGTTTTGATATTTTGATAGAATGCCTGGAAGCATGTATTCTAGCAACTTCCTCTGAACTGCAATATTTCTACTGATAAATAGAAGTATACCTGGAGGTGTTCAAGGCCAGGTTGGATGGGGCTCTGGGCAACCTTATCTAGATCATGCCCAGAGGTTGGTGGCCCTGCCTGTGGCAGGGGGGTTAGAACTCTATCATCCTTGGGGTCCCTTCCAACCCAGACCATTCTATTCTGAATATAGATGTTAAAAATTACTTATTCTGAAAAAATCCATTGTGACACTTGTGCTGGGACATCTGGTACCCCTGTATGTGCATTTTTTGTTCGTTTTGCAAGAGCAGATGCATGAAAATTCTTGAAGTGTTACAAAATTAAAACTTCTTGTTTTTAAACTTCTCCATGGATTTGTGTACTAAAAATAGTCTTTCAAAGATATCCCCCATACCATGAAGTACCAGAGAGTAGCAGATACTAGGTGATATATAGTACCCAATGCTTTTAACAATCAGAAAACAGCCAGACAACAACCTTCCTACTGAATAAAACTTTCTATTCAAGGAAACAGCTCGCTGTGCTGAATCAGAAGTGTTCTACCCAAGCGGTCAATGACTAATATTTTACCAGTACACAACCCACAAGCAAATTATGAGATGCTATATTTACTATACTTGAAAATCCCTTTCTTGCCCTTACGAGACACATGGTCCCTTCAAGGGTAAGAGCCTTCCCCCACCACACAGACACCATTCAGTTTTGATGTTTATAGATGTAAGTAGAATCAATGATGCTAAAAGGATCCTTTACGGTTCCATCACGGTGTTTATTGTTGTATCCCAGCCTCGGTCAGGCTGCAGAGATGCCCTGCAAAGTATCATTTCAGGTTTACTTCCCTGCCACAGACTGTCTCCTTTTCTCACATTAGGAGCGAGCAAAAGAAAGGACTGATCAGTTTTCCAGTGCTTAATAGATTCTGGCACAACCTGGCCTTCGCTATAAACAAATAGCCTCAGCACATGAAACCCCTGAAGACTGATTAAAAGTAAGCCCGATTTCATCTGCACTGGTTTCATGCAGCCATTAATATTGTTAACACACAACCTTTTGTTCTGTGTAGCTGGAGGGCAGCTCACATTGCGCTCAGCTGAGGCACCTCTGAAGGTATGTTCGCTGCTACTGACATGTATGATTATGTTAATGGTGCTTAATGTTTCTTTAACGTAAGGAAAACTGACACCAGTAATATAGAAATTGATACTTGGACGTAAAGTGATGCCATTAAGTTCACAGGGTGGGAGTGCCCTTGCTGTCAATGCAGCCATGCAGATTTATACATGCAGAGCGAAGAAAGCACCTGGGCTGAGATGGCTACAGGTGATGGACCATAACCAACTGGGTTTCCCTTCAAAGGAGCTCAATCCTTAGCAAGACAATGCTGGTTTTAGACAGAAGACAATGGAAACACTGGAAATGTTCAGGAGAGCATGAGAGCAAAGGGGCACTGAGCCAAGAGACCTTTCCCTGGAGTCCTCGTGACCCCAGGGGTATACCTACAAATGCTGGTGCTGGGATAGAGGATTGGATTTTCCTGTCCTTGAGTCATTTTCCCAGCACTGATTCAATGTTCTAGGATAGGAAAATTATGGCTGGGTTTATGGTCTGGCAGGACACGGGTAGGTGCGCACCATCCACACTAACAACCTAGCGCCTGGCTGCTCCCCACCTAGGGAGCTGTACAGATTTACCGCAGCTGTAATTCTGGCTCCTGCTATTTCCTTAAGGGCCAAAGAAAAGGATAAGTTTAAATTAAAATTAGGTGATGCAAACTCTAGGGGAAACCCTGCAGACAAAATGATCAGGGTACAATTTTTCCTGCAATCCTGAAACATTAAATTTTAAGCCTGACATTTTTAGAAAAACATGAGCTGACAAATACAGAAGGAATACAAAGCTGCCCTCACTCCTCCCCCATCATCATGTCTTCCTTAAAATAAACAAACAGAAGAATAAAACAAGCATTTTAGAAAGCGACAGCCACAGCTCACTTGATTACACACTAGAAGCTCCTCCATCCATGGAGCCATGCAAATGCCGCCTTCCTCAATCCTGTTCCTCCTGACACTAGTGGTTACCATGAGCCAGGCTCAGACATGGAACCAACTGATATCAAAGGACCCACTTGAAGCAACGTATTCAGTTTTCAACTACTGCATTTTAATAGCCACTGCAAAGTTTTGCTGTAGAAAGCTGGACTTAAACCAGTGCAATTCAGATCACAGATCCTAGTTTGCCAAGATGAGCGGTCCATTCAGACCAGCTCTAAAATCTCATTAATTTTAGACTAGCATGATATTTCTCCTAAGTAAAGGGCAGTGGCAATGATATACTCATTCAAATACACCTCAACCAATAATAGCAACAATAATAATAATAATAATAACATAAAAGCTTGCAATGCCGGTGATGCAGCTGGAGCACGCTCTGCCCTTTTGAACCAACCTACACAATTGCAGTCATGGAGAGCTAAACTCATTCCTGCAAGGCAAGGCCAGCTCTCTTTGCATAAACACTGAGGCCTCACCTGCTGCCCCCCTGAAAGCCACATGAGTTTCTCCGGCCAGGGGAACATCTCCTCCTCAGCACTTTGAGATCCACACACAAATGAGGATACTCCCCTGGGCACAAATGAAAGCGGGTGCTTTCCCAGCTCCCTTGCTGCCTCCTCCTCAGCTTCTTGCTTCCAGCTGATGCCTGCAGCTTCACACCTCATTCACCAGGGTCACATAAAGGCAATGGTTTCTTGTGCAGGTTTATGCATTGCCTTGGTAAAATGCACCCAGACGTTTTATATGTCACTGTCTGTGTTTAAGCTTTGCAAATCTGTGAAGAAGGTACTGCATGACACATGCCACGAGACCCGTCCCATCAGCGGTTCAGAAGCATGATGTGTCCTACTGCTCCTTTGTGCCTCAGAGTCAACCTGAACCTGTCCATGGGCCCCACCAGTCCCAGCAGGCAGCCCCCTTGGCTAACACCCCTCTCCTTGCTGGGGATTTGGAGAACCCCAGCATCCATGCCCACCCAAGCTAGTTGGCCACCACACACCATAATTCAGCATGTTTTAACTGTTTGGGAGCTGCAAAGAGCTCAGAAGGCCTGAGCTGACCACCCAGCTCGTGTTACTGCAGAATGAATGATGACCCACCTCCAAGTACATCTTCTTAAAATAAGATTTGGTATCAGAGCTATTCTTGTTAATTGAAAGATGGGACAGATCAGGCGGAGCATTAGAAACCACATCTCTAATTTTTATTAGTTAGGAACATGCAATACGCATTTATCCTGTCTTGTTTCAACCTAAAGGTAATTTTCCTCAATTCTGCTACCAAACATCAAACACTAAACACTCACTCTTTTTGTTCACACTTTGGTGAAATAACAACAGCAAGCCCTTAAATAAGAGCACTGACTCTGGAATTCAATACACTTCATACGAGAACCACACTTCCCACAAACAGCATTCCCACTTACTAAAAGACAAGCACAAAGGGACACAGAGAAAGAGAGGTTATTTTCCTAAAATCAAGCAGCCAGGAAAGGGCAGGGCTGAAGTTTGGACTGATGGCTCCTGGATGCTCAGTGTGCTGTCAGGCCGGACCACATCTCTGCTGGGAAGCCTCAGCCATACTCTCCAGGCTGGTGACCCCAGGGACCGAGGAGAATGCACAAGTGAGATGCGGTTGGGAGGTGTGCACGCATGGCCCGCTGCTTATAATGCGCGATGAATCAGCCTCAGATCTACCCCCTGCACCTAGAAATTCCCTGCCTGAATACAAATGCATCCCAGGTTCACTGCAGAAACCGACAACTAATAATGCCAAAGACCAGCCCATTACAGGAGTCCTGGTAAGCCATACCCAATGTCAGGAATGGATTGATTTTGGCTTTTACGTAAAAGTTAACCAAATAGCTGTGTGCTACCTACACTAAAAAAAACCCCACCTGCCAAAAGACAGCAAAGCACAGTACTTTGTACCAGCAGCTATGCCCAAGATGGTTATTAGAAGTGAGAACAAGAGAAGAGAAGGCTGGTAGCTGCTGCGCGTGTCCAGCCAGATTAGATCACCATCAAGCGTCCCAAGAAAGGCAGGGGACAATACCGTCAGCCATTCTGAAGGGCAACACGTGATCAGGTTTAAATAAATGTGGAGTTTGAAGAGATGCAAAAGAGGACAGTTTCTGGCACCAAAGCCAGGCTCTTCCCACTGTCTCATTTTCAAAATGAAAGCCAGCCTGTACCTTTGTGTCTCCTCTGGTGCAGACAGAACTCTGCAGCCAGTTGCACAGAGCCGTAGAGGAAGTGAGAATGGAGCAGTAAGAGACAGCACCAGGATTTGTTTTATAGCCAAATCTCAGGCAGGTCCCCTTTCTGTAAGGCACGGTACTAACAAAGAGTAACGACACTGATTCCCGCTCCAAGGCACCTACAGTTAAGCAATGACAATCCTTCGCCCATGACCCATTCTGATACACTGTTGTCAGTCACTGGAGTCAGGGAAAGGTGGATCTGATGCAGGTGATAACTCACCCCTCTGCTGTGAATTACAAGGCAAGGCTTGTCTCACCGAGAATGGGCCAGCAGTGCCAAGGGCTTCTCAAGCAGAGGGAAGCTCACGCTTCTGCAACAGGGCAAAAGAAGCCTCCTGCCACTTTTCCAGTGTGATTAAACTGGCCAGATCTACACCCATTGTATAGCATTTTGTGTCAGGTTTACAAACATTTATGCATCATTTATATCCAAAACCAAAACCCTAACGGGCCTTTTCTAACAACCCAAACACTGATGATCCAGCAATGAACCCAGGGAAGTTCACACATGCTTTACAATCCAAATGCTGTGGTCTTTTAATGCACAATAACTCGGAAGCAAAATATATTTCAGAGCATGAAACTAGTAAGCCTTGCATCTAAACTCAGAAAAAAGCAACACAGCAACATAAATTACAGTCATAAATCTCACCCCCCAAACACAGAAAAAAAAGTATTTAGAATGTTAAGTGTTATCAGTGCAAATAAAGGTAAATTATGTATCTCAACATGATTTTTTTAAAGCTGACTCAACATCCTTCTATAACGACGTGCCTGCTTAAAACTGAAATGTCTTCATGCTTGAGAGGAAAGCCAAATGAAACACAGCACGAGCACCTCCGTGCATGATGACCCTGGCGTGGCAGCCCTGTTCCCAGCCTGCTGGGGATGTGAGGGTCTGTGCATCACCTTTCTGTGCCTCAATTTCCTCTGCAGACAACCACCACCTTATGGATTTCATTTGGTATTGAGGTCATTTGGAAAATTGCAATCTACTGATGGAAAGCACCGACCCAGTGTATTATTCATTCTTTCCTTCTTCTTACAAGTATCACAGTGCTAATTACCAGGCAGAGAGATGTTTTCACAGCCATAAAAGCAGCTATCTCACAGTGCTTGTCTTACCAGAGCGAAGATAAAACCACACGCAATCAAGCCACAGAAGACAACCTGCAAGGAGGATGGGTGGGAAAAACAGTCACCCCATTCCCATCCCCGCAGCCACCTTAAGGAACAGGCAGCCAACCTGCCCTCATTCCACAATTAATCCTACCTTTTCAGAGGCCTCGGGGATGTTGGTGCCCAGCGATTAGGACGTGAACCCTCATTCCCCTAGGCTTTACTGCCAATCTCAGCCTTAGTTAACTGCATCTTTTTGAAATATGGAAATGTGTGGGAAGAGGCAGTGAGAACTTTTTAAAATTGCAGTACTTTGATCCTAATTAACAGAGTTGACTGAAAGCAAAATATGTAGAGCTAATTTTCACAATATTTTTCCACCATCCCTAGACAGAGCCTTTTTCCTGGCACTGTTTAAAATTAATGAAGTAAATATGTTTGCATATTTATCTTTTCATTACATGGAAACAACAACAAGGAAAACAGATTGAACTGATAGCAGAATTCTTACACTCTGAAGCAGCCTGGTTGTGTTTTTGTTTCAGTTCATACAATGAACCCAAATCAAACACACAACATATACTCACTAGCCATGTAAGTAATCAGTTCTATCCACAGAGCTACTACAAAGTAACTGTCACAGGAATTGACCCCTTTATTTTATTTTGTCTCTGGAGAGAAACTGAAATGTTTTCAAAGGAAGATAACATCCTTCTTGAAGTGTAAAAAACAAATCACTTGCCAGTTGCCCCACACCAGTAACAGTAAGTCAAATGTTACCATAAGGCTAACAGACTCAGGCAACATAAAAATGAGAAATAGCATACAGATACAGGTTCATTAGGACTCTTGAATTAGTTCCCCAAATTTTTTGGAACCTGTAGCCCAGAACTGCAAGCCTGAGAGGTCAGTGGTTTCTATGCCGCATTGTAAACCACATCCTGGTCAGGATTTTACACATGCAGGAGCTTGACCGTGCAAGGATGATGAGCAGAGACAGAAGATAAGGGACCCTCAGTTTCAAGACTGCCAGCTTGTCCCGGTGTCTGACCAGGATCAACATCCCCCTGGTCAGGCAGATCATACTTATTCCCATGGAACAGCACATGGAAGAGGGAAAGTCCATCAGGTCCCTTCAATTTAAATGTACCGCATGCAATACCCATTACATTGCTGTCTAGGCATGCTCTGTCCTGGGAGACAAGGTGAGACATTTCATCTGGCATGAGCAGTCATCCCTTCTTATCCGGTTTTACCTTAATTATCATGGATACAGTAATTCAGTAAAAGCCAGGTACTTTTCCCAAGGGTCACAAAGGCTAAGTAAATGTGATGGATTCTGCTCTGCTCAATGGTTCCTAGTTATGCCCTGATTATTGTATTGATTGCCATTACAAATGCTGAGTACCCATGATTGAAGCAATAATTAAAAAGGCAAATCATACTTAGCAGTTGTTCCTCTATTATTACAGACCCTATTGGTCCTGGATAAGGTGGTTTGCAGCATCGATTCCATGTGCACATAAACAAAGCCCTACAGAAACTCAGATTTCAGAAGCTAGAGGGGAAGAAAAAAAATGATAAAGAACTATTATCCCCTCTCCATCACCACATACAAGAGAATTAACCAGCAAATTTATTAGCTTCTGGTCCACTGAGAAGAAAAGAGCAGAGGACACTTCCAACCCTGGTGATGCCATTTACACCAAGAAATTTTGCTCTGCTTTCAAGTCAGTTATGCTCTAGGGCAGATCTTGCTTTTGTGAAACATCATCTGTTGTACAGCTTTAATTACAGCTTTGACACTTAGAAATTAAACAAGAAATACACCATTTCTTACTCCCTTCCCAAACAGCACCACACAGATGTCAGCTATACCATCATGCACAGAAGAAGAGAAAAACCAGTCCTTTCCCTACTTCTTTGTTTCCAGTCCAGTGAGGAAGTTCTGGCTTTCTCAACAATGTAGGTTTCTTTCTCAGCATACGAATGAGCAAGATCATTTCAGTGACACTGTGGTAAATGGCACAGTAACTACAAAACGCTTTGTTAGTTCTTTGCCACAGAAGTCTAGGAAATAGCGACGGATCTCAAAAGTAAATGTTGTCTATGTGCATAAAAGGGTCTGCTCTTTGAACTTCACTGAGATGACACAGTCATTACTATGTGGAAGTGTGAGCATTTTCTTATATTTTGCAACAATTGTCAAGCAAGTGAAAGCTTTGCTTGATTTTTATTCAGATGTGAAGACAAGATACAGTACTCTAGTGGAATAGACAGTGTCAGAAGAGTTTTAAATTGTAATGCTATCACTTTAACATCTTTTAGGCACTTTTTAGAAGATAAACTCATCTGCCTATGATGACTAAATGACACAGTAATGGAGAAAAGCTAGAGATTTTCTTATGGCAATAAAAGGGAATACTTCACCAGAGAAAGTAATGCGGAGAGCTATGCACTCCCTAGAAACACATTCAGGAACAGTTCAAAATAATGGAAAAATAAATACACATATTATATTTATACAAACACACACACAGGCTGAATCAGCACTGATGTAGGTCTAGATTTCTGACAGAAACTATCATTTCAGAGAGGCAAGATTAAATAAGTTCATTAAAACACTCTGCAGAGTAGTTGATGCAGGAAGACAGTTCTAGGAAAGAATTGGCAGATGATGGTCCTAGGATTGTTGAGCACTGTTGGCCAATGCTAGCACTCCATCAGTTTCCAGAAACATTAAAGTAGCATAGCATGAACATCATATATGTGATGCAAAGAAAAAGCTGTCTTAGCTGAAAGCCCCCAGAGAATAAAAGGGAAAACCCCGTTGTTTTCACTAACCCCCTGTGAAGCAGCCCTGGCTCTATACAGTCTAGCCAGCCTATGCATGATATTCTCTCCTAAGTATATTCATGAAAGGAAAATACTGAGCAGAGTTGCTCCAACTCCTTCGCAAACACAAATGGCATAACTCTAAACGAAAGATTCTGTGGGGGTGTGACCACAGTGATCTGTTTGTTTCCTGGGCTGCTGAATCTGTGATACTGTTGCCATTTGAAAAACTGCTCATCACAGGCATACATGGTACAATAAACCCAGACTAAACGTAGTTCAAGGCATGATTTGCAACTGAAAGCCAATCCAAAAGCAATGTACACACTCCAGCAGAGCTCAGTGAGATAGCATGGCTCTGTCACCCAGCACAGTAACCAAACGAATATATTCGACATCCGGTGGTAGGTAAAATGTGCCAAATGAACTACAACTCCCAAAGTACTTTGCAGAATATTGAAACCAGGTAAGTCAGAAATTAACCACAGCTGAGCCATTCAGAAAACACAGAAGAAAAAGAAAATGTGTTCTTTTAGGTAAGACAGGAGAGCAAACCCAATACAGACTGTGTACAGTTTTCTTAGTCCTTTAATTAGATTCTCCTACTGTTTCCATTATTCTGTTAAACTTCATTGCAATAGTTGATCACTTAGTCAATACTTTCCAAAAGTAGAACTCTGTTTTGCATATGCCTTGATGCCAAATTTCTCCAGCATAAAACAACAGTTGCAATACTTCCTTCCCAATTAAGTGCTAGAACATAAATATGCCCATTTAATGAGAATGCAGGACAATGAATATCTATTAAAAGCATGCAAGACATCAAACTGACAGCAGGAGCCAAAATATACATTATGATATACATTATGATTTTGGCGGTCTTGTCAACACTTGAATGTGCAAATAAGTAGGAGAATTCATAGCTTCCATTATTCCCACTTAAAAATTGTCACAATCCTGTTTATCAGTTTAAAAATAACTGCATATATTTTTCCACAGAAGGTTTACGAGTATTTTACAGTACATGAAGGGCAATTCCTTTGATAGTGTCCTGTCAGGCCATGTTTAGCAACACTTTCAGACACAGTAGCAGTGCCTAACACCAAAAATTCAAGAAAAAAAATCTGCCCATACATCTTGTAAAACATTTGCCACTTTGGAGGACTGGAAGATCCCCTCTTAAATTCCTGACCATTATAGGGGGGCAGTCGATACTGCTGCTCCCTTGAATAAATGATGGGAACAGATAATAAGATGAATATATGCCAGTAGGACAGCTGATAAAACCTGCAAATATTAGGTTTTGGTGATGGAAAGCCTTTGCTGATAAAACGCTTCAAGGACAAGCACGAAGCTTCTCCCTGGATTAGTCACAAATCGGGATTTGCAGACCCAGTGCATGCTGATCTCTCTGTTCACTCTGAAACTACTGGCAATGCTCCTCTGTCCATTGACTTGGGGAGAAACAGCCCAAGGAACGCAACTCAAAACTGTAACTCTTGACTTAAATAATAAACTGGTGTTCCTTACTAAGAGCTAAACTAACTGCCACTGCAAGGGCATAAATTGCAGCAAGCACAGCTGCAATACTGAAAGTTCTCCAATGTGACCATTCAAGAGGTCACAGATACTGGGAAAATGCTACTTCCACATTTCTCTTCAAGAAAACACAAGGTCAGAATTCCTACCAGTGAAGACGCAACAAAGAGCATGGCTCAATTTATGCCACTCCTCCTTGTGCTCGCATGCTCCCCAAACCTGCTCCTGAAAAGACCTTGTTCCATGCAAATACAATCCATTATATCAGCGCAATTAAACTTAACGATATCATAAAGTCAGTGAGCATCTGGAAGTATTGATAAGGTTTCGGTTTACGGACACTTTGGTGGGGGAATTGCTGTTTTCTCTTACATAATGATGCAGCTATTATGGATTTAGGGAGGCTGGGTTTGGGGAATTTTTCTGCCTGCTTTCAGTTCAACAATTTGCTTTACCTTCATTCAAATACATATGCAAGATCAGTGGTACTGAATTTCTTCCAGTTTTAATCTTGAGATATGGTGTATATATAAAGAAGCTTTCTCATCGGTTCAACAGCTTGTCTTATCCTGATGCATTGGAATAAAGAGACAGCTCACTTTGGCCATATGTTTCAGTTGTTCCTCTCACTCCCCCGCTGTCTTTCCACACATATCATGACCGTGGACAACCTCTCCTTAAGTGGGCAAACAAATGGTTTAACTCAGATTTGCACAGTATTTGCTGACTTGTGTGGGTTCCAGGATCCAACTCAGCTTTATCATTTCAGGCAAACATATTTCTGACAGACACTGTGGTAATTAGAGCAGCTCAATTTTATTAGATTGATGACAGATTAAAGGCCAGGATCTCAACTAGCAGAAATTGGTGTTGCTACCCTGAAATCCATGGTACTACAGTGATCTATGCCAGCTGCAAGTGTGGCTCCATGCCTTTTACATTGCTTTGTGCCCCATTACATAACGAGATTTTTAAAGCTAAGTGTTTTCAAGGCTCTCTGTGTGTGGTCAATAATCGACTTGCCCAGTGTAGGGCTCAATGACATTCTTGCATTCGGTTCCCACTTCAAACTGTCTGCCCCACCAAATGGTTTAAATTCATTAAGAACATTAACTAACTTGCAACTTAAGAGGAACCCTTTCATCCCTATACAATGAAAAGAAGAGAAAAAAAGAAATGTAACATTTAATCCTTTGGAACTTCTGTAGGTGCCAATGGCTCTGGACAGTCTGTCCCTCATATTCATCTGAAACTTCAGTCCTTCGTGCCTTGCATCCCAATGATGTGAGCTACCTATATTTCAAATTTATGCCAATTTCTATTAAGGAAAAACCCAGAACTGACAAGTTCAGATCCAAGATCCATCAGCACACGCCTTGTTTAAGCAGCATCCCAATAAAGGCACCAAATTCTCAAGGACTGAAAGCCAAGGCACAAGGATCCTTAAAACAAGATGATCTCCGTAGACATCATGCTTTAATGCTGGAGAAGATCCTTAATTAAAGGGGAGCCTCATCTAAAAAGCTGTTCTGTACTAGGTCTTGTGGCCCCTCACCCTTTATTAGTCTTTATTAGCTCTTCTTCCAACAGGTAAGAGGACCCACACACCAAACCTCACTCTTCTTACAGTTGACAGCAAGATTCCCACCATGTGTCAGAGTCCACAGACAGCCCTGGACTAAGCAGGTGACCTGGAAGTGCGGGGATGAGCTCAAAGGCAGCCTTTTACGTCAGGAGGGTCCACGCCTGTTATTATAACCACGGGCATTAGCAAATCTCATCAAGCGCCCATCTGACCTCATACCAGAGGTGAGCTGCATTTGTTTTGATCAGGGAAAGAAAAGAGGATAAAAATCCATTAAAATGAACCAACTATAAGAGGCAATTGAGACTATCCCATTTATTTGAAGTAGACATTATATCACAAAACATTTCAAGAGCTTTCTGATGTTTGGTCTATTTTTAAAGACTTTCGGTTAGTCATAGATGAACCTCAAAACATTCAGCGGCTTGATATGAATAAATATGCTTATCCAAGCCTGTGACCTGACATAAAAAAAGGCTGCAGTGATTTATGCCAGCTGAGGAGGTTAAACTAGGAGACAGGCCTCTTGTGACGCATGAGGATTTTTTACTGTTAGGACTCAAGTTTAGAACAATCCAAAAGAAAGAATCCTTTCCATAAGAAAACAACACTACGATAATCCAGTCTGATCTCTCCAGACAAGCAAAGAATGTTTCGCCCAGTAATTCCTCCATCACAGCTGTAACTTCAACAACCCAGTACCTTTTTAAGACCATGTTTAAAGCACCTGTATGCCTGTATGACTGGAAGAACCCAACTTATCCCTTCAGAAGGTTGTCAGGACCTATTCTGTATGTAGTAAAGCAACAAAATAAAGCCAAGATACTTAAAACAGTTCAAGAGACAGGCAAGAGGAGTCTTTCTTTGTTCTTTTAAATCTCTAAATAGTGTTATGCAAATTCCTTATTTATGAGGCTGAGGTACTTCCAGAGTGAAGAGTGCTGTCCTGAGGGGCAGTGCTGTCAGCTATCAGGATCAGAGCAGCAGTTCTTTATACAAATAACCACATGCATACATTAAAGAAATCTATCCCATCAAATTACTAACACAACAAATAAACAATTAAAGCCCAACTGATGTGCACGCATTATAAATGAACTACTTGATTATCCCCCAAGTCAGAGGATGCTCATCTCCTGCAACAGCTCAGGAAATTTGGTAGCAAGTGGCTCGAACCAAACTGAAACACTGGTGAGTGGTCACCATTCAGCAGAATAGAGCTGAAGACAGACTCTCCTCCTCCTCCCTCCAAAGGTATCATGCATAGCCCCATAGCAACAACAACCTGATCAAACACTCACCTGAAATAAATGGACCAGGTAAAACATAAGTGTCCTGTCTCTGTCATACCCACAGAACGCCAACTGGTCTCCCCAAAACTCCAAAAGCACATATAAGAAATTAATTAAGACCATTTAGAGTTGGAAGACTAGTACCTGGAATGCACCATGGTTATGACTGCAACATTTTCCCCTCAGTTCTCCACTCAAGTTTGAGTGTTTGTAAGCACACCAAAAAATTACTGACTGCTAAAATTATGGTTTCATTCATTCCAAAACAAGTCTGCACAAAGTTCTCTGTAGCTATTCCTTTTTCCACTATCTCTTGCCCAATAAAAGACAGCCCTGAAACACCAAAAATATACCTGTCTGCACTAAAAATTAACTCCCTGTAAAATTGCCTTTTTTTTTTTTAGTAAAGTATTTTTTGGGGCAGAAGCAGGACTTTTCTCTTGGCCACAGTTCTGTAACTTGCAAATGTTTTAACTGATCTGGGTCATACTTAGTTAAGCATTTTCATCTGGGCTTAGAAATAAAGAACACAAATTTCACAGGAACTTCTGAACAGTTCCATAGCAAAAGAATTCTGTAAAGTTTGGCAACTAGTAAGCCTACCAAGTTACTTCAATATATATATATATACATATATATAAATTCTGTATTATAAAAAGAACAGCTTTATGATCGTTTAAATCATTATCATGTGGGTTGGCCATATGAATACTAGCTGAGTTGCATAACATAGTGCAACAGTTTTTTCCAGCTGGGTGAGGGACCGAGTTGTTTGCAGTTTGATCTAGCCACATATGATATCACAGAGAAAAAAATACATGTGAAGCATCAATAACTTGGCTCAATGAATGGGAAAGCAGATTTTTGCGCTGAAATGCTTTGTTTTTATAGAAAAGAATTGAAAGAATTTACTTCCACAGCTTTATCTTTCTGTGGTTTGGATCCTCACCCTTTGTGGTGAGGATGTCACGAGTCTATCCTTCTCTTTTTCCAAAAATCCACACACAGGTAGGCTGTAACTGGAAATGAAGGTCTCAGCATTGCTAACACCCTGTGGTGTTTTGAGCAAGAGTTTTCACCTAGCAGTTTGCCTGTTCCTACAAACATATTTGTTCGTTTTTCATTACATTTTTTTTGAGATTTCCAACAAATTAGTCAAATTCATCAAACTTTCCCTGCATTCTGGTGATCAGCAAATCCATGTGCTCGGCAAGGCTAAGTGCACATGGACAGACCAATGTGATGCTATTTTTGCTTCCTTTTTAACTTCCACGTTACATTCTCGACCCACTGCAGTATCCCTGTTACCTCCCATTTTCCAAATAAACCATTATACAATCTAACACAGCATGTGATTACAGAAAGCCAATTTTAGTGATGATTAACTACTGCATCTATTGTAAAAACATAAAAAAGCACATAGGCATGATTTAAATGTGAAGTGCCATTTTGGTATTAAACCACTCAGCTTCCATCTGACAGTACAATATTCAGAGACACAAATTACCCTTTATCTATAATTATATGCATGCATTTACCAAAAAATAAATATTTTGAAAGCTATTTTCTGGGAAAACAATCTTGAGACAAAACAATGAGGCATTCGTATCAGCCTCTGCCTTGTTCAAAGTAGGTAAAAAATGGTATTTTGAGGTGCAGTTCCCAGGCGAATTGCATGCAGCAGAGCTGCTTCAGAATTTGCAGGCTTCTTTTTATTTTGAGTGAGCTCTGACTTCTTTCATCTCAGGAAACAGACAAGCATTTGAATTTAATGGCCATGAAAATGGTGTGGCCAGAAGCATATAGTCTGCTAAGAACTTGGTGTTACATTGCCTAAGCAGCTCCGAGTCCCACAGACAGAGAAGCGACGCTCACAGGCATCACTGGATTTACTTCATTTTATTTCTGACCAGCCCTTCTTTTGTTTCAGTTTGCTCTTCCTCTTTTCTTTTTCATACATTTCCAGTGGCACATAAAGCTTCTATGCAGCCTCAATGCAGGCCTGGCTTTGGCACAAAAATATACAGCAGAACTGTCCTTTTAAATTTTAGCTTCAACAATGAAAGTCAGATTTCCAAAGCTCCATCTACAACACAATATTTTGCCAAGTGAATATATCTTTTTTCTCTTCCTTCCAAAGGCAGCACCATAAAAGCTGCACTTTAATAATTACATAGGGCTTTTCATCCAGCAATCCCAAAGAGCTTTAAAAAAGGAGCATATCATTAGCCTCAACTTACAATGGGAGAAAATAAGGCAGAGAGGGATGAATTCTCACCATTATTTATATTTCAGGTGGGCATGAGGAACTGTACTGCAACTAGGATCCTACAGTGTCTTCTACATAATGCTGAACAAAGGAGGGGTTTTGCCCCAAGAGTCAGCCCCAAGCCCTCTCCCACCTCCTGGGCACTTTTCTCCCTTCCTTGAAGCATCTTGGACATTCCAGCAGGAAAAGCCAGCAAGAAGGTGAGCAGCACTTGCCGTAGCCAGCTTAGCAGCAACTGTGAGCACCCTGTGCGAGGACAGGAGGAAGAGCCCATGCAGCCGGCTCCCAGGGACTCGCAGAGCATCTCCACTGTGGTCAGACCTGGGCTTCATGGGCTGGCCTGTCACCCCACGTCCCTTCCCATCTCCAAATATCACAGCCCAATGTGCTGGAAACTCAGAGTCTGCTACAGAATGGGCTGATGGGAGGTGGGCATAAACCTGCTTTAAGGATACCACTGCCTTTCTTCTCCTGCCTTTTGAAGAAGATAACAGATCAGCAATTAAAGCAAGCAAGTGGTGTCTGTGCAGTAGGCATCACCTCCACATAACTTGCCATGGTCATTGTTACCATGGGGCAGCTGCAGAATGCTGAAAAAGTTAGACTGATAAATTTAATATCAGGTAGCATTTAAGCTGCTGACAGCCTATTAAGCCCACTGTGCTGTAGGATGCTGGCACTTAATTACTGAGATGGTATCGGACCTCACAGTCAGCGTAGTATGGTATGTACTAGCTTGCAAGCAGAGCCCAACAAACCTTTTTTAATAAAACTTTAAGCTGGAGAAGCTTTGAATACAGGAGTTGGTTTAGTCCTACTGCTGCACAGAGTTTGAGCAGTCTGTAGGCTGTGTCAAGCAGCAGCAGAGACCAAAGGAGCAGCCACACCAACTCCTACAGCATTTCTGCAGAAAGCAGGATTGTTCCTTGCTGTTACTTCATGTAACATTTTGAAATTTATCGTATTATTTTTTCCTCTTTTTCTTGAAACACAGCCAACACCTAACAAAATAGCTCTTGAGGACAGAGATAAACTGTGGAGGGATATGCAAAAGATCAATCACTGCACCCAGCCATAACACTCTCCTGTTAACAGAGCTTGCAGTATTTTAGGACAGATCCTTTCTTTACCCAACCCACCTATTTTTTTGGAGGTAGATAAGCCTGCAGCATGCAGAGATGAAAGCAGACAGTGACAAAGACAAGAAGCTCCCTGAGAACGTAGAGCCAGGAGATACCCATCAGCCTATACCTATTGGTCCACTGCAAAGCCACAGCCCAGACCACCAGCTCCCACTGCATGCTGCCAACTCTCACTGTCACAAGTCTCTAGACATAAAAGATGGATCTGGCAAACCTGACTGGTACAAATCACAGAACCAGAACTGGCAGTCTTCGAGCACTTCTGCTTCTTACTGCCTAGCTGCATCAGAATAAAGCCAGACACATTCAAACAGGGAGAAGGCATATGCATCAAGACAGAAAAGAATGGAAGGTTTTAACCCAGTTGTGTTTTCTATGACAAGGACAGACCATGGGTTCGTGAAAAACACTGAAGACTCCCTATAGCAAGAGGTACAAGCACCAAAAGGATGGCCAGCAATGTAAAATTCCTAGACTACAAAAATTAATTGCGTCAGGCTCACTTGAATGTGTATTTGTAAAATGCATGTAAAATAAAGAACTCCCAAGGGAGAGCTATCAAAAATATTGTAGGTAGGTATGAGGTCAGGAAAGACATCCACTGAGTTTAGATTTCTTCCACTACCCCCTCAAGAATATCCAAGGAATACAGTTTCAAAGCCCAAGGTGCAAGTGCAATTGTTTGTTCAGGTGCCAGTCACATTGGTGTTGTTTCTGTTGTTGTAACAGCACTGCAAACCTCAAGCAGCAAACGCAGCCGCCTACCACCATATGGTGAATAGAAACACTTCTTTGCTCTTAAAAGTCTTCTCAGGTTATAGACAGGTGACCAAAAAAATCAAATTACCCCTGGCTATGTGACAGCCCCAAAGCACCCCAGTTCTCAGGTGGAGTATGAGCTTTTAAAGAGCAGCACTTTCATTCTGCATTTGCTCAGGGCGTGGAGTGGGGACCTGGCTAGCTGTAACCACCCAGCTGATGTGCAGAAGCTCATGAAGCCAGGCCAGAAGTAACAGGGATGTTTTCTGCCACCATTTGTTTTGGTAAACTCATTCTGTATCACGAGTATTGTTTGGATCATCAGAGGGGTTAGAAGAATGAATTTGTTAAGCTTTATGAACGTGGAGAGAAACTGGGTAAAGTTGATACACTGGTGAAAGGAGAAAAGGGATCAGAGAACAGTTACCATAAAACCTCATTATGAAAGCACCCATGAGAGCCATCGGTTTGCACCATTACTATATAAAGACTTTTTGTTATAATGGGGATATCTGAAATAGTGCTTAGTGCAGTGGGACACGCTTTAACTTCACAAAGAATGTTACAACAGGCAACTATTTAATAAGGCTGCTAGAGGATCAGGTCAGCAGGTAATTCGCCAGGAGTGAGCCACGTTTAAATATTTTACTAAAAGAACACACTGAGATAATAATATCTCATTTGCCAGCTTGCCCTTCAAGATGGTATAACCCTAGTATCTCCTTTACAGCAAAGCAGACCTTTTATTAGAGAAAGGTCCTTCAATTTAAAGATCCCCATGGTGACGGTGTGCCATTTTGCAGCTAGAGATGCAAAGGCTCTATGTACGAAAGCAACATTTGGGTGGCATTAAAATCTCCCCTTGCTTAAAAATTTAAGCTTTACACGTGTCAGATGCAGCCGGCGGCAACACCTGAAAAGCCCATTTCACACACTCTATTACATGCTTTTACTTCCAGTGACTCCCATTTCAAGGTTTCCCAAACTTTAGATACTGCAGCTGAAATCTCTCATAGCTGTTCTCATACCCTCCTTAACAGCCTGCTCTCAGTTTTGGGAGGGAGACAGGACTTTGAAATTTTGGAGCCTTCCTTCGCTTCTCCCCTGCCTTTTCAAAATGCCTACAGCAGTATATGGAAACGGATGCTGGCTAACACAGTGTCTCCCAAACTAAGTACTTCTGAGCTACCAAAGGCCACAGTCCAGGTTGCTTAAACAGGTTTTGCTTCTCTTGGTGCATGGGGATATTTCTCAACAATTCTTCCATCCCGATGTCCATAATTATTGCATTATAAAACCTGCTTCTCACTTCACTTAGTGTGTAGCAGAGAATAACAAATGAGGCAGAGGGCTACCAGAAGGAGAAAGTCTGAGCAAGAGGAAATCTCTTATGCTACATGTCTACTTGACTTGCTGAGATAACAGCAGGATATAATGCCTAAAATGGTCATATTATGGCAGCATCAATTTTGAGATTTTCTAACCTTGGTACCCCAAATGCTCCTCAGACCCATGTCTAACCAGCTCTGACCAAGAGGCAGGATCTGAGCTACAGAAATACCTCATAGGCTGTACCCGAGGAATACCCCAAAATATGAGCCTACCAACACAAGGCTGAGTTTTCCAAAAAGACTTCCATTGGTATAACTTTTCCATTTCCTCTACATAATTTGGAAATTCAAGTCGACTGTGCATAGCTTGTTAAGTCTTTCCTTGGGCTCTCCTGAATCCAAGAATATACTTTTAATTGTGTCATGGTACATTATTTCAGTAAGGCTGGTGAAGTTCCACAAGCTAGTTTCTCTTCACCTCTTTTGCAGGGATTCTCTTTAACCAAACGCTGAAGCAGAAACTGAGCAACACAATGTACTGAACAGGCACCCTCATCTGCGGAGAAGAAATGGGTTTTGATTAACCATGCGATGAACTCCCTGATACTGTAGCACAGTGCAGCTCAAAATCAGACTGCACCGCCTAGGAGAAAGCACAAGGAAGATGAATAGAGGTCACTAATATTTAGTCACCAAGACCTTTATAAAAGTCAGAATACTTAGACTGCAATGACCCAAAAAGGCCACTGAACTAATAAAACAATAGATTACATGAAATATGAGAAAGAGGAAAAAATGGGGGGGAAAAAAATTGAAAAGGATCTATCCAATCCAACGATGATGAAAGGAGCTGGTAAGGGGAATTAAATGCTGTGTGTTGTACCCTAATAACCCAAAGAAAATCTGAAACTTCAAATAATGAGAACAGCAGGGCTCAACCCTGCTGTCCCCCAAATCACATATGACTGAAGACAAGTTCTCTCTAACGGTTAAGCAGCTGCTTAACAAAGCGATAGTAAAACTAGCTCAAGTACTCAAATTCCAGCCTTGCTGTGGCTTTCTAGACCCTTTCCAGCTTCCAAGTGGTTTGGCGCTGTGAGAATACTTTCTGGGGCATTCATCTCCTTCACAAAAACATCATCTCATCAGCAGGTAATGTGTGACATCCTCGCTGGCAATCCCAGGAGTGAAGGGAAGGATTTAATGAGCACAGACTCCGAATCACTTCCTGATTAGGACTCAAAATGAGTTGACTTCATCTTCACCAGAAAAAAATAAAACAAAATTAAAGCTTTTGTGTAGAAAAGGCAAAGGACAGTTTTAGCTCATGCATCCAAATGTGGTAAACGCTTGATTTCCCTTAGGAGTTTAGGATGTCAGATTATCACATGTTAAAATATTGCCTTGTCAACACCAGGACACTAGGACTTGTCAACTAAACTACATGCCAAACACACCTTTAACCAGCACTACTGTAGCACTGTGCAGGTAACTTGCATTGCTATAATCCATTTATCAGTACCCCCTAAAAAGGACTTGAGCTACTCAGACCCAAGCCTCAGCGGATGTCTCAAGCCTCAGGCTCTTTTTATGGTCCACATAAGAAAGAGAGGGAGAAGATAGTATTTTTTCCTCCCCCAGCCACTTCTCCACCTTTATCAAGGGCTTCCATTCCAGTGCCGAATTGTTAGTGCACCATCAAAGCAACGACACACTATTAATCACCACTGCAGTGCTGACAAAGTGTGCATTTCCAATAGCACCTTCCACATGACTATTATTCAACCTGCTTCCTGTTCAGTTAAATTAATGTTAAAAAAAGAGAATAAAATAAAAAAATCCACCCCAGAGCAGTCTCAATGCTAGTGCTACACCTACCAGAGGCTCCTGGTCAAACCTGTACCCAGAGATGCCAACATAGGAAGAGAGAGAAGCAATTTTACTTTTTCTCCTATATATCATTATCTCAGTTCCAGCTCTTTCAGAGCTTTTGTTTCTGAGTGCCTGATTCACATCTTATCTTCAAGTGCATTAAAAGGCAGTGTTGCACCCTAACGAAAACAAAGCACACAGCAAACCCCAAACCAAATTAAAATGGCCAATCTACAACAGATCGAGTTTCCTCAGGCAAACGAAGAAGGTGGTGTCCCTGCGGATGCCAGGACAGACATCTCCTCTGCTTGGGCAGGGAAAGCAACAAGCTACTTTGCAATACATCCTTAGCCGTATTCCAACTGCTGACAGGACTACCTTACTCATTGAGCAGGCTCTTTTCCCCTATTTTAACACTGGAATTTTTCAGAAAACATCTAACCAGGTCGTTCAGGCACAGCCTGCTTAGGGCTGACTTTACATGTTTTTGGTGGGAATTTTGCCTCAAACTACCAGGCCAACTATTTTTTCCTTTTGGATTTTAGTATCATAACAAATAATTTTAAAGCCTATTTAAAAGAAAAAAAAAAAAAGAAAAAAAGAAAAAAAAAAGAATATTCAATGTCTTCCAAGTAAAAATGTGGGTTTAACTAAACATTAACTAAATATTACACAATTTTTAAGAAAAAAAATGTCACTTAAGTGACCATAGACTCTCCAGTTCATGACATTTTGGTGTTAGCAGTTAAGTGGAAGTGTGTTTGTATTGCACACATAGTGCAAACGCATACACCCCATGACCCCATGTCAATACAGGGTGTACTGATATTAACATATTTTATGCAAGTATGTTAATCTTACTAAAAGGAGATACAATGTCTGTCCCATGGGTGGAAACAGTGGAGGTAGGAGAGGGAAATCAACCCAAATGTCTCATCTTTACATTGGTTTTTCTATTAAATCTGAAACATGGTCAAATAGGAATTTTGAGGTGATACTAACTGTGCAAAGGAAAAGTTTTTTCCACCAGAAAGGGGCAGATTTTGCCAAAGCACATCTTCCATGGACATGTAGGTCCAGCTTTAAAAAAATAAAAAGACCACCAATATTATTTCTCCCTGCATTTCACTGTGCAAGGGAAAACCAGAAAATTCCAATAGTTTTATTTTAGGGATAAAAGATTAACTATAGGCATCACTATCAGCTTCATCTCTAATTAATGAGAAGTTGTGATAGGAATTCTGTCAAATGTATGTGAATTCAGAAACTTGACTGAAACATGTCTTTTTCCTTCAGATTTGTCAACATCTGAGATTCCTGAAGACATCCTGCATGGAGTGAGAGCCAGCATGTGCTTTCAGATAGAGCACAAGAAATCCATGGTATCTGTCCTACTTCTCCACTTTTTGTTTTTCAAGTAGAAGAGCCTCAAGACCTGTACTTAAGGAGAAGAACAAGGAAAACTAAGACATTTGATCTGTTATCTTCTAGGAGTCAGCTGGAATTCTACTGGATATCATCAAGGAAGGAGGATGGGGGAAAGAATCTTACTCATGCATGCAGGACAGCAACAACAGCTCAGGATTAGCTGCAGACAGAAAGACCATATAGGATTAACACAGTGAACCAGTCATCACGCTTACCAGAATATTCAGGAGCAAAATATTCAGAGGATTTCAGGACAGGATTTAGCAGAATTCGACTGAAAATAGTGCCACATTTTGAGTAAGCTTTATCGAATACCACAGCACCCAGCAGCTCTTGACCAAAATGACTTAATGTGCATTAATTTCAGAAGCATTTCTTGTGTAACCATTTAAAGACTCAATGCACTGGAAGGGATGGAAATGCTGTCAGAAGGGTGTCTACACACAAGCCTCAAAGTGCAGGCAGAAGCCTCACCTGCAGCATACGAACTTTCAAAGGACTGAAATGCAGGGTAAGTATTATTACTGTCAGATGCAGAGTCAAGACCCAGCACCATTTAATCAGCTTCTGCTGCTGAATTAATGGCTTTCGTTGCTGCTTTTTTCTTTCTGCATCACTTTGACTGCTATGACAGCCTTACTTGTGCTAGGGGTTGTCAATAATGGCAAAAGGGATACTTTAAACTTCAAATTGCAGGCTGGATTACCTGAATTAGCAAAGTGTATAAAAAAAAAAAAAAAGAAAGAAATTCAACTAGAAAAGGCTTATTGCTGCTCTGGCAAAACCTGGCTCTGCAAGACATCAACAGCAAAGAGGTGAAGTGCTCTTCGAGCAGCTGCCGGTGCTATTCCTCACCAGCTCTGTAGCAGTTTCCCAGAAGGATGTGAAGTATCATTCTTGGATCTACATGTATCCATCATTGCTTCTATCTGACAGAAGCTAGCAGTAGGCAATGATGAGTGGAAACAAGCTGGCAAGGGAGAAAAACACTCCCTGCTCTTCTGCAGCATTGAGCAAACCCTTCCTCTCTTCAGAACAAAGTTACTCCTTGATAGAATGTCCTACACTGCAGGAGGAGCCACACAACAACAAGCAACAGGTTCACAATCTGGCCTTGTAGTGAGCCTCTAATAGAAAAGACATTTGCAGCAGACCATAATAGTCTCCTGGGACTGACCTACACTTTGCATATTGCCCCTTTTTCCTTTTGCAGAAGAGAAAATGAGCATCATCAACAGCATGAAGCTGGAGCTGCTGAACCTGGTGTGGTTCAGTTTAGAAATGAGCTCCATGCAGTCCCACGATGCATGTTAGAAGCAGTCTAATCAATCAGCTGGGCAAGCACTAACTAAAATTTGGGTCTTTTTGGGCTGCTATTTCCAGCCTCTACACATGTAAACCATCCCCATTTACATGCACACAGCCCAATACCCAAGGAGCTGGAGCATGAAAAGGACAGTAAATAGACAGTGACTGACAATGCTGCTGATGTTAAGCGATACTGTAACCTAATCCAGCTCACACTGGCTGCAAAGTGCTCTACAAGTGCTACTGGCATCCCCGAAAAGTCACTCTCCTGTCTGTGGTCTTGGCCAACCTTTGGCCAGGCACACAAGCTTGTCCGCACTACAGATACTTGTTTATTTTTCTAAACTCTTGGTGGCACAAGAGGTTACACAGCAGTAAATGATCGAAGGTGCACAAGGACCGAATCCCAGCTCATCACTGACTTGGCCATCCATCCACAGACAAGGGACACATGGAAAGCAGCCGCAATATGCAAAGCTGCAGCAACCACTGGCCACGCTTTACCTGTCCTGTGGGCAAAGCAAGCTGATCACTCTTCATCACTAATAACACACTGATGTGTAAAAATAAATAAATAACCCAACACAAGCCTTGCCTGCAATTTCCTCTGAAACTCCAGGGAAAAACCAGAACCCCTTCCCAGTGTAACAGTGGGCACAGATCACCAGCTAAGTTAGCTCTAAAGGCAAATATTCCATTTTCACTGAGGGATGCAGTGTGCCATAATACGAATACAGAACAAAGACCCCTTTCATTCTGCTGACAAACACAGTATAGCATGTCACAAATCACAAGGGGAGCAGACAACACAATGGCAGCAATTAAATGGGTGTCTTTATATTAAGAAATAAATATAATAATGACAGACTACGTACACTCCCCTCCAAGCCTTCAAGAATTGCCCTGGCTAACACAGCTGTAAGTATTTAGGGATGTTACTTCCATTACATAGAAAACTATCCTAAGGAGGGGTATATTCAGCCAGTGCAGCAGGATACACTCAAATACAGCAACAGCTATTTTGTTTGGTTTTATCCATGTTGTACACCTTGTTTTTTGCAATTCACACACAGCTCCTGCAACTCATTCACAACTGATGCATTGCTGGAGAAGCTGGGGGGAAAAAAAAAAAAAGCAGCCCTTTTTAACTCACTCTCTACTGAATTTCAATGGAGACACTATCTCTTCCTTCTCTCTCCTTGCCCTCTGCCCTAGTGACCCAGTCTGCTCTCAGGAGATCCACTTCCCAGCCCTCACACCTGCTTAGTTTAGGGGACGTTTTGCAGAGAAAAAACCCCTCCTGGTCCTGCTCTGCCTTTCAGATGTGACCAGCCTCTCCATGCCTGCATCCCCCTTGCTTGGCACAGGGGACCACTGCCCAGCAACCAGCACCTCACCCCACGCTGCAACCCCAGGAGCAGAAACTCGCGCCAGTTCTCGCCTCCCACTTTACTTTCGGCATGCGCGGCCGTGTGGGGAGCAGCTACATTTCTACCCCAGATAAGTACCTCCCTCGCGAGGTCTCCTTCCTGCCCCCTCCTCAGCCGAGCGGCTGGAGAACAATGAGGGGACAGACATTTAGCAACACCTGCTGTATCACATTAATATGCACAGGGATGTATTGATGGTTTTTCCCATCCAACACTAAGACTGCATTGTTCGGGGCGATCCATCAGTGGATCGCTCCCTCCCCCCAACACTGGCCCCACAAGCCCCCCTTTCTGACATGTCCCCTTGTCTCCCAGCCCGGGCTGACGACCGCGTTTAGGAATGCACTTCATTAAATCGGAGCTGCCCCATTCCAACCTGCAATGCGGAGGCAGTACAAAGCCAGCGCCACGCTTCCTCCCGCATTTCTTTCAAAAGCCCCATTGTTCGGCAGGCATCTGGTCCTGATCTCAGCCTATTCGTGCCCATTGACCCCGCTTTTCGCAGCACACCCGCTCGCCAACGGGCCTCACGTAAAGCCTGCTTGATGAATTAAAAAGCAGCACTAGCCATCTGTCCTCCCAGGCTGGGCTACGGCTGTGCAGCCCCGCGCCGCAGCTCCCTTCCCCGACCCCGCAGCCTCCCCTGCCTCCCGTTATAACCCGGCTCTTCTCCGTACGCGCACAACCTGCAGCTCAGGAACCGCTGGGTTCGCTCAGTAAACACAGACCTGGCTTATCGCATCTGCCTCCTTTCATTTCTTAGCATCCTTAGGGGGAAAAATAGGAGAGAAAAAAAAAAGGAATACAACAGAACATTCTCACTTGCCTGAGTCCTTCGAAATTCAAGCACAAATACAAGATTAATCCTTCCTTTGTGAGGTCTTGTCTTTAAGTCGTGGTATGTAATGATCCTCAGCACTGCAGCAGAGGGGAATAAAAAATGCAGGGATCATAAGCAGGGGGAGGACAGGGCTTACTTACATCAGGGTTTCTGCCACATGACAATAGGTTTGAGAGGGAAGAATAAGCTGGCAGCAGCAGCTGACAGTGCAAAAGGGAGAATGCAGAAGCCTGCCTTTTATATTATTGGTGACATTTCTAACACATGACAACAATTTCCATCTGTATTTAAGCTGGGAGTGTGAGGAAAAGAGCATTACATCACGACTCCTCTATTCCTAGGGGCTGTGGAATATGTAGGCCAGAGGGATTAAAAAGCACCTGTGTACGCTGGAGAGCTGAAATACCACGAGGCAGATTTTTCTCCCCTCTCTTCTTTCTCCCTCACTCTTTTTATTTCTCTAACACTTCCATGAAGATGCTGTTTGAGAATATGCCCAGGGAAGTGCAAAATGGTATTGTCCTAGTTTGCAAGGCACGAGAACGGGGAACTATGCAAATACGCATTTCTAGCTCTGTCTCGCTCTCTCCATAGGAGATACAGCGCTCATTCCTGCAAGCAATCAGACAGAATACAGAGCATCCTTCTGGTTTTTGCTGTGCTAGTCCCAAGGGCTCCGAGTTCCTCTTAAAGTACCAACTTTCATCTTCCTTTTAAATCTGCGGGGAATTTCAGCGACAGTAGCAATGATTATTGTTGTTTCCTTTCTTTTGCAGCCAACACATGTCTGTATCTTTTTAAAAGTAAACATCAAGAACAGGGGCCAAAGATATTTTGGAAAAAGCACTTGACTGCTTCAGAGCCAGCAGGTGTCCGTCTTGGACGCTTTCCACATATCTCACAGGACAGGATTGCTTAGATGCAGCGCTGAAATTCCCAGGGGACACCAGCTTTGCAAGGAAACCTGCTTCCCCACAGCTCAGCGGGGTTCATGCGGATCCTGAGAAGCTGGTGGGGTGGGCAAGGGTGCTGTGGGGATAGCCCTGGTCATCCGCTCCCACGGAACAGGGCTCAGGCATGGCAGAGAGCACCCGCTGCTGCTGCTCCAATGAGGAGGTGTTGTGCACCACACCAGCTAACAGCCTTTCTTGCAAAGCACCTTGGTACAGGTGTGGATGCAGGTGACAGCTCACAAGTTAGCAGCATGTGCGTGTGAGGGCCAGGCAATGGAAGGACAACGCCTCTGTTCCACTACCAAACCCAACAGTGTAAAGACAGCAACCTGAAGTACCCGATCCCCAAAAGTGTTTGAACTGGGAAGGGGCAAAACACCACCAAGAGACAGACCAAGCCTTATGTTACCTTGGTAAGAGAAACAGCCACACATGAAGAAGAGAATGGCCCCATTATAAATATATAAAATAGTCTTAGTTTTACAAGACATCAATATTTGCATGAAAATACCATCCATCCGAAGGTGCTGGCCCAAGATATGTTTCAGGTCTAGAAAGAAAAGCTAAAAATTCATTGCTGAAGAGTAACCCTCCTAATCTATCAACAAGACCCTCCCTGAATCTTAGGCTGGTTTTTGTGTATGTGTCTGGCCAGCTCACAGTCTCCTTGGGAAGTCCAAAGCCCCTGATAATGATGGGTTTAGAGTTCTGGATACAGTAAATTTGAAAACTGCAACACGAAAACAAGTAACTCTTAATTCCTCTCCTCTTTCACATCCACAAAATACATGAAAAAAATAGCACAAGCTAGGCAAGCTCTCTCACCAGATGATGCTTCAGTGAGGCAGCACCTAAATGGGACATTCCAGAAAAAAAGCCTCTTTGTTAAGAAAATAAATGAAGCATTTTACGTTACGTTTATTCAGAGATGCAACTCCCCAATCATTCATGAAAACTGTTTCATAAGATTTAGAAGGAGGGGGGAAAGGAAACAATGAAATGACTTATTTTTAATCTGGGATTTAAAAGCTTGCTTTTTTTGAAGGGGAGGGGGGGAAGAGGGAAAAAGTCCCCCAGACAAAGTAAGAAATTCAATGCAAACCTCTGTTTCTGTATCATGTAAGCCCCTTCGAGCACCAGAGTAATCAATTTCTCAGAGCTTGTGTGGTCTACAGCAAACGCCAAAGAAGGTATTTAAGTTTACACAGCCTTCAGCATTTTGATGGCTTGCTTGTGAAATACGACATGTTTAAATTTTATATCTTTTTTACAGTTAGTTGTGGCTTCAGAAAATGGTTGCTGTGAGTAGGAAAAAAAATAGAAACAAAAGAGAATAAATGGAATTCAACCTGGTTTTGAGCTCCTTGCCCATTCTAAAATCAGAGTAATTCAACATTGCACCATGAAAACTGTTACGGTCATAACTACAGCACCTTTGGTTATATTATACCCAGTTTTATTTTACCATCCAACACTTTGGCTCATACTAACAAAGAAAAAAGATTAAATAAGAGTGGTGTTCCAATGCCAAGCACTACCAAATCAGCATCCAAGCAAATTTATAGGATCAGCAAAGCACATACTTTGTCAGATGTGATAGAACTCTACCTTTTCTTGAGTAGAAAGTCAAAGGCAAGCCACCAATCAGCTCAGGATGGGGAAGGAAGACTTTGTTCTTACCGTAACCCCAACTTCCCACTATGAAAGAAGAACATCTTGAGATTTTACAGCTGGGCTTTAACTCACAGGGTGGAAGAAGTGTGAGATAGAGCACTCTTGTAGGTAGGAACAAACTTCTTCAACAGACTTCTCAATCTTTCGTCAGTACATTTTGGATCCAATTCACTTACCACGTGGGAACAGCAAATGGGGAACAAACTGTGAATTCAAATAACCGTAAACTCAGCAAGATGTGGAAATAAAACACAGATGGTGCACTTCAGATTAAGGGTCAGCGTTTCAGCATCGCTTTCCACTTTTACATTGTGATAGGTGATGGATAACAACCACCTCCTTCTTGAGACAGCGCTCTAATTAAACCATGACTCACTTAGGAAAACAAGGAGCCAAGTGATACCTCCACAGAAGCCTCCCGGCCAGTCGAGAGGAGCTAAGGTTACGTTGTTAAACTGCGACTTGTGGTTTTGCTGCTTGCAGATTAAAATTTGGGAGTGGAAGTTGTCTCTGCTGGACAAGATGCAACAGACAAAAACCCAATTGTCTTCAGCTCTTCCAGCTCCCAAGAGTGCTGTGGCAGGGCTACTCTGCCTGGCAGGGCTGCACTAAGCACCCATCACAACCTCTGACACAGCACCCGCTCACTCCCCTTTTCAACACCTACTTCTTCAACATGATTTGGCAGAGGCTGCTCAGATACCTGGTGGCAAAAGGCAAGAACACAATACAAGGTTACCCTGTGCCAACCCTTAAAAAGAGCCCAGTGGTAAAACACCTCTGGAGATCTGGATCATGATTGCCTAAACATCGGGTTCTTTTTATTCTCTAAAATTGGTTTTGTCCTAAATCTCAGGAATGGAATTTAGGATGACTTCATTCTTGCTGTGAAGTGTTAATTGCATGCCCAGGGCCCTCTCAGAAAAGGTCTGCTTGGAAGCTCAAGTTCAAAGAAAAAAAAATAAAGGAGTAAGTACAGATTAGATGACAGAAGAACTATAAATCTATAGGAGCTTGAAATGCCAGATAGAGAGGAGCAGGAGTGATTGTAAGGTGACTATTACCTTCAAAATATGCCGGAGGTTGTTTATCAGATCAGAGTTAATGAGGGAGAAATCTAATAGTACTATAATATTAAATTTACCATTTTAATGGTATCATCAATGTTCTATAATGTGGGCAATTTACAGAGTGTCTGTCAATGTGATTCTCCAGCGTGGTTAGTTACACAGGAGCAGCACTATCACATCTCATCAGCTGTTCCCTTCTAGAAAGAACTGGGTGTTTTGCAGAGGACTGCAGAAGGCTGAGTGAGATAGCAATAAATATGTTTAAGATTATGGGAATGCAAAAGTGGGAAATGTATTTATGAACATTATGGGATGCTTACGTTGCTGAAAGAACAGGCTCCAGCTCTGCCCCACTGCTGAGTCCAGCCTTACTACTTGTGCATGGCCATTTAGCGTCCTGCTGGGTTTCCTCAATTCTCTGGCATGTTACATACCTGAATTTAGGAGAGCTGAAAATAACCTCACCATTCAAGTCCATTTCCAGCTCTCATGTATTAGCCCTCTCTTGAACAAAACAAAACATACCAAAAAACTCCACACCCTAGAAAAACATGAAAGAAGATGGCAGTAAGGGCTCAGAAACCAACAGGTACATGAAAAGAGTTAAAATATCCAGTTTCAAGGTTTTGATTATTAATGCAAGACTTGTGAGCAGTAGGAGATGGTAATGCTGCATGTATAAATATCTACCTCCTCATGTATTCAAGGAAGAGTTTGCTAAAAGCAGCAGCTTCTTGATTTGGAGTTCCTCCTTCCTCTGTCACCTGTCCCAGCCCCTCAGTTCTGAGGTATGCCAGTTAAAATTCCTAATACCGTAAAAATTACCTGCATATTTTCAGCATATAACAATCTCCCACTAAGTAGTTTTAAATTTTGTAGAAAAATCCATATTGTAGTGGCAGTATTTGAGCTGAGAGAAAAATGAACTATCATCAATTCATCTAATAAGTGATATTGCTTCTTCCTACCGACCCCCTTTTACCAACATCAGCATCTGTTTACTGTTCTTTCCCCTGGTAAATGAAATGTTAAACCTGAAATTTAAAGAGAAAGTGCAGGTAGTGAACGAAAGATGAAGTATGAAATATAACCCAAAGGCAGATGAAGCTTCGAAGGGTTTTTGATGTTTTTCTCCATCTTTGTCCAAAAAGCACCTGCAAGTAGAACTACTAGATCACTATCCACCAGGTTACTTGGTGGTACACCTCTCATTTTGAAGATCCATTAGCTTTTCAAAGAGCCATTTATTAAACATTTCCATTTAAATAATAATTTTCACAATCCTGAGTGAAACAGATGTATTCTCCTCTTAAATCACTAATTAAGAGCAGCCTGGGATGTTACAAAGCCCTTTAAAAGGAATTCAGGGAAATAGTGTCCCTCTTAAACAAATCTGCTCTGGCAGTGACCCAGGAATCTTGACTGCATAACTCAAAGCTCTAATTATTCAAGAGGACATTATTAAAAAAAAAAAAAAAAAAAGAAAAAAAGGATACAGCTAGACCTTTATGACCAATAGGTAAGATTTATTTCCCCTTCAATAGTGGCAGAACTCGAAATATTTATTCTACTTTTTCTACCTTAGTCACTGGGGGGGTGGGGAGGAAATCAATGAAGATTAATTTACAGAGTTATTCCTAGTATAGGTACTGGGTATGACTCTCCTCAACGAAAACCAGCTAGGAAAATCTAAACAGCTTTATAAACGATTACACAGCTAATCTCCCCTCCACTGAAATACAGAGAGAAAGGATTTAGAGGACAAATACAGCACGCTTTATGTGAAGTAGCATTCTAATGTTAAAAAAAGGAGAATTGTTTGAAAATGAAACATTGCAAGTCTGCATCCCCATCCAAGTGTCCAGAGCTTGTGTCTGCCACTGCCTTCCTGGGCTCAGAAATTGTCACAGCAGCTGTATATGGGACTGGGATGACACAGGCATTTCCTCCTCTTCAATGCCACTGGGTTTGCCCACAGTACATGGCGGGTACTGTGCTGGACTGGCATAATGTCATATAGATAGCTCTTCAGATGTCCTCTTTTCAGCACTGCCATCCTTGATGAAAGAAGCACAGGTCTTCCGTAACTGTGAGGCCAAAAATCAACGCATCCAAGCACAAACAGACCTATACAGAGCAAAGGGTGCTTCCTAGAGGGAGTTGATCATGAGATATTAAATGTGAATCTCAAATGCAAATGTCAGTGGAAGAATGGGTTAATAAACATCTATGTGTTTCATTTTTCCTCATTTTAAACTGTTCCTTTTGCCTGGAATACTCATTCTGTTGGTTCACAGAATAATCAATACAATGTAAGCCTTGAACAGATACATGGCATTAGTTGAAAAGAAATCAAGCTACCTCAATGAAATCAAAAGATGGGACACTGCAGGCATCACAAAAGATCTAATCAGGACCCTGGGGCATCATATGAAAAATACGGATATAAGGACACTTATCACCTTTGACCACACACTCTTCAGCAGATTTTCATTCCATTACTGGGGGGGTCACTGCGGTTTGCACCTCTTCCATAGTTTAAATTGTGATGGCAAATAAAACTATGGCAGGTGAGAGCCAGTTTTCAAGTAAATAATGTGGAGTAATTCATCTCCACCCCTGCAACGTCCAAACAGCTGATCCTGCTCTCAGCTCTGATTTACTCTTTGCTTTCCAAGACTCACAACCTTAGAAACCTCTACATGTTAAAATATATGCACAGGCATTGTTTCCACTACCTACATACCCACTCGCAGATGCTTTGCCATAGTACAAAGCAACTGCAATGAAAAAAAACCCACAAAATTAAGTACACTGGGGACTAACAAAGAAAACAAAGCAAGCTAGCCATGTAATCTCTTCCCACACTTCTTACCCAAATCTCCTTTGGCAAGTGGCATGGGAGAGCCTGTAAGGCTGAGCTCTTCTGCTTTGTACTGTTCTCTGGTGCCTCACGCAATTTCAACCGGGTGTACAGTGAAGCACAAAAAAAAGCTATTCCTCACAAATGGGTAAGCAGATGGAGCAATATTTGCTATCATAAGTACTTTTATTTCCAAATGTTAAAAAAACAATCCAAAACAAAACCCAAAACCAATCCAAACCCAAGCCCCCAGTAGTTCCCCTGGCACAAAATGCACTATTGATCTGAAAGCACAGGCCAGATGGAAGAAAAGGTCTGAAGTCTCCTAGATCACACAGAAATGACTCTGTATAGAAAGGAACTGAACTGCAGAAATATTGGACCTGTTGCTCAAAACATTTTTCTCTCTCAAAAGTGAAAACACATCTGGTTCACTAATAACTGGAATAACTATACCCCTGAAAAGTACACGGGACTCTGCTGCAATTCTGCACTCCCCAGAACACAGCAGCAAGGATTTTCTAAACCTACTGGTTGTACTCAGGATATAGTCCCTGCAAAAAATACAGGAAAAAGTCTATGTGTGCGTGCATTAGCTGGCATGGAAAACATACCTCATACTCTTCAGAGTTAGATTAACTCACCAAAAAAAATTTTCTTGAGAAAAATTATCTTTACATACTGCTGGTACCTGTATGTTGCACACTACTGATAAGGACACAGTTTAAAAATATCTAAAATTTTTTTCCTAGCATAAATCTTGTGAAGCAATTAATTATTTCTCATGTGTTAGAAAAAAAAGATCAGCTTGCTGTTCATCACCTTATCAGTGTGGGCCTTCAAATGAATATTTCATGGACACTGCAACTTTTTCTCATTACAAAAGCAGAATTACACCTTTAGGAAGGGAACTGCAACAAAAGGTATTTGGATAATAAATATGACTGCAGGTCTGGAAAGCTTTTGAGAATTCAAGGAACATTTGTGTACATAAACTGATGATTTATTGCCTGTGAAGAAAAATAATGTGCACTGTCAGTGATTCTGTTTATCCTTAATAAAAATTAGTAACTAAAAATAACTTCTGAATTGTGACTCAAATATCCCCACATGTAAAAACAAATGCATTTGTAACATAAAGGGCTTTCTGCTTCACTTCAACACTTTCTCCCTGTACACTGATGCACCATTATACTCAATATTCTAAAGAAAATATCCTTCTATAAGCTGGTTTGCATATCCCTTCCATCAGTTCATTTTGAAGTTCAGAAGTACTTCTGGGGAACCCAGAGCTACAGGACTTTAAAAACCATCCTGGGAAATCACCTAGGTCTGTGTGTTTGACAGCAGTTTCATCACAATCCAGCCCATTTAATCTCTCTAGTCCTCCATTAGCTGCAGATGACAGTGGCTACGCATGTCGCAGCTTCTCCAACTCCTGAAGTAACCAAACTACCCTTTGGCAGTTCAATTACCCATGAAAACATTTAATCCAAATAATAAGGTTCAATGTGCTCTTCTATATCCACTCACTCAAGTTTGTCCTATAAATACTGTGAAGTTTCCTTGTTCCATATTCTTTTTTTTCCTTAGAAAGGAGACTTTTCCTCTGCACCAGCTGATCATTTAGAATAAATAAACTTATTCTCAAATTTCCCACTGAAATGTGAGTGAGCTCGGGCCAGGCAGGTGCCTGGGTGTCGCTGTCTTTTTCTAAGCCTCCTGACAGATCACTCGACACTTACACTATTGATTTTTATCCATTTCTTTCCATTTTGCTCCACGCTCCCCTCTAAGACTACCCACAACAGTTGGAGCTACTGTTCCGTAATTGAAGACAGAGGAACAGATCAAACTCTGGGAAGGTGAGAGAACAGACAGCAGAAATGAAAGTGGTAAATCTCTAGCGTTAAACTCTCCAAGCCAATTAATCCCAGGGCATGTACTTGTTTTGGGAAAGTGAATCAACTGTTGAATGATGACCTCCTGAGGTTTTAAAAGCCAATTTTGGGAAGAAGAAAAAGAAAAGATTGCCACACAGTGTCTAGGCTGACATCTACGACTTAACTCTAAGCTAGCCATTACATTGTCCCCATTTCGATCACCACCAAAAAGACCTTGCACTTTCTGGAGTTTTGCTTCTGTAGAATGTAACCTGGCAAAGGAAAGATTTGCATACTACTGAAATAAGATAAACACAGAATATGAATAGGATGAGGACCACTGATCTGTTATTTCTGTCATGCCTGCACCAGGTATACTGTTTTAGCAAGTAACGGTACAGATGCCAGGCCCACCCTAGCTGCCAGGCCCACGTTACACAGGACTGAACCAAGCAGAGAATTAAGGAAACGTGCTCAAAGGAAAAAACAACATGCTGAGATAAGGTTTTGTGGAAATAATGCCATCTCTCTGACTCTTCTCAATATAGTTTGAGAAGAAAACTGCTGTCAGGGTGTTGAGAGTAAGCAACTAGGATGAATGACCAGTACTGCTTGTTTATTTTAAACAGATGCCCTCTACCATCATTTCAAAATGAGGAAGATAATCCTGCCTGTTCAGCCTTCTGTGAACCCTGCTTTGGTCACGATGCTGCACTGTGGTGTTAAAGTAACTTGCTATCACATATGGTTTCTCAATTAACACTACTGCACAGGTATCCCAAGGTAGGGCCACTGGGAAACACCCATTCAATGGTTACATTCTTACATGTACTTTCAACTAATCACATTTTCCACTAAGGAAATCTTCATATACACCAGTCCTGTGGGGGAAAATCCACACTAGAAATAAACTGTGGGCAAAATCTCTGCATCAGTCAAAGCACTTCTGGTACAGTCACGGGCAATCAGTAATCCTGAAATTGTTGCCAATTCACAGTCTGCTCCAAACTCAATGGAGCCATTAACTAGCCCACAAATAGAGCATTATTTCTGGTGATCTTCATTAGGCACATCAGAAAACAGGAAAAATATGGTGCTTCAAAACAAAACGAGGCAAAGGGGATAGCTAGAGACTGGACCAACATCTTGCTAATCTGGATGACGTATTTGAGGTTTTTTTTCTAGTTCTGACAGTGGATCCTACATGCTAGGAATGCAAACAGACATTTATCTGAACATGTAAAGAGAATTAACTTTGCTCAAGTTTACAGTGCTGTTTTTTCTTAAGCAGAAGACAAAAACACTCTAAAAATAAGTCTCTGGCCCAGCACGTGAAGTGAACAGTGAAATGAGAACACCAGAAGGACAGCGAAGGAAATGTCACATGGTTCAGCTGAAATATAAGCCAGTTCAGTGGCTGAACTACACTGACTCTCTCAAAGGTTGGTGCATTGTAAATGCATGACTATATAAGCACTTATGGACCAACCAAATAGATAAATAAGGCATCCTGCCTTCCTTACTCTGGCCCAATTCCAGATTAGGATGCTGAAGCATCCTAATTTTTTTTATATATATATATAATTATATTTATATATATAAAGCACCTATCACCGTATTGATAAACATTCTTTGGAACCACTCTGACAGTGGAAGCTGTAAGTGCCAGAGGAGAACACTTTGGGTCCGTAAATAGACCCGTGGGTTTCGTGTGATAGTAACAGCAGAGCACTCACGACAGCACGACAACCAAACTTGGAGGCCACCTGGAAGCTTGTCACAGCTGTTGTTTACTATGGATCTTTGCAGGAAAAAAAAATCAGCTCAATGGGGAGCAGGGAGCTGATGGCACAACCATTCAGAGGAAGCATGCTGGAGGGCCAAGAGGGCACTGAGGGATCAGGGAAGGAGTTCAGCTTGCAAAAATAACTGTGTGGTTCATCTACTTATTTCAATACTTCGATTTTGGGTACATTTCAAGGTCTTGCTTCTACATGATAGTTCCCACATTTAGGGATGAAGTCCTCTGGTCTCTCAGCAAAACATCCCCGTGTCACCCACTTAGACAGTACTCATATCCTCTTTGGGATCCGGCATCGTCCCACTCTCTTACCCTTGATTTTTCACCCAGAGAATAAAGCAAACTCTTAGCCAGCTCTCCTAAAGTAAAAATCTAAACAAAACTTAAGCAGCGTTTCATTGTCAGATGAAATAATGAGGTCAAGTCACACTTTCTGCATTTTCCCTCCCCTCTGCTTGACCTCTATCTTCTACAAGTTATAGCCATATCTTCACTCAGATCCTGAGGCAGCCAAGCACGCAACTGGCAGGCAGCTGTGTGGAAAACAGAAGCTCTCTGGGTCTTCTCACCACCTGTACCAAAGTAGTCAGAGATGAACAGCACTGGATTCTTACTAGAACTGCTGGGGGAGAATGGGTTACCACCACCTTTCTCCATTTTGCATTCGCTAAACATCACTTCATTTAGTCCTTATATTAGTGCAACAAAAAGCAGCTGTCAGGCCAAGCATGCTCAGTCCAAGTGACCTTGTGTTCCTGTTCGTGTTTACCACATAATCAGCAGGGAATTCCATTTTCAAAATACAAGACTTCATAATCCATTAGCACTGGAGATTGGTCCAGTGCTCTGGATTTACTGGTCACGTGTACCAAGGAATAAAAATATGAGCGTACAGCTAGATTAATCTCCAGACCTGTAAAGCATCCCAACCCTCCATGTGTGCAGCAGTTTCATTCAAATTCACATATGAATATTAGCATCATTCTTAAAACCTATCACTAATACCATCCCCACAGAACATGAAGGAAAAATTAAATGATACCTGCTTTACAGCTCAGCAGGTATGGAGACACACAGCAACTAACTCCACATCTCAGATTTTTTCATTTGTTTCATAAATGGAACATAAGTACTGATGTTCTTATTAAAACATTGACAACCTGTATCACCCCCAGCTATTTCTAAAAGGCAGGAATCACTTTCACCGCTCTTAATTTTAAATCAAAAGTCTTTAGCAAGTCCAAGCAGTTTAGCTCACCATCAAGTTCAATAAATCAGATGAAAGAATCGATGGAAAGCATTTCAAAATGTAGCCTTGGTAACACACAAAATGCTTTCACAGAACTTAACTCTCATTTGCTGCTTTAGAAATTGGAATATAACACATAGGTAGGACATTAGCATCACGATATTGCATCTACCAAGCCAAGCACTGCCTGTGGTCTCCTGGAAGGCACTTCCCACAGTATGCTTTACAAATCTGCAGCCTGGCAAGTTAGATGATTGAAAACTAATCATATTTCATGTTGACAAAATGGAAAATGGAAGTGTTCAATAGAAAATAATCATCCATACTTATTCTTCATGTCCATACACAGCACTTTAAACATAATTTGATCCATGCTTTCCACTGATAAAACGAGAATAAGCTCCATGGTGATATACAGCACCTGTCATTTGAAGAATCATCATTTGCCAGTGTTACCATAGAAGTTTAACTGTGGTCCCAACCCAGTCCTCCTGCATTCAACACTTACATTTAAAGCAGCTACTACTCTGCATACCATTATGTGATTTTTGAGTGGCAACATCATTATTCAACATTTATATGAGACTATCAGGATAACTAACATCCGATTCATGATGAGATCAAAAACTTAAGCTATTTTGCTGCTCATCTCAGTATGCTGTAACCAGGATGTCTACTAGTTTTTGTCCCAGCCTTATCTGAGAAGGATACCATTTTCCCCAGCTCATCCAAGTTCAAGCAGAAAAACCTTTCCTTTACAATAGCCTCTCCTGGCAGCTGGGCAATGCCAGAGGTGCAATGAAACTGGATCATTTGCTACTCTTTGTATGTGTTCCCAAAAGGCAGTCTGATTTGGGGTAAAGATTCCGAATTTCTAAAGATTACACTCTCTAAACTTCTCAGTTTTCCTCCTGGTTGTTTTTGGAGTGAAAAAGAGCATTTCTTTCTCAGCTTCACTACATCTTGCTGCTTATTTCCTACTTGAATTGAGGATGACCTTCCAACAGTGACAGTTGCGTGCTACCATGGCACCCAGCCATAAAATGCTGAAATGCTGTTCAATTTCACAAGTTAAATAAGCATCAGAAATAAAGTTCTGCTAAGGAAATAAAAATAAAAGCTGTTTTTTTATTAATAAGCTTCAAATCAATAAAGGAACATTTACCATAACAATATTAATGAAGACTATTTGTAAGGCAAGTCCTCATGGCTGGTTTTTTATGGTATGGATTTTTTTTAATTCACAGTATCACAGACCTGCATCAAACCATCAACTGTTCCAAAAAGGTCATCAAAAAAGCAGAGTTCAGGGATGAACTGCTTTCTTTTCCAACCCTACCTGAACCCTATCTGCTGTCACGCATGGAATTCTGCCCAAGCTGAAAACTGAGTCTACCCTGGAGCCGTGCACAACACCACGTTGAAGGCTGCCTCCAAAATTCTACTCCATGAGATCCATCAGGTCAGTATTTTGTTACTTACAAGGCACAGCATGGCGATAAAGGTTGTCTCTAATAGTTTGCTGCAGATCGTGATCCGGCGATCCTTTCTGAAACCTCTGGTTGAGATAATGTCTCAGGTCTTTGTTCAGTCTGCTTCCTGCAAAGAAAAAACAGCCCTTTATTTATTTCTAACTACACACAATTAACATTTCCAATTCAGGCAAATGTTAGACTTCCATTCAGAGTCCCCTAAATTATGGCATGCTGACTTTACAAGCGGAGGCTCATCTTCCTCTACAAATGGCTAATTACCAAAAATAACTCGCTGTAAACAAGAGGTCTCTCTTGTCTCATAATGCATCTTTCTTCCTGTGGTGTTAAACAGGTCATCATTCCCTTTTATCACTTATTTATCTGAGCAAATGGAGAAAGACAGATGATGTGAAAAAGAAGCAAAACAATAAAGGTAGAGTATTGCTCGCTGGAAGGTGAGCTGGGCAGACAGACTGACGGCACAGGCTGCTCCTGTTAGAAGTACTAATAGAGCTGAACATGGCACAGACTCAAACAAATACTATACTTTGCACTGGTATCTACCCCAGTGCACAGCAGGAGTTAGAATAGAATTGATTGAAGGACTTAAGAGCACCCAAAGTCCTCAAAACAACTGAATAACATCCAGCACTTTTCACTTAAATCTATTTATTTCCCCATTCAGTTTTGAACACTTTGAGAGAATAAAGATAAATGAGTTGAAAACAAAATAAAACCCCACCAAAAACAATGAAAAAGAACTTAGTTGTTAATGGACATTGCTAGCTGCTGAACACCAAATCCTATCTTATAGCAGAACATATGAACTAAAGCAACTTATTAAAGTCTTTTCCCAGAAATTAAAGTATTTTCAAGTCTAGAATAACACTGACATTAATTTGATCGAAGAGAACAACCACACAAGAACATACAGGGAACAGGGGTAGAAACTCTCCTGTTCTACAAGAAAAAAACCCACCCCACACTGCAAAAGCTTCAGAGCATGCAACCAGGATGATCAAAGTCTGGAGCAGTGGCCACAGAAGGAGAGCAAGCTGGGATGTTGCAGCCTGGTGTGGGCATCAGTCTCCAACATGTGGAGGGGGTGGGTGGGGACTGGCTGCTCCTGTCTCTCCCAACACAAGGACTAGGAGACCCCAGCCAAAGCAGGCAGGAGCTCGGTTCAAAATTACCAAACAGCAGCAGTAGTTCACACAGACTGCAGCAGGTCTCCTTGCTGGAGAGCACTGTGGTGTGTGAGAAGCATATTGAGGAGCTTCGAGGGAAGACTGGAAAAGCACTTGGAAGACAGACACATTGGAGGTTGCAAAAGAGGGTGAAGGAAAGCCCTTGAGCTTAGAATGGTTGAGAGACCTGGGGAAAGAAGTGGGGTAATATGATACACCTCGCACTGTCCCTTTCCTTTGTGAGGCATCTTATTTATGGCCACAGCAGGAGTCAGGATGCTGGGCCACAAGGATGGCACACCGAACCATCACAGCTGTTTCCATGGTCTTTTATAATTTCCCTTATGATTTTTTTTGATTGTGCATATATAACTCATAGATCCTCTCAATGCTTGTTGACACTGAACATTACATCACAGTTGCAGATTCCTGGCTGGAGCCTCTAGGAATCACTGCAGAGCAAATCAAGAATAATAATACTGCAACGCAGTGCAGTTGGACAGTGAGTCTGAGAGGCCACAGTGGTACCAGACAAATGAGTAAAAATGCAGACTACTAAATGACCATGGGAAGGAACAGCCCATCTGCCTGACACAGTCCTGTGACATTTTATCCGTCATCTTAGTCCAAAACCAAAACTAAACACAAAACCCACTAGCCTGAAAGTCAAATTCTAAAATATAAGTAGCTGATTTGTATATAGGTTCTCCAGACAGTTCTTTTTTCAACTAAATTTCTTACTGAAAAAAGAAGGCTTAGGCAGCAGGCCCAGCTAGGAAAAGACGGAAAAAATGTTAAGACCACGATGCTCAAACAACAAAACTGAAATTAAGGCAGATAAAACTGGCTCAACATGCTTTCCTGAGGTACCCCACCAACACCCCTCACTCCAAGCACAGATTATCCACACATTTTCTAACACGTGGTCTTTGGTTATTACACTATAAAACTGGTTTCCCACACAGGCATGTGGAGGGCTTGGTAGACCTGTGGGCTACAGTTTTCCAGTATTAGAGCTGATCTCCCAACTCCAGATCTTTGAATTGATACTGCACTGTTTTACTCAGGAGGGAGAACAAGGCACAAAAAAAGAACATCTGCTGAAATAATAAAGCATTTCTTTATCTTTTAACTAAACAGTCTATTTTTTTTAACAAGAGATAGTAAGACAAGGTGGTTTCCTATAGCAAAACCAATAAATACAACAGTTTGCACTTAATGTAAGGGCTTATTCCAGTGAATAAATTAATGCACTATGTGTATCCTACACACAGTTTATTAATTTATAACTATATGTTATAAATTAATGTGTATCCTACAAAACAGACTTTCTCCTGAAATAGTGTGATTCACGATTCAGTGATTTATGTCACACTAACATCTAGAGGTGCTGAGCTCAGGCTTGTTTGACCACAGAAAATATGCAATTTACTGATGATACCTGCTTTTAGCTTCCCTCTGTGCCCATTCCATCTAGCAGCTCAGTCTATTATGGCCCCTGCTGGAAAGTTTGCTTATTTGGTTTATGGAGTAGCTGGGATTTCCCAGCTGCGTCACTGATGCACCAGCCAACATGGCAGTTGCAAAAATAGGGGCTGTAGCAATACTTACACTCACATGATTGTCCCCTTAGGGAGCTCACTGTGATGCTCGTGTCGATTACATTTATTTTTAAATGGTGAGAAAAAAAGAAAACAGGAAAAAAACCAAACCAGAAAATGCTTGCTAAGCCACATTTTTCTTGCTAAATTCCAGAAAATTCTTGATGAAAATCAATGCTTCTCACACCCCAATGATCTCAACTCAGCAGACACTGAGACCACAGCTGTGGATAAAAGCAGGCTTACCCCACATGCAACTCAATTTAGAGCACAGAAGAAGAAAATGAGCTAACAATAGAAGCTAACTCCAGGTTGGATTCTCTACCATTGGAAATGTTTCTCTCTGCTCTAATTTTCTTTTCCAAAATTCTCCTCAGACTTGAGAGGGCACATGCTCGATATTGGCATTATTCAGTTGATTCTAGTCGAAGATTATAGTGCAAGTTTATAAACTCTGATAAATTCTTTTTCAGCCTTACCTGCACATACCTGCAATTCCTGAGAATCTGCCAGATAAGCCAGCAGCGTTTCGCTGACCTCCCGGCTGCAAATGGCAGCAGTAAAATTCAATCTGATCCTTGGGGCACCCATTGCTTGTGCACACCCCCTCTGATGGCTTCTGTCCATACGCCAACCATCATCAGGCTGGCTGGTGCCCAGAACCACCTGATTTTATGCAGAGTCCACCCATTGTAAAGTCTAATTCCATGTATAAGTTGAGCTCAAAAAAACACCTGGCGTCGGTTTCCTTAGAGATGAGCTGTGTTAACTAGAAGTATACGACTACCCTTCAAAATACTCTTCTGTTCTCAAGGAGACTGAATCTTACATGATCCTTCCTTTTCCTCTCTGCTAAAAGCATAAAAAGATGCAACAGTAATAATAGTGGAGGAACAAAAGATGCAACCCAGAAACCACAGTTTCCAAAACAGAGAGAGGACAGAGGACTTAGTAGCCAGTGCTCAGCTCTTCCTTCCTGCTGCTCAGGATATGTTGGAAATGCATTTATTTCCATACAGAAAAAATCACCTTGTTATTTCTGTAATCAAAATTAAGTCAATATATCTGACTTTAAAAAAAAAACAGGTATTAAAAAATGCAAAAAGAAATTCCTTCTACTAAACTCACCAAAACTGATGGTTTAAAGTTGTAGTAGTAAAACACTTTCAAGAATTGTTTTTTGATGTTACAACAGGGTTTTTTCCCCCACTAAACAAAACCAATGCCTGCCTTCATATGAGAAGATACAGTCAGGGAACCAAATTTCCACCACTGCTCTCCCCAAAGTACTATTCCAGGTCTGAGATGTTTCCATCTCATTATCTGGATCTATCTTTACCTTTAATGAAACAAATGGCAACTCACTGAACAGCTGGTTTTCTCAATTATTCTTAATTATCATACTGTATTTTACAGTATGTCAACCATGCTCCCGAACACTTACAAGGTAACAACAATATTTTTGTAGCAAAGACAAACACCAAGGGGAAACAAAATATATTTTTAAAAACCCCAAAACAAACAAAAAACAAATCCAAAGCAACAAACAAAGAAAAAAACCCCAGACCACCCAACAACTGACATACAGGTTTTGTGAGAAACAATAAACTCTACTTGTCAATGTGGTAGATAAATATGTAACCTAGATGTTTTTGGGATTAATGAAAAATATTGACTGTTTTTCAACACTCTTCTTTCAAACCCACAATCTTCTGTCACACATTTGTCCTCCAACAGTTGCCTAACATTAAAGGCACTAGAGAAGCTATGCTTTGAATTATGTTTTGACTCTCATTGCTCCAATTTCCAGTTTCTGCAGGGAAGAAAGCTGCATACGAGATCATCTAATGCTATCTTTGCAGCACAAGAACATCCATCTCTTCAAGAGCACTACCAGCATCAGCACAGACCTGGGGGCTGAAAGCCTCTTGCCTTATTGACATAGGGGCTTCAATAAGGAAAACAGACTGCAAAAATGACCGAGCAAAACCCGAATTTTTTTAAAGAAAAAGCTGAGTGTGAACACAGCAGGGCTGACAGCACCTTCCTGCCAGCTGGTAGGCAGCCTATGCCAGAGCTGTGCAATATGGATATTCTGAAGGTGTATTTTGAATTCATGTTTTAGTATTTGGAAACTATCATTCTAGAGTTTATGTTAATTACTACAGCTGGTTTATCCCATTTATGGTTTGAGATGGTCATCGATAATCCTGATAAACAGCTATACTGTGACAGAGCCTATGGAGCTTTGTGCTTTGCTTGGGCTAAGATGGGTCAGGGTCAGGCCCGGGACACAGTGTTCTCTGACCTATATTACAGTCTTATAAGCAGGTTTACAGCAGTATATATTTTTGCTTTAGTCCTCTCTGGAAGGGCTACTGATTGCTACATTCACAGCAACCGATAGCATCTGAACTGGAAAAATCCATTTTCCATCCCTGAATTGCCGCGGCATCCCCCTTCTCCTGTCGGGATCTCCATTTAAAGGAGTATTTAGAGGAGGGATTCTCTGTGGGCAGACAAAGACCATTTCAAAAAACGGGGCCATGAAGCAACGAAAGGTTAAAGGCCTCACTAAAGGGATAAAAGTGCAATAGAGTCATCTGGATTAAGACTCACTCTCGCCGCCCTGATGTCTACATTGAGAGGGAAGGATTCAATTTTTTAAAGACACAAAGATTGCACATGTTGGATTTGCAGTATAAACCCCTGATTATAACATACTGTCTTTCATCTCAAGGTCTCTATCTGAAGGTATTTAACAACTATTAATAACTTATCATGGTTGGCAGGGGTTTATTCTGTACTACAAAACACAGAATGTAGATGGGAGGGATCCAAACCGAACAAAACCAAGCAAACAACTCAACACACTCATCTAGAGTTAGTGTCAAAATAGCTCCCCTTAATTGTAAAGTGCTTTAAACCCCACCATCTCCCTGACAAAATTCACCTGGTTTGGTTTTATTTTAAAGAGATTTAAAAATATTAATAACGTAACTAACGATAAATTTCACATCTGTAGTTACATTCTTCCTACAAAGAGGGCGTAGACAGTGCTCCTGGGGAGCAGAAGGCCCTTCTTAAATCTCTTCTGTATAGCACGTGGCACAACAGTAGTGCCAGAGCATCACCACTATGTCTTACTAATGATTGCAATGGATTTTCCTCAAGCCCTGATGTAACTGTGGCCCTGAAACTCACAGATATATTTTATTAATGTCTGGAGATATTTCTGGATCAATTAATATAATAATTTTCATGGCAAGGTCCAGTAGGCAGCAGCCCATCTTAGAAGACAAAATGAAGGCTGAGTGGATTTTTATCATTTAACAAGACTGTACTGGGAACCACATCATCATCAAATATTCCTAATCCCAGCAGTTGTTACACAAATGATAATAGTTTGCGCTATATCATTTCATTCTGTCCCATCCTTGTCTTCCAGCTGCTGTCCAAAAGTGATTATAAATAATGGGGCTATAAAAGCCATTCAATAATTAGAAGATTCATTGGCCATATGCCAGCAGTGACAAAAGAGAGTGATTTATGTAAGATGAGTCTGTCACATCTGCCAGATCACAGTTTCATTACGCCTGTGGCTTTAAGGTCACAGTTTAACACAGTTCCAACAGCCATTTGTCAAGGCAGTGCAGGAGAGAATACATCATGGTTTGCTTTGCTTTCTTGTTTTAACTACTAAGTAAATACATAAGTAAGGTCCAGTACCTATGTTTGTTATTTCAAGTCTCCTGTGAGGTCAAAGACACAAGGATATATATTAAGACACAAAACATTCATCACAGTTGACTAGAGTTTGAATAAGATCACAAAGAAAAACCATCCAGCTAAGAAACCTTAAGAATTTATGTGGCATCTTAAATTCAATATAATCTAACTATGTCATATCTTCCAGCCACCCATGAAATGAAGGTACCTCATAAACCCACAACATGTTAGCAAATTAATTGCTACTACAGGGGTAAACTTAAAAACCTTTTATGGCTCAGTGTGCTAAAGAGATATTTAAATATTGCCATGGGAGTTCAGCTTAACAATTAAAACCGCTCAGCAGACACCTGACATGACTCCAGTTCTATTTGCTTCTCTTTTTTCCTTCTGTTAAAAACAATCAAAAAAATAGCAATGAACTTTTATTGCTCAGTACAAACCAGTCCCATAAAGTCCAGAAGTTTGGATGTCCCACACAAATTCAATAGCCTCATCTGTTATTGTCAGTGATTGTTTCCATATCAATTTGGAGAGTTTCTGTTAACAAAATTACTGGTATTTTTGCTGGAAATGCTGTGTCCAGTCCCAATCACTATATTACTTTAATTTGTACCAGGCTCCACACCGAAGAACTGCTCAGATTGGAGCCTTAGACTTTTCCATTAGTCTAAGAAATCCATACCACGACCAGAACAAAGTGACTGCCCATCCTTTACTTACCTTCCTGAAGTAAAACATAAAATACTTTCCAATTTTTATGCTTTAAAACCCGCTCAGAACAACAAAGCCCCATCTAATGCAAAATCCTTCTAGTGGAAGGACATGATAAGCTGGAGGGTTCTGTTATAAAGAATTGCACAAAGTTACAGGATGAACTACCTACACAGCAATAAAACTCAGCTTTGATGGAGCATGGTTAAGACTTCAGCAGCAGCCTAGCTGCTGAATCAGCAGAGAGCACTTCAGTGCAGCTAGTAATTCCTGTCTGGAGAATGAATAACACTTGTTACTTTATTACTAACAGAACTTCTTAAAATATTATTTTAGGTGTAAGTTGTGAATCTGAAGGAGATGTATTCACTCAAAACTTTCAGGCTGCATTCGGAATTAGGAGCAGGCAAGAGCTTTCTTGGCACAGAACCGTTTGGTATCGCTCTCAATCTGCATGGGTGAATGAACCAGCACCAGAGTGGTAATTCAGCATTTGCTGCTATAGAAATGCACTTAACAGATCATAAATCCATGGTGAAACTATTCTATGAGCACCTAACCTAATCTACACTATTTGCAGGGTGCTCCACCTTATTTTCTGTGCATTAATAGTGATTCATATTTCTAGTATAAATTTAAACAAATAGTCTTTCAGCTGAGAAGGGGAAAAAAAAATCTATAGGGCTCAAGCTTGGAGGGTAAAAAGCAAAACCATTATCATTTATACACCAGGCCTGAAAATTTTGAATGCTTGTGATAAATACACTTCTATAGACCTGGCTAACATTGACAATGCTCTCAAAGAACAAGAGAAAAACAAGGAAAGTAAAGAGTGCCATAGCATCACCACAGGCAAATACACCCTGAAGCCTTTAAGCCATTGCAATACTAAAACACTTCCCAGTCAAGCTCTCTTTTTGTGGGACTCAAAGGAAAGCCTGGATAGACAGTCCAGTCATCAAAGAACTACTGCATAAATGAAGGCATCTTCCTACTTTAAGAAACAACTATTTTATTTTCTTCCTCAAAACATCATTGTTTTAGTTGATTTGTTGAAGAGCACAGTTCAAGTACAGCAGCAGTCCTGGATCCCTTCTGTGTCTGAGCAGGTCAAGTGTCCAGAGGGTTGGTGGGTGACACAAACTGCTGGAGGTGGCTAAAGCTGTGTCCATGTCAAGGAAGAACCTCATTCTGTTCATCTTTGCCACAGTTTTTCTGCAGGCTGCAGCAGGTTTCCATGCAGAGCAATTCTACCTTAATGTAAAGGGATGAGGAAGAGTATGAGCACATTTTCTGCTCCTCTCTTCTGGTATCTTCTGTGTTCATATGGAGCCCCTAATGCCACGACACTGAATAAAAGATGATGTTCTTCCCAAAGAAAGCGCCGACTGTACCTGCCCCAAGAATGTCTAGGAGACTTTGCTTCACCTCATGTGAAGCAAAAACAGCTGAAAGCATGCAGCTCAAGCAGCAAGAACATAATGATGAATAGAAGAGGGAAAAGAAAGGTCAGCAGTATTAATGCGTGTTGGACATGGATAGCTCTAAACACATGGCCTGACATGAACTGGTCAGGCACAGAGCTTCAGAAACATGGCTTTCCTGCATCCATATGGTTGCTGGCAGACATAGAGCCAGCCAGGGTGCTTCTTGCCTACAGCATAGTTCATCAGGAACCCAACTTACTAAAACCTGGAGATTAACTACTACTACTACTCTGCTTTGACTCACAGGAGTACTTCTTCCCTCATGCTATTTTTAAGAAACACTGCAAGGTCTCACCTCAGCTTTCTGTCTTCCTTTTTCACTGTGAAGAATCCACAAACACAAGACATGGAAGGAGCCCAGACTCTCAAGTCACCTCCAGGAATGACAGCAGAGAGTGAGGTGAGCCAAGGTGAGGAAGGGACCTGCCAGGATCACAAATGCAGGATATTTTCCTACTAAAACGAAAAATCTCCAAGATAAACTGTAATACTGATTAATAGCCATACACACTATAAGGTTTCCATCAGAAAACCTTTGGAGTTAGGTGTACAAAGTAATGCAACATCCTCCAGACATGTTTTCAATGAAATCTGGATTAGCCTCATACTGAATGCTTCAGACAGCTCTACGGACAGATCAGTATTGCACTAGAGGCTTAAGTTAACTGGCTGAACAATCAAGCTGTAACATGGAAGTCACGTCCATAAATGCTTCCTCTTGGCAGTGACCTTAAACCAGGCGCCCAGAGCAAAGCCTCAACTCTGCAAAACTTTACAGAAAGCCAGACCCAGAGGTGAACTTAGGGAAGCTGAGACATTCCTCTGAGGAAGGCATTTTGTCTTGCACACAAAGACACTGCTGTGCTCAGGCTTTTTGCACTGCGTGTTCCTGCAGAGAAGAGCAATGAGGAGTATGAAGCAGTCATTAGTGGCAAGAATCGTTGATGTTGCCACGTAGGCTTTAAAAAAGAAAGAAAGAAAGGAAAGAAAAAACCTCCTACACATCCGAAGTGAATGCAGAATGAAATCATTGTAAGAGAGTGGCATGGGATGCAGCCTCTTTCCATGAGCGACTCTGAAAGATTCAGGCTGAGTGGCTCACTCCCCGTCTCCACTAAGCCTTTCCATCAATAAACACAGACTGGGCTACGTGAGCAACCCAATCTTCCGGTAATACTTCATCAGGAAAGTGCAGTCTGCATGGGAGCCACACATCAGCACTTCTCACTAACACCTACTCAGTAAAAACCTAGGTTTCATGAAGCAACCTGGATAAGGGTGCGTTGTTTCTTTTCCTCTGCTCAGGCTCAAGGCTGCCCACAAGTCTTTCCTCGGATGCAGGGAGGGCTTATGGGAGGCATCAAGGCAGGGGGTGAAGAAGAAAGTCTAGGCCGAATAGGGAGAACAGGAAAATCAAGATGAAAAACACTCCCAGTCTTTCACTCAAAGGCAACGATCCGTTTCTGGAAATTAGATGCATATCTCTCTCTGTCTCCTGAAAGGAGTTACCATATGTTCTAAAAGTAGGATATAACATTTGAGCTGCAAAAGCCAAATCAGATTGAGAAACAGACGGCATTACAATGCTTTAACAGAGCAAGCCCCACATAACAATATGCCAACAAACTCATTTTCTAGAATGGCACTAGGAAAATATTTGCAAAATTTTAAACCCATTCCCTAAATACAGCATTTGATTCTTCCAGAAAAATGGGGAAATGGTGGCATACATGCCTGTAATGCAGGAAATCTGAGTAGCTACACACACTTTTTAGCTGGTTTTGCTTGCACTTCTCTTCAACTTAAGCATGGGTGTTGGTTTTTGGTGTTGGTTTGTTTGTTTGGTTGTTTTTAACATGACCTCTAAGTCCTTCAGCAGCCACGCTAAGTACTTTTCATCCTTGTTCTTCCTCGACTGCTGGAGGGACAAGCTCCCATTGCCCAGGCAGGTCACCTCTGAATACTAATCACAGCTTTATAGTTTTTCACTCTGCCCTCACTGGCTCCCAGGCATATGTCAATATTAACAGCCTGATTTCCAGAGGTACTGAATACATAAAATCTAGCACTGAGACCTGTGATGGTCAGGCCATAAACACAAGCTAAACACAGGCAGTGTCAGAAGACTGGAATTTTGCTTCTGGTTATTTTGGTAATTTCCCCCCCCCCCTCACAATTATTTCATGTCTCAGACAGAAAACATTGACTTTCTTGGAAGAACCCAGTTAAAAATCATACTGTGTCCTTTGGAAGCTCTATCCAAAGCACAAGCCAACTGACCATCCATTCTCCAGCATGGCTGGATAATGTACATTCAGGTGCACTACTGTCCCACGAAAGAAAAAAGCTCAACCTGAGATGGACTTACTTTTTGTTTGGGGCTTTTTGTTTAGTGTGCTTGGGTTATTTTCACTTGTGTATAATTATGTATTTTTAAAACAAACCCCCAAACATGTGTGGACATACAGAAGAGACACCAAACCACTAACATACAGTACATGAAGGAAGCACACAGGCAACATCACTTTGTGATTTAGAAAGTCAGACTCTCAAAGCTGAAAATAATTATGAGCTAAATCTGTTGGGGAAAAAAACATTTAAACAGAAAAACGTGTATAACAGTTGGGAGCTGTTGAAGCACACTTTACATCAGGCACAAGAAGCCACAAAAATTGAGCAAGAAAGTCATACTGGTTAAGAAAACCAACCTGGATTGCAGGGAAAGTGACTGTAACTTTTTAAAATTTTATCTCATTGACAAAGAGAAAACAAGATCTAAGAAATTAGACTAGTTCTGGTTAATTATTCCAACTTCAAATATTTTGGCTTTATTTTTAGTCTACCACTGGAACAGCCTTCAGATGGTTGGAAGATATTCTTCATCCTTGGAAAATGTTCCCTCAAGTTCGGATGTTTTTCCTGAAACAGTATGTTCAAGTTTAAAGCAGAATTGATTCAAACTAGTTGTATAATGTCCTGAGCTGTTACTTGGATATCTAATTTAGAAAGACGGTGCTGAACAGGCAGGTGAAGGATCTGGAAGAGTGGGAGATACAACAGCAATTTAGAAGAGTTTAGAGCAAAACGATGCAATGAGCTAAAACCTTTTCAATTGCTCAGTTGACCAAGAACCTACGAAGGTTCAGAAAACCTCACTGGTGAAAGGAAAGCATTAACGTGCTGATTCTGTTGTAAAAGCAATTCAATACACAACATTGCTGGCCTCCCTTTTGTGGGGGAAATGGATATGAAATTCTAAAATAAGATTTTAAAGCACTGCCACAATAAATGAGTTGGCTGGAGCAAGCAAGAACTACAGCAGGCCAGTATATTATGAGTCTTAATAAAGTACTGCCATATCTTATTGGCAAAACTCTAATTGTCAGCTAAAGTGAATAAGGGCAGCATTGCTCTCAGCTATTCCACACACAGGCACATAAAACAAAACCACTTTTATTCTTGGGACTGTCTCTTCCACGTAGAGCAACCCTTCTCTTCTGTAACCACCACATTAATGACAGCAGCTAAAATATCGAAAAGCTCACATTCATAAAGAAAAAACAAATGAACTTGAATAACTCTGCTCTTCATCATAAATTTAATACCACACATAAAGCAAGTTTGGAAGAAAAAAAAGTATATGAAAAAACTTACTAGGTTCTGTACAAACTGGGTTTTTTTGCCTTGGTCACAAAGTTTTGTTTTCTTAATGTGTTTAGGAGTGCCTGTATCATGTTTCTGTCACCCCAATCTCTCCTTCCTCCCCCCAAGAAACAAATATGAATATTGCAGATGGTAAAAACCATATTTTCTCAAACAGGAAATAAATGTTTATGTGTGGCATATAGCAAAATATATATTTCCAGAGACAATAGCTACAAAATTTAGATTTATTAGTGCAGGGCAGGAATATTTAATGGAAAACATATTTTTAGGGATAAGAATTTTAATTACAAAGAGAATATAAATGGCTCCTTCAGATTTAAAGCAGAGCAGTTCAGCAACAGAATCAAAAGGACATGGTCTCTTTTGGTGAAAAGCAGAATATGGAATAGAGAGAGGAACGCTCGACTTGAGTGTACGCTGGGTTAGACATTTTCTGTGGAATGCTTTTGATCAGAAAATGGCATTTGTCAAACTGAAGACATTCTACAGGAACATGACATTTCTGCAGAAATCAGACGCAGCTCTGCGGGTGCCCTGGCTCGCCAGGCTACCTTTATCTTGGCCACCGGTTCACACATTTCCAGGCTCAACCCAGTCAAGTCCCCCTGCTCACACACCTCCTGTCTCTCCTTAGAAAACACATACTGAAGAAATAATTAGCATGTTAATCCAAAAGTGGTGGCTCATGAAAGGCTACCACACTGCAAACAAAAAGGGACTGAAAAACACCAGCTCAGTTCAATTCCAAAAACACCATACATCAGGACCTGCAGAGTGAAGTTTCACAGAAACTGGTTGGGTAGGAAAGGAAACATAGGTTTTTTTGGCTGCTCAGTTAGGCCCAAGCAAGGCCCTGAGCTGTGCGAGCACATCCCCTTAGCTGCAGGCATCTCACACTAAAAACAATTAACTGGAAAAGACAAGACCAGAAGTGGTCAAAATAACAGTTTCTCAGAATTCAAAGCGGAAAGAAACATTGGTTTCATTCCCTCTGCACTACTGATTCCAGGGGCAGTCTTGGTGGTTTTCTCCTATATCCACAATGAATGGCTTTTGTGAAAGATTAACAAGAAAAGCAGAGATGAAATGTATATCAGGCTTTGCTGCTGGGTTTGGCTTTATGGAATGTTTCCCATTTTGCAAGACACAAGTAGACTGGCCCATGCTTTGTGTCCACCTTTGCCTGGTAAGTGTTGGCTCTCCAGGCTCACTAGCTCAAACCAATTAGCTGCCAGGAAATCTGCATGCTCAAGCATCAGCTTTATGTCAGTGCCATTAAAACCAACAGCCACTTTATTTTTTAAATTATTTTTATAAGCGTTCTGATGACTCAGCTTAAGATAATAAGAGATGTAATAGAAAGCAATAAAAATCAACATTAAGTGCCTAAATACTAATTCTTCCTCCTTAACTTTTTATTCGTATTATTTTGGAGAGCTCTCCTTGTACTTCCTCAGTTGGTTTGCTAACAAACATTTTTCAGCCCCACTTAATCAAATGCATTTGGATGGAGGTCTCTCACGCTGATTCTGAAATGGAAAGCTCTAATCAGCTTAGCCTGAAATTCATTTTACGCTTCTCTCACTTTTGGGAGTGCAGAGTCAAAGCCTAGAAGTCCTGCAAAGTTGAAAGACTTTTTAAAGAACCCAGGTAGGCTGAAGCCCCTTGTACTCCATCTCTACTGGAGGGGAAAAACATTTCAGAGACTTCTAAAATGATACAGCAAAAGATGCAAGGAAACACAGCATTGGCCTCATATTTCTGCTGAGTGAATGTCACTGTGGTTTCTGCTCCTATGTTACTCTGGGACTTTGGAAAAGTCTACCTCCACTTATTAAGTCATTGGGAGTTTTTCTGCTGACTTAAAAGGACTTTGGGTCAGGATCTCACAGCTTGGCAAGAAAAGGTGTCAGACAAATAGCAGGCAAAAGGAATAGCTATTTATCCAGAATAAATGCACTGCTCCCACTTGAACACAGTCCCACTTCTAGAGTCTGAATCAGGGCAGATGAACAAAGGAGGAACTCTGTGAGGCAGGTGTGGGGTTTCTTTGAACAAAATCAGTTTAGAACACAATGCACAACAGGCATCCACAGAAACCACAGATGAACAGTTCACACAGGGAACCCAAAATCCCAAGTATCCCCAGGCAGGAGTGGCACTAGAAAGAAGCTCTGCTTCTCAAGGTCCCTGTCAATCCCTAGCATGCTGTGATTCTGTTTCTGAGTCCAGCCAGGCTGGCCTGGCAAGCCTACTGTCCATAATATGTTGTGGTTTTGCACGCTTCTACCCTGGGAGTTTTAAAATTATATGCCTAAATATTAATTCATTGGTCAAATTTAAGTTTGGTGAGGGTTTTTGTTAAGTCTAAGACACAGCCTGTTTGGTATTTAAGCTTTTAAAAGATGCTGAAACTGGCTCTTTGTGATACAGCACTCCCATGGTTGCTACCTTTACACCTTTGCCCAAACCCAGAAGTTTAATTCAAGCAAGGTACGTCTGAAGCTGCTATATAAACACCAAGTACACACAAGCCTACCCTGCCAGCACATAAATGGCAGCTGCATCTACACAGGCTGACAATTGATTTACTCATAATTTGCAACCCCTTCCAAAGGAACTAGACTTCCTAGCAATCAATGAGAAAATAACCTTGTTAGCAAATAAGCCAAGGTTCTTTTAAATTAATCAGTTCTTTTTCATCCAAACAGTACAGATAATGAAAGAGATGATGACATTTTACATGACCTATAAAGAGTAGAGTTTCTATTTTAGGCTCTCCTTTGTAAGGGTGCCAGGATGATTATGTTTTGTTTACTGGACAGAATAATCTCTTATTTGTTAAGACTTGAATGCAATTTTATACAGTACAAAATTTTATCTTCTATTGTCTTAATTATCATCTGGAGGGTTGAAACATGAGACGACGGCACAGAACAAAATGAATATTAATGTGTTCTATCTGCAATTTAAAGAGAAAGGACTTGGAGCTTTCTTTTGCTCATGTGCTTAGCATGCCACATCAGACTAGTGAATTTTATCTCATTTAGCTGTTATTGTTCCTTCCAGTAGCATGAAGACAACAGACATCAACCTTTTGCAGACTCCCTGCATTTCCAGTGTTCAAACACTCAACTTTTTCCTCTGGTTTCCTTCTACATCCTTTACTAAAGTTTTTTAATGTTGCCTGCTTACAATGGTGTGTGTGGCTACACCACAGTTTTTAAAGCTCTTTAAAAGACACCTTGAACACCTACAGCATATTCTCATATCCACATGAAGGTGCAGACAGTGGGAGCCTGCCTTTTCTCTCATTTAACTCATCTGTGTCCTAATAGCTAGGGAAGTCAGTGCCTAGGAGAAAAAAGTGTGTGTATCCCTGGAGAAGGTGGGGAATAAGAGAAAGTCTCGGGTGATGCACAGTGACATGAGTGGTTTTTCCTGCCTTCCTAGGCAAAAATCAAAGGGAGCTGTGTGTGCCCATGTTTAGTTAGAGCAAACAACGCACAGCCTGAGCAGGTCAGTGTGATTTCAAAAGTATCAACAGGGATTCAAAACAACAGTGCTTATGTTGTTTAATTCTTTTGCAGTTTCATCCTGCTGCATCAATGCTGACCTTTCTGGGTCTGAAAAAGGGAAGAACTGGATGGTTTATTCTCTCTTTTTGAAGAGAAGGAGGAATTGGGTTGGGTTTTGTCTCAGGGTTCTTTTTAGCTCTATACACAGAGGTAGGAATTTTAAATAATTTAAAAAAACAAGAGAGTTATCACTGGTAGAAGACTGGTTTCTAATTTTGAACTGATAGGGCAGTCAAGCTACACTGACAAAAAGAAATTTTAAGTCGTCTGAAAACAGAGAAAGAGTTTGCATGGCTTATCAAGGTCATGGGTGGAGGTTGCTCAGGGTTTGCTATGGTCTGTCCAGAACCAGGCACCCTCATGACACCAGCACTTCACGCTGGGGGAGCAGGGCCCCGAGCCTTTCCTTCCACAGCCAGCAGCTCCTCTGGAAAACTCCACACTATCCTTCTGCCCATCTTACATCAGCTTAAAACTCCAGGTCAACATCACCTGTGCTCATACACAAAAGTCCTTCTACTCTATTTCCAAATTGTTTAAGCACACAACAGTATGTGCAGAAACATGAGTATCTTCTGCTTATTGGATGCTGTAGGACATTCATACCTGAGCACCTACAAATACCCATCGATACCTGTATATGTACACTGCCACTTGCTGTAGCCAAAGAATAAAGCTACTCCAAAAAAAAAAAAAAAAAAAAAAGAGACAAAAAAGAATGGAATTAAGAGATGAACAAAATACAGTTGAGCTGACTGAGGTAAACCGAGAGCAAAACATATCTGATAAATGATCAGATCATACTGTCTAGCAGATTAGTGTCTGAACAGAAGGGCTGAAAAACACAAACACTTGATGGCTATAAATCAATGTCTAATGAAATGATGAGCTATTTATGCAAAGCATTCATGGCTACGACAATTCATCTGCACAAAGTGGAAATAAAGTAGAAATTTGTCAGAATGCAAACACAACGGTGACCTACTGACACAAGGTCAAAATATGAAGGGCAGAACTGAGACCAGGACACAAGGGCTACAATCACTGCAGTGTTCTTTAACAACATTTCTCTCTTTACATTGTGATTTGCCATCAAAAGGTAGAACTAAGCAACTCATTAACACGGAGAAAAACGAAACAGACATTATTGAAAAGGAAGCGAGAAATATGTGTCTTATAATTTGAATTAAGATTTCCTGATGGAGAATGGCTTTATCTTTCCAGGCAAAGGAGCAAAGCAATTTTGCAGGAGAATTTAATTGAGAAATACGGCACACAAGAAGGCTGCTTATATGCATACCTCAGTGGAGGACACAGAGCAGAAGCAAGTCCTTTGGACTAAAATGAGTATACCAAACAATGTTGCCAAGTGTCACCTCTTATCTATGAAATGTCTTGTTTAAACCTGTTTCTAAGGAAAGTAACATTGGTTCCCCAATAAAAAAGCAGTTACTTTTAAGTTACTAGATACTCAAAACATAAATATATCCATGGCACAGCAAAAGAAACTACTTGTATTTCATTTTGAAAGTCACTGATCTGGTTAAGACATTGATATTTTGACCACCAGGTTTAATTTTGAAAGGATTTGAGCAGCTTTACTGTCCAGCAGCCATGAATAATTCTGCGCTTGAATACTTTTTATAGAAATACGTGGAGTAGAGCACCACTGCAACACATAAAGCACAGGCCATAACTCTCCCTCGCTTTATTACATGGGCAAATTAATGCAAGCTAAACAAACTGTACACTTCTCTCAACCCATCTAACTGACTTTTGTTGTTCTATATGTATATATAAACACAAATTTTTCCTCCTGAAACATTTCCCTTCCCATAAGTGAACACAAAAATTGTTTTCATCTTCTCAAGAAAGAGAAGACAAATAGATTTGGTATATCTCTGTGCCCGATAGCAAACATGCATCTGAAGCTTTTGAACACTTCTCTGTTCCTTCAACAGCCTGTTACAATAAGAATTTACCTTTTACTTCAGTCTGATTGCTTTAAGAAAAATCTGTTCAGTGCTGCAAGCAACACAGCTCATAAAAGAGAAAGAAGGTTGACTGGGACGGTAACCTGGGACTGTTAAATGCACATGTGCAAACATACACAAAGCTATTAACTCATTTAGGACTGTGTTCTGTTCCCTCCTTAAAGAGCATAAAATGGGTGAGAGGACTACAGGTGTCCAAAGGGAAGCCAGAAAAAGATGCCTGACAGGTTTCAGTTCAGCTCCATCAGTTATTGCAAAAACTTATTAATGTCAAAGGAGTTACATCTGCATAAGCTAGAGCAGAATCAGAGCAAGAGTGTGAACTGCCTGTATTAAAGGCAGCAGCCTGCTGTGGTTGTCAGCACCAGGAAATCATACGTCTCTGGATGGTGTCTTCTACTACTTCTTCCTCGTAATTCCTCACAATGGATTTTCTCCTCTTCTGCATTTTACAGTTTAAAACCCTTAGAGCTTGCCAATTCCACCTCGGTTTTTCCTTCCTGGTACATCATTTGAAATGACGGAAACAGTTCTGTGCAAATGAACTCACCGCCGTGCCTTCAGCTACCATTAAATGTCGTTCTGAGTATCATGTACCCTGAAAATGAAAAGTGTACCCAGTGCCTTCCTTTTCCACGTCCTTCACGCAACCAAAGCAGCAGGCTGGACATGAAACATATTCCCCATTTCACAATAGATTCCCAATTAAATATCACAGGAAATGTTTTTGCAGTTCTGCTTCAAATATGGTACGTGTCACAATAGTGTGGGGCAACTGAAAAGAGGAAAGAGGAAAACAGCATGGCTTGTCATCACTTCCATACTTTCATTGAGAAAACATTTCAGAAATAGAAAACTGAATGGATGGGGTTTTAAGAAGACACAGGGGTTTTTATCCAGTATGTGCAGTTTAGACAGAGCAGAGTGGCAAGAAACACTAATGGGTAAACTCCTTAACTACTCCACTCCTTAACTACTCCTTCTGAGGTTCGAGCTTGCCCTTTAGCCTGCTGCTTTTTAGAAAGCTCCAGACTACCAAGTGAGTGATTGTTATTCTTATGGACCCTTCTGAGACCACAGTGTCTCCTTTTACTGGTATGCCTCAAATGTCATGTTCCTCTTGCTAATGTGTGATAAAATGGTCCACAAATCTGAAAAAATAGTTCTTGCTGTTTAAGTGCCCAGTGACCACAGAAGTAAATGACAGAAGGTGTGACAGAGTTGCAAGAACATGATGAAGAGGACAGACAATCTTTACATGGAAAGGACACTTTTTTTAACTACTTCTCTTCCCTTCCCCTTTTCTTTTTTCTCTAGTCTGTTTTTGTGGATTTGGTTTGGGTTTGGGGTGGGTTTTTTGTCTAAAAGAGACTGGATATCTTTCAAATACCTGAAATTAATTCATCCCATTTTTCAAATTATCACACCTTTCTTTTCTCTACCAAACACTCCTGCCTGCTCGGATAAGAGGTTTGATGAACTGCCAGCCCTCTTCCAACACCATTCGCACAGCACCAAGAACCCTGAAGCCTCATATGATACCAGTAGCAATATCCACAAGACAAGTATACAGATACACATGTGCTGCCTGCACACCGTTACACGCTTCTCTTCTACTTGAGGATACAAACTTGCTTGGGGACTGATTTGTACTTGTTCTAATTTCTCCAAAACAATCAGACATTTCAGGAATAGCAAGGATATTAAAACCCCCAAATAACCACTGCTGCATACCCACATGGGACTGAGCAGAAACGGTTTAATTGTTCCATTACAGGCCAGTACCAGAACCGATAGCCTGTTTGCTTTGCTGTACAGAACCTAAAATAACCACAAAGATGAGCAAATGTCAAGAGTTACTGTTATTACCATACGCAAAGTGCAGGACAAAATCATTTCCCATCAGTTCTACTATGAAGAAAGCACAATTCTAGGATTATAGCTTTCGTGCGGAATAGCATCAGTGAAATTAAAGGTTATCCAAAGCAGAACCATCTAATAAAACAATGAAGAGAAAGAAAAAAAGTCTCCTGTAAAACACAAATCCACAAAAATGTTGCTCATAAGAGGACATATAAATTTACTAACACGAGAATGAAACTTTTTTCACATTGTAGGAATCATGTCACATCTGTTATTTTATTGATTAAAAAACACCAAACTTAACAGCCCTATGTTAATCTCCCTTTTTTTTTTTTTTAAAATATATATGCATGTACATCTTAACATACACTGTGATTGTGACCTGGCACACAGTTGTACCTGTGATGTACATTGTGGGTACTAATGCAACATATTCTTCTACACAGGGCAGGGGAACACGTGTCATTCAAACTTGATAGAGAAGGACGTGTGGAATGCATGCAGACAAAGGAGGAGGAGAAAACAGCCCACTTGAGACCATTTGATTGCCTGATCCACGCAGTCTTACCACTTTTGGCCTTGGAAAAGACATCGGAGTGAGCAGCAGGGCTACCAGTGGTCAGAGAGCACTCAGTTACAAACTGCTGGGGGCACAGATCAGTTCTAAAACATTCTGGGAACACTCTCTTCCAGTTAGATTCCATCCTCCCGGTGTGGTTTTATCACACAGCACTACAAAGATTCATCATGCTATAAATTATTTCAAGACCAAAGACTAGGACCGTGCATTGAAATGCACAGGGCAACCATGAAAATCTCAAAATCTGTCAACAAATGAAGCTCATTTGGAAGAAATTGAATACAAAGGGCAGCTATGTATGAGACTGCACAGTGCAGGGCAGCAGGGAATTAGTGCTATTGCTTGAACTTGAAAGTAACTGTCAATTTAGGATTTCTCATGACTGAAAGCTATACAAACCCAGAGGTCTTGAGGCCAAACAGAGCTATCTGCCTGGGATGGGAATCCAACCCCACCATACTGTTACCAGGTTCAGTCAGCAGTTAACTGGGAAAATGCTCAGAGAGGGACCAGCACACTGTCTGGTAAGGGAAAGGGATAAATTACAGTACAGATTATGTCTTCCCTTCTTCACACCAGCACAAGTTTTGCTTGGCTAGATAGCTAACTAAATAAAAGAAACTGGTGGCAAAGTAAAACAATAGAAAATTCATCTAAGTACTAAAATACTCCCCAAACTGGCCTTAAAACTGTTGATTTTTGCCTCTGCGTGACTGGGAAGGAATCACTTCCCATCTACTCATATGATTAAGAAGGGATGACAACAACATCCAAAAAATACAGCCAGTGATGTTTGCTGCTATTATAAAGTTGATATTCCTGCCCATTTAGCTTTCTTACCACACAGATGCAAAGTTCTAGGTAGTTCAGCTTTGGTCACCCAAAAACCCCCAAGACATATCAAGAAATCACATTTCATACACTGGCATTGGTATACTGGTGTTCAAATAACTGTGGAATCCTACAGTATCTGAACATAAAGTGGCAGAAACACATGGCTTTTTTAAAGAAAAGCCATCTGTCCCCTCTCCTTCAGTAGAACGAATTTGGCTACTTCTCAAAGTAACAACAGGCCAAGACAGATCCAAACTCTTTCAAGATACTGATTCATAGCCTACCGCCCCAAGGACTTCTTTTACTTGCAATAATCTTCAATAAAACTTGCACCAATTTTTTTTCTGTAATGCAAACTGTCAACTTCTGGATTGCAAGCACTGCTTCCCACATTTCATTCATTTTATTGTAGGCAAGGGGCTTTGTCCTACTGAAGCACAGCTGGGAATGCTTTGGTTGTCATTCTAATTCACTACCAGTTGCAAGAGAACCACTGTTTTTCCAAAACAAAAGGTTAAAAAATACTTTCTAGTTTCTTGGTAAGAAGGTTGAAGTCAGGCTATAAAACTTCTACTGCAATGGCACCCATTCCCACTAGCAGAAGTACCACAGATTTGAATCCATTACACATGCACTAGGTATTTAATATTCTTTTCATGGAACTTCTAAATACATTTGATCTCCTTCATAGCTTCTTGGCAAGAGTTTTTCATTAGAGTCATTATCTAAGAATCTTTTAATTTTTGTTTTAATACACATAAACCTATTGTGAAGCTGACTTAAATGCTGCTAAAGCCACCTGGAATAAGGTGTTCAGAGGTAGTAATCTCCACAAATTCTACCTTCTGAATACAACTTGCTGAATTGCTGATTGGGTAAAATAAAGCTGACCAGGATTCTTGGTCAGTAATGGAAAGTTACTTTTTTAATTTCCTAGTAAAGATTTCACCTTAAACAAACCAAAAGTCATTTTCAGTCTGCAATTAATAATTAGGTTTGGATGTTCATTTCACACATACATAAAAATAAAATCAATCTCATCCTGTGAATGAAAAGAATACTCCGAGCTGAATTTACTGGCAGTGTTTTGTTCAACAGTCACTTTTCTGGATCTCATATCCAGAACTTTCATCACATACCTGTCATGTGATGAAAATTTATAAAAGCAGCAAATCACAGCATGCAAAGGCTTTAATGAGACAGATATGTTATCCAGAAGATCTACTTCTAAAATATTTGCTCTTCTGCAACCTAGAAAAAAGCAAAGAAACCAAGTTCCTGGGAAACCTTAGAGTCACATCGAAATCACTGGACTAACTGTGATATGGCTGGTTTTAAATTGTTTCTGCTTAGCTTTGCCCTTGGGTTTTGCCATGAGACACAACACTTTTTGATATTTGGTACCAATTGTCAACTCAAATTAGATTAAACCATAACAAGAAAGTCTGGAAGACCCTGTCTAGGAAGACTTAGAAAGAACTATTACTTGATATACTTGAAAAATAAATAGTATTCTGCTGCTTTGGAGAAGCCCAGGATGGGAAGAGCAGAGCTGTCATCTGCTAGAACAGAGATAAATTAACACGGCTCTGTCAGAGAGCCCAATATAGGACATTGTATTATGTACGGTCTCAGGATGTCTTAATAGCTTCTTGCTTTCCTAGAAGCTTATAGCTCAGCCCAAATTCCACACACATAATTCTTCATCCTACATAACGAGGTGATTGTTGCATCATTGACAAATGCAGAATAAAAAATTCAGGCTTCGGTTATGAAATATGCTAACCAAGAATCAAAAATGATTAAGCCCAAGCAACATGAGAGAACTGATTTACTTTGCATTCATAAAATGTTAAGTCATTTACATAGCAAGTGCAGAAACATCTCCAACAACTATGCTAACATCTTGCCTTAAAAATCTGCAAACGTGTCCTTAGTCTCCCTACCCAGATGCTCCCATGTGAAAAGAATTGAGGCTGGAGTCTGTGTACCTGGTAGAGTGGAAAAGGTGAAGGGTGTGATGGAGAAAATAAGGCCAGACACCACGCAACATCTGTAGTTTAGCTCACAAAGAACACTGCTGTTTCATAGTCATCTATGGGCATTATCTGTTTACTAAATAAACTCAAGACTTAGAGAAATATCTCTTTGTTGATTTAATTATTTTCACTGCTGTGAAGCTCTAGAGCTTAATGTTAGAGAAGGCTTGCATCTGGCTATGTTACTGATAGGTTTTAAAGTTACATAGAGAAAATATAATACTAATATTCTTCAAAATGTGACATAAAATCTTTCTTTATGCAAAAGCAGCAATGTCATGCTGGGACACCCTCAGCCACAAAGCAGCCCTATTTATACACTGCCTTAACAGCACTGGGAAGTTAATTTAGCAGCTGTACCTGTGACTCCAACTGTGCTCAAACTCACAGAACAGCAGCACCAAGGGATGCTCCAGTGCCCTGGGCCACAACTGCCAGCACCATTAAGCTGTTAAAAGTGTCCCTGGCACAATATTTGGCCTGTGCCAACTATCATTTACCTGTGCAATCCCAGGCACAGTTTGAAAGTTGGCACCGTTTCCAGTCCTATGGGAATATAAGTTAAGAGACTTCTAATGGTATGGATGTGGGTCATTCTGTACCAGCTGGCCTCAGTGCCCAAAACATTCACAGGCACAGAGGCAACCTCTAATACAATATAAACTGCAAAGTAAGCACTGCTTGCTGTGGGGTTTTTTTCCCCCTTTCTCCCCCCAGAAGTTCTTGAGACACTTCCCAACATTGAAAGCTAGTAAATTTTTTAAAAATAGTTTCCGAGTTTGTTCAATGACAATCATTTCTAGTACTTATCTCTTGGAATGTCCTGGAAATTCAAGCTAAATAAACAAAAGCTTGTATCATTCAAAGAGCTCTGAAAAATAGCTGCTGAGAACTTCAATGCTGCTGATTCTGAGAGCTTACAGAAGCAAAGGCATTTATATTCTGAAGCTACATTTGTAAATTGTTCAAGCATCATACCATGACAACAATCTTATAGGATAAAATAATCTTTAATAACAGGGAGAGTAAGTCTATATTCATGCTTCTTGCTTCTAACAAGCATCAAAGCTGACTGGCCATATGACTCAATAGCAGCCTCGAAGTACTAGATTTAGAGCCATAATGCTGCAAACCCTTACGTGTGTGAGCAACTTGGCACAGACAAGCTGCCTCTCACATAGCTACTTCTTATTCGTCTCTTGTATCCCAGCCCTTCACGATACTCTTTATGGACATATCTTACATCTTAATAGAGCCTATTATTGCTAGTAGTGCTCCCTGTAGAAATCTGCCCAGGAGCAATTTGCAGGATCACAGCATATTCTGCCACATTAAACTGAGTAAAACTACTCTAGATGGAAGGAATTTCCAATCCCTGCTTTCTCCAGATGGACTGCATTACAGCTCCAGAGAATAATGAAGGAATACCTCTGAGCATGCATGAGCAACACAGAGACAACATGTATGTGGACAGACAAGCACCACAAGAATGGTAAAGTCATTAGGTTCACTTTAGATTGGTGCAGGAGCAGAGGAGTGACGTGATGTGTGCTACATCACTTGGTGGCTTTGGCAGACCCCGAATCCCTAGCAAGTATCCTGTCCTCTTAGCCATGCTGCACCCTGGGGCAGCGTACCTCCAACCTCAGGACCCTCCTTTGGGACACATTGTCTCCTCCAGACCACAGCCCAAACACAAAACTGGCTTCAACCTAGCCTAAAACGGGATCTAAATTTCAGAATCTGGAAACTAGGCTACTGCAGGGATTTCAGTAGCGCTGTTGTTCCTGGAGAACAGAAACATCTCCTTACAATAGAGGCAGCTACAGAAAAATCAAATGGCTTTTTTGCAGCGTACCCATGAAAAGAATTGAACCACAGCAACAAAGAGAAGAACTTATTACCATGGTTATTGCTGCTATTTCTAGACAACGTGAATGGGCTTTTTAGGCTTTCATGAGAGAATTTACAGACTCTGGGGCAAGCACACTGTTAGTAATTGCAGTTGCATTCTGCCACTTGAGTATTTTTGGCAATTGAACTGTCAGAAACCATTTGATAGAAAAATGTCTCCACATCATTAGTGCCAGCAAGGAGGATATTATGTGCCAAAGTATGAAGTGAAAAGTACTTCTGCTATTACAAGTGAATCTTCTGCAGCTCATGGATTTCAGACTTCAACCCCCCTTCCTGCCCCATTGCAGGACCACTAAGCTTTGAGGTTGTCACATGTGCTACCCGGTCCTTCAAAGGGCTTCTTGGTTCTACACAGCAGAACACCAGTGTTCTTCATTCAAATCCAATGGCTGTCTTACCCACCCCCACCAAAAAAGTGCAACACTTCCTATGTGCCGCAGCCTTTCTCAGCAGATCGCTGCAGTCTCTGTTCTCTCCTGTTTAGATCCCATCCTATCTCTAATGAAACATTTTAGTTTTCAAAACTGTGGCTCTCAGCAAAGCCAGTAGGAGCTGCAGGATGTTCGACACATTTGAAAATTGGATTGCTAAAAAAAGAGGCTCTGGAAACACACTGGAAAATTCTGGGTTGCAAACTTAGAAACTAAGTAAAATCAGATGAATTTTACAGTCCTCTAGGATTCTCTTCAGATTTCAGTGTTTGTCCTTTTTCTTACCATCCTTATTAAAATAAATGACTGTTTCCTTTCAAAACTTTTCAATTGTAACTGTCTAAATTTCCCTCAGCTTGAACATTCAAGATGTTCCTAAATACTTAGGTACCATCTCGTTTCAATTTAGAAGCTTCTAATTACATTGGAACCATAAGCACATTTGTCAAGATTTATGAATCAACAGATCTCCACTCTTAGTAACTGGTCCCAACCACAAACAAACTGCCCATCTTCATTTCACGTACTCTTGGTTCTGTCCCCTTCACTTCAGTCTTCCTTAATTTCTCATCTGCCGTGTAGCATGTGGACTAACAACAATTTTCTTTTAATGAGTGCGTGTGCGTTCACTAGTGAATTGGAGTTGTAATCAACCAGAAACACAGCCATTCCCATGTTTACTCTTGTAAGGTTGCAGGTGGGGCAAATCGGTGTTTCGGTGGGTTGCTTATGCTACCAAGTTGCTCACATTTTGTCTAGTGAAAATCATGTGAGGGAAAAAGTAACAATCTTACCCACTTCAAATTAAAGCAAATATATTATTAATTATAAATTAACTGGAGTGCCACTAAACCTTGAACAAGATAATAATAAAACAATATCTGTTTTCATACCTGCACAGCCTAGGACTTTGGGAAAGGAGGTGATAGCAATGTACAATGAAGAGATAGGCAAGACTGAAATGCTTCCAAGAAAGGACATCTTGCCACTGGTGATTACACCTGCCACTGTATTGTGCATTACAACTTCCATCTATTTTCTGCTGACAATGATTGAACACAAGGTCTCGGGCAGTAACTTTCTAAGCCAAGGAACTTTAGTGGTTCATTTAAGTATATTTTAAGCCAGAGAGGTTTTATACTTTCTTTATTGATCACTGAGGATAAAACAGAGTCTCATTGCCAGTGGGATGAACAAGTCTACTGTTTTGCCTTATCAGAGGATAATTTTTGCCAGAGGAACTAAATAAATGAACCAGGACACCTCGATTTGATAGTCAGTTCTGTCTCAGACTTCTCATACACAGTTAATCTCCTTCAGCTTTAGCAAAATGGAGATAATACTATTTCCTCCAGCTTCTGCCAGTCTAAGCTGGTGAGCTTTCAGAGGCAGATCCACTCACTACTTATGTGCTGTGTGTTCTGCACAGTCGTGCTCTGGCGGTGAAGTACAGCTGGCACTGATGGTGGTGCTGCTTCCACCACTAACAGCTGATTCCACATCATCATTCTTGCCTAAAATAAAGGTGCAGTTACTCGAGAGCTCTGCTCCACCTTCTGTAGATGCTTTTAACAACAAAAAAACCAAAAAAACCTCTTAATCTCTAGACTCCAACACAGGGAATGCCGGGCCTGATTTTGTCTGGTCATCACTGAAGCGTGTGGCTGTACTCAGTTACGTGGTTGGAGGGGAGTGTGGCATGGAGTTGGAAGCTTAAAGCAGCCTGAGAAGCTTAAGTGAAATCAAACATCCAAATAAACTACAGAGATGGCTAAACATTCAAGGGTGTTTACAGAAACACACAGCACGGAGACATACATTTCATGTGTACATGGATACAATTAAGTTTGGGTTCTGGAAAACCAAAGAGACAAAATTAAAATGCACAGTACTAACTTGCAATACCAAGATTATATTTTAAGCAGCAGTGGATTGAATCAAAATACATAATTCACGGTTTCTTCCTAATCCATTTCAAAGTGAAATATTAATCAACAGAAATATTCCATTCCAGCATTTATTTCTGTTTCTCAGGGAAAAAAAAGGCACTTTATGCTTCTCTCCTTTATTGCTTTGCAGAACTGTAGTGCTCAAAAGTGCTCACTGCTGGCTTACAGACTTTGCTTAGGCCTACGTTAAGCACCTTCGAAACCAGACTGTAAATCACCCAGAGTTTGGAACTGGGATAGAAATGAATTTGCCTGTAACAGCAGGGTATCTTCTGCACATTTCAAACCTTAAACTCCAAGTTAGGATGTTGCATTGGAATTTTTTTTTCAAACTCAGGTGAAATTATGTCTTCGTTATGAAATTTGATCTTTTCCCAACTTCAATTTAACAACTCAAAGGCAAACATAAATAGTTTAAGCTAAATTAGTTCAGGCTAATTTTAGGTTTCTTCCTTATCCCTAAAATATTCTCTTAATTCATTTGTAAGTGGCAGAGCCCAGCATCATCCCTAAGGTTTTGAGTTAGTTGCCTTGGAAAATACCTAGCTGAAGAGTGCTGGACATACAGAGTCCTGATTTAAAATCAGGATTACCATGCCAGGAGGTCCCACCAAAATTCTCTTCTTTAGGCCCTATGGGTCCACCAGACCACATCTAAACATTTTTAAAGCATTCTCAACTTTTTAAGACCTTTGCAGAAATTCTCTATAAACCATCAAATGACAATTAAGCCCCTTTAAAATCCCCCCAACTCTTTTTCATTAAACGCTCATCATAAGATGCGCAGCAATCAAGTTACATGTCATAGTCTTGAGAGAAGAAAAACTGGCAGATCTTTTCAGCAATTTTATTAAAAGTTCTCCAGACTGATACACAGTCAAATTCTTTCCTTTATCAAAATAAGACATGCTATTTCTGTTACCAACCACCAGAAGATGGTGGGCAAAGACAGAATTGCTACTGTTCTACACTTGCAAATCGTATGGGGGCTAATGTTGTGCAACCCTAGGCATGCTTGAAAGATAAACTGCAATTTTTAATGTACTGCCATCAGGTTTTCACTGAATTCCCTCCTTAGACTCTGGAAACAAATGACTCTCTGTTTGAGAGCTGTGTGATCAATTGGGACGGCTGTTCTGTGGCTATTTCAGCTACGCTGGCTGTGTGCTTTGCTGAGTACATGGCTTTGAAGAAAAGACATCTGTAACTAAGGAGAAATAGCTGATTAAGTGCCCTCTCCCAAACTAGCATGCCATTATTTATCTTGATAAACAGTCTTTCCAAAGAGGGAGAAGCAAGCCAGCCATGCTTCCAGCACACAGCTCCTGCAGAGCCGGGCTCAGCACCGTGCCTGCCCCTCCGAACCCTGCTCCTGGCTGCCATCTCACATTGCTCCTCACCCACAGCCAAGAGTGGACATGGACATTGTTGTCAGTCCTGCCACCACAGCTGGGTGTGAGAAGAGAGGTTACAAATTGCTCAGCTTACCTCAGCTTGCTGACAGGCTAAACACAATTAAGACAAAGTCCAAAATCGGAGGAAGAATGCATGCAGCTTATCTAAAAACCTAATTTCTGCATCTCAGCTATGTCTTTCTGGCCAGACACCTGGAAACTCTTCTCTAAGGGGCATGCAGCTGCCACTGGTGGGGCTGGCCAATGTTTTTGGCAGCACTGGTGGGAGAAAAAACAAACCACAAGTAATCAATCCAGGAAACTTCTGCCAACACTAACCTTCCTTGCTAGTCTTCTGCTTGTGCTTTCCCCAAAGTTGGTGCAAGACACAATGAAGTCCACTTAAGGAGGTACAGCAGCACTGCCTCACCCTCACGACATCTCTATTGCTGTGCTACCAAAAGTGCTGTTAAACAGAAGAGACCTGGCTTCAGTGAAGATTGCTCAAGAGATACTGGATCTGCCATTCTGACACTTTCCAGGTCTCAGTTTCTGCCTCTTTCTGCTTTAGATATATTTGGAGATGCCCTTTGTTCTCTGATGCCCACAGCATTACAGGTGGTCATGGCAATGCAGAGGGATGATCTGCATAAGCCTGGCCAGGGCATGGCCCTCATGGATGTGGCATGAAGGGCAGTGGGAAGGCATCGTCCATTCCCTGTGATGTGCAAACCACAGTAACCAGGCAGAGCTGCAGCCCAGAGGGAGCAGACCCCTAAATATTCCCCGTGTGGGGCATGAACAGCATCATCTGCCATTTTCAGCCCTCAGTGAGGATGCACTATGCTCTGTGCTCTACTTAGGGACCACTGCATCCAGCACAGTAGAACTGTGTGAACGATACTTATTTAATGACATCAGCTTCTTCCTCTGAGTTATTTATCTTGTCAGACTTGAGGCCAATTACTAACAAAATCTTTGACGTGACAAATGTGCCGTAGACTCTGTCACTCTTTCAAGTAGAGCTAAAAGTAGCAAACTAGCACGAGAGAACAGGGCATTCAGCAAGAAAAAACAGCCCCTGCTCTCAGCTCTGTGCTGTCAAGAACAGCAGCCAACAGAGAGGCTCACTCTGCAAAAATCACATTACAGCAGTTGGTTTCCAGACAGCCCACTAATAGAGAAACTAAATCTTTTAATGACTAATTAACTTCTAAGCTGTACTGCTCAGCAAAGAAGCCTCATTTGGAGCACGTGAAACTGCCAGAAAAAACACTAAACCCCAATATATTTCAGTACCTTAAGCATAAACTGTGATGTTATACATTTAAGTCATAGAACAAGGTGAGAAAAGGCAAATGTTAACAGGAGTAACCAGGTTTAACTTCCCACCCTGTCCACTGCAAGTGACAGTAAATGAAATTACCAAAAGCTGCATACCCAGACAGCTACCAGAGCTCCACTGCTGAGCCACGGTCACAAATTTAAGGCTAGTATCAAGTCAAGACACCCACCATTAAACATTTAGCTCCTGGCACAGGAGGAAGCAAACTATGGTGCTGTTTGAAAGCTGAGGCTAATGTTATGCCCAACAGAAGGAGCATGTTGTGCAGAGATGCAGCATTAGATCCACCTCCAGTCCATGCTCCACGAAGCCCCATGGTACAGAAGAAAACCAGCTCACTGCTACTGAGCTCCTCTGCTGTGCAGGATTTATATTTCCACTCAAAAACTTCTAGGCATCCATAAATCAAAAGAGATTGGAAGAAAAAAAATATCCCTGAATTAGACCAATCCTCTAGTGTTTGTTAATTTAACTTCCAATTTCTCAGCCACTAGCCTAATTCGGAGACTGCCATCAAAAACACTGTTTCATTTATCTGTGTCTTGCTTCAGATTTTCTTAATGTACTTAACTACAATCTCTCACACACAGAGTGTGGTTTGGATAAATCCTGTAATCTAATCAATCAGCTAATTCCACTGCAAGCCAAAAAGGGAGGGGGTTGGAGGGGGTTGGAGAGGGGGGAAGGAAAGCAAATCCTAAAACTTTTAATTCCATATTTCTCTCAAAAATAAATCACCACCTAATGGATTGCTAAATTCATGCACAAGTAAATTACCAGCAGATAATTAAGAATTAATAGCCTTCTGCGATCAGAGGTTGCTATTCATAATGAGCTGACTGAGAGATTATGAAAGAAGGCTTTTTCTATAAAATAAATTGAAACACAAATGCTTCTACACCACAACGTGTATGAAAAACTAATAAAGAATATCAGAAATGAAATCGCATTTACTCATTCTTTCCATGGCATATGAGAATTTTAAGTAAACTGTAGCCTTATTTCCATATTTGTTTGCACTGCAACATCACAACCTTGTTGCTGTTGGCCTCAGCCACGAACACTGTATGAATCTCTAATGCCAAAGAATGGCTTCAGTGGTTTCTCATTATAAACCTGTTATCTGATAAATAAGGTGAGGTCTGTACATGGAAAAAAGTGTAAGCCTTCCCCATATACACCATGCAAAGTCCTGTCTAATAGGTTTAATGATAAATATGTAGATACACCCCAAACACACAGCATGGGTAGTGCCTTATATAAAAAAAGGTTACAAGGAAGCTGGCTAATGTTACTTTAAAGTTAGCTGTGTCAGGGTACCTGCACAGGACAGGAACAGGCATCCAAGACCTTCTCACCACACAGCGATGCTGGTTAAGGCCTCTAGTACCCAGGCAGCTGTTCTGCATCAGCAGCTATGGGTAACGCTGCCAACACCTCTGTGAATGGCTTTTGCTCATCCAGGTCAATGTCCAGCAAGGTACTGCTGCTCAGGAAGTTAGAGTCTCTTGGAAAATGCAAAATAAACCAGCTTAGTTTAAACAACATCTTTGCAACAGCCTGGCACTGCACCACACAGCGAGCTACAGGGTCTCACATGGAGATCAGTAACTCCTTATGAAGCACAGGTTTCATCCTCTGTGGACATGTGAACTCAGCTTAAGGATGGAAACCACAAAAAGCCTCAGATGATCTGAACAGCATGGTTGCCCAAAGCACGGTCCCTATCCTTGGACCTTCTAGCCTCCTGTGGCCCTTCGTTGCCTCAGCACTTGCGACTGTGCAGGGATGCCAAAGCAGTGGTGCAAAAGACAACACCAGTACACCAAGCTGGTTAATTCTCAGGGAGGTCAGGAAACCAACCCCCTCTCTCTGCGGCCAAAGGAGGCAGGACTACCCCTTCTAAAACCACGTTCAAACGCAGCAGCACAGACACATGTTTGGGTGCCAATGTTCTCTAATACAAGACTGATCGAAAACAGCCTTGAAGAAACTTTCAGACACCATAGTATTATGTTGATTTATAATATACAGCAATGCTCTCAGAAACAGGCTCATTATATTCTCCATACAGCTGCAAGCAAAAGAAAACATTAACTTGCATTTACAGAAGATAGAACATAGATCTTTAATGCTGTGTTTTATACACTCTTAAGTCTTCAGGCTCATGACCTTTCAGACCAAGATCAGGGAGCAAGAAAAGAAGTTAAAATATGATCTTTAAGAAATAGGATTTATTTTTTTCCCCTTCCTGATTTTACTGGAAGACCATCAATATTGGATGAACTCCTTTAAATGTACTGTGCCCAGAGCCACTGAATACCAAATGCTACAGTAGCTACGCTTCAAAGAGAATATTCTGTCACAAGATGAGTTTTAGCAAGGCCAGTTCCTGATCAGACTGCTGCCAAGAGCCTTGCCAAAAAAACTTCATTATTCTTGTGACGTGCTTCGTTATTTCATGACAAGGACTGCTACTCCACAAGCCAGGGTTGATAAGGTAGAAGTACATGATAACATTAAACACCACAGGACACAGCAAAGACACAAGCAGTAACAATCAGAGTAAAACCAATCGCTTGGTGTTGCTGGTGGTAAGGGATGATGTTTATCCACAATTTGGTATTCCTCTTAGAAGATGACTACATGTGGTTGTGGACAGCCCAGCAGTACCATTTACAAACAAAAAAAATACAGAATATTCACTTCAGCTCTTTGCTGGCATCCACTGGACCATAAACTTGTGGAGAGGTAGGATGCCACATGCAGCACAGACAACAGTGCTGTATCAATTCGGTAATTAGATCCAGAACCAGAATTAGAACAGCAATTCTTATTAGCAGACCAGTACAAAACTTTTATCCTACAAAATTCTGGGCTTCGACAGCATAAGGGATTTCAAAAATTTCCCCCTTTCTATGTAATCTGAGATTTCTGGTTTCTACCCTCACAAAATAGGCTTATATGTGCATCAGTGCACTGCTGCTCTGGTAAATCAGCCTTAAAGGAAACTCTCCAAAGAAAGAGCAGCAAACAGAAAACACTACCCAGTCTCAGTGAGCACAAAGCATTCTCAGTCTTCCTGGTGCACCGAGATATCAAGGGCACTGATAGAGATGTGCACTTCCCTGGATGCTTTTGCTCACCTCTACCTACTTACCTGAAACAAATTAGTTTATTGATCCACTTTAGGAACAGTTCTTTAAATCACTATCTAAATCACAGAAATTAAGATTTCCTTTGTCTCTGCAATTAATCTCCAGTCCAGAGAACAGCTGAGTTATTGCAGCCCACCACAGCAACTGGCCAGGCCAGCACATTGTAGTTTGCACACCCTGTAGCTTACCCCAAAGTTTTCTCATTGCTGTAGCAAATGGCAAGAGATGTACTCCCACATGAAAACTCTGGAATTATTTTCTAAGAAACTTAGCTGGTCCAAGCAGGTTCACTATTCTTCCTGTAAATTCATGCCTCCTGCTCTTGCCTAGTTAGATGAAGCAATCGATTGTTTGCATCCTCCTTCCCATCCATCTCCCACAACAATACAACCAAACTGTCAAATAAGATTTATTGCCATAAAATTATAAGAGCAATTCTAATCAAGTCTTACTATGGAAATGTTATAGTGCAATTCCATTTCTCCCTTTTCTTTTGTATGGTGGTCCAGCGAGCAGCAGGTAAGAGTGGATGTCTGCAGAGCAGGCCTTTGCTCCAAGCTCTGCCCTGGCCACCTGGGTGATCCCCAAAGTTATTGGGTTTCTACATCCTTTAATATCCTTGCCAAAAATAATGATGCTCTTTCCTGAGCACACTAAAATTTACTGATTGTTTGGTTTATTTTCCTTTTTATTCTATTATTTCACTGATGAACCAAACATAAGGCATGCAGAACAAGCCAGTGAAACCCCTCTTCTTCCTCACCCCCTTGATGTCTCCACATCTCTAAGCAAAGGTCACAAAGGATTGGGGTGTATGTGTCTGTGCATACAAATAAAAGCTTGACACACCAGCACAAAAAAATTTATAATCAATTCATGAACTGGCATTTCAGTGGTGTTACAAACTTGCTTCAGTCGCTTCAGCTGGCCTTACTGCTATGCATCTGAATTGCCTAGAAGACATTTGTGAATTAATTGCATGCAAGACATCCTGCAGTATCAGTCTATGCATATACTCCTAACTTGGAAGAGCTTCCTAACATATCATCAATCTAAACTCCAGTTTTCTGGCAGTATTTTTAAATATCTACCAGTATATAGACATACTCCTAAGCAGTCTTTTGAAAGAGCATTAAAATCTAACATTATTAACAGAAATTCAAAGTATTAGTATACTAAGGACCTCTGCAAACTTTGCTAAGAACGCATCTCATGCTGGTACCACACCCTCCATCCCACTGTCTTAAACATAAAGCTTCTAACTGGGAGTACACACATCATACTGGTAAGCCAGAAGATCATGGCCCAGGAACACACAGACAAATGTACAGCAACGGAAGTGTGGAGGTTTCAGGGATGAAATTACAGTATCAAGGCCTTTTAAAAAGCCTGTTGTGTGAATTTAATTTCTTGATTTCCAGAGTCTGAAGTAAACTATCATCTGTATTTCCAAGCCATGCCAGTATGTTTCCCATGAGGTCACCCTATGAGATAACCAGTAAAACACTTTCATGTCCAGAGTTCCAAGTAAGCTGTTTCTATGAATCCACCTCCAGAACAAAGTCAATGTGCAGTTGGTTTTCTGCCCACTGCACCCCTCATCACTCGTTTGATATTTACTTTATTTTTAATTAAAAAGACATATAGTCCCTTCAAGAGCACTAAAACAGAGCAACTGTTTAGAAAAATCAATATAGGCAGGGTTGTGGCTCCCTGTAGAAAGCTTAATTGTTGACAGCAGATCTGCAGCAGAAGAGCAAGAGTATGAAGAGATCCCCAGTGTTCCAGCCCAACCCACTCCAGGCACCCCAGCAATAACTGTGTTATGTTGCACCATTTCCAGCAGCCTTTTCTCCAGCCCTGTAAACTCTCCCACTGAAGACCCCAGACCAAATAAGGTATGTGAATTTGATGGTCTCTCTACAATAATAAGAGACTGAAACACCACTATAAATAAAATGGAAATGTGGGGAACCACACCGATTATAAACCTGACTGGCCAGGACCTCTAGTTAGAGGTGAAGACAGTAAGGAGGAGAAAAGTGACATTATTACTAACATCACTGTTAGCTCACACTTCCCAGCTCTTTTACATGGGCTTCTCTGAAGAGTTCAGTATTGCTTTCTTACCAGGAGTGAAAATTTGGCTGGTTCGGGAGCCATCTGGCTCAACATAAAGCTTTCACTCCTAAGTGAAGATGACTTTAGTGTTGGGGGTTTTTTTTGTATCTGACTTCAAGGGAAACTTCTAGGTAAGCCTCAAAATTCAGTGCAAGGGTATTCACTTTTGGCTGTTTGATGATGAGATTCAGAACAAGTTCCTCAGATTTCCTAGCCTCAACAGATGGTTGATACCTCATCCAGTGTGTGGTATCGTTCAATAGCTGGCCTAGGTGGAAGAAGCAGCATGACTGTAACATGCCTGGAGGGACACACAGTCCCCAATTCTCTCTCCTTTGGACAGCTCTCATTAATTTCCAGTGATTAACTATTATGACTGGTATGAACACCGTATTGCTACAGCCTGCCTACCTAAAAAAATCAAGACAGTGTGGCTTTGAACTTGTAGAATAAACTAAGAAATTTTAAAGCTATCCTGGTTACCAGGGATTGGATAATCCAAATTTTATCTTCTAGGAACCCTATCTTTAGTCATACAAAATAATTTTAATGAATTCCTGCAATTAACAGAAGTAAAAATGCATCCAAAAAACGGAACTTGGAACACATTTGCAAATAAGCTGAATTCCAATATAATACATTCAAGTCCATCAGAATTTTTTCTCATGGCAATAATAAACCACAAGACCCTGCATTTTGTCTAGCTATTCATGTTGAAAGGATTAACACTACATTTAATTTTAGTGTTTTCCTCATTCACCTATATACTGGAAAAAGTAGGCCTGAGATAACTGCAATGCAAGGATAACATTGAATTTTAAAGGCAAACACTTGACATTGTCCCAAGAAACAAGTGAAACTTGGAGGAAAAAAACATGTAATTTGAACCCAAACATCTCCCTTCTGGAATCAAAAGTGATTCTAACTGTATCTCCCAGGCTTATTAATTACACAGTTAACTATCCAAGTAGAAGTCTTCTCCCGCATACTTTTTGTGTCTGAGCATGTCTTCAGACATCTGGATACAAATTCAAATTTTCTTTAATGGATGTGAAAGGTTGGAAGGGCTTCTGATTTCACACGCCTGCACTGCATGGAAGGAAGGTATTTATGCCCTGAGAAATGACTAGTTAGAAAGGAAATAAATGATGCATGCCACGAACATGGTAGATACACCCTTCCAAGTCCTGTCTACTGTTAAGCAGCAGCTTCTCAGCACTAAAGATGAGCCTCTGAAATGACACCCGTATCCAGAAGCACAAAAATACACACAAGGGGGCTGCATCATAATAGGTATTCTGACTCTACTGAACTATTTTCAAGTGACAAAGGAAAATTAAATTTCATTGCAACTCACTTGATCAATCAAGTGGAAACAGCAATGCTTTTAATGTTTGCAAAAGCTATCAGCAGACTGCAAGCAAAATGTCTTCTCATTTGCTTTGCCTACATAAAGAGCTTTTTTTTCTTAAACTGCAAGTATAGGAAGCCTTTATATAAAACATCCAAAAATGCTTATTTCATAAGACAGTATAAAACTTGTTTCTAGCAATACTGACCTCAATAAGAAAGGCCTTCAAAGAATGCTAACAACTCAGATGGTCTACTGAAATACTGAAAAAGCCAAGCCATTTTTTCCAGATATGTAAAATGAAATAAACTGCCTTGCTGAGAAGTGTTTGAGTAGGAAATGTTAATGAGATACAGCCGCAAATCCTGTTGCAATCATAATTATATGGGTCACAAGTGAAAAAGGATGTCTGTGAGCACACAGCAAATACAGTAGCCTTCAAGGACTGTAAGCAATGGCCAAGATAAGTCCCTACAGCACAACTCAACTTTCTCACCTAGATGAGATACAAAACCATTGCTGGACACCACAGGTTGGTGGCCATCAGGCTGTGATGCTTATACATGCTTCAAGTAGAAGGTCGACCCATCTGCCACTTCCAGCCTATGACAAAAGCATCCCTTCTACACGCATCATAAGGCATTAGTCTGAGAGTTAGCTGGATAATTACATTGACTGTAATGATTCAGGAGAGTAAAGTTGTTTTTTTCCCGTTAATCCTGCACCCTGTATGGTGGCAATGGAGCTGTCCATGCTGGGTACCACCACAAGCCTAGGAGGCCAAGGTGAGGAAAGCCACAAGGACATCACTCCTCTGACATCTCTGCTTTAACGTGTTAGAGAAATTAGAGCTCAAGGAACTAAGTCACACTTGTACAGTGCCACATCCATATGCTTTATATATTAATGCATGATGAAGGTCATAAAAATAAAGTATAATTAAAACAAGGGAGAGACCAGTAAAATGTTTTAAAGCACAACGAACTTGCACTGTTTCTTGCCAAACCAAACTCTTGAGGTTCATCTATTTTTTTTTCCCCCCTCTTGCTGCCCTTCCTTTCACCTTTCCTTTTATGAGGCCCCACTTAGAAAGGCGAACCCTGAACTCACAGACTTAGTCTTTCACAAAGCCCAGAGACAGAGCGATTCACTCGAGTACAGGCCATCAATTCTGGAAAGAGACCTCTGTGTCTGGATTCGAAAGGGAAGTTGCTAAACATCCTTCCAAAAACAACAGACTTTAAAATGTGTGCTTAATGTGTGGATTAAAGGGAGCTGGCCTGCACTGCCAGCTCAAGGGGAAAATAAGAGCTCTGACTTAGCAGTTTAGAGCACATTAATGTAAAAGTCATGAGGAAATCTTTCGCTTGCATGCGTAGCCAGGACATGAACATAGGCATGGTTTGTGCTTTTGCAATTGCGGTTAGCGGGCTTGTGGGACTAAAATAGCCAGCTAAGATATTACTTTACATAGCTGGTCTTCAGTACTGTTGCCAATCCATTGTTTGGGTGGCTTCAGGCTGATGCCACACATGCAAAAAGTAAGACCAATGCTTGGTATATAATTTCAATATGCAGCCATCAAAGCGGCAGCATGTCTCCCCGGAGGAAAGCTCTTACACAGACTACAAGGGGAGAAAATCCTTACTGACCAAGAGCTATTTGAAATGTCTTGCAGTCTTTAATCTGGTCAGCAAACTGGGAAGCCTGCTCTGATGGTCACTTCATTCACATTCACATGTGCTTTTATTGCACAAAATCAAGTAGATTCAGAGTTGACATTTAGATCTAACACAGAAGATTCACCCTATTGAATTTTCTAAAACTCACAGACAGGTTACTTTGGCTAAGCAGTCTGTGTCGAGTTCTGCTTAAACTGCAAGTGACTGGGAAGTGTTATACCCAAAACATGGAAGAACCTTGCCGTGACTTTCAGAGGTCTGAATCTGAGACTATGCAAATTAGCTCAAGCACTTAAGTTGGAATCTCCTGAAATACTGGACCAGATTCTCCTATCGTTTACATTCCCTCTGCACCATTGATTTGAGCGGCTCTACAGCTAAGATACTCAGGTTTGGGTGAGAGGCAAGCTGAGAGGAATTTTATAAGGCATACTTAACTCCACTTTCAAGTTTCAACCATTCACTCCTAGGATGGGGCATAATTGATATTTTCTTGGTCTTTCTGTTATAATCACTACATTGGCACAGCTCATAAAATAGCCCTAACTACAAGCCATGACGATAGAAGCTACTCCAAGTGTGTTGATTCATTTTGAATATGTGATTTCTGACTGCAGGCAGAAAATATACTGAGGCAATTACAGAAATAATATAAAAAAAAATAAGACTTGTGATCCCAGAGCATTAGATGGTGAGTCAAGATAGTCACATCTGCACTTAATCATTTGAGGAGCGTCATCATGCTGAAGGCCACCACCTATGTCAAATCCAGTCTCCTGAAACAGCAGGTAACCACAAAATAACGTAATTTGTCTTCAAAAGCCCACAAAATATATCCTCGCTCCACTATTACTCACCACAGCAAAAACTCTTAACAAATGTCACGCATTTAGTGGCACAGGACCAGCCACAAACTGCTTAATGTGTCAGATGAAGAACAGGGAAATGTCAAAGGCAGTGTCAGGATTGGGTTCCTTTCATCTCACGGAAGCAGAGTTTGTTAAATAACAAAATTGATTCTAAAGGTTCTAGAAAAGGCATGCTCTCACCACCTACTAAAAAACTTGCACAGGGCAGTCTCAATTCAGGAAGAATAATCAAGAACTGTGACACGTTCTCCTTAAACCTTAAAATATGCAAACTTAATCTTAGTTGCAACCTTTTAAAAATAAAGTATTCTCATTTTATACATATTCTTTTCCCTGGGCTTGAATTACCAAAAAGATCTTACAGAAATCTTTCTTAACACTCCCCTTGCACAGCATCTGCATGTTACACAAAGCCCTGGTGTAACTACAGGCAGCCAAACACTACCAGAGAGTGCCAAAAGCTGCACCCAACACCAACTGCTGTGGTATCTTCTGTCACGCGTATATACAACAAACACGATGCACCAAACAAACACAATATGACAAGAACTTACAGTTTCTTGTCCCCAGTTTGGAAACCTCATCATAACCCTGGACATCTGAGCTCTCTTTTCTTTACTACCAAATGCCTAAACTTGTTGGACTCCTTTACTATTTTTAATTTTAAATTTGTATTGACTTAAGTGCTCCTTGCCAAGACGGAGAAAGATTTCTTGTTGAAGCTAAGCATTTGCCATTGATATGCATTTCTTAGGCTTATCTGACAGCCAAACTGGTATCAATCTTCAGCCTTCTGGGAAGCACAGACCTTTGGGGAGGATGAATGCTGCAGATGTGATAGATTTTGCTCAACTATATATATGACATTTTGAAAAACAGGAGCATACGTATTATTAACTTGCCAAAACTCTAAATGAATTGTAGTAGTCTGGAAATGGGAGCATAGCCCTAATAAAATAATGAGAATTATTTTGATCTGCAAACACAGAGGAGGCAACAACTCTGAAAAGAAAGTTATGTTTAAGTTTCTAAGCAATGATCCCTTTAAAGTAGAAGTGATTTAAAATTAAGGCTCAAATATAGTTCAGTAACCAGGTTGTCAGGATTTTGATTCTGCAGGGACAACATCGATGATATTTTAATTAAGCCTTCTGCTAATCCTCAAGTCTTGAATCTCAGTCTGTCTAATTCATTTGTAGAAGGGTGATGTATTCCAACACAGAAAGTCAGGCACCAATTTTAGATACTGGTAGGGTTGCGTGGCTTTAATTTTTGTTGAAAGCAGGTTATATTTTTGCTGACTTATATTCAGTTATTTTAGTAATAAGGATTGTTATCACATCCCAAGAAACACAGAAAAATAGGTTTTGCCAAGTTAACAGTATTTTTCTTCTTTGTTGCTGAAAAAGCAAAGAAATTATGAAGTTGCTATTAGAAATTTGGCAGCTATGATCCCTGTCAGCTTTCCTTGGCTGCAATATATTTAGCATCCCTCAAACAGCCTGGAAGAACTTGCATAAGTCCAGAAAACAACTCCTCTGAGTGAACTGATTTTCCACAACGACAACGGAGGTTTCGTGCCCATGAAGTCAGTTTAACCAAGTCAACTCTCTGAAACATAACTTCAGTCTACAGAGGAAAATATCCTCAGAGATTCTGTATTGAACACAGAGGGAATTTTTATTTAATCTTGCCTAGCCAGCCTTTGATAGAAAGATCACTTGTTTAAGAGTCATGGCCAGCAGTGCCCAAACATTCCCCACGCAGAGGAGCTGCTTTGAGGACTGGGAAGCATATGAGCAACGTGGCTGATCAGCTTTCACTAAAGAAGCGAGCACGTGGAGCATGAGAGAGAAAGGTACACCCAGAGACAGAGCAAGCTTAGAAAAGAAAAAGAAGATCCAGCAGTCTCTACAGTTACTTTCTTCTCATCTCTTGCTCAAGCCTGCCTTTTACTGAGACTCCAGCATAGCTCCTGTGCACGCTCCCACACCCAGAGCTGCGGAAAGGCTACTTTTCTCCCTGTTTGATTCTTTAGAAAAACACTCTGAACACCCATAAACACTAACACACACAGCAATTTCCACAAACAAGGTTTGTCGATTGTGTTGCCCCTCCAGCAGTCGAGGAGGCACCTGTGTCTCCTTCCAACAAGAAAGAGTTTTGCAACTCCTGCTACATGTACATGTACCTCCAAACCAAATAATCAATACCAGACATGAAGCTTTAAATCCAGCCATAGCAGAAGTGAAATATGCTCAAGTCTTCCTGCTGTACCACCTCAGGTTGCATATGGAGCACGATTGCGGATCTGCTGTGGAAAGCAGGAGCCTGAAGGTAAGCTTAGCAGTATCAGGGAAGAGAACCTCAGTGAGGCAGGATCAAACTGCGTGTCGGGAGACTTCTGCGGGTGCTGGTCAAGAAGCCTGAAGGCAAAGGTAATGACAGATAACGTAGGGAGACAGAAAAACTGGGAAAATGAAGGACACAAGCAATGATGAATTGGGGATGTAGCTTTCCTGGGAAGCCTCAGAAAGCTTGGAGAAAGACCACTGTGATCTGTATGTGGACTCCCACAACCCGCACTGGCAAAGCATCCCTCTGAACATCATCCCCCCCACCCCTTTTTTCTTAAAAAAAATGCAAACCAAACCAAAACTTTGGTACATAGTTAAATTTCAAGCAAATAGCATGGATACAGAGCTTGAAATGGTGCAGCACGTGTTAGGACTTTAGCTCCTGCCCCCTTGCAAGAGCCAGCAGACCCCTCTCCATCTGACAGACTCTGCTTAAAGTAAGTGAGACAAGCTGATGGAATTGAAGCAGCAAGGAAGAGGCAGGTCGAAGAAACAAACCTGTGGCACTCCTTGATCAGCAGGTTTTACACAAAACAGCCCTTGATCAATCTATGCTGATAAGCTGTAGATTGCAGGCATTAAATTCAGCCCCGTCTCCTAGCAGTCACAAATGATAACAGTGCAAAGTCAACAGTATCACCAATTACTGCAGTGCATGAAATTTCAAGTCCTCTGCCATGTAATTTGGAGGTTACTGCTGCAGAGGTGGCAGAATGGGTCCAAAAGAGACTTTTAGGTACAGTTTTAATACATCTAAATTTCAAGCCTGACAACTATTTCTGTTACCAGAAAATATAACTGATTCAATGAAAAAGTTGAATGAGTTCATAAAAATCAGTGTTTCTCTGACCTGGCGTTGAAATCCATAGTGTTATTTATACGTATCACCTGAAATCACTGGCAGGAGAATCCATGTTCAGTTTACTGTCTGCCAAAAACTCCACCACTAAGTCTAGCTCAGCTAATGTAAACACATAACAAATTTGCCTTGCTTTTACCCCCTAAATCCTTCGGGTTTATTGCTGCCTTTACACCACTCCATCACAATAGCTTGACAGAAGCTGCTCTTCAGGCATCCACAATTTCTGTTTCTACTACCCTGGTACTGGCAGAACTCGCAGTTTGCTCTGACCACTGTGACTTCTATGGGTTACTCAACTCCTAGCTTAATCCAATATCGCCCTCTTATTTCTCTTCCCCTCTCCACTTTTAGCACAGGCATCAAAGCTGCAGTCATCACCATGGAAACTAGCTGGAGAATTTAAAAAAATAAATAAATAAAATACAACCAGGAGCATGCCTGACGTGCAAACTAGTACACTGCCACCCACTGGGTACTTGCTAGAGAGCCTTCAACTACAAAGCAACCCTGCTCAATGTAAGCAAACAACCACTCCTCACTGCGGTCTTGCCTCCAGACCCAAATATATGCATTTTTTTGGTGTTAATTATTCTCTCATCACCCAGCAATATTTGCTCTTAATGCCAAGATTCCCCTGATGAAATTCAAGCTAAAACACTCAGCCTCTCTTCGCTAACCTTGAGATCAGAATCTCGTGTTTTTAATAAACAATGTACTGGGGCGGGCTACATTGCTTCATCCTCTGCAATGGCTTACTTGTTCCCAGAGCACAGGCATGGCCATCCTGGGAAAACAGACCCATGCAATCCCAGAGGGAGCTGCAGGGTTTGGGTTTTATCAGGGATCAGGCCATGGACAGGCAGCTTCTTTCTATGAGGGATGAAACATCCAAGAAGATTTGGGATTTCAGGGAGCTGGCTTTTGTTGATCCATAATGCTCCGTTACTGGCCAATAGTAACTAATAACAGATTTTACTATAGGAAGATCACCATGGTGATCGGAGCCTGCTGACATCAGCTGGTTTTTGGTGTGGATGTAAGAACAAAAAAGAGAGCCTAATTAAAGGGGAAAAGATCTCAAAAATGGGACAAAGGATGAAGAAAACTCAGACATATGCTGTAGTTCAGCTCAGTCCTCAGAGCAGAAGCAAAACACTCTGAAGAAATCTCCTGTATGTAGTTTGTGTCATTAACATTATTAAGAAAAATATTGACTTTATGTCATGTTTTATAATTTATCGAAAAAAGAAAGGAAATTAGATGATGTGAAAAAAGTGAAAACAAAATTTAAGGGGAGGGGAGAGAGAAAATCCCTAAATCCAAAAGAATCATAGTAATTTTTACAGGTTTCCAGACCTGCTGCAGTGTTACATATCAGCTCTCCAGCACAAATCTTGAAAATGAGAAAGGGGGGGAAAGGAAAAGGTATTCAGACCTGATTCGTTCTCTTTGCTAATGTTCCAACCACTTGAAATTCAAAATACCTTTTTAATCAAGTAAACTGCTGAGATTTTCACCAATTTGGAAGGGCATTTTTTTATTCCATGTTGCTGAATATGATTGGAACGCTTGTTTCCTGCATGACTTAATTCCCCCCCCCCCCTTTTCTTTATGACTACATCCACACACTTATTTCAAGCCAACACTCCAGAAATGAATTAGATTTCATATTTACATCAAGCACAAGCCAAGCACAAAAATAATTTAAAGTAGCAGGTAATTACACCAGTGAAATATTTATGGAAACTGATTACACCAAAACACTCATTTTTATCTCAGGATATTTGTATTTTATATAACTATGCAAAAAAAAAGCAAGTTTGGGAGTTATACAAAGCTCCAGTTCACTCCTTTTACAAATGAGAACACATGCAGCAGTGATTTCCAGAAGGCTGCCCAAGCACAAGCCTCCATTTGCAGCAATACTTATACTGGGGAGGTATAGCTATGAAAGAGCTGTCTTCACCAGTCCTGAGACAGCCCTGGAGAAACAGTAATATTGAAAGTCATCCCTCCTTTGGTGTCAGCACAGGGTCTGTGCTGTGACAGATGATGCACCAGCAGAAGCTGGATGATGTGATCACTCACTCTTCCCAGCCAGCCTGAGCACTGTCTTGTATTCACTGGCCCTCTTGCTCTGAGACTTAACAGTGCAGGGGACACATGGCCTTTTCCCTGCCTGCTTCTACTGCACTGGGTCCTGGACTCCCAGAGCTCCCAAGGTGTATCAGATGTATCATTTCTGCAGTGCAAAAATTAACACCGCGCTCAGAGCCCAGGACACTCCAGCTCCCACATAACCACAGACCCCCAGCCAGCTTTTGAGCTGCCTTGGTGAAGAGGGGACAGGAGAGGAGGACTGGCACAGATCTCACAGGAACAGCACTGGAAAGCCTTCCTACACACCCAAATTTCACTCTCATCAGTTGAAATTAAGCAGCAATTTTGCCTGTGCCTGTTAAGTTCACAGTAAGCAATACAGACTCCTCTATGAACACTCTCTGATTCCTGGCATCTGCCTTACCGTTACTTCTAATCATGGGGCAGTTATCTGGATTGTTAGGTTGCTTCAGACCCCCCCTCCCCAAAGTACTCAAAAGCATATTGGCAGCTTAAAACATTGGCCTGTAGCAAAATGAGTGCACTCTGTGTCAGAAGGCACTGTACCCTCCCCACACTTCTGCAAACATGTCAGCAAAGCTCATAGGGAGAAGTTCCAGGTCTTTATAAAGGCTACATATTTATATATAGCATGGATTTTTATATAGATGCTAAAAATGGAAAGCAATTCCCATATGGATCAACAAATAATTATCTATAACCACAATATACTGGTGCTGGAGTGGAGTCATATTTAATCCATTCTAGAGCTAAAGCCACCACTTATGTGACAAGCTGCAGTGTAGAAAAGCAGTTTTCACACCAAACACAGTCCCCGTGTTGGTGCCAAGACCAAAAGAGCAAGAGCAAATGGAGAACTTCAGATTCTTCCCTTGGGGGCCTTTCACAACAGCCTGCAGACAGCAGATGGGAAAACATCGCTGTGGCCAGCCACAGCTCCTGCCCCCTCCAGCAACCCTAAAAAAACCTCAGGTGCTCATGGTTGTACTACCAGGTTAATCCCACGCATTCCAGGGAAAAGCACATCTGGCTTTGTCCCCAGCTGTCCTGCTCTGGTCCCAACAAGGGTAACCTTGGACTACGGAGAAATTTGTCCAGGATTCCTGAACTGTCTGAAGAGCCACATACTTGACAGCAACTACAGGGTTTCATCTGAAAGCGAGATGTATAATAAGACATTGGGGTGGATGGGCACAGAATATGTATTTGGAGGGTAGGACAGATGATTAACAAAGTGAGAGAGCTTTAAAAGTACTGAATGGCCTTGCATGGAATCTGCAAAATTAAGACTATGTGATTTCTGCCACCTTGATTTAGAGAAATGAAATTGCCTTTTAAAGATGCTTGGAGAGAAAGCTTCAGACAGAAGGAAAGATGATTAGCTCACATATTTGCCAGCTTTCCACTAAACAACAGTTGATGACATCATTAGAGATAGGAAGGAGCAAGAAATTAAGGGATAAGAAGCACAGCAAAAGTCACAGAGTAAACTCTGTACAGAAAGAGGCAGAAAACTTAAAGCCAAAATACATAAACCAGTTTATCTTAGAAGCAAGACTGTCAGCTTCCCATCACGCGTTGTAATAGCTAGCTCCCCAAAGAAACATGGCATGCGTGTGTGTGGGTGGGTGTTCTTCTGAATATTTCCTTAGCCAATAAGGGGAACAAAGGCAAGCACCCTTCTGAGCATCCTCTTCACTTTTAAGAGTCATTATTGTTTCCTTCCATAAGTATTGTGCAGATCTATCAGGATAAATATAAGAGACAGTAATTCCAGAAAAGGACATGCAGTGAACAGTGACAATGGAACAGAGGAATTAGAGCAGTCCCTGGATTCTATAGACTGGAGTGGTTACAGCAGCACAGCTCAGAAATACTGCTGAAACTAGGAAAACAGCCAAAAGCTGAAATTAACTTTACAGATTATTGCCACGAAGAAGGTGTGCTTCTAATTCAAGTCAAATGAAAAGTGAGTTCCAAACTAGGGCAAAATAAATAATGAAGATATGGAAATCAAAGGATCTGAAAGAGAGTTTATGCATTTAAGTTTTGAGGAAGGACAGACGCCAGTACACATTAAACACGGTGACACTTCCCTAGCAAATGACAATAATACTTCACCCTTAACACACGGAGCACTTCACAGGCATTAACTAATTAATCTTCAATTCTCACGTGGCTGTAAAATTATACAGCAGGGAAATAAGGTCAGATCTTCAGAGGAGATCAAGCTGAGATTAAACAGTCTGCCCCAAGGCTACCCACTGACTGACAGCAGAGACAGGGTTACAGCTGTCCCAGGTCCAACAGCCACCCCACCACCAGAAATCCTTTGGAGGGAGACTGACAGCCCCAAACATCTCCAGCAGCTGCCCAAACACAGCAGAAGGCTTAGGTGGCATCAGATGTCTCCAGGCTCTGGAAGACAAACCTATAAACACATCTCAAGTGATGAGGTGCTGTGTACCCATGGATGTGTCTTCCCCAACTGAGGCTCTGCAAACCAGCAGGTCCTGTTGGAGGTGGAGGTTTCTGCAGCAATAGACACCTCTGTGTTGACAACTCCCCAGGATTCAGAATCATAGAATCACAGAATCTCCTGAGCTGGAAGGGACCCATAAGGACAATCAAGTCCAACTCCTGGCTCCATACAGGACCCGTCAATTCAGAGTATGTGACATCATCCAGATAGTTTTTGAACTCAAGTCAAGCTCGGTGCTGTGACTACTTCCCTGGGGAGCCTGTGCCAGCGCTCGATCCCCCTCGCAGTACAGAACCTCTTCCTAACATCCAATCTAAACCTCCCCTGGTGCAGCTTCATGCCATTCCCTCAGGTTCTATCCTTGGTCACCAGAGAGAGGAAATCAGCACCTGCCCCTTGGCTCCCCCTCATCAGGAAGCCACAGACCATGATGAGATCTCCCCTCAGTCTCCTCTTCTCCAGGTTGAACAAACTGAGGGACTTCAGTCTCTGCTCGCAAGACTTGCCCCTCAAGGCCCTTCACCATCCTTGTTGCCCTCCTCTGGACACTCTCCAATATTTTTCCGTCCCTCCTGTTGCCCAAACCTGCACCCAGTACTCAATGTGAGGCTGCACCAGCACAGCCTAGAGCTGTTTGCATAACCCTCCAAATGCCTGGGGCACGTTTAAAAATGTTACACACAAACATGGTGCAAAATACACCTGGTCAAGTCCTATCTACCAGTGCCTTCACAGCCCCAGAGCACTGAAGATGAATGGAGAGACATCCAGGAGTGCTGCAGGCACCCAGGCAGACCACAACAGAGATTCAAACAAACCCCAGCACACGAAGAACATACCTTCAAGGGCAGGAGGGGTCCTGAACCACAAGACATTGCGATGCTCCCAGCCATGAAGTCAAACATACCACCTACCTGAAGTACCACACAAGCCACCAGTCAGACTGAAATTAAGCTTTACCCTCATGAAGGCCACACTCAGCAGGGGTAGGAGAACGGTGCCATTTCCCATTGAAAAATGTTCCAAAGGAGACACTGGGGCAATCCCAAACTGCCTTGTTCAGAGAAGCACTGCAGCAGTTTCAAGCGCTTTCAGAGTAAGAAAAGCTCTACAAACAGGATAGCTACAAAAGTATTTACTGCTGGGGGCACAGAGGAAGGAGGAAAGCATGCTGGTGGCCTGGCCAGGGGACACTTCCTCCAAAAAAACCCCCAAGTTCTGCCATTTGTTGTGGCATTTGAACAGCTGCTGACAGTGTTCAAGCTGTCAGTTTTGCCTACAGCCACAATGCCAAGCAGTATCAACTCTCAGCTTTTTTAGGAAGTGTTTTAGAGTACTTTGAAAGTAGCAAGGTACTATTTAAAAGGTTCAGTTCTCATTGCAGCACTGTCAGAAGATTAATCAATTAAAAGCTTGGCTACTGCAAGCAGCAGTATGTCTGCCAATCCCCGGGCTGCCTTTGTGTGAAGATGTGGAGTTTGGTTTTGTTAAATAAACCTGTGTCTAAACTTCTAATTATATTAAGAAAAGATAAGTGCTAGAACACAGCTGGACTTCATAGCTCTAGCAGAAAGGTATTTAAAAAGCCAAGAGTCTAAATGACACCATTTATTTTTTCTCCTCTGGATAGTGCTTTGGAAGGGGAGGGGTAACAGGTTGCGGCAGGCTGCATCAGTTTCAGCCCCTGTGCAGAGATGCCATGCAAATGGTCCATTGGGAACTTAAAACTACAGCAGAAATCCTGTGTTGCCTCAGCAAAAAGAAAAAGGCTTAAAGAACTGAGGCTGTGGGAAAAGATATTGGCTGACTGTCATATCACACATGGCAGGATGGCCAATAGAAGATCAAGTCCAACCCCCCTGCCAAAGCAGGTTCCCTAGGACAGGTTGCACAGGTTGGTGTCCAGACAGATCTTGAATATCTCCAGAGAAGGAGACTCCACACACCCTTGGGCAGCCTGTCCCAGGGCTCCCTCACCCTCACTGTGAAAAAGTTCTGCATATTGGTGTGGAACTTCCTGTGCTCCATGTCGAAGCCATCGCCCCTTGTCCTGTCCTCACAGACCACTGAGAAGAGGTTGGCTATTTCTCACTGTCTCCCACATTTGAGATATTTATAAACATTAATCAGATCCCTTCTTAGTCTTCTTTTATCAAGTCTGAACAGCTCCAGTTCATTCAGCCTTTCCTCATAGGGGAGATGCTCCAGGCATCCCACACTGAATAATCACAACATTAAAAGGGTCCAACTCCATGCAGACCAGAGAGAAAGTGCAACAGTGCAATACCACAAGGTATCAACCACAGCAAAACAAAATACCAATTTATAAAAGAAAACAAAGAGCAGGGATCAGAGAAAAGGCATTATATTGAATTCAGAGAAAAGGCATTATATTGGATATCAACCAAAAAAATTGTATTCCAAGATATTTTAATTGGAAATTGTACATTTGGACCAAGACAGAAGAAGTAGATGGAGATGACTCTTACTCTCAGTATGCTGTGAATGAGTCAGATTTGGAACTTTCCAACAGCCGCAGCTTGCATGGGCCAGCACCTGGCTGCAACTAGGACTCTTCCTTTCTTCCCTCACACTTGGCAAGAAAGGCTGTGCAGGTTGGGAATGGAAGAGGACAGAGGGAAGGGTCCCACCAATGTTAGAAGCAGAAAACTTGCTTTTAACTGAGAAAGGTGACTTGGATGAAGATAAATATAGTCCACAGGCAAAGACAAGGGACTTTCTAGACAAAGAACAGTGAGGAAGAACACAGAGGCAGTGGGTTGCGTGAAGAAGAAAAAAAGCACGAACACAAAGACATAAACAAGATCTCGGCTTGAAGGAACTGGCAGTTCCTCTGTCACTGGCATCCACACTGCATTTCCTCTAGCCTTTATAAATCCTGGCTCCTCTACATTCATTCTAATTCACTCTCTAATGCTTCCACACGGCTCTTTCAGTGCATGTGCGGATGGTCTAGAAAGCAGTAGTTGGACAGCTTCTGACTGAAAGGAAATATTTTAGTACAACTCAAAGCCTGTGGGAGTCAAGAGAAAGGGTTGCATTTGGCCTTTAAAAGAAACAGGATGCCAGGAAAGTCACATGAATGCCTAAAACAACTTCCCTGCTTAAACAGAAGACGCATGCGCCCAAGATTCATCTTAGCGACTCGCTGAAGCAGGCTGTTTTAATTAAGGTAGTGGTGGTGGTTCACTCTTGGCAAGAGAGGAGACGTGAATCCAAGTTTGAAGATATTAATGCAACGTTTGCCTTTCTTAATCAAAAACACATTGTTCTGCAAACTGGCATCTAGGAACACAGCTGTAAAAATGCTGCATGGGGATGTGGGCTCTGGGCAGACAGTGAAGGCTACCAGGATCAAGGGCTGTAGCAGCAAGGGCATAAGCCAGCAGATCAACGAAAACTATTAAGCCCCTTTACTCAGTACTTCTTAGGCCACGGCTGGAACACTGCCTCCAGTTTTGGGGCCTCTAAATACAAGAAAGATGTTGATCAGCTTGAGGTGAGACCACCAAGAATGTTAGGGGCTGGAGCATATGAGCCACAAGAAGAGGCTGAGCTAGTTTAACCTGGAAAGGAGAAGGCTTACAGGGACCTGAAGAAGCAAAAAAGTGCCTAGGCAGGGCTTACAGATAATACAGCCATGCTCTTCACTGAGCTGAGTGGTGAGATGGGGTATACCGATAACCCTGAGTCTAATTAAGGATTGGAACAGGAGCTCAGAGAAGTTGAAGAATCTCTGTCCTTGAAGGTTTTCAAGACCTGACATATCAAAACCCTGGTCTGAATTCAGTGCTGTCCCAGGTTCAAGTAAAAGCTTTAACTACAGAATCTCACAGGAAACCTTTCCAACCCAAATGATTTGATGATATTCATCGAAAGCACAAGTAGTAAGTACACAGTGCATGTTTATAAAGACAACATGTTCCTAAAACACTGAATTACAATGCAATTGCTCAAAACAAAACAACCCCACCTACACAGTAACCCACAACAGTACAGACCTCAGCTATAAACACTCCAATTTTTCCTCATGAAATTTTGCAAAACAGTAATCACCCTGACAAATATAACGGGCAAGAAGTGGGTAAACCAGTCCCATCTCTGGAGTTTAAGAGACTTCATTGCCCGCTTAGTATCCACCGAATAGATTTACAGCTGTACAAAACCACGATAAATGAACAAAACCAGGTGCCTTGTGCAAGCCATCCCAGATGCCGTGACTTGCTCTGCAGAAGAACACAAAACAGTGAAAGAAAAGACCCTTCTAAAGTAAGACTGATCTGAAAACAAATGAGATTGTTACTGATGGCAAAGTCTCTAACATTTTAAGCAGAGATTATGGATTCTGAGTTAGTCTTCCACTTGATTTAGATTTCCACTTCCATCTGATTTAGGTTTTATCACTGCAAGAATAATATCACTCTGCCTTTCACATTAAATTCTTCTTTTTTTTTTAATAATGTTTCCCAGCTAGATATCCTACAGTTTAATTAAATTAAAATTGAAATAACATTGAAAGAATATAGACAATTTAGTACCTGACACACTAAGCATTCATTCTATTTCATAAAGAAATTAATTATGTGAGAGTCATTAACAACAACCACCATTCCTTATGGATTTAAATTACGTTTTGAATTGGAAGAATAAAAGTTCCCAGCTGACTTAAATTCTTCAAGATGGCAAAAATGAATTAATGATGTTAATATTCCATATGTGTGAAAACTGGTGCAGGAATGAAAGTCAACGTTAAATCTAAAGGCAGCAGGATGGGCAGTGAAAGCAGAGTAACCTATTTCTATCCTACTGATTTTGCCATACTGAAATCAGGAGTATTTCAGGACCGGCTACATCCAAGGGTTCAAACCGGGTGTTGGTAAAATCAATGGCAGTGTTGGAACTGACTTCAAGAAGGGCAGGACTAAACTCTGGCTTCTCCAAATCACATACCTTCTCCAAATCTCATACCTTCTCCCTTTTCTGCAAGGAAGTCTCAGCTCTGCCTGGGAGACATTTTTCCCAGCCTGACAAAAAGTGAGAATGATTTAAAAAGGACTATATGGAATGATAAATCCAGTATTTGAAAGGGGGGTACTTGGTATCATTGCCTCCACAGTATATGCATATTGAAATTATGCTGGCATTTTTCCTTCTGGGTAAATAGTTTGAAAAGGGATAGGCAAGAGGAATCTCTACAGCACAGCCTGCAGTCTGAAAATCCACAAACTGCATGAAGTGGGTAGGAGAACCAGTTTCCCAAATTATATCTATATATTTCACTTCAGGAGTAGAACCAACAAAACCACAAACCAACACCTACATCCAATACCCTTTATCGTACTAATGGGACCCATCTGTTGGCTGAGAACATCCTGCAGGGAACTAAAATGAAGATGCAGGACAAATTCCTAACCAGCATAACCCCCATATAACCTTCTTTGCCCATGTCCAAGGCTGTATTTTAGAACTAAATGGTAAAATGTGAGCTCTGCTGAGGACATTGCTCTCCACTGTCAAAGCCAACCGAGCGCACAGGGTTCGTTTTGTTTCCAGGAAAAAGACACTGATTAATTAAAATGCAAAGGCATCTTCCTGCCAAATATTTTCCAGCCTTATGTTCAGCTAAGAATAATTAAGGCTCTCCCATATCATCCAGAAGACTGGTAGGCATTCTCAACATGCCATCATCTATCACCCAACAAAGGTCCATGTTTGCTGAGGAACAGATTGCAACCAAGTAGATGGGCTGCACATTAGTCGAGAGTTTTACCTGTGTCCAACTCTCACAGCTTCTCCAGTATAAAAGGCCAATAGCTGCTCTCTTTACTACAGCCATGCTTGGTTAGCTTATAAACACTATCACTGTTGTGTCTTCCGGGCCTTAGTTGCTGTTCTTTGCATCCTCCTGTGCTTCTCTGGTTCAGAGAGGGAAGGGACAGTTTTCAGGAGAGTGGGATAGAGACCCAAGCAGTGCCCAAGGCTCCCTGTTTCCAGGTCACTCTGAGCCACGGGTGCTTCTATCACCACAGGCAGTATTAAAAAGAGAGGCAGAAGGAGGCTACACAGAAAAGCAGGAACTCCTATGTAGAAGCTCACTGCAGCACCAGGGGCCCACACTACAATTTTAGGGCAAGTTTCTCCATCTACTCCCAGAATTAAAATGGTGACCTCCTTCAAACAACCCTTTTGGTGCTGAAAGGCCAGGAAATTTAGTCATATTAGGATTAATGACTTGAATTAGCTTTCTTGCACCTGTGCCTCACTGTATCCATGGTAAAGACAGACAGTAGCTTTGCCTTTTGAAGCAATGCTTGAGGGTTTCTTTGGTGTTTGTCTACGCAAAATCTTTTCTCTCCTTGCCTTACCAAATAAACTACTTAAGAAGGAAATATGTCTCCAACTGTAAAAGTTTCCTGACATTAAAAAAAAATGCAAATCTCAGGCAGCTGTAATGAAGAGAATCAATTTTAGACTCCTGGTAGCTACCTTCCTGCAAAGCTTTATTATTTTTCATCAAGTATCTACAAGAACCAGATCACGTTTCTAGCTTTCCTTTCCTCTCCTGTGTAATGAGGGAGAATCGTGTATATTGCTTTCATTTAATTTACCCTAGAAATTCAGAGTTATTGATTGTAGTTGGTAGACTTCCCAGCCATAAGAGACTAGAAGCAATATTTGGAGGGGGTGGGGATGGTGTGTGTGTGAAGCCTTGAAGCAGGGGCAGAATATATCACTGTGGAGATGAAATACTGGGTGACAATACTTAAATATACAACACAACTGGTAGTCTGCCTCTTGTGACTTTTATTTAAAGAAACAACTGTGCAGCTGATTATCTGAGGGATAGCAGAAAGATCAGGCAAAATTTGTGCACAAAATTCACTGAAAAACATGGAAGGACCAGAAACTATTCTTTAATTTGGATAGCATTTAGTAAACAGTATTGTGAAGGAAAGGAAAAGAACAACAGAATTTGAAGGAAATGTTTTGGTTGGGTATTTTAAAAGCAATAATTTAACTCAGCTGCCAAAATATCAAAGAGGATTAAAAATGGAAAAACAGAATAATGCATTATGGAAAAAAATATTCTTTTTAATTTTCATTGTGCTGAGAAAACTGTGGAGGGAAGATCTTCCATTAATAGTGAACAGGAACTATTTTTCTTCTTCACTATTTTTCATTCTGACCATTGAACCAAAGAAATTTAATTATTAGCATAGCACTAATCTGAGCGCATCCTCAGACAGCCATATTCCAAATGAGGAAATCTCAGTTCAAGACTGCGCCCTGTTTTTCCTCTCAGTAACTGAAAATCTGGAATTCTATAAATCTGAAGTTTTAAGTCATTCTGGCATTGGGAAGTCAATCCCTGTAAACACTGCACCCAGCTTGCCTTTTCACTGAGGTTTGCAATGGTGTAAGAAAGCAACTGGTAATTCAAAAATGTTATTCAGAAGGTTTTTCTTCCTTCAGCAGTCTTAATGACAACCCCAAGCAACCAAAATATATGCAACTAGCTCCAAAATATAAAGGGAATTGGTCTAAATAACAGATTAAAAAAGAGGCAAATTCATCTGCCTGATGATTCCAGAATTGTCCATAGTTCAGAAGCGTCTTATAAAGGAAACTAAAGATGCTCACCTAGTTATTCTATTTCAGGATCCAACCCTTTACATGAATACTTCAAAAGTTAGCAACCAGAAAGACTCACAGCTTGCCTCTGATTCATAAAGGTAAGTTTAAAATATTAGAAGATTATACTAGACTTTAAAAAAAAAGTTTCTGAGTTTTAAATGAAAACCTTCCTGTTTAATTCTGGGTTTCTGTTTTTAAAAGCTGTTAGGATGAGCATGACAGAGAAACCAGTATCAATCACAAATGAAACACTGACACAGTGATTCACAGACAGAAACAATTAGCATCATTGTGGCTATTTTTCATGGGGAATTTCAGGATATTTTCAGACTGGTACATGATTCTGTTTTCAAAATGCAACAGGAAGAACTTTACTGTTTATTCACTTCTTGCTGTTTGATGTCATCTATCAAAACACAAATTTAGTAAGACAGCACAAACCGCTTTGATTGCATCTCTTATCTCCAAGCTTCTCAAGTCATAAAGCTATGTATTGCATTGGATTGAACAGTAAATCTATCACCAAATACTTGTTTTGCACTAGAAGAATCAAAGATTCACTGTTGCTTTTGCTTCCAAAACCTGTTCACATTATACCAGTGCAGCACCAACAGGGAAGTCAAGCTCTTAACCCCAAGTAAAGTAATAGCACACAGAATAAAGGAAATAAACCAAGTCCAGTTTGTCCTGACTAATGTGTATTTTCATTAGAATGGCTCTATTCAGGCTCTCTCTCTTTTTTCCTTTCTTATTTTTAAGCCACACTGCTACATTTCCACTGGTAAACCTAGAGAAAATTAGAAAGAGATAAAGCAGTTTCCCATAACATCCCCCCATCCCTTCTGTTCATTACAGGCTGGGATTTCACTCTGTTTAAAACCAGTGTCTTCCACTGACCAGGAAAAGATACTGTCCTCTGTAGTAAATATATGCAAGACTGGTGATAATTAACTTAGGAATTAAAATGAAATTACTGGTGAGTCATACTTAGATTACCACTTTCCAGATCTGTAACTGATCATGTATTAGGCCAAAATAAGAAATCCAGCCATGCTCTTGCCCTCTGTCTCCTTTCACAAAAAGACTGTTGTGGAGTTTTTTACTGTATATGTTTTGACAGGTATCTTAGCCCAACAGAAACACCTTCATGGATCAGTTCAGCATTGTTTCTGCTTCTGCAACTTGTTCAAAACAGAAATTTAAAAAATCCAGTCTGGAACAGCAGGCATGAAACCCGCTTGCCCAGCTGCAGTAGTGTTTCTGCAAGTGTTCTGAGAAATGCCAGCATGGCATATGGTCTCTCACCATCGCACTGGGACTTCTAGCTGTTCAGAGACAGCAGGTCTTAAAGAGTTTGGCAAGAAATTTTCCAAATTAATCTTAACTCCCAGCTCCTCTTGAGAGGGCACCCGATTGCCTATGCAATTCGCAAATCAAGCTAAGACACATTCACTGAGACCTCCCTCCTCACCTCTGCTGTCTTTTAAAAATTCTTCACCACGTTAAGAAGGGATAAAACACCTTACTTACAATCAGAGCTCCTAATTTCACAGGCTAGAATACTTTGCATGATTTGGTAGCTTACAAATGAATGCACAGAGCCAGCATCTGTCAACTCCCTTAGGCAGCCTTGCTGAACGGAATGCAATTTCTTACCTGAAAAACATAAATAAGAAACATACATTTACATTTTATTCTGCATAACTTAATATCTTATTTAGTACCCTAAATCACATACTAAACCAGTTGTTCTTATTAAGCATGCAAAGATGCTGCATCACTCGTGTAGAATGTTTTTAAAATCAACAGTAGTTCCCAATTAAAACAGTTCAGATGTAAATATTTATACCAAATACAGAGACGTGATTAACATTCTTACCAGATACAAGCTCACTGGAGTACAACGCTTTCCATAATTACCCCCTGCTTATGAACAGGAGTTCTTTGATCCCCCCAGGCACCAGGAGAAAGGAAGGCTGATCTGAATAGCCACGGAGCTACCACCCCAACCACAACAGCCACAGACATGTTAAGGGTCCTCTTTCCCACACGGAAAGTCCTCTGGGACATCAGCATGGGATCCTCCCCTGCTCTGGGGACACCACAACTGTAAGACACAGCCCTGACATGAGGGGACAGATAGGACACATGCACAGGCAAGTCTCAAGCAGTGCAGGAAGCTTGATGCTGGTCCAACTCACTGACAAGCATTCAGGGGAAAATCCAGGTAGCATTTTAATTTTCCCTCATGTCCCAGCCACATCCAATCTGCAGTTCCTATCCACCTGGATCAATTGGTATTGAATGCTAACTGCATCCCTGAGGCTCTGCTCAGGTATTAAATGGTTTTGGTGCAAGTCTCAGCAGTAAATAGGAACAAACCTATAAGCCTAGAATGATCTGAAATCCACAGGGGTCTAGGCAGAATCCATACGGTTGCCATGAAGTCCTTGGCTGCAGTCATAGATTGATTACACTCATTTAAAAAAGGTATTAATGTATGAAGCTTCCACAAGGGACAAAGCCCACAATGCTAAAAAGAAAGCATCAATAAAACACTAGAGCTTTTCATTGACATCTTCAAGAAGCAATGTAAAGCCAAGTCTAACAGCCAAAGTGCAAATGCCTGGCAAACTATGAGAACAAGGAGCAGCTATGTGGTGCCACATCTCATGCAGGTCCACAAAAACATATCCCCCTTTTTTCCCTCTTTCTCCTCAAAATTCCTTCCAATTCTTCTATTGGAGGCTATGGAAGAGAACTTTAGGGAGCCTAGAGTTAGGCATTTGGTGTACATAAGAAATCCTCAAAAAGACCAGGAAAAAAATCAGATATCCAATTTTCTAGTAGCTACAAATAAGCCATTTGAACTGTGTTTCAGGAGCAAGATAACCCCAAGTATTGGTATAGGAAAGGATAGAGAGACAGAGAGACTTTAATGTGCAGGCAGAGATTTAAAGCATGAACTAGAGGGACATGACCACAAGGACCTGCTCACTGTCACTCACAGCTGTGTACCATGATGGCAGCATGTACAGGCCAGAGACAAACTGCATCAGGGTTTCCTGAACACATACAGCTTTGTCCCTCATCCACTAATCTCCTAATTCACAATTATTGTATTTAATATACATAAACACTGAGTGCTCCCCAGGAACTATCATAGACCACAGTGGAAGAGAGAGGCTCTGCTAGGCAGTCATCACATGCAACTGCGTTGAGACCTGTTAATGTTCTGAACTCTACAAAACAGAAGATGGAGAGAGGTTCCCAAGTGCTTCCTGGCTGCCCCAAAATGCCTGCATGCCAGCCACTCTTTCCTGATGAGCAGGACATCACGCAGCCCCACAGCAAGCAGATTATCAGCTATAGATCCTGCACTGCCACAGAGAATGAGCAGCACAAAGTCTCTCCAGTACATTTAAATATAATGACAGATCATGCTGCTCACCCGGCTCACTTAGGCTCAACTGCTGGTTTCTGTTACAGATGTTTTATTCAGGAAGGCTCAAAACTGACAAGCTTTAACCATATTTGATGGAAATTTGACACAGACATTGCTGGCTCAGCTTAACATTATATGGAAAGAAAAGCAAAATTTATTCAGCTTTACAGTCTCTGATATTGAGTTAGGAAATGTCCCAAGTCTCAGCGTTAACGCTCAGCATCACCCTTGGTTCCCCTGCAGAGGGGAGATTTTGTAACACCCCTCCCTTAAATACAGGGAATTGTTCCTTCCCACAGAGCATTGCTGACTGACACACTGAGCTGTTGCATCTGAGGTCGTCACACACAGTGAGAGGTGTCATTAACACATGACAGTGACATGTGGCTCTGTTTGTACAGCACCATTTCAATGTCATGGAAAACCTGATATATTTTGGGGACTTCTACCTAAAGTGTGACATTCCTGTTTAAAATGCATACATTTGGAACAAGGAACAGAGGGACTTTATCTGCTTGATGTTGGGCTGGCAGAATTGCTCATAGCCATAAAGGAATTATCTAAATATTTTCCAGAGAAAGCTACAAATAAACCTTGCACCAACACTTCCTTCATGTTTGCTGCTACTTCTGCAAACAGTCTTTTGGGAAGATTTTTAAAGGTTATATTTCTTCCTGATATGGAAGCATGAGGAGACTTCCAGGGGCGCATCCAAGAGGTCCCCAGGAGCTTGGTGCAGAGATGTCAGTCCCAGTGACTTTGGCCCCACAGAACGGATGCTGTGCTACACACCTGACATACAACACGCTCACCCTCAGTTGAGTCAGCAGGGAGGGAAACTGGTGAAAACTCTCAGCTTTGCCACTGATCCACCAGCAGTCTTGGGCAACTGGCTCCACACCTCAGTCCTCCCTCTGCACCCCCAGTCTGGCCCAGAGAGACCTGTCTCTGCAAGGCTGGGACTCGCTGCGCAGCAGCAGCGGCACACTCCTGATCCCTCCTGAGGCTCTCCTAGCACATAAAGAGGTACTAACAAAGCTGGCTTTGACTGCTAACTGGTGGGACTTTAAAACGACTTCCCTCTCCCGCTCATTTCAGAGTAAAACAAACGTTTAGACATCGAACACATGCACTCTGGCCTTGGTTCTACTGCAAAATATAAATGTAAAGTAATTGAAAGGGACAGGTCTGAATATTTAGCTGATCTTTCCCAGACATTTTTAATTGCTTTGGGTGAGTTAATGTATGAGAACATCCTGGTCATGAATGCACTGTTTATACCAGAAATCTAGTAATAGAAACAACGTTCTTAAAAGAAAACTGAAATTATTCTGGTATGCCTTTATGATTATGACACGGAGACTTGAGGAAACAAATATCAGCAATTGAAATGGGATAGAAAACTAAAATATCAAACAATTACGCTTGCTTGCACCAAACGGAGGAGTACAGCTGCTGCACGTTCTACATTGCAGCTATGTTATCTTAGCAATTAGTTAGAAGACTATGGCCACAGCCAAACACATTCATACATCTCTATGATTTCGTGGTATGCAAGCAATAAAACAAGTGAAAAAGAATCTCCTTATTATTTCAAAGGTTTAAAAGAACACCATATTGTGTATAGCGGTACAAAGAACTTGTTTAAAAATTCAGTGTTATTTTAGCAGCAATAGCTTTCACTAGCAGCTCTCTGAGCACAGCTGCATAGGGAGGAAATTATTTTCCTAACATTTACTTCTTCCAAAGGCTAAAAAAACGTCATGGCTAAAAAAGTAATGACTGCAACCTTCGGTAGAGGCTAACACTCATCTAAATACTAAGCCAAAAACCTTAAGCAAGTTTGGGGTTTACTGGCAGCAAATAAAGAAATGCCAAAGGGAAACGGCAAAAGTTAACATCAAATTAATATACCAGCAGCCTGGAGGGCAAGTGGTTTGGGTAAATATTGACAGCAAATGAGGTCAGGTACCTGAATTCCCAATGAAAGCTGGAAATGTTTGGTACTAAAACATTCCCAGGTTAAACAGTGCCAAACACTTTGTGACACCCTGACCTTTTTTATTTTTGACCTTGGTTGCAAAATTCCTGCCCTGGGGGAAGGGACTCCTGCCCAGCATATCACAGGGGACCAGGAGGATGGGCAGGGGAAAAGCACGGCGACACGCAGCAGGTAGTGCTGGTACAGCTACAAGTGCTGTTCTTTAGCATGTGAGGAAATGAGATGAGTCAAACTCAGAGCAAAGATTCAGTTCCGAGTTCCTACATTAAAACTCAGGAAAGGACACAGGGAAAGGTACTTAGGGAATTAATTATTACCCAGCTCACTGCAGTGCAGGCTTTCCATTACTCATCGGTGGCTTCTAACAGAGCAGTCGCTCTGCGGCGAAGGGCCCTCCTCTCCCCCCACCTTACTGCAGGCAAACGGGACCTCAGACAAAGGTCATTTAACCTGCATCACTTACAATAAACACACCCTTCCCTGGGAGGGAAAGCAAGTAACTTGCCACCTACCTTTCTGCACAGGAGAGGAAGGAAATATGTAATTACACCACGCAGGGCTGCCATCTCCCTTTGCAAGGTGGCAGGATGCACTAAGGTGGTGGGATGGTGTGACTCCCACAGCTAGCCAAAGTTTTGGCAGAGTGACTAAAAGCTGTTGGACACAACCATGCAATCAGGAACCTTAAGCACCAAAAATCACAGCTCTTAAGCATCAGGCTGACTTATCCCCGAGACCTCCAGCTGCTGCCACGTGCAGCAACTTCTTCTCAGGTATGGGCAAGAGACACTAAGCCATTTTGTTAATGAAACTTTCAGTCTCTTCTGAACCCATCTGAATTTTCACTACTGACTGCTAACTGTTTATGTTACCATCATACTAAGCCCCAGACTTGCCATCCCTACATCCCGAAGCCATCAATAAATTACCTAAAGTTCAGGGCAACGGAACAAAACACAGACAAGCCAATGCCCAGAGATCCACTGCTAAGGAAATAAATTTTCCTTCATTGCATAAAATTCTAGGAATGTGCTGTTAAAGTGATCAAAAGCTTAGTATTGGTGCCACTAAATCTCTGAGGGTTGCCATTTTGGGTGCCTATTAAGGGTTTATATTTATGTTATAAATCATTATATGTTATAAATCATTATATATATATTATTGCATTCCACGGAGAGCGATTTTAACGCTAGGATCATACCCCTTAACTGGTTTTTATATGAAATTTAAAGGCTGAGGAACAGTAATGGTGCTATTAAAGACACCTACTTTTTTGCTTCCTGAAAATAATAGTGTGCTACAGAGCCATGAAAAGAGAAAATGATAGCAGCGCTAACCTGTAATAATTACACTAATAAAGAGAAAATAGCACTGAAGAAATTATGGGGGGGAAAGACACTAAAATTTCTGTGTCTAGCTAAAGCACTAACATAACCTTTCAGAGAATATATTTGCAAAGTATATAAAAAGTTCCAGTTATTTCAAAGGTTACGATTATCACCTTCCCTTATTTAAATTGACACCAGTTATTGCTATACTTTCCTGGTCCAGAGTCTAAAAAAATACAAGGAACATAAATTGTAGATATAAAATTATAGTGTTATTTGTTATTACACTGTTATTAAAGTGGTATTTACTGAGCTCAGGCAGCTTTTTCCCCTCCCTAGTGTAAGATTCAGTAAGGAACAGGAAAAACCCGACTTTACAACAGAATTAGCTAATGGACTTTAAACTTTTCATAATTTCAGTGAGATGGAGTGAACGGAACCACCACCCCACAAGCACAGGCAGCCAGCCACCAAGCTTTGGTGCTGAGACTATGCATGTCAGTCTTCCTGCCACCCTGGAAAGCTGTGGGTCATCCTGCCCCAGCAGCTTCTCAAATTCTCTGCTTCCAACTGTGACCACCTCCCTCACAGAGACTGGGCTCCTACTAGACACAAGCTCCTTGCTGCAATGTGTATCTGCATGGAGGCCCCCACCTTTATGTGGAGACTGGCTGAAGATTTGCTCTGAACCAGCAGCTCATCCTGGACTACATGGAAGGTTGAAGAAGTTTCTCCAAGATTTGCTGCAGGCAACAAAGAACAATATGTAGCTACAAGGCAGGGCAAGGTCTGAGTTTTCTTGCCAGACATCTTCTGATGCACACATCACCATTAGGCTGTTCCATGGCGATAGCAGCAGAGAGAAAGATCAGCCAAATATTCTTTTATTCCCCAATCCTAAGCAGCTATGGGTACAGAAAAGGGACCTGGGATAGATTTCCCAGCATGCTGCCACACGTACATAGAGCCCACAGGGCATTTCAGCACCAGAGCTATGTTTGTGTTTACAACCATGGGTAATATGCATGCAATTATAGCAGAGCTGTTACTCCAAAATCATTACATCTTGTCATGTAATACCGGAAAATAGATTTTTTTTTCTTCACATTGTCAAAAATAACTAAAATTGTTGATGGCTTGCAGTTGTAATCTTCTATTTCATGTCAATAACAGCACAAGATAGTTTATACAAAGCCTCTACCACTTGGATGATTTGCTAAAATTTCAAAAGAAACGAGAAATAACATGGCATTTGGTCATAAATAAACAGCAAAGAAAGCTTCTGCCTCTCCTGCTATTAATTGTAAAGATATGCAGTGCTTGCACCTTCATTTCCTACTGACATCATCCGTATCAAGGGCTGTCAGCAAAATGCAAAAAAAAAAAAAAAAAGAGGAGGAATAACAGACAATTTGATGAGCACAACCAAATTTAAAGAGTTTACGCTGTTGCCTTCAGCTATATATCACAGATCATTATTCACCCTGAGAGGCATCAATGGATGCATTAGCAGAAACCAGTTCCCCAAGACTCAGCTGAACACGTGATAAATGAAAAGGCAAATTTTTTCTGCACTTGCTTCAACTTCTTTAAATAAAATAGAAATTTAAGCAGAAGAATTACTTAATTCCCCCCCGCTCATGCAACAGCAGGCATGATTCAGAAGAAACCCAGCCCCAAACCATGTAATTAAATGCTGACTTAGGAAAGATCCCATGGGTAAAAGGCAACATCAATTCAAACCAAAAATCTCAACAACACATAAACAGGTACAATAAAGAAGTTCTGTAGCGTGGATCCTGAATTCCATGGAAGAGCCAGAGTTCCTGTTAATATATCTAAAGAAAAGTAGTTTAGAGAGGTCAGTGAAGAGGTGCCTGAAACACCTTACAGCCTGACAAGCACTAGATGCTCCCTCTTATTAATATGGTAGAAAATATTCTCATTTTTAAAAGCTCTAGCCCATGGGAAGCATCAGTAAAATTAATCTTAAGTGTCAGAGGAAAACCTTCACTCCCTAGCCAGCAGCCATCACATCTCCTGGAAGATAGTGTCCATCACCTGTCTCTGCAACAGAATCTCTGCTGTCAAGAGCAACCAGTAGTGTTTGAGGGAAGAGGCTAAAAACCAAGAGGCAAATGGTCCTCTGCAGCAATGGAAGAATCCTCAAGATCCACAACAAAGAAGGTGTTATTTCAAGAGGACTTCTGTGGCTCTATGTCTCCAAATCTTACCTCACCTAACCATGAAGGGCTCACAACTCACTGTGAGAGACTGTATTTGCTGAGACACTAATTTCTCACGATCTCTCAGGTGCAAACTGAAGTTCCACCATATTAAGCAGAGGAAATGTTCCTTCAACAAGGGAAAAAAGATAATAACCTCATCAGGCAGGGGCCCTCCTTGGTAGGTCATTCTCCAGAGACTGAAATTACTATGGACCTACACTTTCTTCTGTCACATTCACAATTAAGCAAACTAAACTTGCAGCATAAGGCTGAAAATAAGTTTAAAGAAAATACTGGGTGAGGTAATTGAACATTCCCAAATCTCAGAGGTGTTGTGCCAAACAGCATCTTCTGGGTGGGTGGGGGGAGGTACTTCCACACTAGCTAGCTGAGAATAAAACAAAACATACTCAAGGCACTGGCAAACAGCTAACTCTACAATTTCCTTTTACTTTTCTACTTATTTAGGGAGGCTATGATATTAGTTATGTTCTGAAAGATAATAGTCCAGAACAGAGCAGACACAAACACCCAGCCCTTCACTGAACCACACTAACCACACATGGGCAGGTCTGTCTTAGGGATCAGGTGGCTCTGCCATTCCTGCAGCCTAAATTATTACTTTTTTTAAAAATCCTCTCTCTTTGGATTTGAAATTCAGAATAGCTGCTAAAGTAAAAACTATTCATCCACTCACAAATGACCCCTGTAATGCTTATTTCATTCCCTGCTAACTAACCTCATTCATAAAGCTCATTAAAGCTCTGACAAGTGGAAGGGCTGCACAAAAGACAGGTGAAAATGAGAATAAGGTAGATAAAAGTGCTCAAAGCCTGGGAAGAAAATGTTATTAAAAAATACAAAAGCATTCTTACATACAGTAGAAATTAAACTATTTCAAATACAACAAGACCTAAAACATTCCAGCTTACTTTGCTTGCTCTCAATGCCAGAGGGATATAGTTAATGGGGGATGCAGTGGCCCAATGCTAACGCCAAATCCAACAGCAGATGTATCTCATGACCATCTCCTCCAAAATAAGAAGCCACTTGACTTAAAGGGAGACATCCATTAGGTACAGGGTGCATGGCAAGCGTGACTCCAAAAGGAAATCACTGCAATGAACACACACAGGAGCAGCTCTTGATACACAGCCGATGGGAAGGACCTATGCTGCAGCAAAGGAAAAACATGAGGAGGAGGGGGAAGAGGACAAGGAGGGAGCAGCAGTGAGTGGGGATGGACTGCCCATAGCCCCAGTCTCCTCATACCATTGGGGCAGCAGGGAGTAGAGGGGATGGGAACAACTGAGTGAAGCTGAGCCTGGGCAACAGAGCCTGGTGGGTGAAAAGCTGTTTGAATTTTTGTCTTTCTCACTTTCTGAGCCTGTTTTAATTTGCTATAAATTAATTTTTCACCAAGGTGAGTCTGGGTTTGTCTGTGATGTTAATAGGTAAACAATGTCCCTGCCTTTATCTTGACCTGCAAACTTTTCCATCTTATTTTCTCCCCTTATCCAGTTGAGGAAGGGGAACAGGAGCAGATGGCTGGGCACATGGCACCCAGACCAGGTCAACCTGCCACAGGACCGTAGTGCAGAAACTCACTCCACCACCATCTCCCCTTTGGGCTGAGGGGAAATGCCTGCTTTAGCATCTGGAGGACCTCCTCCTCTGACCAGGCTGGTTCTCACTAGTTTCTCTACACTACCGTATAGTGTTTTGCCGTTTATTAAATATACCAGTGGCACTGAGGGCTCAGCTGTGCCCTGGAGTGGGGCTCCGGAGCCTTTTAGAACCAGCCATGTTTGGCTTCTCCTCACAGAGGCCACCCTGAAGCCAACACCACGCCTTTACAACCCCCCCCCCAAATATACACCATCATGAATAAAAGCAACATCCCTCTTTTCCCCCCAGAGCCACAGCACCATCTTGCTGCACACTCAGAATTCACATAACAGGACCACGGCGTTCCAACAGGCTGTAAAAACTGTCAAACTCCTGCTACAGCCACCACCATGGCAAGGACAGGTGCTGTTACCCAAAATATTTGTCAGAGGAAGCAGAGGCAAGAGCCAAGGTGATCTCCTCCATGCAAAGTGAAACCTCTAAAACAACAGGCAAACCGCAGTCCCGCTGGCTTGGCCCAGCCACTCACCTCCATGCCCAACACAGATTTTCCTTGGTGCAGATACCAACTCCTGCTGATCATCTGCACAGCTTTGAACAGTCTCTGGGAAAAATGACTCACACCTGGAGATATGAACAATGAAACTGCCAGAAAGGGCTTTATATTTCCCCCCCATAAAACATTACTGAGAGGTATGGTTCCCAATTCAGCGAGAAATAGGCCTAATATTACGTTTGTGAGCAATACTGCAAAGGCAATCACCTGCAGCATGTTCATGGCCCCACCTGATTTACAACTGAAAATAAAACAGAAACCCCTTCTTTTTTTTCTTTTTAGAGTTTCCAATTCCACTGTTGAAATTCAAGGAAAGCATTCCTCTCCATTCTCTGTGCACTGCAACCATGATCTGATTTGCTGAGTGCATTTATAAAAGACAAACTTCAGAGAAAATAAAAACATTGGGGGGGGGGGGTGGGGTGTGGAATTAAAATACAGTTACACATGTTAGTATGTTCTTATCCAGGTCTATTTGTGGGTGCCTAATTCATTTGATATTTCCTCTGAGCATCAATGAAGGGATGAGCCCTTGCAATCCAGCACATGAGGCCACTGAATCAGAGGACAGTGTCAGCAAAATAAACAAACATCATTTCCCACTATTTTAGAGCTTTTCAGATACTGAGACTTGTGACACTGCCATTATGGCCACTCTACTCACTGGGAGAAAACAAAAATACTGCAATGCTGTCAGCAGCTGGGAAGAAGATTTACATCTGATTTACAAACAGCATCTTCATGGCTTGCACCACTTCGACAACCGTTGCTGAGTGAAGTGTTTAGAGATGACATAATGCATTATACATAGAGACCACTTTTAACCTGTTGTGCACAGCCATTTGAGTTTTCCTTCTCTTTATGATCACTAGAGTTTGCAACACACTAACCTCCCTCAACCCTCCTCACCAGCCCAGCTCTTTCCAAGCATGTTGTTGCAAGCGGAAACCATCAGCTATGCCAAAGATGCTTCTTAGAGCCTCATCCTCTCAAGCTTTTCCTGCTCCATGTGACGCAGAGCTTACACAGAGCAGTAACACACTCATGTGAAGGCAGAGTGAAGCCGAGCACTGGTTCCCACTCCTGAGGGGAGGCACATGCCACCAGGCATGCGCTACTGAAATACCTCAATGGAAGAGGCAGGGTTGAAAGGAAGCACTGCAAGCGTAATGGCCACTTCTTGCTCTCACCATCACTGAGAGGAAGAAAGCACACTTCCCCTGCAAAGGCAGCCTGGTTCCTTGCCCAGGCAAAGGATCCTGCACTTGTTTAATTCCCACATGAAGAAGGTACAGGGAAGCAGACAGATTTAATCATAGCCCAAAGGATAGCGAAACAGGCCTCACCCACAAAATCGTTACAGACCTGCCATCCTGTTTTGACAGCAGTAGTGTTGCCATCTTGAGTTCTTCCTCTTTGCTGTGAAAGCAAAGGTTTTGATCCAGCACCAGCTAGCCAGTCCCATGGAGTTTTCCATCTTTGTGGCTTAAAAAGCAACAGCAGACTGAATTTCACACACACAGCTAGAAAACCATGTCTGTCCACTGAAGGGTTAAATCAGAGCTGACCAAAAAAATCCAAAGCATAGATTCAGATTTCCCACAGCTGCTTTCAAGCTCCACTCCTCATTAACTAGTTTTTAACTGTAACAAGAGATCATGCACAATGCTGTGTGAGTTTTAAGAATTTCTTTGATTCAAAGGCCTCCATACACTGGTACATAATTATACCAGGAGGGGCGTTATATGTTATATGACACTAATATATAACCTCTAATGTTAACACAAGGGTAGTGATAGGGAGGTGACTATCACTAATAGCCCATTCCCCATCTCAACTGGGTGAGCAGGTTTGCTATAAGGCAGCCTTGCCACACTGCAGCTACCCCAGTGAGAAGGCATTGCACAGCTGTATCTGTAACAACTGCATCACTAATTCAGACAGAGCCAAAATCAGGCAGCTCTCTCTAGTTTGCTTTCTAATCCTCATCTAGGCAGCAAGCCCACTGCCAACCCGATGTGAGGAAAACCCCTGGTGTCACCACAGCTCCAGGCTGGGGTCCAAGCTAACAGGGCAGTGCCAGCTGAAGGCCTTCACTCAGCCTCTATGGTGCTGGCTCTGCTCCACTCGTTCCAGGATTGTATTTCACCAGGGCCAAGGCACAAGGGATAAAAGGCCAGGAAAAAAACCCTCGTTGTGATAAACAGCTGGTTAGGCAGCATGAGGAGCGCTCCAAGAGCAGAGTAGGCAGCATGGGTGTGATGGCAAGGGGCTGCTTTTACACACCTGGCTTCTTGCATCACACGTGCCCAAAATGCAAAACACAGATGGGCCTCTCAGCCTCCATCCAGTGACCCTTCCCTGTTCAGCAAGCCATTTCCATGAATGTTTAACTTTCAGCTTGTACTTAAACCCTACCGATTTAGATAGCAATTAATTATATGCTTGAATGCCTTTCTCACCTGGGATAAGTATAAATACGTACCTATTGTGAACTGGCACCCAAGGCAGTAAGACCTATTTTGATGAGCTAATGCTAGGACAGGATCACGTAAAGAAACACGCTATAGGGAAAGAGTTCTACCACTACATGTGAATGTCCTGTTCTTCAGCAGGTATTTGCCTGTTTCAAGCTGGACTTGCAGATATATCCACCTTACATTTTGCGTTGCATTTGAGTAGAAAATTGTGGAAAACTGAAAAATACTTTTCCAGGTGTCTCATGGGAGATGAGAGAAGATACAATGTGCAGAGCTTTCAGTCTTACGTGTACTCACTGGTGTCTGCTACACAGAGACCATGCCAGGGTTTCAGCTACACACCAACCAAAGATTTTAATACTGGAGTACTCCATAGGATTACTTGCACATTAAAATCAGGTGCTCCCTTCACTTGGTTGCAAACAGTACTGGCAAAGCAAGTCTGAGAGTACAAATACAGAACAAGCTATTAGAGATGAAATTAGATCACTAGGACCAGGAAAGGAAATCAAAATATTACTTAGGTTTGTCATTTTATTCATGAGAGATCAAAAAAGAGGGAAAAAAAATCTCAATACCATATGACAGAAATACGTATTATTGCATCACTCATATGATAGTAATAAAAGTAATAGAGACCATAAAGCTGGGAAATCTGCAGAATAGCTTTAAATATTAAACTGAGATTACCCATTTTATAGCCAACATCATCTTCATTTAGAACTAATAAATATACCACACACGAAACTGCAAATAAAAGAGTTCTGTAGAATGCAAATTTATCTTTTTTTAAAAGGTATACAATGAAGCTGTTTTAAAAATAAACCAACAAATAAAACTTCACATCTGTTGCAATTGTAGCAGTTTGCAAGAAGATTTAAATTTGTTGGCAGGGTCATAAGAACTTAGAGCACACATACCACTAAAATAATGAAATCCAGCTTCACCCATCAGACTAAAATAAAAAGAAAAATACAAGGGAATTAAAAAAAAAAAAAAGATGATAACTATGAAAGCTGGTGCCCCTCAGTGGAACCACAGATTTAATAGAAACCATGTTTCTATGTTGCCTACAGCCAGGAGCAGATGAAAAACACTTGTGCGATTAGTTAACAAGTGGTCATTTAATCTCCTCTGACAAACCCTCCTTCTCAATTCCAGGTTCTCCTGTTACCACTCCATGTTTGAATGCCTTGTTCCAGCGCAGACCCAGCTCTGCACAGATCACACAAGTCTGCATTTCTAGGAAGAACGACACTCGACAGTAAAACTAGCATGTGCTTCACAGACTCACAACAGTGTTTTCTTCTGTTCTTCCAGGAATTTAATCATGGCTTCCAGCCCACAAGGGGTTCACAGTCTGCATCACCCAAATCCGCTACCTGAGTGGCTCCAGGATACAAATGCTAGAAAATACTGTTATAAAAGATAGAAATTCACCACAAATCTGCTTGTGACCTGCTCCATGCCCTTCCTACACCGTAAATGTCAGGCAGCTCATCTTTTTTTCAAAGACCAAGAAGTCATTTTGATTTATCACCAATTTACCTAAAGTAAGAGCTTAAACACGGGCAGCTTTTCAAGAGAGCATGGCACATGGGATGGAAGCACATGCTTAAAATACATATAGGCTGAGAGAGACAAAACCATGTCCATCAGTTATATGATACGCAACGTTCTCTTCAGTGTTTATGGTATTGACTTTGCAGTACAGGTTTTGACTTGCAAAGCATCTTTTCTGATTAGAGCTTGTCAGAGTTCAAAGAGGCAGTGCATTGTCTCTTACTTGAGACTCTGAGTAGGTCCATGTCTTAGTTCTCACCCTGTTCCTAAGTTCTGTGAGAAGCCCTAACATTACAGCAATGTGTAATCTGTAATACCCACATGTAAACTACATCCTCTTAAAAGGAAACTCCTGGTTGTATTATGCTTTGAAAGCACAATTCATGAGAAAGGACAAAAAAAAAATCATTTCTTGCTCCCCTCTCTTCCCTTATCTAATCACTTCATGAAAAATTACTCAAAGATGCCTTTAAGGCCAAGGAACACACTCTCAGTCATTTGGTTTCCAGCCATTGACTTTTAAATGGATTGCTGGAAGCAGTGTAAATTTCTTAAATTCCACAACAGTAGCAAGTTCCTGAGCGTCCCTTTCATCTCCACTATTCAATTTATGCTCCAGCACACATTACTGCAGATATGACCTCTTCCATCACCAACCAGTGATGCTGCCAGTATTAATGCAAACAGCCTTGCTCTACAGCTACGTGTGAAGAAATTGATTCAACTCATCTTGAATTGACATTAGAGGGTCCCAATTAGCCTCCAGAAAGGTCTAGAGGAAGTATTTTTAGCTGTACTAGACTGAAATAATCAATGTTTCTCCTGTCTAGCATTTATGATGATTCACTGTTCAGCCTGATCAATCAGAAACAGTCATATTCCAGATTAATATATTGATTAGTCAGTCGAGTTAGACACAGGTTATGGACACAAGTTAGTAAGACACTGGAGCACAAGTTTGAGTATTTCAAACCTCCTGTAGCAAAGCTCTTATGAACATGCCTGTGCTACACAGGCTGCTCATGTGTTTTGCTTAGTATGAAATTTTAACAAAGAATTCCTTTATCATTCAGCAGATTCTTGTTTTTCATTTGAGTAATAATCAAAATTACAAATTGAAGTCACACCGATGCTCCTTTGCCCCAAGAATCCTATTTGGCATTCATAACTCTAACTGACTGAGCACCTTATAGGGGCAGCAGTAAAGATTTATAAAGATGCCACTTGTATTTCATAAATTAAAATACCCACATTTCCTAAAAGCTGGGGCCCAAGCCACTGTGGAGCACTACTGGTCACAGGTTCAGAGCTGGTAGGGTCACACAGCCAGCAGCACATAAGGTCTCAGACTGCATTGTTGCTGTTTTCAATGTAAATTAATGCTTCTTCACAATTCAATTAATAGATTTGCAAACTCAGTTTTCACCCCTGACTGTACCCGATGTGAATAAACAATCAGAACAAGTCACTGATACAGTCTCTGCAGTATTTACATTTAAATACGATCTATCCCACAAAACCCAGTTGAATGACCAAAGGCTATAGCTTTCAAAGCTGGTGGCATCTCTTGCCTCAACACCCCAAATCCCTGAGGGTTTCCCCCACCATCTCTTAGGGTCTAAGAGACTCATCTTCCAGCCTAAGCAAAACCATCACTGTCAGAAGACAAGAGCGAAAGAGGAATCTTTATTTGCATGAATGTCAGACGTTGTACAGGACTAAGAGATATCCATAACATCTGTATTCTGGCAGAGGATTTTCACAAGTAAATTAATTCATAAAACCAGCGTGCAGGAACTGCTGCTCACCACGAGAGGGCACTTTTTAAAAACCTAAAGCTGAAATCTCCTATTTCACAGCAGGTGCTATTCCAGCGAGGGAAGAACGGCTCTGGGGATGAAGCAGGTAGGTGCTCAGGGAAGAGCCAGCATAAAGATTAAAAATCGTGTAATGTCAGTAAGTGCTCTCCAGCTTGAGCCAGGACAAGCACTCATATGACAGACCAGTCATTTCTTCACTGGCACTGGTGCTGAGCGGACACTAAAGGTGCTTTGCCCATCTGCTGTGGTCTAGAACAGTCAGCTACAATCTCAAACTGCTCACAAAGCCATCTCCACATCGCTCTTCTTCGTAAGTGATTTATGCAGTTACACCACGCTCAAAGGTACCAATATTAAAAGATCCTTGGAAAAGACACAGTCACCTTTCCCTTAAACTCCAGAGTAACATACGCTGCCCTGACAGCTTTACTTTTGAGCTGTGTTTGTCAAGAACACGCTGGAAACTGACAGGATAGAAGCACATTTCTGTTCCAAATGCTGCACCTCAGCTGAGAAGGTCTGCAGAAAGGTTGTTACTTTGTATTAGAGGTCTGTAAAAGTATCTTGCCTAGACCCAGGCACCTCTTGCTACAATTCTTCAAAACACAGAGGACAGTCCATCCCCTGCTTTAATAAACATGTGATTATAACACACAGCCACTGAAGGCTGTAAGGATTTTTTTTTTTTCATTTAAACACAATACTATATCACAGAATCACAGAATCACAGAATTGTAGGGGTTGGAAGGGACCCTCAAGAGATCATTGGGTCCAACCCCCCTGCCAAAGCAGCTCCCCAGCTCATACTGCACAGATAGGCATCCAGATGAGTCTTGAATCTCTCCAGAGAAGGAGACTCCACCACCTCCCTGGGCAGCCTGTCCCAGGGCTCCCTCACCCTCACTGGGAAAAAGCTTTTCCGCATGTTGGTGCGGAACTTCCTGTGCTCCAGCCTACAGCCATTGCCCCTTGTCCTGTCCCCACAGACCACTGAAAAGGGGCTGGCTGATTCCCCCTGCAAATATATGCCACAAATACTATCATTTCCTGAAAACTTTAGGAAGACCCTACAAATAAAATGTATTCTTTTACAAAACAATGTGACATTCCACATTATATTAACAAGTTGTTGGGGAATACATTAAGTATGTCCACCCTAAAAGGAAATAATGGCTTTTATTTCAACCACTTTGAAAGCACACGATTCAAACACAGGTCTAGTTATTATCCTTCTTTTATTAGAAAACAGTGATTTTTTTTTTTTCCCCTGGCAAATACATTTGTTCAAATAAAGAGCAGTCAATATTGGCTCCAATACATTGCTCCTTACTCCATGTCATCTCATTCAGGGATTTCCACATCAATTTACCTGTTAACAGACCTTTGGAAAACATTTCAAAGGAAACTTTTCTCTTCAGTCGCTCTCAGATTTCTACAAGCCTGACATCAGGCCTGTGTATCATGAAACAATTAACAATGACTCTTTTCTACTCCTCGCCACCACAAAGGCTGTTGATAATAAAAACCCTGTTGATAATAAAAACTCAGCACTTGTGTCAGGCTTTTCTTTATGCTGAAATATTGCTGTTTACAACTCTACGGAAACCAACCATTATAATTCAGCTTGCAAAAAAATCTGATGAATTCAGCGGGACTTCCACCACCACAGCAGCCATCCACCTCAGCAGAACAATAACAGTCCTATTAATGCTGAAATTACCTGCTGGCAAAGGGGTATGAAAAGCAACATCTGGCTGGCACAAATAATGGGTTGATGTTCAGTTGTTCCTTAAATTGAGGCTACCAGAGAACACATTTTTGACACCAGACCCAGGAGTGCAACGAAAACCGTCCCAGTACTGCCTTGGGAACTAAACTGCTGTGTGCCACAACCTGCACTTCTCTGTGGGTCATTCCTATACCAATACACAAAAAAGCACTTGGCTAAAGAAGGCTCTTCAAGAGCTAGCATGTAACCAGATTAGAGGATCCTATGCCATGAAAGGAAGGATGAATGTTAGCCATATTCTTATGAAGTCAAAAAGACAAATAATTTGTCTTCTCAGTTTCAAAACAGAACAAGTAAAATGCACAAATCCACAAATCACAAATCCAGAGCTTATTTACCATCTCCAGAAGATGGTGCCCTAATTTAAAGGTTACTACCTGCCTGGTCTCTCCTGTGGAGTTCATCATGTTCCTAGCAGACAACAGCACACAGGTGACATCTGAAGGGACACTTCAGAGACTGGTTCATTAGAAAGAAACTGATGTTTGGCTACAGGACTGTCCAGAGCAGTCCCAGTGCACATCTGCCCCATCTGCTCCAAGAACATCTTGAGCAGGCAGACATCCACAGGAATGACCACAACCCTTTCCAGAATAATCTACGATCCTGAGGACTTAACTCTAACACCCAGCAAGCCGAGGCATGAGTCTTAAACTACATGCTCCAAATGGGTCTCAAAACACCCCCCAGCCATATCTCCCCTTCTCCAGCCACCACTGCTCTCCCTAATTGCTTGTCAAGTGTTTTGCCTTTCTTTTCAGGCTTAAGTGGCCACAAACTGTTTCACTATTAAGCCTGAAAACTTCAGGTTTGCAGCAAACCCAGCAGAAGCAGTGCTTCACTGCACCTATAAAACTCAGAGCTTTCAAACCAGACTTGTTTCAGCCCCAGACTGGCAGTGGCTGATGTCAGGAAAAGAACTGACAAACGATACAAGGGATCCCTAGACCTCTCAGCTAGCTCCAGCCTGACACACTTGGCATCATTTGCCGCAGAACCAGTCATGGAGCAAGCCTTGTTCCACTAGGCTTCCATCAGGCCCACCACACTCAGCAGAAATGCCAGTCATCTCCTTTGGTGGGCATCTTCCAAGCCAGCTTTAGCTCACAGACTGAGCTCACGTGGACACACGTGCTTAAGCTGTCCAAGGCAAGATTATCAGCTACTCACATGTCTGCAAAATGACACTGATGTTAGGAGCCCAGTTAAGGTCCGTACACCACACAGCAACACCTGGCTATGATGGATCCAAAGTGTACAGCCCCATTTAATTGCTGACCCTCCTTTCCCATACAGGATGCAAGCATTTCTTTGCACACAATCACTACTTTAAGTAGTGAATTTAAGAAAAAAAAAACACAACTCCACAACAGTGCAAATTATATTTACCATTTGGGACCATCCCAACACCACAGCACTTCAGCAGGCCTCTGGTCACAAGTAAGAGCAGTGCTGCCCTCACTGCACGCTGGCTGAGGTACTAAGCTACTCGGAGACAAGGGGCACTTCCACTTACAGCCAGGCAAATTCAGTGAAATCTATCCATAGGAACACGGTGCTGGATATTGTTAAAAGAGATGAAATTATGTGAATCTCTATAGAAACCGCTGGGGTGGAAGGTGATAGATAAATATAGGTGTAAAAGATAATTGCAGATCATTGAGCCTATGTCTCTGTTTGTACAACTTCTGGTTAAGCGCTCCAGCTAATTACTGTTTTCCAAGTACACCAAATGCAGACTGGGCAGGCAACAGGCATCCTTAACGCTGGAACAAAGAACTGCCCGAGTTGAAATATTTAGCCAAAAACCTCGACAGATGCAGCGAGAGCCAGTCCCTGGAGTCACTCACGGGGATGCTGGCTCCAGAGGGAGCCCCTGTCTTGCTTTTGCAGTGCCAGCAGGAGCCCAGCACACAGAAAACAGCAACAACTGAACCGCCAAAAAGGCTTTCCAGCACAAAAAGCTGAGAGAAAGCAAGGGGAGTCTCTTCCTGATTAAGCACCGAATAGCATAGTGATGGTACTTTCCCAACAGTAAGTCATGTGTGAGACTGTTATGATCACAATAAAATAGCTTGCTTTGTAAAGAACACGTTGAGTGTTGCCAGAAGAGAGTGAGAGTGGGTGCACGCACGCCGTGCGTGTGTGGCAAAAGTAAAGGAGCTAACATTCAAAAAACAGGGTTTTTAAAGCCCCCTTGTTGAAAGGCCTGCAGAGGAATGAACCCAACCCACACTGCAAAATGATGAGATAGAAAGCAGTCCATTGGAAAGAGCTACAGATAAGGACGTAAGAACATCTTCTCCTCGACTCCTTCAAAACACCTGCGATGCTGTTTGACCTGTGTTAAACAACAGAACACAACCTCCTTTTGTAACTGCTAGAGCTGTGCTGAACTTGGCCCATGCTCAGCTGAATGACTTCTCATCATGCCGGTCATACAAAGCAGATGAGGAATGAGCAGAGTGGAGGGGTCAGAAAGGTGAGTCTGTGCACCTCGACATGGACAGAGCACACAGCCAAGAGTGAAGGCAGAAGTTTGTTATTTCCCAGGGGAATGAGTCCTGGAGGAGCAAGTATATCCTCACTGCTGTAAGGAATGGCAGCTTCTTGGGATGTATACCCTAAGTGGCTGTAAAACAACTTGCTCAGCAGGCCACCCAAGCTTCCTGGGGGCGTGTTACTGATCAGCACCCAACTAGCTAAATTTTAAAGATCATCAATTTCAGCTCCCTAAGTTACAGTAGCAATTGCATTTAAGACACATCCAGGGCCACACACCATGCCAAAACTTCCCTAGATTCACTGCCCCTTCTTTGCAGAAGGCTCCATCTTAAAGCTCTATCAACTCTAATCCAGAGCAGAGCTTTTGCCTTGATCTCCTCTCTGAAGTCAAAGTGCGGAGGGGCGGGTGAGTTATGGGCAGACACAATCCAAATATATTTTCTCTTTTACAGTGGTCCAAGTATGACTGCCAACTAAAATCAAAGTTTTGTGGTTTTCTGTCTGCATAGCAGCAGTCAGCCTTTGTGAGTGGAAACTAAATCCCTGAGACGCACAGAGCCAGGCTGGCAAATGCTCTGGCTTCCAGCAAAGCAAGAGAGTGCGTTTTGCAGATAATAAAGCAACGTGACGCAAGTTGGAGAGACTGGTTTGTGTTAACTCTACCTGCTGCATACCATTAAAAAACCTTAAGATGAGCATCTCTGCTACAGGTCATTCATCGGATGCTTAATGGAGATAAGTTTGAGATGCTGCTAACCAGGACTTAGCAGACAAGCACACTGATTTTCTTAGAGATCTTAGAGATCGCTGCAAAAGCAGCAGGAGAGGAGCACCCAGGTGCTCCCTTCCAACAAACACAGCGCACGCCAAAACTCAGCCTCCTCCAATCCCATTTACACCAGTCCCTCAAATGCTGTCTGGTAGGAAGACATCCATCAGGAGCTGATTATGGCCTGTGCCACTCAGGTGGGACTGGGCAAGCAAAACAGGAATGTAATAAACCACAGAGACATTGTCAGGCAGGAGGTGGTGGCTGCCAGCTCTGCTCTGCCCTCTAAGCGAGTTCAGAGCTTTGCTCTCCACCAGCTCAAATGGGAACCCAATAGGAGCACGTGGCCAGCCTGCCAGCCTCAGCAATGTTCACCCTTTACCCTGGAAACCCTCGTAGCACAAAGCTCATCGGCAGCTTCACAAGTTCTGTCTGTCCCTCACCACTCAACTGAGGCAGACAAATTGGAAATGGAGCCAAACTGGACCAACAGATGTCCTGACATACAGCCAACCACCACCTGAACAAGGCTTTGCCTTATCTTCTTCACCAGCTCTCTTCCCACCACATCCACAACTTTCTCAACAGAAACATCTCACCAGCAGACCTGCTCTGTACAGGGACCATGACTGACTTCTGGCACCCAGTTTTGTATTATGCAATGAAAAGGCTTCCATTGGGTAGCTACAGCTGTTCCAGCAGTGCTGACTGGTTGCTCATAGGTGAAGATCTACTCTAAAAGGAGAGAGCAACAAAAAGGCTCCCATGAGCTATGGCTCCTTGTACTGCAGCCTTCCTAAGTTGCCCCTGGAAGATAATGAGGTGGAGGAACACAGCCCAAAGCATACCCTTTTGCTCTAGAACTGATCAAAGGCTTTATTTTTTCCTTATATCAGAATGCTATTGTGATATAACACTGTTTTCACTAGCAGACTATGCCACAGTGAGCATTTTGTGCAGAAATTCCACAGAGGAATTATATTACTAGCTGGATGCATTTACTGTATCAAGCAGAATAAAAATCAAAGCAATGCAAGTACATGTGTTTAAATGAAAAGCTGCCTTTGCTCAAGCAAAGGAGATAAAGTCAGTAAAACATATAAACAGGAAAAACAAATTATAAAAATAAGAATCCTTGTGAACAGTTGGAATGGTCATTTGGAAATAAATCTCTATTCTTAATGCCTCAAAACGCCTGCTATGTCGAGCTTACTGCCAGAAGAAAGGCTGCTTACAAAGATAATTTGCTTTCATTAATATACAGCAAAGTATTTATATGAAGAAATTCCAGACAGAGAGCAAGGGGTTTTTTTCCTCCCTCTGCCACCAACATGCTGTTGAATCAACCTTCCTTAAAAGACACAATCTGCTGAATTAAGGGAAAACTGAGTAGCTCACAGAAAAATAAAGGAAAAAAAATAAAGGACAAATGATAAGCTAGGCTTGACACATTAATCTCTGTTGCTTTAATTATTGTGTTTAATGTCAATTGGAGAGAAAAAGAAGTAAAAGACAACAACAAAGCTGTGTGTCCTGGATGCAGCGTGCTCAGCAGGACTTCTGCCAAAAGCACAATGTTTTTATCAAAACAGCTTCTGATGAAGCTTTCCCTCTCCCTCTGACAGTCCTATGCTTTTTCATCTCTTGATTTAGAGCCAAATTAGCTACCCGTTCCAAGGGTTAATGCTCTTCAAAGTCTTATTATGGTAACTATCTGCTCAGAGCTGCTACGTGTAAACTTAAACACACAACAAGCCAAATATGTTATGCCAACACCACACAAAGGAGAGAGGATAGTGTTTCTTTGACTGTGCAAAGTCATTGGTAGCGCAGAGAACTGCGACAGAGGTAAGACTTGCTTGTCCTCTGGTGAGCTTAGCTTGGAGGTAAGCAGGATTAATTCCTTCACTGCCAGAATAGTCTCAAGCCCAGCGACTGGCACTGCAAAATGACAGGCTGTTACAGGGAATGCATCTTCTACTTGAACCTCCCCATCAATAATCTGAGAGAGAGAGAGAAAGAGAGAGATGCTGGCTACAGCTGAACACTATTTCTGGCTGACTGACAGCCTTAGGCTAAAAACCCAAAAAGATTTTAAAAAACACCTCTCCCTTTTTGTACTATTTGATCCAGTTTCTTGTAAATGACCTGATTACAGCAGTAGGTATCCAACCAGTACTTCATGCCAGAGGGAATTACATTCACCACTGCCTCATCAGTGTGCACCTTAAGAGGCAATAGACACAGCAATCCTAGAGATTAAACCCCTTAAACAGTAACCAACATGGTACCATTGTTTTCCCTTCAACAAAGGGGAAACCAGTGAGTCTTACAATGCAGGGTCTGCCGGACCCTGCTCCTAACCATGTCCACCAGAAGCTTTGACACTGGGACCAATGCTGCTCCAAACCAGAGAGGTCTCCAAGGCTTTACGTCCACCGTTTCATCTGTAATTGCTACATGCAGGGAGGCTGACCACAGCCTGCTCTCTGCACACTCGGATCATGCCTCTGCCAGCAAGAGCTCCAAATTGCAACCCACTGATCTGCAACTCATCCTCATCTTTGGGCCAGCCAAGGGCTCCTAACCAGCCTTTTCTTTGCTCAAGAGGTTCTCCACAGTTCAAATGAAGTGTCTGGAAAAAGAAGCAACTTTATGAGCAGTCATTCAGAGTACAACGAGAGCTCCTCAACCTCCTCCCAAACTACCACAACATTTTAATGGACAGAGCCCTCAATTCCCACAGTGATACATCTGTCCCACCCCACGGAGGAAGTCAGCAAAGCATTTCAGGAAGAGAAGCACAAAGCAGGGGTTGTCCTAATTTGGTTTTGCAATCAAAGAAATGAGGAAGAGCAGCCACATCTCACTCACATGAGGTCAAGGCTCTTCATTGACTGTCAGACCCAAACCTCATCCCTGCCCTGTGGCCTACTGCCATCAGCTTACGCTTTCAGCCAAGCTGCAAGGATTCATTAGTGCTGTAATAGCTTTCTTTATCTAGCTGGGTTTTCTGCAGCACATCTCTGAGGCATAAACTAAGCCTGGAAGAAACCTAATTAGCGTAGACAGCACTGCAATGCAATTCACAATGTTAACAGCCTCTAAGTTTTCAGGAGAGAGCGCAGAAAGCGATAAATGCTGGTACACTGAGAACTAATGAAACCTCTGAAAATGTTTGTGGTAGAGAGACCCTGCTGTATAAGGATTTTGATTTGAAAGACCATAAGGAAAAGCTTTTTAATTACAATAATATATGTAAAGACAACTGTTACTTCAGTACTGTGCTTGTTTAAGGCTTTTTTGTTAATTAGTTTACATGAAGCAGCAGAAGGGAAATGAGGAATATAAAAAAAAGGTTATTTGCTCTAAATATTAACATTTTTCTGTTAATTTTGATAGAAGCTCACTCATGGACTGTACCACAGCTCAAAACCAGGGATGAGAAAACTTCTCTCTGTGTCTTGCTACACTACAGAATTTGCAAAATGCAGATTATACCATACAGAACAGACTCAAATATTGCAACTATTTCTGTAATATTTCCTTAAATGTTTCTCATTAAAGCACTGGCACAGGATAGAAAAGCAGCAACACATCACTGATCTTCAGCCAGAGCTCAGCTGAACATCAACCAATCCCATATAACAGCAACACAACTCCCACTCTGCTCTGCCAGCTCAGCTTCCCACCAGCAGGGAGGCTCCCAGGCTCCTCACATCCTCCTGTGGTCTTCCAAGCCAGCCTCAGCCTCACAAAGATGCTTGGCTACATCCTTTTGGGAACAGGGAGAGTAGTTTTCAAGAGGCTTCTGAGGGAAGCTGGGTTTGTTCTTCAGTATGGGCTGTATTTGAAACAACAAATAGTGAAGACATTCTCTGCATTTATAGTACAGGAAACAGGCTTGGAAGGCAGAGCCCCCAACATTTCAGCATCTGATTTCCAGGGGGTAAGAAATTCACCCTAATGAGAAGGCTTCACAATAGCAAATGAAAGAATAAACTAACTCCTCTTTGGAACAGCTTCACTGCCTTCTCATTACAGCTTTCTCCATAAAGCATAGTCTGGGGAAGGCAAGAAATAAATGTTAAGACCTGAAGTCCAAATAACCAAATGTGGCACCTACTCTTACCCCAATCAGCACCCGTTTTCCTGTTGACTGCCTCTTTCCATTAACAGGCAAGGTGCTGCAGAGAGGAAAGCAGACATATCCATTTGGTAATGCCATATTACAAGCCAGCCCAACCTTTCTTTTTCTACCAGATGGTCTAGCTGATAGTAGGAAATAAAATATATAAATAAATCCTAGAAGCTTGGCATCTTTCACATGCACATATACCCCTTTTCTCATATACATCAAGATCCCCATGGACTACACGCAGTTGTAGAAACACAAGCCAGTTATTCACAAGCTATTTTCCCTTTATAGCATTGTAAGGATAAAGGTGGCAGCAGGTTCTGTCACTAGTAGCTCCCAGCTCAGTGCCAAAGTACCACCCTGAAAAAAACCAGTGACCTTGTAGCAGTTTGAGTGCAAAACCATGGAAATCTAGCCCAAAGGGTGTCTATCAGGAGAGCTTGGACAGGTCTGCTAGCGATCAGCTGTGTGACTATGGTCATCTCACTCTCCATCACCATGTCTCTGCTACCTCCTTCTATTTTCACTGATTCTCCCCCATTTTTAGATTCTGCAGGAGTATAAGGTTCTGCTGTCCTGTGCTCCTGAGAGCATCTCAACCTCTCCCTGCTGAAAGTACCTACGAGAACAAGGGAAAACAATTTAAACACAGCTTAAAAGCAGCTGCTAAATATAGTTCCCAGCCTTCAATTGCCTCACAAATTGAAATGGAAAAAGGCACTAGCTCTTTTCAAGATACTGAGCTTCTACTGAAGCATAGCAAGAGAGGGCTCTCTATGCCTAGCAGCTTAGTCAGTCTGCCACGAACTGACACAGGGTAAAAGCCTCAGAAATGGCATAAGCCAAGTACCACAGAGTGGGTTTTGCCTTAATACCAATAAGCACTTAAAGTTAATATTAACACCGAAGGTTCTGACAAAAGCTGCATCTTTTTTTCTTTTCAAGAGTCAATAATGAAAACTGCAGAGCTGAGGCCCCATTTGACAAAAAGATTCTGAGAACAAATTGATAGATGACCAAAGGTTACAACTGACAGACCTTCATTTTGTATTCTTCCTTCTAGCTACACATGCAGCAGGGAAAAGCCCTTTTACAAGTGTCCACTCCTCCTGAGACAGTTTCTGAGGTAACAGTAGGCACGATTCTCACAAAGTTCAAAGATTACTAAAATTATATTTACAGCCAGTAGTAGAAGATCTTTTATTAGGTTGGTGTTCTTCCTATATAATGTCCTATTAAAGATTTTTTTCAGTATCATTAAGAAGATTTTCATGATGCCCAGTGGTCTAATGAGAGCGCTTCAAGCTTTTTCGTTTTAAAATGTTCATTATAACCCTACAATGGTCCTGAAACAAGAACTTAGTGCCTCACCAACCTCACTTGGGAATAGTTTCTTATGAGGGCTGTAACAGTGAAGCAGTAGGAAAAAAGAAAAGGGTCTGTAGATTAAAATTAGTGTCTTTTGATGCACCTCTAGTGTCATCTCAACAAAACAAAGCCACGTCCTAGACATCTGACAAACACAAATACAAGTTGAATCCCATTAGATAAATCCATCAGTCAACCATAAGGTCCTCCTGAAGGTGCTTTCATCATCTGAAGGAACAGTTTCCTTTCTCACAGCACATCAGAATTCAGGCTGCTGCTCCAACACATCACCTCCTTCACCTTCACACAGCGAATGGTTTAATTCAGCCAATTACAGAGCTGGGAGTAACTCAAGAAGAAAGATAGGACAGTTTTGCTTTGCAGTGGAAGTCTAGAGAGCAGGTACACAGTGGTACACAGTGCCTTCTAATAAGAGAAAGGACTACATGATATACCAAGGACTCCACCAGCTCTCAGCTTTCTGTAAGGAAGCTTAAAAAATTAGGGGGCACCTTTGAGGAGTATTTAAAATGAGAATAAAGCAGGTTTGCAAGAGATGCCCCAGGTATTTCCTTTTAACTATTACCAATTGATACCTACAATTTTTCATTGATGCTTAATGTAACTGTCATGGAACACCATGTTGCCCTGCTCCAAAGAGCCTCAGGGCAGAATATCCTTCAGAAAGGATAATCACACCACATGCAAAGGCAGCAACACTGATGATGAGAACAACAGATATTTCTTCATTGCTTTGGCCATTTCATTTGACTGCTGAAGAAGTCAGAAAAGCCCATGATGGGTTGCCAAAGAGCAACTCCTTTTGAAATCCACTCATCAGGCAACGGAAGAACATACACAGGAGGAAATTCTAATTGTTTGCATGCTTAGCCTGCAAAAACTGGGTCCTATAACATATAAGGTTGCTGGCTCTGACTGATAGATGCTTCAACTTCAAAGTAAGAAATAGGGTTTGCATCTGCTAGAAATCAGCATCCAATCCAAAGTTGCCTTGATAGCTCTTCACTGTTATTTGAGTTCTTTGGCCTGTACCACTGAGACACAAATCAAATGTAGCAGGATTTATTAATTTCTACTAACCTTCATCAGCTATTACGTTAGTTTTAAATGGTGTCTAAGGACCAATATCATCATTCCCTTCACGTCAATAAGTTACCTGAATAAAATACAAGCATAAATTGCTTATGTAAGATATACTTTTGCCTTATTAACACAGGTCAGTCTAAATACATTTGTCTACTCATAATTTTTTTCCTAAGCTTTTTAAGTGCATCATATGATTTACTGCTGCTTAAGAAAGCAATAGCTTACCTACACCTTATTCTTTTCCATCAAAAAAAATTTGGGGTAATAAGTTAAAGCTCTTCATTTTATTTGCTTTCTTGTTAAATGCCTGTCTAAACACTCTCTGAATTTAGCATACATCATCTCCTACATAGACATATTTTTTAACTGTGTCTCTTTTTCCTTTCTTTCCATAGCTGTCAGCCCAAAGATACATGAAACCAAATTTGTAGTTCTTGCACAGCATGCCCAGGAGATGTCTGAAACCTGGATTTTGGGTTTAACTCTTCAAGTAACAATGCAGAAAGAAAAAGAGACAAATACTTGGATATCATATATTTCTAATGAATAAACATTACATAAAAGAAACTGCAAGAAGCTACATTCTCTGCCCCAACCATTCCATCTGTATTTCTAAGCTTGGCTTATGAATGACCACAACATGTCCCTGAAGCTGATGGAGACAGGCACTCAGCTCATAAACATCTCGGGGACAGAGAAAGTGTTGGAAGAAGGCATGATTTCTACTCCCTTTAGAAAAGCCCTTTGTGTGGAGGTCTGTAGGAAAAGAGATGGGGAAGAATTCAAAATCCTCACACCAAAAAAATTACCCATCTCCTTTCCCAACTGCATGCTAAAGAGCAAAGGAGAAGCCCTGAGCAGAAGCCCACATTAAGCCTGTTTCAACTGTTAAAAATATACCCTAAGAGGATAAAGAATAAACAAACTGCCAGCATGGCTTATCCCAGGATGAGCTCCAGTTTCCTAAATATTTGTTCTAACACAGAAGCAGGAGGAAACTAGAAAATACTCAGAGAACTCCTCATCCCTACGCTTGGAGTTACTAATTTAACAAGGAAAGCAGAAGTATGACCAAAGCTAATACACCTGTGTCTCACCCTCTCCAAAGAGGTAAAAGGTCTTAGTACTGTAAATCATACCCTTTTCCTAGGTTTTACGAAACATCTTAATGTTTAATGCTGCTCAATTCCTACCTCTGAGGCACAGAAGCTTCACCATTAATTGCTATATTTCTCTGATGATAAAGTCAGACTCAGTGTCACACCAAGCACCACCACACAGCCTCCTTCCTCTGTACTTCACCTCCTGCTGTCATTCATGACACCTCTTCACTTTTTCTCACATCTCCGCCGTTGAACCTCCTACAGAACTGACAGATAAGGACCTGACACAAGTTTCTTTGGACATGAAATAGAAATGAGATCTGTCTGAGCACCTCAGATACAGATGGAAGATAAGGACCTTCACATGAAAAAAAAATGGATGTGTTTTATCTGTCTTCCTCCTAATCTCTGCAGTCCTCAAGAAAAAACCCCCAGACACAGAAATGAAGAAGGCTGGGAGGTAAAACAAAAACAACAGGTTATTATTTGGCATAGAACTACTCTAGTTCCTAAAGGAATGAATAAAGTGAGAAGTAAAATGAGAAGACATTCAATACACCTAACTTTCCCCTTCCACAATATTGGGCTGGTGCCCAGAATTGAAAAAGACTGATGTGAGTTTGCTCATATGAGCCAAAAGAAACGGTTTTCACTTGGTGATAGGACTGTTTACAAGGTAACAATTACAGTGTTTGCCCCGGATCATGTCTAGTTCTTGCAACATCTCAAACTGGAAAGAGGTTTTTTTGTTTTATTAGTTTTGAATAAGCCCAACTTCTCATTTGCTCCTTTTCCTTGAATGCTCCTTTTCTACCTGGCACTAAAACTCTCTTTGGACATTTACTCAATTAATTTGCCGTAATTAAATTGAGATTACTCCACTTAGGAAGTGAAGTGAACTGAAATCAAATTACAACAACTTTAATTTTGGGAAGTGTGCAAACACAGAGGCTTAATGAGGTTTAAATAATCCTTTTTAAATTCACACCTTTAGTTAACTTAATTCAACTTTCCTGAAGCTCTCTGCATGGACATGCTTTTATGGCGAGACATGTTTGAGAAAGACAGTGAAGAAGACCATCCATTAAAAAAGAAAGATAAGGGCAAATCTTGCTACAGATCTTCTCTGCAACAAGGTGAGATCACTTATTTTTTCTGCTAGCAACACAGCTATGTGGGGCGTGCATCTGTACACATCCTCAGCACATCTTTTTCACTGCTTACACAAGAGGGCAAAGCAATGAAAACCCAGACCTGAGATCTCTTTATCAAATGTAGAGGTGAGAAACTCTAGGGAAAAGGGCAGCAATTACAACTTAGAAAAAAAAGATAAATTAAACCTTATTCTAAGGCAAGACAGACTATGACCACAGGTATTTACAGGGATTACTAAAAGAAAATGTCCAGGGTCTACATAAAGAAATGGCATCATGTAACACTACTGTGATGACCAACCACATCATTTTGCAAACTGGTCTTCAGGGAGACTTCTGCCCTCCTTCGAGCAGGCAGCATGGGTTGTCACTGCCCACAGGGTGAAGTGAGGAGCCGGCTGAACGTTTTTTCACAGCCCTCTGGACAGCCATCAAAGTTTGTTAAGCAAGGCAAGACAAACACGGTGCCATATCGGCAGCCCTTTGGTTTTGACCTCCAGTTCTGGTATCAAACCATCTGTTATTAATAGTTAGTTGTGACTGAAAAATCTTTGGTTGACTGACTTGAATATTGCTCCAAACCTTTACCCATGGTTTGTCTTTTTAGTAGTCTTTGAGAGGCCTCTCAGCGTTGGAAGCTGCTCTCAGTGCTCGAGGGCGTGTTCCCTGGAACCTTTCCCGGCTGATTTCTGAAGTCCTCTAGCCATCATTTCTTCTTCTCCTGTGCACTCTCCATCTGCCTTCAGAACATGAGATTTATTGTCCTCTCTCCAGCAATATCTGCTTTCTGAATGTGTCCGAAAACACCCCCCACATGCAAACCGTGGGCGCTTGTAAGCACATACTTGCAAGGCTGGTGCATGCCCATGCTTGTGTGCAGTTTCCCCACCAGTGTGTCCATCTGCAACTCATCCCGTCTGAGAAGCACGACGACTGACAGCCTCCAACAATCCACTACATGTCTGCAGAGAGTGACACACGCTGGGCTTGCCAGTTCAGAGAGCGCTTGCCAACAGCTAACACAGACACCAGTATCTAATAGCGCTGTTTTCCCACACCTCCGCACTTTTTTTTGCCAGCATCGCAGAGGTTATGAGTTCAAGCTGGAAAAACAGACAGTGCAGAGCCTGGCCTTGGCAGCTACACACGCTGGTGCTGGGACGCAGCAAGACCCCAGCAGTGTGCACACAGGCTGGTGTGGGTCCATGCTAGCACAGTTGCATGCAAACCCACCGTCCTCTACTGGGATTTTACCGCCCTGCTTCTTGCTACCTGGAGGCCTGGCAGAGCCATGCACAGCACAGCCTGCAGACATCAGTGAGACTGCTTATGCAGATGCTTCTGGGTTGCTCTGGGTCTAGGCTTAAAAGCAAATGCATGCCTGAGTATGAAATACATCTATTTATGGTACTGGAAGCTGTGCAAACCACACACATTTGCTATCTCCTCACCAACTTCAAGCTGCCATTACGCACCAATCACGCACCAAGAGCAAAATGAAACTCTGGAGTTTTCAAGTAAAGGCTGCCACAGACTAATTCAAAGACATTTTCTAAAGTAGGCAAATAAATCCACATCCAAACTTCAAATACAATAAATCACTGGTTTAGTTCAGGCGTTCACATTTTCAGCTCAAAACAGCAGAGGATTTTTTTCCTTCTTTTCTCTCTCCCCAAGTGCAACAAGTCACACAAGGTTTATACCTGAGTCACTTGCACCTTCAGAACCCTGTTCATCACTAATATGAGCTCTAATTTCAGTTTTAGAAAAAAAACTGGGAGGGGAACATAATACTATTCAGGACAACACAAAAACGGTCAGCCCTTAAATGATCCCAGAGCACCAGCTGATTTACAGACCCTGGCAAGAAGAGATTTCTAGCAAGCAGAGGGCACTGGGAATGAATTTCCCCTCTCGTCCCAATACAAAAGGCAGAGGCACCATCAATTTGTACCAACAGCAGAACTTACGCTGGGAAACCACAGGGAGTAGGTTAATTGTTAGGTTGTGAAGAAAAATAACACTTGCTACAAAGCAATTAAAAGCTGCCCTCTCGAGTGTTCAGAGTCCTTTGCAATTTACTCAGAACAAACACACTTCCCCAAAAAGAAAAGAAAAAAGACCCATAACCCCTCAACCTTCAAAACAAGCTCATTACCCCCTTGGGGTTACTCTAAAACAAGCGCTCACAGCATATTTTGCAGCTCTGTAAAACTCGTGCTGTTACATTCGTGCAAAGATCTCGCCCTTACGATGACTAGGATAAATAAATCCAAAAGATTTTGCTGTGATTTCCACACAAACACCTTGCAAACATTCAGGAAAACTGGGAAGGGTCAACATTGTGCTCACAAGGCATCAGTCACACAAAGGTGCTCCAAGTCATCGCCACCGGGGCGCGTCCCAGGGAATGAAGAGCGGGGTGGAGGAGCATCACACCTGATTTCATGGGTGGGAAAACGTCATCACATTTGTTCAGGTTTTAGAGAAACTGATGAGAGCTAGAAAGGGCACAGAGCTGTCTGCACAAACCATCACTGGCTCTTCACAGACCTCATCCCAGACACTTTCCGGAGCTAAAACCGGCACTGCGGCATGCTGACAGCAGAACTGCCCCCTGTGCCAGCACGGGCTGTGTTTCACTCGCCATACCGAGCCCCGCAGCAGAGCCTGCTGAGCCCCAGCGCAGGCACCTCCTTCCCCAGCAGGCAGCAGAGATGCCGCAGCACAGCCCTCTTTGCCAGGAAACATGTGCATTTCGGTGTGAAATGCATCACTGCGGGGAAAGCCGACAGGTTTCCCTGCCCAGCCGAGAGCTGTCGGGGCGTCCTGCCAACACCAGCCAGTGCCAGCTTGCAGTCAGCAAAGACAGGCCTTGCGAGATGGGGAAGGGCTCCCAGACAGGGGTGGTCTGGCCACAAAAGCAAGCAGTGCTCAGTGCATAGCGCCTGGCTAACGCAGGGGTGCCGTAGCGCTTTCCATTTGGTCAGAAGAGAAGCTTCCCGCAGAAGGGAGGTGATGGAATAGGGCTGCATCAGAGCACACAGGACAAAGACCAACTGAGCAAGTGCCACGTCCCCAGAAACCAACTCTGTCACCAGGGAAGGAGAGTTGGCAAGTCAAGGAGAAGGAAAGAATTTTTAAAAAAAGGAAATATTTTAAAATTCGATAAATAGTTTAAAAAAGCAGCTTCCTCACAGTGCAGAGAGGGAGCAAGGGCAGTTCAGTGACCAGCCTTCAGCATCTTCCAGCAAACACCTCTCTGCCTTTCAGACAGCCCCATCAGCTCTCAGCCACCCAGCAGTGACTCCATGGGGGGTGGGGGGGAAACTAGGGAAGGGCCTTGTGAATTAGGATTCGGCTTTTGTAAAGGATATTAAAGCTCATGCTTTGTGGATTAAGCCAGTCTTTATCTGTTAGAGATCAGGATGTGGCTAACAGTAGGGGACAGATTATCTGCATCTGCCGACTGGGGAGGATTTACACCTTCTGAAGCATCTGTGCCGGCTATTGTCAAAACCACCTTCAGCCTAGCCAACAGCTTCCACGGGCAAGCAAAGAAAAGCTTTCTAGGTTGCATACAAAGGCCTCCCAGAGGCATCATGTAAGTCTTTTCAAGAGACTTTCAGTAATCTGGAAGAACTGAACTGAAATAGTGATTGTTCCAGTCCTTGCAGAAGTTAATTTTTCAAGAGCAAAAACGTGGGCTGGCCCTGGCTTGTGAAATCCGCCCAAGGAAATACCCATCATCTCTCAGTCTGTTTAGTATGAGCCAGGAGATCTACACTGTGGGCAAGGAGCCCCCCGAAAACATCCTGGATTATCTACAGATTTCCTTTAGGGGCCAAAAAGGTGCACACAGGGTCTTGACTCATGAATAAGAAAGAATTCAGATCTTCACTCAATCCATCCCCACCATTAATTAGCTCCTGAAAAATACTGGAAATAGCTGTTTCCATGGGACAGGGCCATGGTGGAGTCATCTCTGAGTTGCTCACGTACGCAGCAGATGAGAGCTAACGCTCTGCACAAGGTTACAACAACTGCACGATGTATTTCCGTACTCTTCAAATTAATTTGCCCTAAGTTCTTTAACTGTGTCCCCACCAATCAAATGACTTTTATCCATTTATAGTTACAGCATCAAAACAAACAGCACATTAAATCTCCAGAAAGCTATTTCAGAGAAATAAATCAATCCAAATATTCCCAAAATTCATCTTCCAGAAAAGCTGATAATCACATACTCATAAAAAACAAATGTTCAACTGGAGTCAGTTTTGTAATATATTAATTAACATAATTTTCATCTGCGGTGACAACAGGCCATCTGCTACTTTGGCATCACAAGAGACTCTGAGTTTCAAGGCACTTTAAGCAGTTCCTCGTTGTGCATGGCTGATTTTAATCTGAAAACTATGCAAGAGTTTCTTATCTTTTTGGATAAGCACTTCCTGACAGGCAGCAAACAAACTTTTTTGACCTGTAACCCAATCCCCTCTATCAGCTGCTCCTGGCTCACTGCAGGCTGGTACCCGGCAGCAGATACAAGGCACATTACTCCCAATATCCGTGCCAGGATCCTGGCTTAGAGTACCCCAACAGGAAAAACCATCTAGCCAAACAGTCAGCAGGACTTCCTCTGCAGTAAATTAAGTACAAGGCTCAATGGCAGATGCTGCTATCTAGATTATCAGTAAAATTGGCTGTGGGGCATAGGAATTATGACTAGACACCTCTATGGACACAACCGTCTCCAACACAAACTTGCTGAACTACGGCCAACTGGCAAACTCAGACGTTTGATTTTTATTTCAGAGGGAGTGAAAATGCCAACAGAAAACCACCTCTATTTGTCCTGACTGTCTCTACCTTCCAGCCTCACAGTAAATACAAAGGAACACAAAACCGGGTGAGGTTTTCCTAACTATTCCTGTCACTCGCAGGCTCCCAGAACTCAAAGGGATCATTTACACTGCCAAAGAGCACCTGTAACACCCCAGGGTGAGCAGCCATCATTTTTGCAAAGACAGGGGTTTAGGAAAAAATCACCCACATACTGTGCAATAAGCCTCCTGAATTTCAGTATGAAATAACAACCTCGTAGTTAAATAGCAGGTTCATTTATTCTGCTATTTATAGCATAATTATGTAGATGAGCAAGCTATTTCAAAGTCAGACCTGATAAGCTGCAACAGTTTTACAAACAGAAAATCCCTTGGAAGACAAAGTTCAGTCCCCAGCTTTGAATCCAAGCTGAGAAATCACTTCGACATCCAGCTCTGCAAGCCAAAATGGTTTCTCTAACTATCTGCACCATGCTGTAACCCACACCTTTGAGACCTGCTGATCCCTCCTTCTGCTTAGCATTTGTCACAGAGGCCCTGCAGGTCCCCAAGTCATCCCAGACCTAAACTTTTGAGGGAGAGGATGTCACAGGTCAGTAAGACACTGAGCAAATTGATGATGGCAGCTATTAACAAACACAACCCGAGCAGCGGCGAACATTTCCAGGTTCCAACACGAAACATTTTCCAAATAAAATCTTACAACACTGATAAAGGTCATTTACCAGAAATCAATATTTGGAAACAGACTCCTGAGTGCAGCAGATTAACACTGGTGACAGCGGTATTTACTTTCATTAAACGTAATATTTGCGATAATAGAACATTATTTTATGCAATGCGTGACACCCACAAGGAAACCTAAATTATTTAAATGTAAATGAGAATGTTCATATCTGACACCAAGACTTTGCCATTTGTTATTTGCCAGAAGAATTAAAGGATTTCTATTTACCAACTTTTGCATGCAGTGAACCACGTGTTTTTCACCAGCAATCCAAATGGGCCCTGTGCTAGCTCTCGCCTGACCCCTTCTAGTCTCCTGTCCCCATCCCACAGATTACATTAATCCTCTTGTTTGTTCTTTCTTTAATTAAATGATAAAATCTTTCAGGCAGTCTGCACACAGATACCAGCAGATAAAACTTATAAAAATGAGTGTACTCACAGGAATTATCTTTACCGTGTTAATTAGCCCCCAAAATCATAAAGAAATGGAACCCAAGATTATTGAGAAAAGCACATGGAAAAAAATTGTAGGCATGAGAAGCCCAAATTTCCCAAGTTTCAGATTCGGACTGTTGCCTCTCATCGCCAATACGCACAGAAATAAATGACCTGACAAAGCTGAGAGAATGTCTATTTTAGAAGGTTTTTTTCAAAAGGGCACATCAGGAAAAAAAGCAGCTGCTCAGACAGGTGTAAGTGAAACTGATCCTCACTGGTAACAAACCACTTGGAGAATTCCCAAGATCCCTTTGGAAGATGCATTACAGTACTTTACCATGACATTTAACATAGGGGCCAGTTCCCTGTCTTGGGCACCAACCTAGAAGAGAACAGGTCACCTGGAAGCAGCAGACTTGCTAGGGAGAATCTTGGACTGGAAATGAGTTGATAGGCAGCTAAAAAGCTTTGATGGATGACCCAAAGAAGTCAAGTAGGTAACTTCGCAGCTCTATTTTCTCTCCTTTTTCAACTAGATGATTAATTACACAATAATCTGAGAAACAGATCGCTGCAACAACTCAAACACCAGCTCTTAGTTGTTATCCCAAGGAAATTATAAAGGTTGTTTTTTTTTTTAATATTAGCCACTCTTCTCCTGTCTCCACTAATGATATTTCAAGAGAGAACAGTTTCATCTTTAAAGAAAAAAAAATATTACAAGAATTCTTCAAAGTGCTGCCTCTACAGCAATTAAAAAGTGACAGCCTGTTAGAGAACAGGAGGATACATGCTATTTTTGTATCCTGCTAAATAGGTAGTGCCACACCAAGACAAATCAGAGCTGTGGCCTGACTAGCACATACCCGCAAGAAACGCAGGAGCACACATCTGCTCCCAGACTAATGCCAGCAGGAGAGACAGCCTCACCAGCTCCCATCTGATCCTCCACAGTGCAGGGAGGCAAAGGATTGGGCTGGGGGTAGTTAAAAACATGTATGCTGGAAAGTCTTCTTAATAAAAGGAAAAGATATAAAGCATGACATAATTTTTGGCATTTTCCCTGAACACCCACTGTAACACCACTCCCCATGAACGATCAAGAGAGAGGGATAAAGACTAACTCCCAACTCTCACCTCTTTTGGATACGGGCTGTACCTACGTACAATGCTGGCACAGAGACCTGTGGAGATTAAAGTGTCTTATGAAGGCTTTTACCCACCAAGGCAGGGGGGTTTGGAGTGTTTGAGGGAAGAAATGGAAAATCACAGAATACAACTTGATTAAATTCTGTGACAATATTATACAGGACATGATCCCTCCTGGCTTGTAGGGACCTGGATCAGTGACCATAAGGTCTCTCCCAGTTTTGCATCTCAGACTTGCCAAAGAGGGACGTTTCGCATAGCAGTTAATGAAGCACCAACAAGATCTTTATCCTTCACCAAGGGCAACAGATTAGTAGGCTCAACCAGGTAACATTTATTCTGCAGGCAGCTTTTAAATGAAAGATTTGAAAGTATAATGGTTTTGATTGACAAAATAATGAACTTTAAATGCTTTGTATAGAAAAGCAACAGTTTGTATTTAGTTATCTAATGCTGATGGTGTGATATGTTTAGCCTCCTTCATAATTCAAGGCACTACATGTTTTTGCTGTTAAGGACGTTGTTAATTTGAAACCTAATCATTTGGAGAGAAGTCGTAAGTGCTTTCAAGTGTTTTCACAGTCACATTTCCATAGCCTTACAAAATATTCAGAAGCTTTTGCCCCAGAAGATCCACACTAACAACAGAACAGGATGACTAGATGGTACCAGAATGTTATCACCCCATGGTGGCACTTCTCCTATACACAGGTGAACCTGCTAAGACACAACAAAATGACATCTTACAGGCATAATTATTTGCCACATAACATTCTTAATAAGCAATCTGAAGACTTGAGTGCACTGCACGACCCTAGCCACGGTCAAAGAACACCAGGGTCCCCAGTGAAGACATGCAGAGGATTACAGCTTCCTTATGCCTGGCTTCTTCTCCCCCCCAAAGCCTAATAGCCACTTACTGATTACTCACCCGGGGGGTGGCCATCAGCAAGTATTCCCCACCCCAAACACTCAAGCTCACAGCAAGACCGGTGGCGGCATGCTTGCGGCACTCCATCTCAGTGCCACAGAGCTAAGTGGCTGCAAAAGAAGCAGCAGCTTCATGCTGGGTGATATTTCTGCTGATGACAAACCTTTAAAAATTTAAAACACGTGAAGAAAAGCTTTTGTGGTCAGACACACGGCCCATATGCTAGCAATTACATTATATACAGGCAGTATGGTTGATTGTCAGCTACCAGAGTATGAATGGAGTCTTTCTGACTTTCAGAAACTAAGCTGGAGCTCCACACACTTCTGCAAGACTGGATGGCCACAGCACCCCAATTGGTCTCTGAGAAGAGGGACTCACCTCAACAGATCACTGTGCAAAGGCAGTGCTGCAAGCGCAGGGCTGCCCAAGGGAAAGCTCAGCTCCTATGCAAGACCTCTTGGGGCTTTCCCATCCTACACACCCTCTTGTTGAGTTTTTGCATCCTTTGGTCCAGAGTTTCAAAGCACGCTGTCCCAGCCTAGAGCTTAGTTTTTTGTCTTGTCCAGCTGGCTGCATGCTCCACTCCCTAGTGTGGGGAGTCAAGACATGAGCCAATTGCAAACACAAAATAAATCCCTTCCACGCTCCTACTTGCTTTAATCTCTTGGTTATTGCAGCAGCCCTGAATTTACAGATGTAACTTGCCCAGAAAAAGGAGATGGGATTTTTTTATTTGTTTACATGCACCTCAAATAGCCAAAGCCCCATGTTTACTACACATAATTAACAACAACTTCCGCTCCCCATTCAGACCAGGATGCTTCACTAAAGCACGTCATTAACAAAGTGTCACTTGACTAAATTGACATGCTCCAAATGCCACTTAATCCATAGAAAACAAATTTGGTAATAAAACTGCATCTAACAACAGGCCACTAAAGACTACATAAATCCAAGGGCAAGCTTTACCCTGCCTACACACACTACTGTTTCACACAGACATATTGGTGTCACCCAGATGTTGCTATGCTTGTGGCACTTCTTCAGACAATAGTGACATCTGAAATGCATGTACCAAATCTGCCCATTCATAAACACAGACATGAAACTCCCCAGCACTGGCTCAGTGCATGTTTTCATTCCCAGCATATAGCTCGTGTCTGTTTTAACTTAACTTTGTGTTTCACAGGGAGGTTGATAAGCTTAAGTCCACCCTCCATATCTAACACCATCCCCCTACAATTAAGACAGGTCCCATACCAAGTCACAGAAGAACTTCAGTCACAGCCAAGAGGGATCTAATAAGGAAAGGCACTGTTTTTCACACATGACCCTTGAGCCAGAAACACCAAATCCCACCAGAACACTTTTCCATTACATCACAAAGTTGACATTTGAAATTCTGTACACAAAAGTGAAATAATTTCCTTTTTGCTTCCTGATGACAGAAAAGAAAAAACAAAAAAGTCTCTCCAAAGGAAGGAAGCATTCCTCTTATAATTACAGTTTGGATACATCTGAGTTTTGCAGAAACATGCAGCCCTTGTTTGCAGTTATGTCACTAGCCATGATTACCTGGAACATCCCACCAAACTGAAAAATAAGATGGTCAATCTCCTGTGTACAGAAAAAATTGCTTTTATGTTGGATTGCTTTGCTTAATTTCAGAGAAAGGTAGCCTCTGATAAACTGTATTCAGTATCATATTTCAAAGTATGTGCTACTGCAGTTCATTTAAGGTCCCCTTCTTCATATACTCAGACTTAACAACTCATTTCACTATTGTTGCTGCTGTAGAAAAACTAGAGCCTGCATGGAAGCAACATGCAAAAACACAGGGAACACTGGTCCTGAAATGTGAATTCCCCCAACCCCACTGCACAATTTCTGAACTTGAACATTTCCCCAGCAGAACTCCAGATGCACACAAGTCAGTTATGTGGTTCACATCTATAGGTAAATCATTCCTCCCTGTCCAAGCAGAGAGCAGCTAACAACTAAACCAGTTACAAACAGAAGATATTTTGCTATCTACCCATGCCTGGCAAAAGTTAGTTCGTTATTTTGAAGAACAGAGTAATCGTGGAATATTTGCTGGGGTAGCAAGGAGATGGAGCAATTAGAGGCAGTACAGATGGTTGGCCAACACACTTCAGAATTCCCAATGGTTTGCAAATGCTTTCTGACCAAACTTTGGTGGTTTTTATATTTCCCTAGAAATCAGAGTAATCTGCCTCCTGAAAACACAAAATAAACACAACACCAAAACAAATAATAAGGGAATAAGAGAGATGAAATTGCTGATGGATGTTGCAGGTAAAACCTCTGTGCAAGCCTACCTTCTGCTCTCTTCAAATGGTCTTTACCACACTGGGACCATTTGTTAGACTGCAGCCGCTGCCAAACTGCAAGATGATACCCCTGACAGTAACACAACTCATTACACACTGATTTATGTAACGAGAGCTCAGAGGGACCCAGCACACAATCTGGAGGAAAAAAACCCCACCACCAAATCCATCTACAGAGGCAACATTTAATAGGTTTGTGCATTTTATAGTAGCCTTAAGTGTGCTCCTAAGAGAAGCAGGGAGGATGTGCTTATTCAGAAGGAAAACTCACTACCAGCTCCCAGTCCACTTTATTATATAGCAGCCTGTAGCAAGAGCTCTGTTTAAAGACTGGCAGCACTTTCCAAAAGAACGACATTTGGGCACAGGTGCCCCAGGGAGAGACACTAACATGCTGTGAGAACGCCTTGCAGATACAGCCAAAACACTTAGCTTTAAGCTGTGAAGATTTCACACTTGGCAGATATTCAGGTCAGAGTAGAAAACACTCCTTTTATCTTCTTCCCTTCTTTCCTGCAGGCTCCCAAACTTGGCCTACAGCTCTTCCTTCTTTGCAGCCAGAGCTGTTCCCCATGCAAGCTTGCTGCACCTTTGGGTGCAGATGCTGGGGAGAGTTGGGGACACACTGGAGGCCAACAAGAGGGAAGTTCAGTGTAGAGGGAATTAAAGGTGTCTCTGGGTTCTTCTTTTTCTCCAACTACCTCATCTCAGGTCGAGGTCTGCCAAGGTGTTTTACCCTAGACACTTTGTAGAAGCACAGCCTCTTGTAATCCCCATGGACCTGTAAGTCCTGGCTGCGCACATGCAACACACACTGCCGCAGAGCTCTGCTGGCACCTCTGTACATCACAGCACCAGCAACCGTCCTTTCTACCACAGGGAGGGCTCTGCTGTTTGGACACAGCTCAAAGATTTCTCAAGCAACTGCCACCAGAAACAGCAAGGGATTTCTGAACTCCTCAGCATCACCCACAGACAAGAAGCTGGTTGATTCTTCCAGGAAAGCCACAGGGAGTCAAGACGAGAAGTGCCAAAATGCCTACACGCATGCGGAAGGCAGGCACCCAAGCACCCCTCACTGCCAAAACAGTCGGTCCTTTCTCTGTTAAGCATCCAAAGACAAACACTAAGTGTCCATAAAGGGTTTGATGCCCCTGAGCCCACCACACAAATTCCCTCCCAGGCCTGCCAGGAGCCCTGTCACAAGGGAATTTCCACAACGCTTTGCCAAAGCGTGTTGGTATAGATGAGAAGAATGCTAAACAAGTTAAGACCTGACACGCCAATCCATCCTTTAAAAACAAACACCCACAAGCATGTTTCCAAGTATTAGTTGCTAATATAAAGTACGGGTTTCATCTAATACTTTGCCCAGGAGTTCAAATTGAACAGCCGACCATGAAAATTATGAACCTGGAGATGGTGAGGAAACAAAAGCAAGCAAGATGATAACTCCATGTTTTAAAAAGCATGCTATCAGTTTGAGAGGAAAAAAAATACACACTTCATTTTGTCCAAACCTATAGAGTAAGTACCAGAAAATACCATTTATTTTCAGTACATCACGCAGCAAGTGCATACAATGCTGCCTAAGAACCTTCCCCTCCCCAGCTCCAACTGGTTAGGAACCTTCTACCAAAGAAGTTAAAGCTTTAAACAGCTTGTGTTTGCAGAAAAGGATGGTGTCAATGAAAACATGTCCAATTAGTTGATCATAATGAACTGATCATAAAAAACAACATATGAAAACTGTGTTTTAATGTAATTTAAAGTGACAATATTTAAGCATTTTGTTATGGAATTAATAAAATCTTGTCGCGTTATTATTACATATTATTACACCAGTGACAAACAGTAAATTAATACATACTAATTACAACACTTGACTACAGCACTTTAGTAGGGAAGGGAAAAAAAAATTATCAAATCCCCAAAAGAAGGAAAGGGAAGGATTTACAGCTCTCCAACAGTAGTGTTACGAACAGCACATTAAATCTCAGACAGATGTTTCCCTACACAAACAAAGAGCTCAGTGACAAAACCCTTCAGTTTGGGTTTTGGTGTGGGGTTTTTTTGCCCAACACACCACAAAGCTGTACATTGCAATTTGCAACATTGAGCAGGCAGCCACACATGAACAAAGCCCTGCATAATGCTTTAAAAACATAAAATACATTCTCTCTAGTGATGTCACAGTCATCAATGTTTCATTAAAATGCACCACTTTAAAAAAAACAAAAAGGAAGTTCAGAGTTTAAAACAACAAGAAGGTAATTTATTTGTATTTGCACACAGTCAAAGATGATCAGCCAAGCAGTTCCCCACAAGCAGATCTTTTTTCTTCTTCCCACAGGGTGACCATGGTCCAAAATTATTAAAATCATGAGATTCTGAAGCTGACCTTTACACTAGCTCCAAACTTAGTATCTGAAATGGATGGGGGAAGAAGGGGGAAAGGACATAGAGAAAACAAGATGTGCCAAGCCTCTACAATAACTTGAGGGTGTTGTCACTGCAGCAACACTCTAGGCAGTATTAAAATGTTTCATTTAACCTACTGTAGATCGCAAATCTCATTTAGTACTGAAATGCATTTGGTCTTCGCTCCAGGTACCTATTACTACACTGCTTATGATAACATAACACTTGAGAAAGGCTGACAGACACCCTTTAATTAAGAGATTGAAAATGTACTTAAGGCAGCACAGTTGGCCACAGGAAAAAAAAAAAAAAAGGAAGAAATCAGTGCTCTCCATCAATTTGAAACACTTCTATATATAAAGGTTATGGATAGTCTCTTCCCCACTTTAATTCAAATGAAGGCAGTTCACTTTTGGTTTGCCAGGAACTGCTCAGAAGTCAGTCCTACCATGTTACAACCGTTCCCACAGCTGCTCCTCGGCCAGAAACTATGAGAAGAAAAAAAAAATAATAATTTTTCTAAAAAAAAAAATCTACTTTCTTCTCTTTAGACACTGCCAACGGCCATCTCTTTTAACACACTTCTGCATTTCTTGGCATAACACATGGAAGTTGAATCATCCTCTCAGCTCCACGTTTAAAAGGCATCACCACGCTCAACACTGATAGTTTGGAAACCTGACCTTGTCGCTACTGAGAAAGAAATACTAGTTTGGACTGCCTTTGCCTCCCCTCCCCAAGCTGATCACGAAGAAGCCTTGTACCTGCCACTTCATGAGATTCACTGCAAAGCTGAAGTCCAAATTTATGACAGAGAGTATCACAACTACCACTTTACATACGGGGGGCATCAGTTTGCCGCACTGATGAATTTGGATGCATAGTCTAATTTCAAGTGGGAATTCTGCTGCCTGACATTGCTTTTTTAACAGTGAAACCTGCTCTTCCCTTCCCAGTGTGCAAATCCTATAAGATCACCAAGACAGGCTGGTGGAGCAATGGAGCAGTCAGGGCTGTGTCCCCTCTCCTTGCCCCACCAGTATGTTCCATGTGAGCAGCGACGCAATACTTGGCCCAGCAAAGTGCTCTGTGATTTTCTGGAGCAGGTTCAGGAAACACAAAGCTTTGCAGCCAGATCTCAGAAAGAAAGAGGAAAGGAGAAAGAAGAAAAAAATTTTAAAAGGACCTCTCAGGAGAAGAAAAGAAAGAAAAATAAAGCTGACTAGCTAGCTGGGTGAGGATGACAGCCACGTTCCCAGCACACTGCTCAGACTCAAGGCATCAGTGCTCAAGTCTGAACGCCAGGAACGGCTGGGTGGCATCCAAGGGCTTGGGTTACGCAGCCCAGGCTTGATGATCTAACAGTCCCCTGACCTAAAGTTGATAAACCACATTAACTAAGCAAGATTTTATAAATTAAACATATGCACGGAGCAGTAACAAAGGATCTTCTGAACCTTGACTTGAAAGTTCTTTCCTAAAGGGAATAGTATATATTTTTAGAACTACATTTGCAAAAGACAGATGCAACCCAGAGTTGTGTTAAGCCTTAAGACTCCAAGTGCCTCACTGTAGGAGGGAGGAGGTAAAGAAGTGAAGGAAAAGAGCCATTTCTGAAAGAGAGGGCGACCTCTGAACACGTTGGCATGATGGTCTCAAGGTTACTTGAGTTGAGTTTTGGAAGCAGATAACAGGCATAGTATATAAACAAAGTAACCATGATTTCTAGTACCTGCATAGGTATAATCTTACTATATCTAATATATGGCAATATTAGTAATTAGTATTATTAGTAATAATACTTATACACCACATGTAGATCCATATACTAGACATATGCAGTATGTACAACAGTATACATAATTTATACATAATACAATTAAATACTATTTACTTCTAGGCAGTGGCTACAAAGTATACTGTTTCAATAATGCTTTGGGTACAATTGGAACACTCACACTAGGGAAAATGCAATGAAAAATAAATGCTTTTGGATCATTTGAAAAATCATCCCTTTATCTTGCTGACACAGTGATAGCTGACACTGCCATTTATAAAGTTGAACAGTCAGATCTGGAGAAGGTGTCATGCTTCTCTTCTGCAGCATGAGCCATTTGTTAGGCAGATAATGCATCAACTTTTCTTCAGGAAAGAAAAAAAACCCCTACATTAAGCTAATTTTAAATCAAACAGCTTTGAAACTCCACTTGAATCCTTAATCACACTGACTTTCAAACAAATGGTCTTGGCTCTTCATTTCTCCTCGCTTCTGGTATTTCAATATTGCAACTTCTTTTTAACCGAGTTCGGCACAGGCAGGATGCTGGTGTGCTGCAGCAGCCCTGGACATCCCACCCTGTGGTGGTCAGGAGCAGCTTCACACCAAAGATACTGCAGGTAGAGAGCTTCCACCTCTAGGAACACACACAGATTTCTCATGGCATCATAGGCCTCTGCTGGTTTCCATTACTACAGCTTCCCATATATAGATCTCATTTTTTTCCTCATTAGTATAATTAGGAGGCTCTATGCTCATTATGCACCAAGCTGGGTGTGTGTCCAAAGCACCCAAGCAGCCCCCAGCACTACACCCGCCTGGCCCCAGGCTTTGAGGCCACACCACACCACAGGGAGTGGAGTGTAATACAGGTATAGATTCATCACATGTCATCCTTCCCTCCCTACCCCATGGGTGAAAAAACCTCCTGGATCTCAGCTAATGCCACTGGTAGTATATCACCTTCATGTACCATGTACTATTAGGGGAGAAAAAAGTCACACAAAATCAATGCAGAGGGAAAATCTTTCCTCCTCTGTGGAAAGGAGGGATATTTGCACAAGGGATGACAAGCCCTCTCATACACATGCATAAACTGTACAACAGCCCTGGAAATCAGTGATGGCCACTTCTTGTGTGTCTGTTCACGCACAGGGCTAAAACCAAAAAAAAACACTACACATTAAAAAAGCTGATATACAAGACTCATATTAAAGCCTCACTGCTTCAAGTGGGATGGAGATACATATTTTTAACAAATACCACAATCCCAATTTTCATAATCCAGACTCCATCCTCCAGCTCTCCAACAGCTGAGAACAATTTAAGAAGCCCAGGTCCCAGGCAGAGACATTCTTCCCCATCCCTCCTTTGCTCTGCTTTCAGGCCTTTTTTTGCATACCACCATCTGGCAAGCTGAGCACAGATCAAAACTGCCCTTTTAAATATAGGAAGCAGAAACCAAAATTCAAGCCGTGCATCACCAGCCCAAGGGAGACAAGAACAGCCATTGCAGCTCTCTCCTCCTTCCCAAAGCCATCCCTGAATGCTCAACCCTGTGCTGGCTGCAGCGACTTGGGAACGCAGCCTTTGCACCCTTGCCCAGAGTGGGTGGGAGGCAAATTCCCAGCTCAGCAACTCACCCAGTGATGCCACTTCTCCCAGGTACTGCTACCACAAACCAGACTATTAACAACCTGGTTTAGTGACAAGTTGCTTGACACCTTCTTTATTTCAATGCAAGATGTGCCAAAAAGTGGAGGTGCCCAGCCCAGCTCCCCTTTGCTCGCTCCAGGACACACTCCGGATCCATCCACAGCACATGTCACATTGCTCTACACCATTTACAACTGTGTTGCAAAAATAACTGATCTTGCCACTTTTACAGCTTGTGCTGTTCATTCTTCATTAAATACACCTCTCCTTGGAAAAACCATTTACTCTAGCAGGCACACCACGCATTTATTACTGGCACAGACAGCAGCCCATAATGTTGACAAATGCTATAATGATTGGTAAAACACTTACTGGTATAGCAGGCTTTGGGCTTAATTTCTAACATGCTGACAGAACACGGTGATAAATATGATATTTACTTGCACTTCAGCAATAACAGCACACACAAGTGGCCTCTCTGTGCCCAGGTAATGTCAGCTGTGGCTCAAGGACACTCCAGATCACATGCCACCTTCTGATTTCTTACCTCTTTCACCCAGGCCAAGCTTCAAAGGAGACAGTGGAAATTCACAGCATGGCTTTCCCATGCACTGCATGCAGCACACCCCAGGAGCACAGATGGTGGGAAATTCAAGTGTCTCAATGCATTTTTTTCTATGAACATAGTGATTCACCCAAGCCAGGATTGCTCAAGGGAGCGTGCTGCTTTTGAGAAATTCTTTATCTGAAGGGAAGAATCTCTGGCAAATGGCACAACAGAGGCATGCTCACTCCTCTGGCACACAGAGAGAAAAGATCCAACCCTGCAGTGCTTGGTTCAAACTGGGAGCTTGAGCCCAGGTACTGGGCCATGCAGTTGAACACCCTCAGCAGAGGTCACCAGCTGCTCTGTACCAAGCTGCCATGGGGACATTCCCCCGCTTGCTCCAAACATTCAGGCTTGGCATAATCTTGCCATGGAACAGGGGCTTTCCCAAGGTCTGACATAAAGGCTTCTCTAGATTAAGCAACAACAAAGTGATTTATAATTTCTTATTTTGCTGTTGACTGGAATCTCATCACCACAGCACACATTCAAACTCACCCTTCTGGGTTTATCAAGCCCACAGCCTACACGTGCCTGAAGAAATTGTCCTTTCTAAGAGGCAAATAGATGCTCTTCCCCACAGCAGAGCATGGGAAAGACAGAAGAGCCATACCATGGGAGATCCATCCCTGAGGCTAACTCAGCTACTCCTCCTTCCAATGGGACAGGACCACTGCCCTGCGAGACAAGGGAAACCCCACCTGGATTTATATTTTATGCATGCCCACATAGGTAGTTACACAAAAATCTATTTCAGATGAAGGTCCACAACTGGGTAAACCCATAACATTGCTGTACAGTGAAGAAAAACAGATTTCCTCAAGTAACACAGTCTTACAACAGAGAGCTGTCTTTGCATGAGTAATTCATAACAGGTCTGTGTGTCAACAGCAAGCAGCAAACAAGTGATTCTGCCATTTTCCCTCCAACTTGTAAGTAATATGATAAATAAGTTCAAAGTATTTTCTAGGCTTCCTCAAACTGCTTTCCACTATTTCTGAATGCATACCCCAGAAAATTAGCACACACACACATATATATATAAAACCATCAAATATCTCAAGTTGGAAGGCACCCATAAGGATCATATATAGCTATCACTTGTGGATGTCTGCTTTTGCATTTACAGCCAACTCAGATTGAGCGGCAACTGTGGCAAACCATGGCAAGGCTGAGAACCCAAGCCCTGGGAAATTGGCTACAGCCTTGAGCATCTCTGCCAAAAAGGACCATGGATAATGAGAAGAACGGTGCACAGGGAAAGGAGAAGCAGGCAGCCACTTCTTCACCTCCTAAGTTTGCCTGGGTCAGTCTTGGAGTTCAGAGAAGCAGAAAATAACAGCAGTAACCAAACACTATGAAAAGCCAGAGCCCAAGAGAAGCAGAGCTGTTTCCATGAAACGAGTGGATATTAGTTTTCTGACAGTTTAAATATTGTATTCTGCTTACTGACTGTCAGTAAATTTACAAATAGTTGGCAGCTTGGCTTATGACCAGGGCCCAAAGGAATGTCGACTGCAGCAATTTAATGGCCTGTTCCTATCAGCAACAGCAGCAACGCTTAAAATACTTCTCATTGCTAGTGAATTTATCTTTAAAAAAACCAACAGCAGGAGAGATGCTAGTTTTACATTTTTCACCCCGCTGAGGCCTCATATTAGATCATTATTCACTCCACACACCCCCAGCCACTTCTCCAAAGCTTTGAATTTTGCTTCGTCCCAACTGCTAGGATTGCAAACTCAGAGATGGAAAGAGACATCTTCTGGCTTTTTAACAACAAAAAAATCCCTCACTCCCTAACAAAGGCTTTACCCAGCATTAAGCAGTGATGAGTCAGCAATGCTGCTACACCAGAGACACTGAGACTGCAGATTCTCCTTAAAGTTTCCAAATTTCTTGGTGCCAGAAGAGAAAATACACAGACAGATAAAAGCCTTATGAGAGACCTGTGGTTTGCACACTTACAGAGCTCACAGTACTCCAGAATCTCATTTACTGGCATGTTTTTCCTGGGGAAAACACTACAGCTCCCATCCGAGAGGCAGTGGCTTTGTGCCTGGCACGTTCACCCCATTTCCTACCCCCAAACAAGTGGGGCAGCACAAGGACAAGCCCAAGCTCACAGAGCTGGGCCAAAAACTCCCCACTGCCCTCGGACAGAGATGTGCTGGTGCAGTTGGGCTGCTCCAGGCCATGTTTTTCCATCGGTAGCCACACAGGCAAGATGGGAGATGGGGCTCTCCCCCTGGATAAGCTCCAGCCTGAACATTTTCACCAATAAGCATGATAAAGTGAATAATTTCTAAATTACGTTTCCACCCTGTCCAAGTGCAGTCAGTTAGCCAACACCAAAGAGCTTTTGCCAGCACTTGCTTTGCTCCAGTGCTGTGATGCAGCTCCACCAGCAAAGTGCTCCAAGCTCCAGTTGCACCTACACGAAGGGAGTGTATGGATGAAAGTGCATACTCCAGCTATATAAAGAAGGAGCTGGCAAAATATTTCCTTTACCACAGTTTCCTCCATCACAACACAATTACCATGAACTTAGCTCTACAGACTGTACCAGACAGGCTAAGATATGCATTTCACTGCAAAGAAATAGATCTACAGAAAGGGCAGCAGTTAGTTAAAGTAATCAAGAGATTATATGGGGAGAACTGAGTGTGGGAAATGCATTAAAAAGGAAACAGTATCAAAATAAATTCAGGATGCCCGTCTAGGAATGTGAACTGTTGCTTTCCATGCAATTATATAGGAGACAAATCATAGCTCTGGCTAAAAATGTAAACATCTCTATAAGCAATAGAGCAAGAAAAGCAGGGTATCCAAACTAAAAGGCTCTCACACCATTAAATGTAATCACTAAGCAACTATTAGCCAGCCTGAAACGAAGATGAAAGGATAATGGAGGGAGATATGGGCTGGCAATTACAGTGGGAGTGAAGTGAAATAGTCTGTATTTGTTTTTGTTTTTATTAAACTTTCACAGATATTAGTGGCCAGATTGTGCTGAAGGAGGAGGAAAAGAGGAGAAAAAAAACAGCAATAGCCAAAGCACTAGAAATAGTCTGTTTCCCCAGACAGTCCTTCCCCACAATCCCAGAGACAAGGACAGACACCCCAGCTCTGGAGCATGGCTGGGCACATCACACAAGTCAGTGGTAGCCTGTTGCTTACATTAATATGGTCCTTTGGGAAAAGCTTATAAAAAAGAGCAATAGCATCAGAGTAATTTCATAGCAATGGCAACAATGAAATCAAAACTGGCTTTTCCTAGGTCTAGATTTTAAGGACATAGCCATCTCCCTGAGCAAAGCTCAAAAAAATTTCACAAATAAGCATGATAAGCATTATCATCATTTCATAGACAGGAGCTGAGACACAGAGAAGTAGAACGACTCGCCAAGAGCATCCCGGAGGCCAACACTCAGAGTCCCCCCTCCCACAAGACTGCCCTGTTTCTTCCACAGCTCCTCCCACAACTGAAGGATTCCTCAGGATTTTATACAACTGCATCCCAGCCTCACACACTTACAGACCTGACATTGAGTCTGCTGACTTCAAGGTAAGTATGCGAGATACCTGACCCACCTTGCTGTCTCTGAAATAACTGAAATAATGTTTGTTTTCCAAGCACCACCTCACTGTGTTTAAGAATTAGCATGGAACAGCTGCATCCAAGATACGTGCAGGAGAAGTTACATACTACAAAGCACTAGTAGACAACTACACACAGCAGAAAGTGGACCATCCATTGATGCTACAGTGCTCCTTTTAAATCGGCCTACTAAAAACTGAGTCAACACCAATACCAACAATAAGAAGAACTCCAGAATTCATGGATAATAGGCCAGTGACACCATTCTTGCTGTAAAGCACAGTAGGGTTCATTTTTTTTAAATGTTGGAAGAGAACTTGCTCAGGGAGATACACATTTCAGAACATCCACCTTTCCTTATGAAAATAATCTAGACTAGGCTTCAAAAAGACCTCCCTGTCTGAAACATTTGGCAAACAACCCAGAAGAGATGCTTCCAGGAGCACTTCTCTAAGACCACACTGGAGAAATGTTTGGACTGATGCCTCAGAACATGAGTGCAGTTTCTGTCCAGAAACAAAAGCAGAGGTGGCTCAACAGAGGTTCCCCCCTCCATCCCTGACAGACTAGAAATCCCAGTTCAAAGTGGGATTAGTACTAGGATAAAAAATACATATCAAGAGACCAAAATGGAGTTGTCCAAGAAAGGTTTATCATCTTTGCTACATGGTGGTTCCTGCCTAGGATGACAAAAGCACAAATCCTCAGTGGCACTCTCAGAATTGTACTGCTGCTCTGTGTTTGCCTTTTCAAATAGTTATACAGAGGAGCCCTCAAATAAATAACCCAAAGAAATCATGGATGCTATTTGTAGCTCTCTTCTGACATTTGCTATTCTGAGCTGAAGAACAAGTGACAGCTCAAAAAAAAAAAAAAAAGCCCACATAAACCCAACACAGTAGTATTTGGATAAGCAGATGTACACTAGATAAAATACTAGGAAGACAGGAACTAAGGCTACACTGCCAGTAGGGCATATGCTCCACTGGCAGGCTGTCAGCCCAGGACTCAGGAATCATACGTATCCTTTCTGCAGCAGCAGCAGTAGAAGTGTACAGTCACTGCACTGTATTAACCTGCAAAGGATATTGCTTTCCCACAAAAATCTCTTGTTGCTTGCCCAGGGCACAAGAAGCAAATACAGATAATGAAGACATCTGCAGATAATGCTTAAAAAACACGGTTAAAACTTGGGGAAAGAATAAAATTGGATTTTTAATCACTCAGCGATCTAAACTCTGTTACAGAACTTTTATTAATGGCACAGATGTATTTTGGTTGAATGCATTATATGCTTAGACAGAACATGTTAAAAGCTTTAAGCAAAAATAAGGTGACCCATTAGTGTCACAGAGCAATGGTAACCAGGCAATCCAGCAACCAAGCCACTTTGTGTCACACCAACCGAGCACCCACCGCATACCCACAGACAGACACACATCACTTTGGGATTTCCTCTCCCTCTGCCCTCTCACCATCAGTCTCCTTCATGAATGCCTGCTGCCACTCCTTGTGAGACCTGACCAGTTCCTAGAAAATGAATTTTCTTTTTTCTGCTGCAGTATATGTCATGCCAGCTGGAAAATGATTTTTTTTTTTTGGTCAGGTTAAAGAAGAAAGGGGGAGGAGAAAAAAGAAAAAAAAAAACACCAAACAAAACCAGAAAGGAAAAAGGTGGATCCCCAGTGAAGCACTCTAAAAAATGAACCTAGTTATTCTGTTACATTTGGCAGTAGTTCGAATTCACAACGGCAATACGGTAATAAACACATTTACTTTGAAACCAGCCAGAAAGAGGTTTAAGTAATAAGCCCTGACTCAGAATTCACAAGTCATTTACAAGCAGAAGGACCAGACCTTAACTCTTGTATACTGCAACCTTCAGATTCCACTCAAAGTCACAATTTTAGAAGCCATTTCAAAAGTAAGGGAACTTGCTACTGTTTTGGCCTGGCAGGAAACAGAAGAGGAGCATAACTGCTAAATAAATGATTCTTTGCAACAATTAGAAATAAAATGAAGTCTTTCTGGAGTCCCACTGCAGCCCTGGCAACACGCCCCAGGCTCTGCTGCCAGCTGAACTACACACAACAAGCCAGATTTACCAGAATAAAACCTGATCGGATACCGAGCTAGGAGTGTAGTCCAAATAACCAAGAGGTTTTTTCAGCCTTCATATGAACATCAGTCGGATGCATTTTGCAGCCATCAGTTCTGGCATGACTTAATTCCATTTTCTTTTAATGATTTAGGGAGGGGGGGTGCCTTTATCTTGGAGCAGCAGTCAGTGGAAATAAAGAATGACCTCCTTTCACAAGATCAGAGATGTATTTGCACATAAACAGCTGAAGAAAACTGGACTCAACAGTCTGCAGATGCCCATGATATAATAAGAACAAATAAAAAGCTTATGACACTGTAACTCTGCACCAGCAAAAACATAAATCCTGCTGGAAGCACTGGAGTCAGATGGCCTTTGAAATCGCTCACAGGTTCTAAATTTCCTGGCAATGGACTGCAGAGCTGGTATTAAAACAGAAAAACCTTCTGCCAAACAAATACCGAGGCAATAAATAGCAATAGTAAAGCAGAGACAGATAGACCTTCGAATCCATTGGTCAAGAAAATTGGTATCTCCAAGACAGGGCGCAGACCTGTTTCCTGGACCTGACCAAGCATCTGCAGCAGACACTAAAATGCCAGAGGCACCCTGCAGCACCCTCTTCATCCAGCCATCCTTCCTGTGTCAGGCTGCATCACTTCAACTGGGAACAGGGAGCTGGGGTAGCAGAAACCCTGGGAAAAGGGCTCTGACTCAGTGCACAGAGACCCCACCATGAAAAAAGCCAAAAACCTCCCAGAGATGTTTAATCACTGCAACAGTCAAGTTAAGGACGAGCCTGCTGGCCTGGCTTTACAAACAGGAGCTGGATACAGGTGAGTGCCCAGGGTGCAAAGGGGACAGGCAGGGATGGGCAGCCCCCAGCCTGCTGCCAGCAGCCCCTGCACAAGTAGATACGGTGTCTTCAGTGAGGTGTTTAAGTTCCTTGTCTCTAAAACCCAAGACTAAGTTTTCACTCCGTCATCCAACTATATGCCTGCTCTCCATACTTTTAATAGCATAGTGATAATGACTGGATCAAACGCATCTCCCCCATTAAGCCATAATATAACAAGTATCACTCCACAAGCCTTTAGTATTATTATTCAGGTGCTTCCCACGTGAATCACAGCTACACCAACATTTAGCTGGCAATTACTTCCAAAAACAGGCCACAGCACAAGTAAATCTGTGATGAAGCAAACGCTAACACAAAGAAAAGCTAACCCTTAGTACGAATCCAGTGACTATCACAGAAGCACAACTAGAAATACATCTTTTTAAGCACCTTCCCAGAAGTTGTACGGCACACATGTAGTATTCCTACACTGAAGGATGGATGAATGGGGCCACAGGTTTGTAACTCTTCCCCATGTTACACAGATGTAAAGTGGGGGATTCATTATGCCATCAGAATTGGGTGGAATTTCTACAGAAGGGTTATTAAAACCTGAAAGCCTCCAAGTTTTTCTCCTCTGAGAGAAAGATGTGCTTACTTTTTTCTGTTGAATACATTTAACTAAACCCCCTCCATTTAGTCTTTTTCGAGAATATTCCTCACCACTGACACTTCTCTTTAGAAAAAAAAAAAAAGCATAAAATGTGCAGTACTTCATTATTTCACATTGCAGTCTCTGAGCATTCCTTCGATCTTCTCCCCCTCTCACCAGCTAAGCCAAGTTAACTTCGGTGAACACACATGAGGTAGCAACCCAGAAGTGCTCATTAAATCACCCCGTTAATTACAAGGTGACACCAAGCCAGGACCAGAACAATGACTCAATATGACACTGCGGTCACTCATAGAAATTAAAGACATTTTACACATCCAGGTCTAATCTTCTATCAGTATTTATAGATAACAGATTCATATGGATTTACAGCCTCAAGGGATCCCAAGATGATCTATTTCCATCTCCCCATATCAGTCAATTCCTCCCTGGCTTCTGCTTTAACTAGAGCATTTCCCTATACATCAATCCTTGATTTAACACCTTCCATGACAAAGAAGCCACTGGGTAACTCTTGATAAATTGCTTCAGTGGTTAATTATCCACCCTGTTAAAAAAAAAAGTGTATTCTATTTCCTGACAATGTATTACTTGCAAAATTACAACAGCTTCAATAAAATCACCTTTTTCAATCTGTAGCTGTTGAAAAATGGACTAATAAGAACATAATCTCCTGTCTTTAAGTTCAAGTATATAAGTGAACGTGCTACTGTATAAGAAAGGTGAGGAAGAGATGTTTAAAAAGGACTTCCCAGAAAGAGAAATAGGGACACATCCCAGATCACTCCTCCAGATGTATCAGTTGGCTGTGAAAGACAATTAGTTTAATATACTCTTTTAAAGTCACCTTAGTTCAGTGAACAATTACAAAGATGCTAAATACATGGACAACAACCCTGGGCATGAGAATTAAGACCCCTGGCAGAGCTCTTGGCATTTAAAAACAGCCTCCCCCTTGGGATAACAACACATGGACAACAGACATGCTCCTCCTTGTAAGGAACGGGTACTTCCTGCCAGGACAAGAAGACCACCCTGGATGCAGACCTGCATCTGCTCAGAGAACTTTCACATCCCTTCATACCTAAGCAAACCCCTCAAGAGGTGGGTTATTGGTGCTCTCTTCCCCATGCACGTGCTCATGCTGTTCACTCTAAGCAGGCACACAGTGCAACCAACCTGGCACCAGACAGCAGTTAAACCTCTGCAACAACAGCAGAGAAATTGCCTCCAGGTCCCTTGTCAGAAAAATTCATTTACCAGAAGAAACACATTCACAAAACCCATCTATTCCAATTGTGCAGGTGAGAAAGCTGTACTTAATGACCATGTCCTACAGGAACATGCCCTCCTTTGCAGAAGTCCTTGTCCAAAGGCCACTCACACCACTGAAAGGGCTCCACTTTACCATTAATTGCCCAGGCCCATCCTGCCTGGAGGAAGCAGGGATGAATTTGCAAAGCTTGTCTAATGATTCATATCAATTCAACTTGAACTAATGAGGCAATATTTAGTGTGATGAAACCAAACAGACAATCTGATTTGGCTTCTCTTACAAAGCATCTCAGTGAGCAAAGAGTTACAAGTTCACTTTTCTGCATAGGTCAAATATTTGAAGACATAAAACAAGCTACACACATAAAAGCCTCTTATCACACATGTAGTACACACATCTCACTTAACCTTGGCAAATAAAAATCACTGGGACTGAACCAGCATTTAAGACTTTCAGGATCAAACTACTGCACTGCCTAGGTGATCTATAATGATAATTTAAAAAAGGAGGAAGACAGTAAAAGGGCAGAAGAGAAGCCTTTATTATTTAAAACAATTGTTTACTGTTTATGCTGCAGTGTGCAACAGCCCACATCTCTGCACCAACCATTCCTTCTCAGTAATGGTAACATAAGTTTCAATCCAGGCTTATTTCAGAAAGGGGTGAGGTCTCAGTCTGAGCCAAATTCCTCAGGAGGTCAAGATAAGCCTGCAGGAGGTTGAGATGTCCCATCTCCTCCCAGGGTGACTGCAGGCCACCCCACAACACTAGGGTGGTGGTTTCCACCTGCAGTTCACCCACTCCCTGCTGTGGACCACAGGATGATGTGGGCCACAGTTCCTGACCAAGAAGCACCACCATCCAAGACACACAGCACCACCACATTGCTCCCAGGACCATGGATGCACATTAAACTACGTACCAACAAAGGACTTGGAGACCACGCAAGAAACAAAGCTTTTCATGATTTCCAGAACACAGTTTGGGAACTAACAGTGGGCTACAGCGTTTCAAAGTTCTGAGCTGGTTGGACCTGGAAACTTGAGCTATTCCAAACCCAAAGCACACAGCCACACTCATTGCAAATGAGAGGAAAGAGTTAAGCAGCTTGCTGGTGCAAGCTGATGGATAGGATTAACCAAGAAATAGAAGAAGGTAAGGGGAGTGGAGTATAAATGCATAAATGTTTCATGGTCAATAAGCCTAAACAGCAACAGTAGCTTAAATTAAGCAAAGAATCCCCTTCCCTTCACCATCTCCCACTTACAGTCCAAAGGACTGTCAGTTTATGTATTTAAATGTATTTACCAAGACTGGCTTTGTGGGACACTTCATATGTTGCCAACTGTTTGGCTTTCCGAACCATTTCCCACTGATGCCATGCTCCTAATCACACAGGATCAGGCAAAGATAGGCCATGTCCCCCAAAACATACAAACAAACTTCTCCCTGATTACTCAGAACATCAGACAGAAGCAGCAATGGGAAAAGCAGAGTTTTACTCAGAGCCAACTCTCCTACCAGGCTTCACAGCACTTGACAAAAATGGACAACCATCTTTGGAAGAAGAGATTTCCCCTTCCCCTCCACCTATTTTTTTTAATAAGAATTATTTATACATAGCAACAAATCCTAACAGAGCAAAAGGAGCTACAATTCAGAGGTGGTTCAGAGCTTCCCTACAGTTTAAAAGAGTATCCTGTTAGTTATTAAAGGTCCCTCTGAGAAGCAAGTTGGCCTCTCTAAAAACCTTTGTCTTCAGAACTTTGGTATTATTTTTAAACCCTAACAAAGAATCCAGGCATATGATGAATGCTCTCTCAACCCAGAATCCTTTTAATTATTACCAAAGGAATTGCTTAATATAAAGTCATTGCAATTGTAAAATGCCAGGCGGGCAGTTAATATGCTGATGGCAAAAACTAAGAAATATAGCTGGTGAACATCCCAAACCTTCTGCCAACTTACTCTTGGGTGTGCATACGGAGGGGAGAACCCAAAGTTTGCTGCACAGCTTTAAGCTGTCAACAGATTTTATCCTAAGTAGTTTTTAAACCAAACCAAACCAAATGCATGGCCAGCTGCACTCAACTCCAGGTTTAGTAGCAGCCAATTAAAGTTTTACTAATTCCAGAAAGAACCAACTCCTTCCCAATTGCTGTTAGGTTACAAGGTTGTAAAACACTCTGGATTGCTTTAAAACAGGCATCCCTCCCCGGGCAGGGATGCTGCAGTGGGCAAGGAGGAGGATGCAGGAGAGCTAGACACTTCCACCAGCACTGAACATCCGTTGGAAAGGTTGAGCCTATTCATCTTGTGCACAGAGGAGGCCAGAAACCCCCAGCTTGCTCTGCTGCCTGTTGGAAATTAGTCTGCAGAAAGCAGGCAGGGTAAAAGGTTAATGAAATACAAGCTGAGGAAATAAAACAAAGACACAGCTGACTGCGCCACAAGGCCCCAGGGCCAGCTACGCTGGCTGGAGCCCTTTCCCCAGATAAAGGGCTGCAGAGATGTTACTGCAGTTATGAATGCTGAGTGACACACGGCTGTTTCTGCCTCCCATGGTTTAACGTGCCCTCACAGTCACCAACACCTAAAACCCACATGGGAATGCTCCTCTCTGTCCTCCACCCAGAAAGGAGCTGGTGTGTTTGCAAGGAAGGCAACAGAAAACAGAAACCAGGCAACGAAAGCTTACATGACATAAGGTCACACAGCAAGCACTAATTTGGGTTTTCCTTAAAAGATGCAATAAAGCCACTGGTGTGATGAGAGCAGAGACCACAGAGACAGGGAGCCCCAAGCACTGTGTTCCCCCCAGCAGGCTGCACATACCCACCAGCCTGAAACATACCTGGAAACCTTACTCTAATGTCTCAGCATCAAAACAGACTTCTCCCAGCAATACAAAACCAAACCTAAACTGAGGGGATACTCCAAGTTAGCATCTTCGCTTACCCCACATATTGGCATGCTAATTGTCAGGACCTTTCCCTTGTTTTATTTTGTGGCACTGTTCAGGCTTGAAATCAGAATTAACTGTGTGAGGTTTTGCAGTTGGTGTGTGCAGGGGGGGGCATTCTTAAAAAGACAAACTTTCCTGTGCTACATTTATGCCTTCACTATGGATTTCTGTAAAGGAACAGGATTTACAAGAAAGGGATTGACACCCTGTAGATTTCAGATATAATGATTAGAACTGGCAAATGAGTTTTTCCTAATCCAGAGGTTTGATTAGGATCCTAGCTTGACTTCATTGAATACAGATTCCAGATCTAAACCCAACTCTTTCTAGTGCCACCTGATCAGGGTATCCTAAAATACACCATGTAATAGAAGAGGAAAAAGAAGGAACAAGGCAAAGAAACAAAACCCCCAAACAAACCCAATGCCAAAACCACACATTGGAGAGCTTCACTACTTTGCTAATTTACTCACAAAGTGCCAGAAATACATAAACAATCAAGGATCTTCCCCCTTACTGTGAGAACCGTTTATGGACAGAACTATATAAGCTGCCATTAGACCAGCTGCACTTGGTGGGTAGAAAAAAATTGGATATTTGGAATCACTTTTACAACTGGCACGCTCAGGGGACAGACTTAGGGAAGTATGAAAGCAATGCAAGACTACACCAAACAGAAATCCTCACATAATTCACAGGAAATACTCTGCCAGCAGTTCGCCAGGTGAATGAAATTATCAACCTGACAATTAGCAAAAGGAATAAATCCCCATAAAAAGCAAGCAGAAAGGGATTTTCAAGTGCATGAATAGAGGGGAAAAAAACCCACTTGGCTTCATACTTGGCTGTTGTTACTAATGCAGCATATTTAGCCATTTCACTACAGCATACAAAACTCAACTTGGTATGAAAACAAATCAATGAAAGTCTTGGCAGTTTAGTAAATGTCAGATCAGATTAGACCTTCTCCCAGACTATGCAGGGGCTGTACAAATTTATCAGATTCTCACAGATTCTTTGCTCTCTTGACATGAATAGGTCAGAACAGCCCAGAAACAAAAGGCAGTGAGATCAGAAAGCTAAAACTGCGCCAGTTTTGGAGAACCATTTATTGTTGGGCTTTGTTTTACCGTTAACCTCATTCACAGACTAATAGTTTTGGAGACGGATAATGCCACAAGAGACAGCCAGCAGCAAGAGTAAGCAGCTTTCTCAAAGACTCTCTCCCCGGAGGAGAGCACAGGGCTGAGTCTAAGAAGAGCTGGGCAGCCAACATCCCGGGACTGAAAACCTCTGCTGTGGTGCACAAACATCACAGGGATTATACAATAGGAGCTTTGCTGTCAGAAGATCCTACACAGAGAAGGTAAAGCTCCTGCAGCTTTACTTCAGTGGAGAAAAAGGAAGGAAGGAGTTACATGCTTTACAAAGGATATAACCAGGAGGATGAACAAGACAACCCAAAGTTTCCTTGCTGTCTCTCCCACCATCAAACACGGAGAGAAACTCAGGGAAGCCACATCCACACCGCAGCAGCAGACAGCTAAGCACCCCTTACCACAGGCTGGGGACCCTTGCAGGGCAGTCTGCCTGTGCCCAGCTTAAGTGCCAATGCACACACAAACTGTCCTAAGGATACTGCTGGGGAAGGGTGTCAGGCACTGGAAGCACAAAACAGCAGTGGATATTTACAGCATGGAGTACTCCCACTGAAGCTCGGCAGCACACCTGGCAGCAAGGTCTGGACATGAAAATACATCAGCTTCTTCTACCCAATAGGGAAAGACAGCTTCCCTGCCACATTCCTGCCCCAGGCAAGGGGCAGGCAGGACAGCACTGAACTAGGCTCAGTATCCATCATTCACCCCTCTCCCTAGCACCCTCGCACTGCACCACTGCCACTCAAGTGCCAACAGCAAGTTTCCAGCATGTGCAACCGTTTCAGAAGGATTTACAGCTGTCTCCCTGGCTCACCTTGCAGCATCCACTAGGCATGCCCTTGTCTCTCCCCAGGGCTGGGTGCTTCAGCTTGTCTTGCTCCTGCTCCCGTGACATTGCTGAGGATGCTGCTGTGACAAGCTTGTCTTGCAAACATTTCCTTTGCATTTGGGAGCAGTCTCCAGCAGTTCGGACAGAGATACAAACGGCAAACTTCTCCTTTCCCATCCATCACCAGGGAATCATTAGCACTGCCCAACAAAGTGACTGGGGGTGGAGGGGCTCTAACATTCACCACCAGCCCTTCAAAGCAAAGAACAAACTATCCAGACACCCCAGCACGGCCCCTTGGCTGTCGCCAGCACATGCAGGTGCAGGCAATAAGGCAGAACAAGTTACAGCTGAGTTCAATAAGGTATTTAAGTCTATGCTTAGCTCTAAGAGCCACAGGTCCTCCCAATTTCATGAGCCCTACACTCAGTGCCAGGCTGGTACGTACCTCTGGTTCCTGCACTGAGCAGCAGGAGAGTTTGACTTTAGGAATTCACCCAGTGCCTGTCCGGATAGATCCTTGATCTTCACTGGGACTATCTGCCACAACAGCCCTTCACATACGGACTTCCTCCATTTACATCACATTGTATCAGAAGTTAATGACTCTCAATTACATAAAGTGCTTTTCAAAATCACGGTACAATTAGTTCCAAAAAACACGGAAGTACCAAACAACTTGAATTCTCATTAACAAGATACAATTATAAACAAGAATCTAGTTACTTGCAACAGATACCAGAACACAGAATGTTTATAAAAACAATTGTTTGGGTTTTGTAAGGCAGGATCATCTTGTGCTTTTTATTTAAGGAACACAATGGTAAAGAGCACATAACCATTACAGCACGGAAAGCAACCCTGCTTGGAGGGTTACTTTGCTTTTTCAAAGGGAAATCAGGAGCACAATAATGTTTTATTGTTATTCTTTCAAAATACACAAGTGAACAATATATTGCTCAAACAATATCTTGTAAACAACTTTAATAGTAAAAGCAAACAATACCTTAAGAAATAAAATTAATTTATATCCTGAAAGATCAAGTTATTTTGGCTTGTTGTTATGAAACAAAAATAAACTATTAGAGCTCAAATCATTTAGGAACTATAAGCACAACGATCTATAAGTAGATATGATGGCAAGGAAGCAGAACTGTAACACAAATATTTAGGGTATCAATGCAGCAAAGAACACGCACAACTTCTCAGCAACATGGGGAGAGGGTTATTACAGCACTGCCCTTTCCAGCAGCCACCAAGCAACAACTGGGCAAGAATTTTACTATTTTCAGAGAAATAAGAAATTTAAGGACTTTCCCCCCCCTCCTCTTTAAAAAACCAAAACTTTCTCCAACAGCTTTTCTTGGTAAGACTTGCAGCTTCTGAACTTAGTTTCTAAAAATATAAGCTGGCACCAAAGCTGAGGCTGGCACCAAGCACGCAGACATGTGCGGCACGCCGGGCTGACTGATGGGCAAGCCCTGCCCTGACAGCCAGCAGACCAGGAACTGAATTAGAAAGAAACCAAACCAACCTGAGCTCTCAAGATGGCTCCGAAGGATGGGCTGAGGAGCTGGAGCGAACAAAGAGCTACCGCAGCGAGCGCAGGAGCCGCCCGAGGGGTGCACCTTCAGAAACTCCTTGCACACTCATTCACTCTTACTCACGCCTCTTCCTTGCATCTTAGGGAGAAGAGAAAACCTGCCCACAGAAAACTGTGGATTCAGTTCCACCATTCATGCCCATGCTCAGAGCTCCTTACCTGCCTCCTCCTCTCTCGCACTCTGTTTTGGGATTCCCAGCCAGAGACAAACTGCTGGGGGAGGGTGTGATTGCAGGCACTCCTTTGCTTCATACCTGAGCTCAGGACACTGAGCATGCTCCCAGGGCCTCCCTAACCAGGTTTCAAGGGGGGGAAAAAAAAAATAAAAAATCTTCCCTGAAAGCAGATTAGAGATGTCCCAGCAGTGGATGAGCTTTATCCTGGATCCTTTTCAAAGCATTTCAACTCCAAAGGGGATAAAGCAGCGAGCAAATTGCACACAGCCGTAGCCTGTTTTAGCAACTGACTCTAAATCAACCCATACAAACAGAAAGTCCTTTGGAGGAAAAAAAAGAGGAGATCTGGGTCCTATTTCAGGTGCTGGCAAAACATACCTCCGTGTTTGGTTGTGCCTCAGTTTCCCATCTGCAAGGAGCAGCTGTGAAGGTCTGGCTTATTCTTTCTTTGCTTGTCTTGCCTGTAGCACATTTGGATAATGTACAACTTTTTTTACTAGGCATTTTTACAATACCTAAGACAACAGGGCCTTGACCTCTATTATAGCTGCTAAATAGCAGCACATCGCTTGCATCACTGTACACCCAGAACTCGGGCAAATAAGGAACAGCTCCCAAGTGACTGTCAAAAAAAGTCTTCTCTAGTATCCAAACAGTGTCAGCAACATAATCAAAGCTGCTGGAGCGGAGACACGAAATCTTATAGATCGGAAAGGGAAATGGGCAGAAGGATGAAAACAGCAGGCTGCTTTCCTGCAGCTGCGAGCACACGTTTGGTTTGGGGACTGCCACCTTCCTAGAGTCAAAGGTTGCCAGAAATCTTGCACCAGAATCCCATCCAATTTCCCCATAGCTTCCTTATGTTGCCTGCACTCCAGCATCAAAACCCATGCTTGGCTGGATGGTGGCCGCTCTCCCAGTCAGAGGGCTCACTCTGCCCATTTGACAGCATGATAACCACGACACGTCCATGTCACACCTCAGGTGAAAATCCTCTGTTAGCCAACTTCTCATAAATGCACTATTTATGCAAGACACTGGTGCCAATCTGGTCAGACAGCTGGGACAGGGACCAAGGCTCCCACAGGTGCCTGTGCAGTGGCTGGCATTCCCACCACCGGCTGGGGCAGAACTGGCACACCAGCCTGCATGTCCAGCTACAGAAATATCCACTTTTAGCATATCTGCCTTGTAGATGATGCCATTTCCCCAGGTCTTCAAATATGCCCCTTTGAGTTGGGACTTCATGGGGGATGTAGGAGCAGCCTGGTCACAATGAAGACCTCAAGACCTCAGCATGAGCACAGGTAACAGGTGCAATCCTCTCTTCAGGCCTCCTCTGGTGCTCACAAGAGGTGAGATAATCAGGCTGGTTCCTTTCACTTGGAAATTAGCACACCTTAAACTGTCCAGAGAGCAAGCTGGGCCATAGCAGGTTGGCCTGAAGACTGATGGAGCTGAGCCATGGAGGACACTGCTGAACAGAACCCACACAAGAGTCCCAGGGGCAGCTGGGCACTGCCAAGCAGCAGCAGGGCTGGAAGATCTGTTGGCACCAGGCTGGGACCAGAGCTGGGAGGGTCAATGTCCAGCACTCAGAAACCATCAAATTCAGAGACATCCAATTGAAACTAGGTCTTTCCTTACAAAGGTCCAGCGAAGTAGGATGAGAGGACAGGACCACCTCCACCAGAATGGCTTTGGTGTTTTACTGAACCACACTGGACAGGCCAACCCACACCACAGACATGGGCTCAAGACCCCTGCACTTCATAAAGCGAGCCCCATCCTTTGGAGCATGCCTGTCACCAGGCCCGAGTTTCCAGCTGGTTAAGAGTCAAAATGAGAACAGAGTCAGACTGCCTTTACTCTAAGGTCAGTCAGTGGTGTGGTTGAGGCCCTTTCTTCATAAGCTCCTATTTTCCACAGCTCATAGCTTTCTTGAGAAATAAAAAAAACCAGCACAGCTCTGAGCTGCCAGAAAGGACAGCCCACGCTGCAAGGTGACAAGGCCTCCCAGAGCCGGGCACTTGTCCTCTGAGCAAGGAAAATGCAAAACTCCCAGGCACCCCAAATGGCAGAGGTGCACAGGGCAGCTCCAGGTACCTGCATTTTTACCACATGGCATCAACAGCTTGGCTGAGAGCAAAACGCATGTTTTGCCACAGCAGCTACTGGAAGTTTTCCAGGATTTTGCTTTTAAAAAGTCAATCACTGCAATGAATAAAGTTTTATCAAGCGTGGCAGAAAATAAACTTGAAACTGTAATTGTGTGCACTTGCACTAGGAGCTTTAAAAAAGCCATGGTGTTCAGCACGCCAGCCTGCTGCAACCTACCCCGTTCCAATACGCTCAGTTCTGAGCAAATACAGCACCCAACTTCTTAACAACTTCAATGCTGCCAAGACTGATGATTTTCACACTATTGGATGGTTTTCTTAGAAGGGAAAAAAAAAAATCAAAACAAAACCAAAAAAACCCAAAACCTAACTCAGTTCCTGGAGTCACACAATAAAGTAGAATTAAGCACTTCTATTAAGTAAAAGGGATTTGGATCATCATTTTTGCCCAGGGAATGAAAAAAACCCACCAAAAACACAAAACCAAAACACAACCCTCCACCCCATGAACCTTTACATAGAAAATAAGAAAAATCCTAGAGCCAAGACCCTTCAAAGTTACCATTGCTTTAAATCTTAGGAGGAAGGAGGCACTAAAGCTAAATGCTTTTTTTTCCTGAGCTCATCTCACAATTCACATGAACATTTAAGTTGGGTTTTTTTCTCCCCTAGAAATTTATGCTGTGAGTAATTCTAAGCAGTGAATTCTAAGCAGTGAATTCTAAGCATTCAAGGGAATGATGAGCTCTCTACCATTACTTCAATAATATGAAACAAGGTGACATGCACAGAATAAATTCCCAATTATTCCTTTAGTTCTTCCTGTCACTACAAAGCACTCGGTCTTTAAAATAATAAAATAAAAAATTAAACACAATCTGGAAGGCTGTAACTGCACAGACAAAAGGATCCACATTCTGCTGTAATATCTGCTTCCCCAAAGCCTAATATTTCTACTGGGCTTCCAGGTCCAATCCTCCGAGTTTCCAAGGTGAACCCCCCCACAAAGACAATGCAGTATTGCCTGCTGGTTCTTGCCAACTCTGAACCTCCTCAGGAACTGAAACACTTCTAAGAAATAATAATAAAAAATGAATCCCTGCACCCTTCTACCAGATGCATGTAACTGCTACAGCCCAGCAGGTCCTTTTAGACCAGCTCATGCTGAGACAGAGTAGGCCCAACCCATCAGCCTTGCTACTGAGGATGCAGCCCTGCGACACACTGACTACTATCCCAAGGGCATGACATGGAGAGTCACAGGGTAGCTACAAGCTGGAAAGGACCAAAGCTCCATCATCATCTCCCGAGGCACCTCCAACTCTGCAGGAGAGTCTTGGAGATTCGGTTTGGAAACCTCCTCCTCACAGCGACAGCATCGCTGAGCTGCCCACTATGGGAGTTTGCTGCTCCTCCAGCAGTGGCCAGATTCTTCCCACAGCAGAAGATGGCTCCAAGCACTCTGTGTCCTCATGTCACCTCTTCACCCTGCCTCATTAAGATGTTCCTCCCCAGTGCCCCCTCCTTGCTGTTAACCTCCTCGAGCACTAATGGGCTCCTTTGCAAATCCACTGCACGTTGGGCAGAGCTCAGCAGGCTTGAAACGCTAATATTCTCATGCATATACAGAAAAGCAAGTTTCATTCTAAATGGAAGTGGCAGCTTCTAATTTAAGATTATAGAATTTGACTGCTAGGCACAACAACAGCAACCTATTTCCCATGTAGGTAAACAGTGCTATAATGCCTTCCTAACGTGCACTTCCAAATACAGATGATCAACTTCTGGCCATGGTTTTGAGGGCAGTGCACAGGTTCCCTTTGCTGCTCACCCCTTGTGCTGGGGCTCACTCCTCAGCAGCCCATCTGTATTTTTGTAGGGACTAAATTCCTCTCCATCCACTAATGCTATCAAAGCAGTCACTGAGAGCAAGAACTGGATTAAATTATTTCACCCACAGTCAGACTGCCGGTGGGGGCAGGAGCAAGGGAACAGGCGGAGGGGAGGCAGACAGTGACCAGAATCCCACATCATCCTAAACACATATAGGGCTTCTCATCTGCTTTTTAAAAATGCTTGCAGTCTTCTTTCTGCATGCATACATCTATATGTATGCATATCCCTATACACACATGAACACACACCCCTATAAAATGCAATTTGAATCATGCACACTGTCCCTGAAGTGATATAGGGCTTCTGTGCAGGTCACCAACAGCCAAAGGAAAGCTCCAACAGCCCCACACACTTGGATGCAGCTGGTGGGCTCCTGCAAACCCCCAGAGGCACCACTGGTCTGCTCCCCCAGTGGGACTGGAACCAGTTCCAACCCATATCACAGCTTTTCCTTGCTGAAATGCAGGGAATGTGTTTGAAAGCTGGAGAGGGCCTGTTTACAAGGACATGGTATGACAGGACAAGGATTACAGATTTAAGATGAAGGAGGGGAGATTTAAATTAGATAAATGGAAAAAATTCTTCCCTGTGAAGGTGGTGATGCCCTGGCACAGGATGTCCAAAGAAGTTGGGGCTGTTCCTGGATCCCTGGCAGCCTTCAAGGCCAGTTGGATGGGGCTTTGGGCAACCTGGGCTAGTGGAGGGTGTCCTGCCCATGACAGGGGGTGGGACTGGGTGAGCTTTGAGGTCCTTTCCCAGCCAAACTAGTCTGTGATACCATGAAATCAAAGCTTTCCACTTCCATGCACTGGAACCCAGTCTGAACTGGGCACAACCTCACTGCAGCAAGAAACATGCCCACCACCCACATGGAGCCAGAGCACAATGCACACAGCTCTACCCACTTTATTTTTCAACCTGCTGAATTGCTCAAATATGTTTAGCTGTCATACATGGCTCTATAATCCCAGCCTCAGCAGCTGTTACATGTGCTGTAGTATTTACAGCAGATGTTACAGCTCCGTAAGAAGGTAAACCAATGAAGACTTCCCAAATGGGGGCTAAGGGAGGCAAAGCAGAACCCAGAACCCAGCTCCTGTCTGGCTTGGACAATCAGCTGTGGGTGCATCACCCACACATGCAGTGAAGAGCCACATCAGAGCATACAGCAGCTTAAGGAAATTTCGAGTGTGCTACCATAGTGTCATTAAAAAGCTGTCAGCTCTCTGCAAGTCAAGCAGCAGAGGCTGAAATTCAGTGTTTAAAGGATGATTAAATATAAGTGACTTAAATTATACTGTTGCTGGAACTGACACCATTTAAAACACACCATCTATTCCCTGGTTCCTCTGACACTGATTACTATCCACTAAAAGATTAATATTTTCCTTATAGATACTCAAGTATCAAACTAGGGATTTATAGACTGGAGATAATTAAAGGCTTTGCACTACAAATAAAGTTAAAAAAATTTTCTGTGGTCTGCCTGAGAACACTTTAAGAGTCAAAATGGACATTTCATACCTGAAAACCTGCCTGCTCCCTATCAAGGCTGCTAATTGATACAAGAAGCTTGGAGCTATTTTACAGTGGGTTCACAATCAAACAGTTGCTGAGCTGGTGGCTGACCTGAGACAGACTCGGGACCTGTCATTAATTCTCCCACATGAAGCTCTGTAAACTGAGGCTGTATTAAGCTGGCACAAATAAATTGCCTGTTTCTCCTTGATAAATATACAGAGTGAGCTGCAAGACGTTACCTTTCAGATTCAAAGGCATGGACCTGTATGATTTCCTTGCTAGCTATGATGGCGCTTTACCAGCAGCAAGAAGGGAAAGTATGCGGGATTGCCCAAGGCCACAAGAACTGGGAGACCCCCTTCCCCATCTGCCCAGAGCACCCACAGCCCCTCTCAGAAGCCGGTTTAGTTGACCCCCATTCCTGATAGACCAGCAGCTCCTTCCAGCTGGGACCACACTGTGGCATCATGTCAGATACCCCAGTCCAGTGTCTGGGTATTCTTGCCTCTGCCCCAAACAGAAACTGTGCTGGTGGTGCAAGCAGCAGACAACCACACCTGTAAGCTTCAAAGCAAACTGCTCGAGACTATTTAGCCTCCTAAAATGGCTCAGGAAAACCTTCTGTTCTTATTTTAGTCTACAGCACCAGGAGAAATCCATGAAAAGTCAGTGGGATCTTCCAGCAGAGAACAAGCTCTTCCCCAGCATTTCTAATCCACAGAGCTCAAAGCACTCTACAAGTCACTGTCCCCCTTCCTTGAGTAAGGAAACTGATTTTCAAGCTACTCTTGTGCAGCCCTGGGACAAGGCAGTTGCAATGGCTACCCCTTGCACCAGGTTGCCAGCCACCAAGGCCAAGGTCCTTTCCTTACACCTTGCTGTGTGCCATTTGGCAGAGACATGCCATGTTTGAACAACTTCTGCTCACTTTCAGGCTGAAACACTGAGCTCCTGCAAGTTTCTTGGGCTTTAGCTATCCCAAGAGATACTGACACAAAAACACATAAGGTCTGGTTGCTTTAGTGAGCCTGATACACACAGCTTTGATGCATCGCAAAACATTATCTTAGATCAAAAATAAACCTAGCAAGGGATGGTGGAAATGCTTCAACACCCAAGGGTGATGGCTGGAGTCATGGCAGGGGCTGGATGTTACAACTTGTCTCCATTTTACATACCAAAAAAAGCTAAGGTATGGCAAAGGAAACCAACTTGCTCCTGTGCTGAGATGGTGAGAGCAAAGCCCCCCCAAAATCCCTCCTGCGTTCTGGTCTTGTGCAGGGTGCCTGACTCTGCACCCCAGTGACAAGTGCATGGGAAGGGACCGACGCCTGTCAGCGTAACAGCAGATGATAGAACTGTGCATGAGCATGCCTGTAACTTCAAAAGCGGTCCTTTTGACATGATTTACCCCCCCTTTCCTGAAATTTGCAAGCCAGAAAAAGCAGTATCGATCTCACTGCCTGGCAGAAATAAGATAGAAACTAATTAAGCCCAGACATCTCAGGGAAGGAGTCTCCAGGGAATTGTTTCATTTGAACAAGGACCCTTACCAAAATGCCAGGAGGGGAGAAAAAAAGAAAGATGAAAAAAAGCCCAAAGCCTAATTCTGGATCCTCACTGTCAGCTTGCTTTTGCCTGCACTCAGAGGAGCACAAAGCATCGTGGGCTCAAAACAGGAGAAGAGGCTCTGAGGAGAACTCAGAGGAGAGCTCAGAGAGCTGTGGCTGAGAGCATAAGACAGAGAGAGAGGAGAAGCAACGCAAACAGCAGCAAACAAACAGTGACTCATGATACTCAGCAAACAAACAGCCCTGTAACAGTTTTTGCAATTGTAATTTAAACCAAAATAAACAAGAATGACAGTCCAGTAAAGGAAAGGGAGGATGACAGCGACGGGAGGGGGGAGTGTGGGGACTCCCATCATTTTCACATCTGTTGCTTTCCTAACATTCCAAATGAGCTGCTCCAGGAAGAAGCAGAGAGGGAAGGGAAAAAAATGGATGGGACAGCAGCAATTTCTTGTGATCTACGCCTGTGCTTGAAGTTTTCATGACTGCACTGAGAGCAGAATTTATATCCCAAAGCCATCTAACAGCCTACAAGACGGCTACTGGTTTTGACCCCCAGCCCCTCAAAAGCACCTCTAACAACAGAAATAAAAAGTTCAGCTTGGTGGGTTACTGAGTAAAATAGACCTTGTGTGGTGTGGGTGGACAGGCAGAAGGAAACAGAGCAGGGGGAGAAATCACACCATCCGTGAGAGGCACTGGTTTGACTGCTCTGCCAATCCTCCAGTGAAGCAGATTCCCAATTTCTTTTGCTATTGCTTCATTACCCTCCTCATGAGCAACTCTCCCCCAGAACACACCTTGAATTTATTTTTTTTCAGGCAAATAAAGTTATTTTCCCCCCAGTGGGTACTAAAAGCTCATCATCACCCTTTTTACAGAAATCCTTTATGCATCAGAAAACGCACTACCTGCACTCAGGCTTATATTTCCAAATACAATTCCTTCAGCTTTCCCTCTCTCCAGCCTCCTTTGCCAAGCCTCCCATCTGTGTGGGTCATCTCCAGACTCACAAGTGTGACTGTTTCCCTCCTGTCTTGCACTGCCCAGCACTCCTCTGTGCAGCAGGAAGCAATTACCAGCCTCATCCTACGCACAAAGCTTCTGTAATGATGACTCAGAGAGATTTGTCTCCTTTTCTCAAACCTCAAGACGCTGTTGGCCTGTTTGAGCTGGTGATCCACAACAGTCCCTATCACCATGTACCACCCTGCCTGCTGCTCTTCCTCTTGCACTTGGTCATCCAGCTCCCCATCCCTCCAGAGCCACCACCACACCCTCCACTTCTCTAACCCTCACCATGGTGGTGCCCAATTGGTTTTGCTGCTCACAAAGATGATCTGAAATTCTGCTCTTAAACTTTGGATCAAAAAGTGGAGAGATTTGCCTTTTCTTTTTCTTTTTAAGTTTGCTTTTTAGACCCCATTAGCATCATCCTCCTCTGCTGTCCACAAATGGCTCTGGAATTTTCTTGAGCAATCAGGGTCAGATTCTCTGATCCTTCACTTTCTGAGTCCTTCCATCATCTCCCACTGAAGGTGTGGAGTGGGCTTTGCTCTGCTCCTCATCCTTCCCCATCACACTCCTGGGGAAATACCAGAGCAGTCACCTATAGGTCAGAGCTTGCCAACACCACGTTTTCCTCAGGTCATCTAGAATAATTTCAACAAGTCCAGCTGACATGAGTGTTAGACAATCTTTTATTTCTCTATTCACATTCCCTTACCCTCTCATATTTGAAAAAGTTACACATCTCTGGATGTAAATCAGCATTACAGTTTTTGAGGACTGAAGCAGAGGAAGCACAGAGCACATCAGCCTCCTGCGACTCCTCATCTCTCAGGCCAGAGAGAAGAAGAGCAAGGCTGTTTTCACAAATTCCACTTTTTTTTGTATGAGCTTCCCCCAGTTTGGAAGCCTTCTAATAAATAGTTTTTCCACTAGAGGGCACAAAGACAATTTCTCCTAAATGGAAACTGATGTTAGAAGGATTAATAATTACTAGCATCTCAACAAAGGTATCTCAAGCTCCAAGAAATGAACACTTAATAAATTGAGATGTAGTTCAAACTCCCCAGGCACTACAGTATCAAACAACTGTAACATGCAGAGATTGAAAACCTAGAAATCCAAAAGTGGCACTACTCTAACAAGGTCTCCTACATGACACTAAGCATTTTATCCAGCGATTTCTCACTGCCCACAACTTCTCATTAGGCACAGACCGCAGTATTAACACAGCACCGGAGACAAGTAGAACATGTCCAAATTCAGCATCAAGTCACCAAACTTTTTTAAGACTTTTGTTTCCTAGATCAAAAGAAGTTCTCCACCAGCAAAGATCTTCTGTTTGCAGATACTTTTAGATCATAGTAAGTCACCTCCTGACCCGTCTTGGGTAAACTAAAGAGATTTCAGCCTTTAAGGCTCTTCTATACAAGCCAGCTTTTCCAGCTTTAAAGCTTGCCTTGTAAACTTCTTACAGGTTGAATCTATAACCACAATGCCTTAACCAGTTCCTCACCAAGAAATGGTGCTGGTCTGTAAGAGATGTATAAACTCAATGGGAAAGCAATTAATTCAAACATTTGGTTACACAAAGGAGAGGGAACAAGCAGTAAGTTTAGAGCATTAAGCACCCTGAGAGCACTGTGGCCCTCTGGGTCGATCAAACCCCTCAGCCCCAACAAGAGTATGAGGTACAGAAGCCTTGCTCGAACCTACCTTGCCTTCTGTAGTCCTGAAAACCCGCTCTTTCATGGCCCAAGCTGAGGAGATGTGCAAGCCCTTGGTAGCCCACCCGCGTGCGGGTGCCTACACGCACACCCACGCTCCCCTCCATGGCTGGCTGCCCTTTGACGTGCACTCACTCCTCCAGCCCGAAGGCAGCAAGGATTTACTGCTGCCTGTGGTTTTCCACTTGCTGGAAGGTTTGGCTTGAACGGAGCCAGCCCAGAGACTTTTGCTAATGGAAGAAGAGAGACAATAGCAACACGCAGGTGCTTCCTCCCATTTAAAGTGTTTACTTGTGCAGCTTAACACAGTGACGCCATTGTGAATTAGATCTGCATGCTGCTTAACAGAGTTCAAAAGGTAGCACACAACAAAAGGAACCCCAAAATACTGCTTATTAAATGAAACACTGTAGATTAAGTATTTTCTTCTTTCCTTTTAAACTCTGCTTCCTTTGCCCATGCCAAGTAAGAGGGTTTTTCTAATGATACAATAAAAGCAGTTTCAAATGGGAAATGCTACATAATATATAAAACAAAACAAAACAAAAAAACCCCTTTAACACAAAAGCAAAGGGTTTATTGGTCCATCTCTGCTGCCCATGCAGTAGGATCCTTACGACATGGGAAGGACAACTCTGGCAGCTACTAGTGATGCCTGAACTCCAGGCCATTATAACCACACGTGCTCCGAGAAAAATCAAAAAGATGAAGAGAGAAGTAAGGGTATAGCTAACCCACAACAGAGTTAAGGAAAACCTCAGTCTGAAAGAGGAACAAAGGCGTATTTGTTTTGTAAGAGAAAGCAAGCAATTCAGCTATATTCCACAGTAAACCATTTGGGTTAAGACAGAAACAGGGCAGGGGCAATCATCTGATTCTAATTTCGTTGTCCTCAGCTTACATTACATGAATCAAGATGTTTACTAGAGGTGCCAGGCACTCAAATCCATGGTTAGATCTTGTACATGGAAAGTGTTAAATGTACTGAACATCTTGCAGTTCCCTCTACAGCCAGTGAAGGCTCAGAGATACTGAGCATTTAACAGTATAATTCAAATTCTAATAATTTTATTATGTCAAGACACTTTCCCTGGTATGTAATAAACTCAGAAATTCAACTTTATAGACAGTGTTGTGAAAATCTTTGTCCTTCCACAGTGCCACCTTTTTACTTGTTTCACCTATTATTTGTTTCAAACACATTATCCTCAAGGTCCTGCAACTTAAGACTCCACCTCACTCTCACGTACAGCTACACCACAAACACCCAGATGTGCTGAAACCAGCAGCACGCACATTCTCATCCAGTCCCATTCTTTTAACATCAAACCAAATAGAATTGGGTCTTTTCATTCAAGTGCTGTATTGTTTTGCCCACTCTCACCAGTCATCACTATTTTAGATGTGCTTCCCATCGATTTTCCTTCTTGGTGGGAACAGACTGAATGGGACTCGGCACTTTGCTCTCTGCTATCATTTTCTGTGATACCTGGTGGGATGATTGCTTGGAGAATGTCAGATCCAGACTCCTTTCATTCTCTATCACCAGCGAACATAGAAATAGCAATTAAAATCCCTCTCTCCATCGCTCCTGTCACAGGCCTGTGCTAGAAAGTAAGTGGCAATCGCTGCCTTCATTGATACAAGTCATGAAGTAATGAAATGGCTTAAAATTAGCAGGTTAATAATCTTAGAGCTGCTTTCGTGCAGCTCAGCAATCTTGTGCTCAGCTTACTGGACTTCTCTCTGCAGTAACCTAAGAACATAGGCAAATTTGTACCTAAAAACAGCCCCAGCAACCCATGAACTCAAGTGGTGACTGACCGTTCGACCAAACCCATTTTACCAGTGCTGAAACTGCCTGTCAGCACCCTCACACTGCCCCTCATACTGTTCATTTCAAACAGCACTGGCAAACAGCAGATGGGCTTCACAACCTCTCAAAGCACCGTGTCTGTCCTGCAAACAAACCAAAGGTGAGCAAAGGCCAAATCAGCATTTACAGTCTTCCACAAGTTGTCCATAAAATGAGGACAGGATACTGCGCACACTGTGTTCTCAGGTATGAACTCAAACCCAGGGTAACTGCTAGAAGGTCTCTGCTCCAAATTGCTGAGCATCACCATGTGCAGCCCATCCTAACTGCTCCACCAGCCCTTCCAGCAGCCCTGCAGCAGGGGACCAGGGACCTTGCAAGGTGGCAGACAGGCAGACAGCACTCCTGTGTCTCTTTCATTGTCGGTTTTAGTCTTTAGTCTTGCTGGACACAAGCAACCAGTGTGTTTTATTTTTATGGCTTTCATTCTACTGCTGCATGCAGCTCCTGAAGGGACATAAGATGTCATTGCTTTAGAGAAAACCCAACTGAAAAGCAATTTTATGTGCATTCACTGAAGGAGAGCATTACAAAGTAAACAGGTGAAAGTAACTTCATTTACCAGCGGTGACTTGTGGATGCTCAGAGACACTGAGATTTATTACATATTGCCTTGGGCAGGTGGGAGGACTGTGTGAGGAGAGAAGAATTTCTGGCTGTAAAATGTCTTAAATGTCAAAGCCCAAGTGAGTCTTTACAAGATCTGTTACTTGTATTCACTCCAAAGCTGAAAGGAGGGCAGCAGCTAGGGGCCCAAGCCATTGCTGAGGACCCCCAACACCCCCAGGATAGCAATGCAAGTCCAGGGCTTGGACCCACCAGGGCAGGAGGGCTGCAGGAAAGCTGCCCTCCTTCCAGTACCACTACTGGACACCTTGTGCTGGTGCACCAAGCCCTGCACGGTTCTGTAGAACCATGGTACTAGGTGGGACACATTGGGAATAACATTAGGAAAGGCTTTTCCAAAGCTCTTAGCACAACAGAAGAGGACAAGTCCTTACAAATAACAGCTATAAGAAAGCACCCCTGGAGGGAAATACTTCTGCAAAACCCTGAGCTCTCTCTTTTATTCTAAATGACTGAGAAGAAATTGTTCATCCCCAAAGGATTGCAGTCTGAAAGACCCGAATCCTGCAAACAGCAATGCAGAGAAATCAGAAGGGAACACAACTGGAGTTGGCAAGAACAACAAATCCAAGGTTTCCATCGTGGCAAATGAGGCTTTCAAACAGAGCAGCAGTAACACCATGTTCTAAGCTTTGCCGCGTTCCTTTTATGATTCCTCCCAGCAGCGTGCAACAAAACATATCTGAGCTGTAATCAATTTCTTACAGCCTTATATAAACATTATAGGAATTCTGTCCTCTGTAATACTGCTGGCTCTCAAGGCTGCAATAAATAAGTCCGTTACAACCCCGCTGCTGCTTTGTCTCCTCTCTTGCCATCTCAAGTCACTGCTTTTCTTTTTTAAGCTACCAGTGTAACCACTTTCAGCTTCAACAAACACCTGCAGTGTAACCTGTAGCTAAACTCTAGGTAGAATGAAGCATTTTGCATTCACAAGGGAGGAGTGGAAAGGAAAAGCTCTTTGCCACTGTTAACGCCACCCTCCTTTCGTCCACAGTCTCTCTCCAGCACCACAGAGGAGGGGAATTCTGCTAGGAAACCAACAACTGACAGGGAATAGGACCTGGCACATCCAGCAGACAGTAGACACTATGGTCACTTTCTCAGAAGCTGTGTAGCAGACACCCTGGCCACGGACACACCGACCAACCAGGATGCTAGCAGTGCTCTTGCACCTAAGTTGGCAAACCACCTTCTTGAGCATAACCTCACTGCTCAAGGTCAGGTCAGTGTTGTGTTTGCAACTTAGGGAGACAAGAGAGAATCAGGAGTGAATATCCATCTTTGGAAGGTAAAGACCTACTGGCAAATGAATTGCTCCCCTCCAGGACTGCACTCAGCATCTCCTCAGGCCCTGCCCAAAGGACCTCATGCAGCAGACCCAGGTATGGTTATTGTGCTGGTGCCAAGACACAAGGACTGTCTGAGAGGGGAATTCCCTGGGCACACCTGAGAGTCAGCACTTGGGGCAAAACCCCATCTGGCCCGTAGCCATTCAGACGGCTCTAACAGAGCTGTGTCACTCACACACCCAACTGTCTTGCTTCAAGGCACTGGCTTCATTTTGTCTATGAAGAAAGGCCACAAGTTGTCAGATCACAGGGCCATCTGATCCTCAGTCCCATCCTGAGGAACAGCAGCAGTGACAGCTTTGGGAAGAGTGCTGGAAAAGGACAAGTGTATGGTGGTGCTACCACAGAGGAGTACCACACCTGTCAGACTGGAGCTCAAGGACCACCTGAGCCAGAAGTCTTGGCATAGCCCTGGCTGGATTTCTCCCTGCTGTTCTCCCTCTTTTTCATCCAGGGAATGGCAAATTCACCCCATCACTACAATAAAGCACCAGGGAGAGTAGGGAGCAGGGAAGAGCGACATCCAAGCCAACTTCTAAGGCTTTGCATCCTTTGAACACTTAACTCATGCATAATTGGAAGGGCTGTTTGTTTGGACTACAAGAAACTGGAATTATTTTTTTGTTTCCACTACCAGAGCCATCATGTGAAGGATGCTGTCATATGATAGTCTTGGAGGAGGTTTACAACATTGGAGAATTTACTGAGAAGCAAAGCAAACTACTACTGACAGCAAGTGGATCCAAGCCCAGATCCCCAAGAGGTTCTGACGTTGGGAAGACCCAGAAAAAACAAGCCAGCTTTGACCCAGCACTGGGGGAGTGAGAGAGGAGCACATGCATGTATTTTGTTTCACACTCACCTCCATTTGACCAGCTACACAAACAAACCTCTGCTTGTCCTAAGTACACTTCACAATATAGCCAAACCTGCTAGTTGCCACACTGCGACTGAACTCATGGGTTTCAAGAAATGAGGTATCAAGCAGGCAAAAAAAGGCACCTACAGCCCATAAAGCAAGGGAAACTGCAGCTGGAAAAAGTAATCCAAGCTTAGAAGAGGAAAAAAAAGAAAAAAGGTACTTGGGGATTTGATATGTAATTGTGATCACTTCAGTTCCTCCTGGGCAGAGCAGCAGTATCTGATCCCCTGAGAATATATCCCAGGGGAGTAAGGGAGCAAAGCACCACAACAACCCAGCACTGACCCAAACAGGACCAGACATACCTGTCACTGCAGGGAGCATGGCCAGGACCCGCAGCCTTTACGGCTAGGGAAAACCCCATGCACACACTCCCTGTGAACATGGGGCTTTTGCCTGATTAAAAGAACAAACCAGGAGTGCCCTCAGTGCAGCAGGGACCTGGCACATCTTGTTTTCAAGCAGCACACGTGCCACAGTGCTGGCAGCTGCACGTGTTGCTGTACTGTGCTCTCCTTAGAGCAGAGGCTCCCCAGGGACAGGGACCTCACCTTCCTCAAGGGACTTACACCATCTCTCGCGCTCGATTCTCCCAAGGCTCCATTAAGGAGGCTATTCAGAAATCGCTGCCATGAAGACTGCACACTTCAGCCTGGTTTCAGCTTCCTTGCTTAAATCAGTGTAGCTCATTCACTTACCACTAAACCCTGCAGTGCCAGGTCAGCTTAATTATGCCTATAGTAATGAGCTTGAAGCAAACCCTATCATTATCTAATTGATCTAAAGAGCTGCTTTCTTCCAATAAAGGCAACATACCCAATCAAATACCCTAAGACTCCCCAGTAGACTCCTACTCCAGTAACTGCAATATGGGCTTGTGAAGGGGTGTGATTCAGCTGAGGGCAGAAGTGGAAATCAAACCCCTAAACCCTTACACACACCAACATCAACAAACCATCTTCTGCAGCTGGGAACAGCAACCATCCCACATCCTCTGCAACAGTGAGACAGAGCAACATTTGTACAGCTGACCCCAAGCAGCAGAGATGATCCAGCTAAAGGCAAGCTCCCTGAGGCAGGTCAGAAGAAAAACAGCACAGGTTGAGTGAGAAATAAAGAAAAACTTTCAAATGGCTTAAGATGTTCTCCCTCCTTGGAAGCTCACCTGGCCCTACCACCTCTCCTACACATCCTGCCCACGGCAGAAGATGCTGCCTGCTGAGACAGCCAAGGTTTGACCTGAGCTTCCCGTTGGGAAGGTTCGGCTCAGGCCTCCACAGCACAGGAAGCTGCAAGCAAGCAATGTAGAGGAGATGGAGTTACTGCTTCAGTGCACTGATCCATAGAGACAGCAAGAGGCAGGGGAAGGGGGAAAAAAATGCACTAAAAATTCTTTTGACAGGGTGAAAAATGAAAGCAAAGTGAAACACAGCTCAATCTGTCAAAACAAAATCACAGCAAGCCCACTGAAAAGAAAAAACCACACCGCTCAACTCGCATTTTCTAGTAGGCAATAACTAGTACATTTGTTTTCTTGAAGATAAGCGGGTGGGTTAAGTTTGCCAGACAACACTGAGCAGATTTGAAAGGTAATCGCATCAGCAGCACAAACAATCAAATTTTGCCATGGCTCTAAACACAACCAGGGACGTTAAGGACTCACTTGCTTCAACCTTGCAATTCAGAAGACTCTCAAAGAAGTTTTTACAGTTGCACTGTTGGGCTGATGGATGGAATCCGAAGTGCCTGATCAAGACACACTTTACACTTTCCCTCTGAGCTCCCCGTGAGAAGAGGAGGAAAGATAATAGCAAACAAGCCACAAATTGGCATTGCAAAAGAGTCCCATACAGTGCATTTTTGGTCAGGATGGTAAAGGTCAACCTAATATTCAGAGTACAGAGAACCCATTAACCTGGTAAGAGAGACCTAACATCATTACCTAGAGGGTATTTTGAATGATGAGACAGCTTGTAATTAGCTTAGGTGGGCCAACCTAATTATTCATGGCCTGAGGAAGCATCTCCCAGCGCAGGAGGGGTACAAGATATGTATTTATAGTTCTTTCCTGATAAGCTCATTATAAGCTTTCAAAGATGAATGACCACAGCATTTCACTGTTTTCTTGCAACCTAGAGACGAAAGCACTAATGAGCGACTGAGCCAGGAGAACAAAGGCAGGGGCAGCCTGGAGCTCTAAGGGAAAAAGAAGGGAAAATATCACCCATCACCCCCACCCCGCCAAAACAGACACAGAATTGCAATTTGCTCTTTTCATTTCACAACAGACAATTATATGCATGCCCATTTTATCTGAATGTGTGAACAAGCATTTCCATAAAACCCATTTTAACAAGGCCTTTGGCATTAAAATAGAAAATAATACAGTGGAAGTAGTTAATGTGGATGTGCAACACCCTGTATATATTCACAACTGCATTCACACATTAAAAACTTAAAACCATTCTTCCAAATAAATCAGCATTTAAAAAAAAAAAGTCATCACTATTGGTTGCCTATTTTTGCAAGGGCTGACATTCTCCCACTTCTGTTTTACAAATTCTCTACCTTCTCCCTCCAGGTTTCCCCTTGATTAGACATTAACTCTTCCATGCTACAGATCATTGCCAAGTGCCCAGCATCAGGTACCCCATCCCCATGACACCCTTGCACAAAGGCAAGATGAGCAAGCCATCCTTAGCATCAGCAAGTCCAGGCTGCTTCATTTAGGTAAATATTTACATACATGTGTGCTGTATTTTGTAATCAAATATTTATAAGTGCAGGATAAATGTTGAGGAACTCTGTCACATTGACTTTGGTTTCACCACTGATTTTAAGAGGGCTGTGACCCTGCTTTGCAGCAGTAGCACACCAGAGAAGACTTACAGCAGCATCTGCAGTATCTGAGACAACTCCTCAGTAAAAGGTGGGGAGAAAAGTAGATTTAACCCATGGATACAATTCCTGCTCGCTGTCTCAAGCTCTAAGTCTCATTCAAGTGCTAGTTCAGTATTTTGATCTACTAAAATATGTAAAAATCAGTAGAATCTGGTGGAGGAGGCAAGGAATACACACGCACACCTTCACAGCATAATCCAACCTTCAAGATTGCCTTTGCTAATTTTTCACTAAGCCTAATGAAGCAGCAGCCAGAAGCAGCTCCAGTGAGTGTTCTGCTGCTGACCTGTACGTGATAAATCTGTCTCCTCCTTGGACAAGACAGTGAATGTTCATCAGCAGGTTGTGAATTCCAGCTCCACCTTTGGGAGCAGACAGCAGCATCGCTGCCAGCCCTGGGCAGGGCTGGGGCTGCCAACAGAAAGCTCGGCTGGCCAAGAGGAATCAACGCTGCCAGGCAGACTGCAACCTCACCTACACTGGGACATTTCTGACATAACTTTGTCTGTAGAGAACAGGCAAAAGAGAATTTGTAGAGACTCCAGTTACCATCTCTGCTTTGGTATAGGAAAAAGTAGTTTGAAGGTGCAAAGCCATGAGCAAATAGTATTTGCTATTTTCCAATAGGGTCAGAGATAGTTTAATTTTTATTATTATTATTTTTTGGAAAGGCTCCTAAAAATACAACTATAGGAAAGTGTATTTAGGAAGAGCACATTACCAAACCCAGCAGGAACAGTGGGAGAGAATCAATCAGATTTGTGCTGATAAAAGCATGCAGCAATGGCCAAGTGTCCAGACACTTGGGGAGGACACCCTCGCCTGATGACAAGTTGTCTGGTTTTCAATGGATGGAGAGATCTCACCCCTGCATGCAGTCATCCACAGGCACACCCAGCTCAGCCACCACTTCAAAGCAGCCCAAGCATTTTCAGCTATAATGCAGCTGAACCCTCAAAGACCTTCTCCAGCATCCAAAGTGGCACTTTCCAGTCCCTTTTCTGGCCCGAGTTGAGTGACCATCTCTGCTGGCCTCATCACTTATGGGACACAGGGCTGGGCAGAGAGCCGCTCATCCGACACTAATCCGACCTGCCAAACATCAGGGCTCTGCTCCCTCCCTCCCCAGGGGAACATCATTGCCCCCATCACCACCAGCACACAGTGGGCTGCACTGCACCACTGTGCTGTAGCAGACAGAATTGGCAGCCTCATTTAGCAATTTCTGTGATATCAGAAAACCAATGGTCAGCAGAAGGCTTTGGGCCACCCGAGCTGAGCAGCTAGGATGAAGGAATGTACATTAGCAGAGACTAAAAATGAAGCAATTCAAGTTCCAAGTCAGCAGCTTCATCATTTCACACAGAATCAAAGCAGTTGCTAACGTGCACACATTGATGGATAGCAAATTGCAACAAGAATAATGAGAGGACCAAGAGAAAGTGGGAAATTAACAAAATTAAGCTGATTCTGATGGCATGAAATTCTTGCCACTCCTGGATTAGCATGTTCTCCATTTATCAATGACTCTGGGCTTTGGGTTTGTTTTCCCTAATTTTAGGGAGGTGCTTTGAGAAATGTGGCATTTCTTCCCTCTCTAGAAAAAAAAAAAAATCCCTCATCTGCACTGCATATTTTTAAGATTAATGATCCAAGGTCAACCTCTTGAAAGGAGTTGTAGTGGTGAAATATTTTTCCAAACCACAGTTCAGTGAAGAATTTCATCTTGATTTTGGATATTTGTTTTTACCCTAGGTAGGTTCTGGGGCACTTTTTTGGGGGGTGAGGGGGAGCTTTTTTTTTTCTCCTTAAACAATACAGGACACCATGGCCTGATTAAACCAACACCGTTCAGGTCATAATCCTGGTTACCAAAGTGACAAAGGTCAAATACAAAAAAAACCCCTACCCTAATGATTTTGTGACAGACAGGAGAGGTATATGAATACTGTCCCACTCCTGTTCTGCCAAAAGCAAGACAAAAGAAAGCCAAAGCCAGCAGCACCTGGCAACTGTATGTGGCAACTGAGTGAAGTTACCAAGAGAAGATTGTACCAGTGAAAAGGACCTCTGCTTGGCCAAGATACCCCTTCACTTCACAGAAATCCATACAGGACCCTAGCAAACCTCCTGACCATGGGAAGCAATTAAAGCTGGATGGAGGAATGTTTTCTGGCTCCAGTGACGACACATGTAGACCAGGACAGTTACTTGCAACCAGAGGCAGTTTTGCATTAAGAGAATCAGAGGATTAAATGAATGCTCACACTGAGCCAGCTCCTCCAGCCCCAGCAGCCCTGAGGTGCCCGTATAGATGCTGCCATGCTCAGTATTAACATCAGCCCAGGCAATGTGGACTGGAGAGCCTGGCAGATCCACTGCAGCCCCTTTGCTGTGGGGGAGGCAGGGTCTACCAAAGGTAGGCACAAGGAGAAAAAAAAAAAAAAAAGCACAAAACTCAGTGTCCTTCCACAAGCAAAAAATTCCCAGGTGATGAAGAGAAACCTGCTGTTCCTAATGCCAGAAAGTAGGTCACAACCAGACCCCCAAGACCCAAAACCCAGAAATCCATCTCCAACCCACGGCCTGTATTTACATTTCACAAAAGAAACCCAGCAGAACAAATTCCTCCAGAAACCGCTGATCTCCGCAGGCTCCAAGGACATGTAAAGAAACGTTTACACGCTGGGTTTTAAAAACCTAAGAGCAACAGAAGAGGGCTGTTTGCTTTTAAAACCTGTTCCCAGGATGAAGCCCTCAATTCCAGCGTGAGACTAATGTACACAGAGGTGTTTACAAGTCTCTCCAATGAGAACTTTATGAACGGAAGAGCCGACACAAGCTGAACTGCAGCCTTGAGAGTTACGAGTGCGATACCACATTCTTCCTGTCTCCAGAGGTGACCCATCTCTTACATGTCATTTCAACCTCACACACAAGCAGTTATTTGGGACTGATGACTCATGATTCCTGTTTTCCAGAACATTCAAACCAATATTGCAAGGAAACCCGTTGTGTTGTTTTTCTCCCCCCATAGCAGAGTGGTTGGGTAAGAACAGGAAAGGCAGGAAGAAGTAAAAAATTGAGCAAAAAAAAAAAAAAAAAATGGATAAACAGTTCTGTTAACCTTTCCTGAGCCTTTCCAAGTGATGCGCTGCAGAAGGTCTCCCCCCTGCACAGGTCAGAGGGCATGGAGAAGCTTTGCATCAAAAGGCCAAGTGCTCATTGCAAATGCTCATGACACCCAGCTGATCTGGAGCAAATTGAGGACAAACAGACCTAAACACTCAGATATCCCAGATGCACCATCCCACACTCGGCCCCTTCTGAGAGTTGTACCACACTGCCTGGCTGCTGTGGGCTCGGGGGAGGAATATTTTAAGTTTTTATTAGTCCCAAGAAACAAGTATGTAAGACTGCCTGGGTCCACAGACAGGGAAAAAAGAAGGGGGAAGAAAAAAATAGGGCAGCCGATCACTTAAATAGCCATGCTGGCAGTCCCAAGCCTATCTCCAGCAGAACAAAATCTCCCTCCAGTGAGCTCAAGTCTCCAGCAGCCCCAAGGAGCATGTTGCTACAGCAGAAGCAAGGACCTGCTGCAGGTATCAGAACCCCCTGACAGCTCCCAAAGCCACCGTTTGCAGGAGGCTGGTCTTTGGCTTTGTGCTGTTTGCATGCCATTGCCAAGGCTGAAAGCTCTTTAAACACTCTGCATTTAAACAGCACCAAAGCAAGAAGGCTTAGCAGGTGGAAACCCATCCAACAGGTCCATGCAGGTGCCATGGGATGGAGCAGCACCTGATGGGTGCCAAGACCAAGATTCTCTTAAAGAATAACAGAAAAATTCAGAATGTGCAAAATTTCTAGCAGAGACAGGCTGAAGGCTCCCAGGTAAGGTGGGACATCATCACACCACAAGTTGGATGGACATGAAGGGCCACCATCCCCATGCCCTGGGGACCTTACAGCCCTGCATCCTGCTCCCACGGGTGTAACTCTGGTAAATTAATCCCAGGGGATGTTTTTGCCATTCACTGGCAAACAAACAAAGGGATTAAGTGATAAAAATTATCTACTACCGACTCACATATAAAACTACAGGCAGCCTGCACTGCTGGCAGAGAAGAAAACACGCAAAGGTTCAAGGCTCCTTTAAGACTTCTCATCAGCTGCTTTTCCTTGATGAGGAGCGTCACCTTTTCTGAAGACATCGCTGAGCCTATAATAATTCCTACCAAAAGTGACATTACTTCATTTCCTCTGGAAAACAACAGCTCTACCAGCCCCTCCTTCCCAGTCTTGCTCTCTCATGAGCAATGCTTTTGGATTTCCAGAAAGGGAGTAAGGTCAGGAGCAAACGCCTGGATTGCTCCCAGATTAGCAGCCCAGAGGGAGTAATTCCAACAGAAAGCATTTACAATATTCTTGGTATTAAACGTTTTTGGCCAAGATGAAATTTGTTAAAGTTTGCACTTTTGTTTTTTCAAAGCTCTGAAGTAATTTCTTTCCCCAAAGCTGCCTCTGCCGCCTGAGTTTGTGGGGAAAGGGAGATTTCATACACAGAAACCAGCACAGCTCAATTATAAACTGAGGCAATTGCCTAGATGCTGAAGTCTGATCAATTCTTCTCCGCAGAATCAAAGTACCCACATTAGAAAGGCAAATTATTGTACCTATACTGATGGTTGTGTCACCCTAATTTCCTGAGATTAATCCTGTTCCAGTCAAACCCTTATCGAAACACAAATAGGAAAACTAAACATGCAATCAAGCAAACATCTAAAAACAAAACCCCTAGACTAAAATTTGACCAGACAAGAGCTTTATGAGGAACAGCTGGTTTATCCCTAAGATTTCTGAATTACTTTATTAGGATCCAAGAGCTCTCAGAAGAGGCTGACAAGACGCCATTAAATCACTGAACATTTAACAGTCCCATTTATTATATTTTGCCCTTCCCTCTCTTCCCAACACAAATCAATTTTTTTTTTTGGCCTTTTTATTTCCCAGCTTTTCTGATTCTGCACACAACAAATCTCTATCACAATATTGGATGGGGAGCACCTCATCTATTAAAATGCCATCAGTATCAGCTCTCTAGGTGATGACTTCAGAGAGGAAACAACATTGCTTTTCTTTTTTCCACCCCCTCCCTCTACAGCTTCACATTTTCTTGTAAGGAAAAGGGCACTGTGCTCTCAGACTGGAACGGGTAAAAAGCACTGAGAAGCAAAAAAAGGCCTAAAGGCTGCACAAAGCAGTTTTAACTCCTGCAGAAAAATACTTTTTCTATGACCAAGGATGAGGAAAACAATGGAAAGATACTGGATGAAGGAAAAAAAGATCATAGGTTTTGGGGGGTTTTCTGCTGACAGCTGGAATCCAATCCATTTTCTTTCACCAAGATTTTATCATCTAATTAATCAAAAACACCCAAAGAAAATGCAGTCAGAAAGCACGTTTAAATCTCAGCAAAGTCTGGCTAGACAACATTTCCAAATAAGCTGGAGCAAACTTGCAGGGCATGAACATATCTGCATTCAGATGTGATATATCTGCCCTGAGAGCAAAGGTCCTGCCTTGCGCTATCAGGCACCAGACCTTGAGGACTGGCACATGCTTATTTAAGAGATTTTAAAATTCAGCAAGAGCCATCAGATCTTGGACAACTGCTGAGAGGGAAGTGTGGGAGAATTCAGGGCATCCATGACATTGGGCTGCCTGATAGTCCTTGACTGAAAACACTCGGAAATATTCCCACTGCTGTGATTTCATGCAGAAGCACAGCAGTATGATGACTGATGGCCACATAAAACCCATAAAGACAAAGATATTTTAAATATTTCAGATTGTTCTTCTTTGAATGGCTCAGCAGCTTCCCATCCGTCCGTTACCAGGATGGCTATCACCCCAGCACTACAACACTCCTGGGGTCCCTAATTGGGTCTTGCTGTTTAGGTGGAAACCACAGGCACAAGACAAGTAAACACAGAGAGGTAACAAGTGACCAAACACCACGTCCTGGGATTTAAACAGCATTCAGGAAAGAGCTGCAAATAGCTCTGTCAGAAGTGGAGAAAGGAAGGAGGAATTCCTTCTCTTTTATAAACCCTCAAAGCTCTGATGGGCTGCACTAAACATCACTGTTGGCAGGCGAGAGCATCCCAGCTGGACTAGAAGAGGCAGAGGACACTGGGGGTGGAGTAGTGACAGCAATGCCTCCTAACATGCTCCAGAGAAAACTCCTTCCCAGCTCCAGACTTCATATTGATTTATATCCTGGAGCATGAAGCTATATCCTGGAGCATGAATCCATATCCCTTCCAATATTCTTAATTTCAAAGGGCTGGGTTTTGTTTTGGGTGGCTTTTTGCCTTAATCTCAGTTGCTCCACCAGTTCTTGTATATTTAATTACTGGCATGGTCTCAGACCTTGTTGAATTCTGGCCCTCAGTAATGCCCTGCAGCAAGGAGCTCTGCAAATTAACAAGGGGGGGAAACATTCCCTGTTTCCTTTGGAGTGTAGCGGTAAGGCTGCATAGTTCAATTCCCAAAGGCCAGGAAATGAAAATATTAAAATATTCTAATAACATCACTAAAGAAGTCATGTTTTACATGGATGTCATTCCAATCAAATATTTCTCCTGTTTAATCATTTAGCTTTAATGCAGCTCATGCTGGTGTTAAAGGTTCATGAGCAAAAAAGAGAAAGGAAGGATCTCACACAGGAATCCCATACAGGATATAACATAACCAGGCAACCACAACTGCAGACACTCAAATTTCACATTTTCTAATTTTGTTGATTCTAACTAGACAAGCTTAATGGCACAGTAATTATATAAATTACCTGGAATACATAACACTGCATTTATACATAATAAATAAGCCATTGCAGAGGAAACACCAATGAAATATAACTGGCTTCTGGTTCAGTTTCACTCTTTTTTAAAAAAAAAATAAATATAAAACAAATGCCAGGTGACTGCAGAAAAACAACACACACAACCAGCTTCTGGGAGAAGCTTCTTCCCACAGACCTTTTCTTAAATTCTAGGAGGTTGGGGACTGCAAACCAACAGGCACATCTCTCCCAGACCTGTCACACAAAGTGAAACACCACCACACACCCTGGTTGGGTTTGGGTTCTTTCCATTCAAAACGAGCTCCCCAGACACACACCAAGCACAGGCACAGCACAGCTGAGACTATCTGCAGGAGCAACCAGTTACCCCAAAGCTGTGGTAGCTTATACAAACTTTTTACACTAAGAATAAGATCTCACAGGCACGACACGGACACATGGGCAGTATTCAAGGAGATGCTGGTGTGACAGTCTTGCGTTGGTGTCTTTTCAAGAGAGGCCAGGGGTAATGGTTTGAGAAGGGGAATTGCAGCCCTTCTGAAAACACTCCAAGAGCTGGGCCAGCATTTGTGCCCAGGACCCCCAGACATCCCAGCCTCCTCTGCACCACCTTGCCACAGACACCTCACAATGCATATATATATAAATATTTTTTTTCCTTGTTCTTTTTTTACACTTCTGCATTAGTCCTACAGAAAACCTCTGTACTTGGCAGGCTACTCCCAAGGCAACCCACAGCACAGCCCTGCCTCGGCAGGACTCTGTCTGTTTGATAACAGGTTTCTTGCCTGGTCCAAGCATCCTCGGTAAAATCAAGGTTTGGAATGACTGGCATTACTGGGGCCCTCTCACACAAAAGCTGCTTGTATTTTACACTTACTTGAAAGTAAAATGCTCGATATTGTTGAGTTTCTGCCAGGCCACTGGAAGAGGGCACTTTACTGGAGCAAAAGCTACCTTGAACATGCAGTCAGGATGAAGTCCCTGTGTCATTTAACACCGCAGCTTTCCTTCAACTGGTTCCTCCCAGTGAGACTTCGAAAGCAACTGGAGTCAGAGAGTCTCTTCCAACTCATTTTCTTGAGGAAAGAAGAAAAAAACCCCAAACCCCAACCTAAAAGCCCAGCAAACCACTTAAGGGAGAGCACAGACTTGAAATACATACACATATTCAAGAAAAAAAAAAAAAAAAAAAAAAAAATCAACCCATAGGCTTTGATTGCAGCCAAAAGAACAAAGTATCTGACCTCAGTCTTCAAAGACAAGGAAATTCAGAAGTAACACTGACTCTCGTATTACTCATCCCTACTGTGCTGGGTTGTTATGATCCACACAGGCCACCCAAAGTTAAAGAGACCGCCAGAAAAATGTTCAACTCAAAGGGATATGTTAAAAACAAGCCCAAGGCAGGTTATGTGGTTGAAATGAAATGCACAGCATCCATCAAGAGTGCTCTATATGCCATTCCTGAATTGTAACAGTCGCACTCATCTGGTTATAATTTACAAATTAGCACTAGGTAAAATAAGAATTTCCTCACACCTTGAAATCTGAAATACCAGCTATTTTTCCCAGAGTTGACTTTACCCTCCCTTATGTTTCAACAGTAGATTGATTCAACACCATTTCTCATAGCGATAGCATATCTTTGACATATATTTATCAGCTCTCTTTCCCTTCTTTTAGGTTTTATGTGCATCAAAACCAGAATTATCACTGGGGGGACATCAATCTCAGTTTCATCTGACTCATAATGGATTGTGATATATCAAATGCTTGTGCAACCACACACAAAATAAGGGTACAGAGCTGGCAGGGAAGACAGTTCGTAAAAGGGGTTATTTTACACCTGATCCAGTCAAGGCAGCAAACTGTTGCTGGGAGAGCGCAAGGGACAGCATGTGAAACCACCATGCTGCTGAAGGAAAGCACACAAACCCCTTTGTCAAAATAGAGCCACAGTGCTGCTGTTTGAGAAACACGTCATCTCCTCTGCATGACCAGTGCCAGGTAAATCAGCTGAGATCTAGCAAACTCACTGCCTGATGGCAATGCCCCGCAGAGGTCGGGAATGGCAGCACTGCGTCAGGGCTGAGAGATGCCAGTATCGAGTAAGCGATGCAGGTACTGAGGGACTGGTGGTACCCAAGGAGGGACGTGCACCCCCAGAGCGGTATCACTGCCTGCCTGATGTGGAGGAGAGGTGTGGGCAGCAGTTCAGGCTCTGGCTCAGCTGCTCGGAGCGGCACTCTGATGAGCTAACACGGGATGACTCAGGGCTGCTCTGAGAGGCCATTAATTACACCTCTCGCATACGTGCGGTCATGCCCGTACGGGCCTTTTCCCAGGCCTCCCTCAGTTACAACTGTGTGAGAGGGAAACATTAGCGAGGATGGAGCAGGAAGGAGCTTTCAGCCACATAATCTGGGAAAGGCAAAAAACTAATTAAGCCCATTGATTGAAGCTTTCCTCCATCACAGCCAGGTCAGGAACTGTGTGTCCGCAGAGATACACACTCATATACCCCCTTAAACTGGAAACAGTGCTACTTAAAGCTAGGTTGGGCACAAACCCAGACCTAAGGAGCTTCCCGCAGGACTGAAAATTATATAAACCCCATCAGCTCCCTGGGACAGTAAAAACATCCTCTAAACTCACTTACCCCCATCACCTCTCTGCAGGTTGGCCTGACCCACAGATGTGAATACTGATGACAAACTGCCATCAGGGATACTAGGACACCCTCCCTCCAGCTTCCCATGGACCTGGTGGCCCAGGAAAGGACATCTTCAGCCACCACTGATGTTGTGTCCTACTGCATATTGGTCTGGTTCACTAAAGATGGCCTTTCACATTGTAAAATCCTGGCTCTGCCAGAAGACTCTATATCCTGATCACCTTCATTTACCTTCCACTGTACAGGGCCCTTATCTACATTCCAAGATTTCCTTATTTAAGCACTTTAGTAGCTCCATCCCAGTGGTTTCTGCACATCACCCAGGTTGGGCACTGAGCCTTGCAAGCAAAAATCACTATGTGCTGCTGGAACTTGCACCGATTTGTAACAAAATGGCTTGGAACCAACTTTTTCATCACACTGCTTCTGCCTCACCCTTTTGCTAAACACAAAGTGCTTTCCCGCTTTCCCTGCTGGGAAAGTTAATGAAGGCAACAAATAAGAACAGTTTTGAGTAGAAGCTCTCAAAGCAGAATACCTGGAAGTCACCTGAGAAAATCAGCTTCTCCCCTGCCATAAACAATCTTTATCCAACAAATCAATACTCATTTCTCCCGCCTGTTTTATTCTCTCACCCATCACAAGGATGGCTGTGCTCTGCTTGGCTGCTTTATAGCCATCATTGAGCTGGCATCACCCCAAGGAACTACCTGTGTCCCCTCAGCAGCTCTTGGCACAAGATGTATCATGGCTTGGCAGAGCTGGAGATGCGACCTATAGTTATACACACACACACACACTCTATCTACCTGCTGGAGAAGAGCTCAGTGGAGGAGGACCTGAGGGTCCTGGTAGATGACAGGTTGGCCATTAGACAGCAGTGTGCACTGGGGGCTAAGAGAGCCAGTGGGATCCTGGGGTGCATCAGGAGGAGTGTGGCCAGCAGGTCAAAGGAGGTGATCCTCCCCCTCTACTCTGCCCTGGTCAGGCCCCACCTGGAGTATTGTGTCCAGTTCTGGGCTCCTGGGTTATAAAAAGACAGGGATCTCCTGGAGAGAGTCCAGAGAAGGGCTACGAAGATGATTAGGGGCCTGAAGCATCTCCCCTATGAGGATAGGGTGAGTAAATTGGGACTCTTCAGCCTTGAGAAAACTAAGGGGGGACCTAATTAAAGTCTATAATTATCTGAAGCAGGGGATGCAGGGGGAATCAGCCAGCCCCTTTTCAGTGTCTGTGGAGACAGGACAAGGGGCAATGGCTGCAAGTTGGAGCACAGGAAGTTCCGCACCAACATGGGGAGGAACTTTTTCCCAGTGAGGGTGCCAGAGCCCTGGGACAGGCTGCCCAGGGAGGTGGTGGAGTCTCCTTCTCTGGAGATATTCAAGACCCGTCTGGACACCTATCTGAGTGATATGTCCTAGGGAGCTGCTTTGGCAGGGGGGTTGGACCCGATGATCTCTCAAGGTCCCTTCCAACCCCTACAATTCTATGATTCTATGATCAACAGTCCTTCCTGCGTACAACAGTGCCCGGCAGCAGAAACAACAGTGCTACACAACACTCCAAGAACATGATTTTCCCCTGGGAAGGAGACAAAGCCACACCAGCAAGCATCAACAATTGTATACACATTCCACACACTAAATACACTGTTTGCCACCTACAGCAGATGATTTTGGAGCAAAGCAGTTTTCACAAGGATAGCAAATAGCTTCAGAGTAAAGTCAATGGCATAGCACTCTGCTTCACAGACAAGGCAGTGTTCTGGATCATCCAGGGCTCAAGTGGAACCATTGCTTTTAGGCAAAAGGCAGCAGTCTGGTAGTAAGTACAATGTTGTGTCCTGGCCAAGAACCAGCCGGTGTCATTACAAAGTACGTGTTCCACCAATTACAAAATTAATTATAAAGTCATGTCAAGTCACTCAGTTGGAAAACAATTATTTCACTTTGCAACATTAAATGAGAGAGAGTGCCCCACCTTCATCAGTATGCAAATTGCTACGGACTGCTCAGGACTAACCCAGCAATTTCCAATGCTGGCTGGTACCCAAAACAACCCAATAAACTCCTCAGGGCCAAGATGGATAAATACTACCACCTCATAAGAATGTAGTTTGGCAACAAGGAAAACACAGCAGGTGAAGGCAGGATGGCACAGAAAAATAACAGAGGCCCAGTGAACAAATTCCATGGTAAAGCTTTCGAGTTTACCTGCAGCCAAGTACTTGCAACAAACATGGTTCTGTGAGAGTCTCCATGTCCCAGCTGGGGAGGGATGGATGATTTTAACCCTTGCACTGAGACAGGACCAGATGTGCTGATGGATACCTGCCCAAACAGCCTCCAGACACCGCCACACTGAGCTCTGCCTAAGACCATCCCTTCTGTACCTGAGAATAGGCTGGCTGACTGCTTTTCTTTTTAAGGTGTTTTGGCAAAGGCACTACAAAACCTTTGGTAAAGTGTTGGCAGCATCATGTTATGATGACTTCAGAAAACTTGCACTAGGTATTTCTGAGGTAAAATTTCCAAATGTCCCTATGCAACGAGGTGGTATCCCCCCCTTCTGGGGTACCACACTGCCCTCAGCTCAATAAGCCATGTGTGTGAGGTTCAGCTGTACTTGCACACACACAAGACTACAGAGACTTCATAAAGTTACACACATTCCACTCTTATCTCCCAAACAGTAATTAGGCTTCTCCAAAACACTGACAACTAGATAATCTCCCTTCCCCCCCCTGAGTTTTCCCCGGGTGATGGGTATCCTCCTCAGGGCAGCCCTCCAGACTATTTAAATTGCCTCTGCAACATGAAAGGACGAACCTAACTTCTGCAGGAGACCCAGCCATCCTCCCGCTACAGCACAGTGCTTACAAAACCCACTGCAGATTGATAAGCATCCACATTAGTTTTAAAGAGTGTAATAAAAACACCCAAAACAAACCCCAGATACTCATCCCCTCACTTTCCCCATGAAACACCTGCAGCCCTGAGACACAGTTTATTACGTTCAGAGCAGCCACGCATGTTGATCCACCTTTCATTGCCTTGGGGACTTGCACCATGGTTCCCTTCAGTTGGACAAATACTGTCTCAGAACAAGAAAACAAAAGTTGCCTCCAAAGGAACACAATAAGAGTTTTCATATGTATATATACACACACGTGTGTGTATATATGTGTATAAAAATAAACACTAAATGTGCATTTGCATGTGATACACGCTGACATTTCCTTACCAATGCAAATAGCCTTGCCCTGACACTTCCTGAGGCTGTATGATGATAGGAACACTGTGAGATGTGGATGTGAGGAGTCTCACACCCAGTCCCTGTCACACAGGTGTGTATGTATATGTGTGTGATGTATACACACACATACATTACTACACTGCTGCACATGCCAGGCATTTTCCAGGTTAAATCTTGAGCCTCTGACTCTGCATTTGACCTGGCTCTGGTATGCAGGGGCATACCAATGCTCCTCCATAGTCTGCCACTGATGTGTGACCATTAGGCCTATTTCAAAGAGGAGCGATCTTTTGCATATACAGAGGGACCAGTTTGCACCTCAAAGTCTGGCAGGTTTAAATCTTCTGCCTCAAAGTCCATAAAAATAAATAAATTCTGTGCAAATGCCCCTATTTAAAAGGTATAGGAGATAATTAAAGAACAACTTTGCTTGTTTTCCAGTGGTTAATAGCTCTCCCCCTCTCTTAAACACCATGCATGCTCACACAATTATAGCAGTTAAATAAATCAGAGTTGCTTCTCCAAGCCATAACAAAGCCCAGAAGTCTTTGGACCTCAAGCAGTCTTAGAGGCAGCGTTATCATTTTTGCACAGTTGCAGGGAGCTCTATTTATATAAACACCCTCATTGTTTGCTGCAAATGCATGGATCTGAGTTATCTCTTATCTGGTTATGTCCTTGAGACACCACTCACCCGCTGCCTGCGCTCTGTGTGGTGACACAGCTTTCCTACTCCAGGCAAGACCAGGGATGGCTGAGTTTCACTGGAGGCCCCTGGAAGCAGTGTTTTCAATCCTCAGGTTTTTTCCTTGGTGCATGGTTCTGAATTGCTGACACTGGAGTGAAGAGGCAGTAATCAAACCATCCCTCCATGTAGCACAGTCAGACCGTGCCCCAAAAGGCTTGCTTTGCACTTGGGGCACCCCTGCACCCAACAGGACTGCAGGAAAGAACCAGGGCAGGAGCAAAGCCAGTGGCTGGGACTGGCTGGCACAGGAGATGCTGCTCTAAACAGCCCCAGTTGGCACACTGGAACTTTTCAGTCAAACAGTACGCTTGGGTTTTGGTCATCCTGAACTTCCATCCCACCCACCCTCTAGTAAGTGGTGCTACATGGGAGCCAGGGCCCTAGGGATGAAGGCTGCTCTCCAGTCATCGAGGGTCATGCACATCCCCACGTTGCAGAGCTCAGAGCCAGAAGCAGCAGCAAATTTTCACAATCTCATGTGAACATGTGCCACTGCACCAATAGTTGCAAGCTCTCTTGTATCTTCTGAAAGCAATTTGCCTTTTTTTCCCCCCACAGAAATGTTAATGGGCTTGTTTTTAAACAAGTAGCTTTTACTATCTATTTTTCATTTTGATTTGGCTTTCACAGGTCTGTCTTTGCTTATGGGAATGGTATTTGTCCTTTTTATGAAGTTTTAAATTTAAAGCTCTTTCACTTTTTTAATCAACTGTCTATATTAATTTCCTCTGCAATTTAGATACAGTTTGCTTGTATCGGTTTCTTGAGCCTATATTCCCTCTTGCTGAATAAGGCTCAAACATACTCATTTCCTCATGATGGATTATTTTAATTAGATTCTGTTCCCTTTGAAGTATATGTCTTCTCTGGATGGTTTCCATCTCTTCAGGAGTTTCACCTTTTGCATTACCTTGCCAGGGCTCAGCATCGTGTTCCTCACCAACCCAGTTCTCTGGAGCAGAGAGAGCACACAGGAGCCTTTGGAGCACCCTCCTATCAACAAATGCTCCATTTAGCATAGCATACTGGCTTATCTGGTTTTGCTGCTGAATGTTCAGCTACAATCTAAACTGGTTAAGATGGTTAATAAAACATTAAACATCAAATAAATGAAAGCGTTTAAATTCAGAGTGATGCAAAGACATTCTTGATTTTAAGAAAGCTATGTGCTTTCTAAACCTGGCAAGAGCCTGCCTAAAAAGGAGACCTTAAATACAAGCAGGTGAGGAGCCATGGGTAGCCCCAGTGCTCAGCAGGCTCCTGGTACAGTGAGGCAGTTGGCAGCCTTTGAGACATCCCCAGAGCAATGTCCATGGAAACACCCATGAGGTTCTCAGCAGTTTTTGAAAAAGATCAAGGAGTTGATTTCAGTCCCTCATTCGTTATTAATTTCCAAAGGCATTCTGAACCACGTACAACTTCATCCAGAAAACTTTCCAGCAAAGACCTGATGTTAGTAAGAACTTTACCAGCAAGTCCCAAGAGTTTGCTCACAAACTTCCTAGGACCAAAAAAAAAAAAAAGGGAGCAAACCCACAGCCACCACTCCAAGGGGCAGCCTTTGGGAGGAGATGGAAATAAACGGCGGCAGGGGGGAGATCCTTGCATTGTCTGGCATTTTGTGGTCATGGTGTAACCAGCCAGACAATTCCCATGAGAAAAGTCCACAGAGAAATACTGCCTGGCTAATCCTGTATTTAAAACTGTCCTAACGTATGGTCGCTACATTTAGCCTAAACACTATGCAAGCACAACCAAGTTGTGTAGGATTAAAACAGATTGAGCTAGCCTGGTTTGATGCATCTTAAATCATTATGCTTCCTGCCAGAAGATAATCAAAAGACTTTTTGGACACCTTTGTCTTTTCTTGGCACCAACAACCATAGATCCAAGATGCTCAATTCTTCAGCCATTTTTTAAATTCCTAACTGTCTGCACTTCCTAAACCCTCTAAGAAAACGTTACCTTCTGCATCAAACAGTAATATCTCTGGCTGACAAGCAATGTACTTTGTCAATACAAGGGTGGGGAAAAGATAGACCAAACCAGTTTCTGGACCTTCAGCTAAGATGCAGAAGTAATTCCAGCTGACAAGCATTAATTTGCTGAATTTAGCCATCTCCTGTTTAGCGAAGTTTATTAAAACCACCATTGTTCTGCACATCTTGAAGAACTAGGTACATTTCTGGTCAAGAAATAGGAATAATAATGAATGTTTAAATTAAATCCAAGGGTACAAACTCCACTTCCAGGGCTTTTCCGTACTATGTTTTCCCCTGCTTGCATCTCTGCTCGACTTTTAGCCATTATCATATTGTTTTAATGAAAAGATTAACTTTCCCATTAACCATAAGTAAATACATTTTAATAGTTCAAAACACTGGATGTAAGACAGAAATCACTCCAGTCCTGCCAGCCTGGTAGAGTCATTCAGACTCAGCAACAAAAGGTTTCAATCAGATAGCCAAAACTTTTGTACATCAGATTTAGATTTGTCCTGAAATGCAAGACAGACTTCCTCCTTCCCCCCCCTTGCAAAGCCAAAAAGCACAGAAACTGAGAAAATTAAAACCTGCTGCATTATTCTGCAACATGCTACAAAGTGTAATAGAAAGCCAAATGTCTTTCTGCCCTCCCCTCCCTCATCAAGTTGAATTATTTTTTTTAAAACAGCCATGTAGTTGCAACTCTGCCTACATCTCCAAAAGCTAAACAATTATGCCACAATAGGGGTATTTTGTTCACTCAAAAAAAAAAAAAATCATCTAATGAAAAACTATGTTGGTGGTTGAATCCGTTTCCTTTAGGAGGAGTTGGCTGTAATCTCAGTGGGACTTGTGGTTTCAGCTATTCATACTGCTCATAGCAGTTTCTGTTTTTTCTCAAAGCAATGTAACCCAGCAACACAGAAAAAGCCGTGATTAACTTCTTCTGAGATACAAGATGTCACAGCAATGCAAGTCTCCTCTTCGCTGAAGAGAAACATAAATCTCCATCGCTCTGTCCTTTTACCACAGCCATCTCACATCCCAGGCAGAGTCCAAAGGAAAAGTTAGAAGTCACTGAAACTTTCTCTTTTACCAGAGAACAAGCTGACTGTGGGCTCGTAACTCTCAAACCAGAGACCATCCTTCAACGCTGCGAGGAAGCGCATCACTCGGACCCTAATCAATAGCTCTGGTTCCTTGCCAATCACAAGAGAGCTTTAAAATTAACAAGCATTATATTAGCTGACTTTGTCTAATGAATAGCTATCAACTGTCTACACACACAGAAAAACGTTTCCTTTTATTTGCATGCAAATGTCCATATGTGGTGGAGTGAAACTGGAAGGGAACATCTGGGCAGCAAAATCTCATATAAATTATATACTTTTTTTATATTATATCCCAATAAATTTAAATAAAAACCCAACACACACACACTCCCTGCCAAAGAAAAATAAAAAAACCTAGGGGGAATACTGAGGATAGTGTTAAGGAAAAAGAAACCCTCTTTCCCCATGTATCTCGTATGAAGCACTTGACTAAGTGGCAGCCCCTCTTGACCTCCGAAACACTCAAAGAGCTATACAGTAAGGCATTTATGCTCTGTTATCTGAGATACAAATTAATTTGTAATTAAAAGCTTAAACAAAACAGAAGATCCAGCTGGCCACCCCACCAGCACATGCATCCTGGGACAAATTCTTGGTCCCCGCTGTCCAAAGCACTTTGGGGTCTGGTATGACATGCAGCCAGGCTGCAGAGACCTTACCCAGGAGCTGGAGGGCACCCAGCGTGTCTGGACTCCAGCAGATTTGAGAACTGACTCACTGGAGCAGGAGAGCTGCTGAAGCTGCCACCAGAGCGGCAGAAAAGCCAGACTCCTGCCCAGCACGGCTGCCCCATCGCTCTTCTCCAGCCCCAACAGCCACGCTCTGTGTGCTGTTCCAAGCACCAGGCATCCTCTATCCAAGCCCTTCGCAATGAATACGCTCATGCAAACACTTCTTTTCGCTCTGGGAGATTATTTATTTATTTAATGGCAGGGTCTATTATCCCCTGTGTATATTAAAACTGGCCTTTCAGCTCTTCCATTAATACCAGATCACCAAGCCAGAGGTGAACTCCGAGTGACACTAAGAAGCCGCACATTAGATCAGGGCATCTCTCTGACAAGGCGTTTGACGTGTCCTCTTTTCATGTCTCAGGACTGCAGCAAGAGAGGAAACAATTGCCCAGAACTCAGGGTTTCCAAACTGCTCTCCAGCAGCAGTTATTTATTGTTACCCTGTCCTACAATGTCGTTTCCCGACACCCAGGTGGGGCTGCAGAAGAAAGCAAGAGGCCCTTCCCTGCTATCAGGAGTTACAAAATATGTTGAAGAAAACTTAAAAAAATTTTTTAAAATTTTTAAAAGCTAGTGAAGGATAAGCAGATGGGCACAAGATGAAAGCAGAGCAATCTGAGGGCTGAAAACCATCACTTTTAAGCTTTGCAAAGTTGACCAGGTGGGTTTTGGTTTTAGGGATGGGGTTTTTCATTATTTAAAAAAAAAAAAAAAAAAAAAAAAAAGACAATTCAAATCAGAAGACAAGAATAAACTTACAACAGCCAAAGTAGCTCTGAAGAAAATTCACTACCACCAAGACTAGAGCTCACTGCCTGTTGCACGCTCACAGCATCTCTGGATTTCTGAGCAGGAGCCACAGGACTTGTGCCTGCAGCTCCCCAGGTTTCTCCCATCCCTGCACAGCCACGGAACCAGCTGAAACAAGGGCTGAAACAACATCAGCCAAGCAGAACAGAGCAAAACAAATTCCAACCCAGCACCTCCAAAGACACACGGGGCTGTATTTATTCCCCCATACCCTTCTATTTGGAAGCAGTCCTCCAGGAACAAGCTATCAGCTCTTAATGCCTAGTTTCGTTACTCACAGGCCCCACAATGAAACAGGGGGTGGCTGAGGTTACCACTGTGGTAATAATCAAATTTAAGGGGATTATAATCATTACAAGCTAATCAGGGTAGAATTATATATTTTTAATTAGCAGCTGCTCTGCGGTTAAGGCACGAGAATCCCCCCAGCTGTCTGCTGGTAAGTGCAACCCATAGTATCCTATTTGAAGTGCAAAAAACATCATTTTACATGGAAAATATAACAAGGATTTTTTTTTTAATTGCCCTTAAAAATACTATACCCTGTAAAGCCTCATTATAGATCATTCTCTTTGCATTCAGCATAGGAACCATTTATTTATTTCTTTTTAAGCCCATAGGTCCCTGCATTTGATGTTATGCTGAATGTAGGCCAGATATGAATCAGGAATCATTTACAATGCATTGTGTATATTGTTACTTCAAACCACATAGTAGTTACCCGTAAATCCTCCAGCATTTGGTATAAACACATAGTGTTTGTCTACTTATTCTAAGCCTAGAAAAGGACATATTTCTGCAGAGCTTTAAGAGGTATTCACTGCATGAATAATAGAGGCTAAATAAAACTTGTCATTTGGATTTTCTTGTAACAACACACTTTAATCCAAAATTCCCATGTAAGAAACAGATCCCCACGATTTCTGTAGCCACCCCTGCTCACACTGTTGTATTTTTAAACTGTTCTTCAGCTGCATTTTAACCAAGAACCTTTCTACGTTATCACAGAGAGGCTCCAACAGGCACCAGCCCCCAGAGATCTTGCCTTGTTTAAAAATAAAGCAAACCCAACAGCCAGTTCATCTGGAAGAAAGCTGGTTTTGTTGAAGAGTGTTCAATTATAAGGAGGCTGATCAGAGCCTGCAGATGCTTGCCAAGAAGAATTGCTTTCTAAGCACCCAAATTTGGCAGAAGTCTACAAGGAAGAAGAAGGGGAAAAAAAAAAAAGTAAAAAAAAAAGCAGTTGGTCTTGTCTTCAAACACGTTCTTCAAGTTCCTGATGTTAGCCCAGCCTCCTTCTCTACAATCTAACAAGGCTGTGACATTCTGGTCTAACACAGAGTAGAAGGAGAACTACTTCTGAGCATAGACAGGCCCCTCATTCCCACCACCTCCCACTTCTGTTCACTGGCACCTTGCACCAAGTAAAGTGCCAACAGCACGTGATGGTTGGGAACTTCCTGCAAATCCTTCGTGCTCACTGCTCTCAGAAGTCAAAGCAACTCAGAAGATGAGAAGACCCACAAGAATCATTAACAATTGCCAAGACACAGATTAGCATGATACTGATGAGCATCCACAAGTTTTTTTGACCTCTGCATCACCTTATTTTGACAAGACCACATCCATTCACCCAGCAAGCATGGGCATGATACGTTCCCTGAGACACAGAGACTTTCTGCAAAGTTGCTCACAGCTACAGAAAACTAGTCAGGGGGGAGCTAAAATACAGAATTGGGCTCCTCAGTAACTAGCTGGGGGTATGCCTTAAGGTCTATCTATCACAGTGCAGGAGAGAATTAAGCAGATACATTTAAATTCACAGGCCTCAGAGAGGAGAGCCTAGCCAGGGGACCAGATGACCAAGCTAGGCAGGTGATGAGCATCTCTCCAAACCAAGGCAATCCAGCTCTGGATGGCCTGTTTCTGGGTCTAGCACTACCTCACACCCCATGGCAGCCAGACCCTGCCAGCTGCTGCCCGAGCCTTGCTCTGCACAAAAAAGGTGACACCTCCCCATCTCTGCAGCTGGTGAGTATTCGTGGCTGCTCCCATGTATTGCAGGCCAGCTACAGAGTCTGTTTCTGCAGGGACAAATCCAGCTTAAATCCAGCTACTTCTGATAAAACTGTTTCCTCTCAAATAGCCACAATGCCATCCAGAATACAGACTGGCTGTTAACAAACACTGCTGTTTCTAGGAGTTTTCAAGCATTACAGAGTCCTGAATAATGTCCTCTGCCCTCTCCAGGGAGTTTGACTAACAGTCAGCAAGAGACGACTCAGGAAACCCAACCAATCCTGATCTGAGTCAAGATCGAATGCCCTCCTGGTGACACACACTAACACAGCTAATGCTGGGAAAAGATGGGACTCCCTGAAAAGCCAAGAGCTCTTGGGCAAACCACCTCCTCTTGTAGATCAGTGCTGCCATCAAGACCATCCTCACTGATACAACCCAAGAAACTGTGTTACTGATAGCTTTAGACAAGGGCTACGAGTGATGGGAGCTGCACAGGACTTAAAATCTTCTCTTCCCACCCTAAAACACAATTTAGCCTCAAATTAAGTGCAAAATATATTCAGGGGAGGAAGGAGTTTAAAAAGACAGCTCTTACACCCAAAATATTAGCATCACAAACAGGGCACTTTCAAGTCACAAGGACAGAGCCATCACTAAAGACATCAACTCTGACAAGAAGAGATGTGCAAGGAAATCAAAGGCTTCCACGGAGCTGTGGTGCTGAGCTGTACCCAGGCAGGAAAATAACGGACTAAATTAATTGCCTGTAGCATGACACCGCTGCAAAATCCTAGAGGTTTTGACTGCTCTGCAGCATCATTCTTTCAACTCCACCCCATGCTGGGACTTTAATCTGCAGGGCTGTAATGGTACTATCAGCAGTGTTAGAGGCGAGACTAAAAATAAACACAGGACAAGAAAAATGCAGAGCTCCTCCTCTCCACGAGGTCTAGAGGGAATTTCCTGAGTCAGTCTGCTCCATCACTTGTTTACTTCTTACCAAGTATGAATTTTCACAGCAGCGTGTGTGGTTCTCACTGAAGTTTCCAAGTTAAAATCAACAGCGCTGTAACAGCGTCACAAAACTAAACACCACTGACCCTCTTGAGAGATGGGACCCTTGCTGCCTCCCTGCTCGTGCTGCACACTGCATTTCCAGGGCAAATAGTGCATTTCCAGGGCAAGTATGAACGTATGGGGAGCAAAGAGTGTCCCTTGGGTCACAGGATGAAGGACACCAGCTCCCATAGCATCCCACAATGAGTCCAGCATCTCCTTCGATCCATTAGATCTATTTACCCCTGGATAAAGCAGCTGTCACACAACGTTCAGGAGAGCTGGGAGGTTTGCCTCTCTGCAAAGCACCTCTCCATAGGTCCTCCTGAATGCCAGAGGCATTTTTGGGAAGGAGAGATGTCGGCTCTTATCCTTGTGGCACCCATGGAGGATATAGCTGCAGAGCAGCAACCGCAGCTGACTTCAGAGCTATATAAAAAGCTGGCACAAGGGTTTGTTTATGAAGATCTAAAAATGAGGTTTGACTTTAAAATAGTGCAGTCACCAGTAACAGCTCAGAGGGTCACATTCTTCTTCCATCTTTGCCTCCTCCCCCTCTGGGACCCCATCTTTGCCCAGCAGCTTTCCCAAAACAGCCTGCAAACATGGCAGAAATGCCCTGTGAGGGAGGCAGGCAGAAATCTGTGCCTGAGGAGTTGAGGGAATATGCTCACAAATCACAGAATCAGGGGTTGGAAGGGACCTCCAAAGATCAGTGAGTCCAACCTCCCTGCCAAAGCAGGTTCCCTAAGACAGGTCACACAGGTTGGCGTCCAGACACATCTTGAATCTCTCCAGAGAAGGAGACTCCACAACCCCCCTGGGCAGCCTGTCCCAGGGCTCTGTCACCCTTACCATGAAGAAGTTCTTCCCCATATTGGTGCAGGACTTCCTGTGCTTCAACTTGAGGCCATCGCCCCTTGTCCTGTCCCCACAGACCACTGAGAAGAGGTTGGCTATTTTCCCCTGTGTCCCACACTTCAGATATTTATATACATTAATCAGATCCCCTCTTAGTCTTCTTTACTCAAAAAGGATGCTCAGCATGTCCTCAGCACTGGGCATTTTTTTTTCAAGAATGAGACTGCAGAGACCATTCCTACCTGCAGCAGCTTGGTACATCAGATACGACAGTATTTTATGAAAACTTCAGGAGGTGACTGCAGGTCCATGATGCTGTCAAGGAGAGACAGGCACCTCCCCGTTTCAGGGTATGGAACTCTCCATGTAGCTCTCCCCATTCACCTCCCCTACCCCTTGAGCACACACCAGAGGAAAATATCAGATTTCAAGCTTTGCAAACCTCCAGCCTAAACCAACATCCTGTAAAACTACGAGTTAAAGGCAGGAACACTTCACTTCCAAACCACAAAGGCTGTAATGAATGTGGGTTTAATTGGCTGGTACAAGAGCTGCACAGCCCGAATCAGCAGCTGGCAATGAAATCAGCCCTTCTGCACTGCAGATTACTAAACTTTTGCCCTCGTCTGCAATGTGGTGTGTCTCAGAAGTAATCCAGTACCCATAAAAAGAATTATAAAAGTATCTAGAAAAAAATAGTGTCAGCCCCAAACTGTCAATACACTAAGTCTCCTACCCAGGAGTTTTTAGGTGTGCAGGGGTCTATACCTGCTCCTGAAATTATGAATTTCTACCATGTGCATACATACAACATCCTGTATAAGAAACCTGTATATTTTAGGTATCACTTAAACTCTGGGCCTTTAGAGCTACTGATTTCAACAATCTCAGTACAGACTTAAATATCTAATTATTAGAAATTAAGGTCTTTGAAAAAAAAATTCAGTCCCAAGTGACAGAGGTCTCTATCAAGCAACTACAGCACATTTCCTTGCTTCATTTATTTAGCAGAGTTATGCACAGGCACGCCCAACTTCTCCTGTACAGGTTTACAAAGCACACAGCAAGTCCTGTGATAATTTGCATCTAACTTCAGAACATCTGAAGAAAAACTAGATTAGTAAGGAACAGGATTTTGCAGCAAAGCCTTCCTTCCACCTGGGGCAAACAGCTTTGAGTCTCACAAAGCCAATGTAGTAAACTTACAAGCCAAGGTGTCTGGCAGTGTTAGCAGGGGTGCATTGCTATCACTTGATGGAGTTAACAGGAGTTTTACAGCTTACACTCTGCCTAGAGCCACCTTGCTCCTGGATGAAGAGATGCACACTAGGCAGAGTAAAAATAAATGGGGAAGGGAAAAAACACCACAACACAAACCACCACCAACAAAAACTTGAGGTGATTATGTGTAAGGATCTTTCAATTCAAAAAGCCAGGCTCACCCAAATAAAAGCAGCACTCATGAGAACAGCAGGAGCATATAACCCCGCGAGCAGCTGAGGAAGCGCTGCGATCGGCCTCTTCCCACTGTGCAATCCCGGGCGCCGCGCTCAGCCCGCACCAGACAGCTTCTGTCTTGGCTACGGCAAGGCTGAGGCCAGGAGCTCGTGTTGCCATTAGGAGCACAGCACTCCAGATGAGATGCAGAGCAGGCTTTCAACTCAGCACACAGGCATACAGCCCGTGCCTTTCTGTGTTTACCTGCAGAAGTCTATTTTAAATTTGGTCTTGTCTCCAGGGCTCCATATTAAAGAAGTTGCTCATACAGCAAATCAAGAGTCAGAAGCTTTGGACGTGTCAGGACAAAGCCCACCAAATGTAAATTGGGATAATACACAGATTTACTCTTGCTTACATGGCACTAGAAGCAAAAAAAGGCAGTAACTCAAACTGCCACACAGACTCCCAAGAGCAGTGATGATCAGCAGCCTTTTTTAAGGAGATTCTGGGGAAGGAAGTTAAACCAAAACACGGCACCTTCTAAAGGGGAGCAGTGAGGGAGCAAAGTCCCAGAGACTCCACAAGCATCCATTTCTCCCCAGGATAACAGACTTCGGCGTTACTCAGCACACAAGTTTCCAACACTTGTTATTCTAGTTACAATTACATGAGGGCTCATTAATTTGCGAGTTGTGTGCTCTGCCACAGCCATACCTAGGAGTACTCTGAACCCTGCAAGCATATGCCTGGCATATTCAGAGGGACCGGTCCTGGCTCACACAGTTCTGCATCACCCCAGAAACCCCCACTCACATCCAGCAGCAGTCCCAGGCACCCCCTCCCCAGGCAGGCCCCCCCCCATCACTTCACCGTGCAAAAGCCACCACTGCTTACAGCCCCATCAGGGGCAGTAAGCAAAGCAGGACAGGGCCACTTCCAAACATCAAGGCTGAGACAGACCAAGCATCTGCCCTCTCAGCTTGTAGACTCTCATGCAGAACTTGAGTCTGAATTCCCTAAAAGTCAGATACCCCAAAAAAACACCCCAAATTGTTGCTGGTATGTTGATAACTATAAATGCTGCTGATCAGGTACCTGCACCCATGTGCTCAACTAGGGTTTTAAAGCCATTTAGTCCTATGTTTTGGTGCATTCTCTTGAAGCCGAACACATTCTAAGAGGAAAGGGATTAAACCCCTTGCTTTCTTGGGGCAGGGAGGGTGGGGGAAGAGAAGTAGAAAGAGAAAGAGAAGCAGATGTTGGCTTTGCAGTAAGTATATGTAGGGTATTTGGGGTGCAGTGGTGCTACCAGCCAGCAATGCAGCAGCCAGCCAAGTTTAATACCCATTAAAAAAGTATTTTATGCCTGATATGAGGGAGCTCTGCAGGGTTCAGAAATGGATCAGACATTTCTTCCCATAACAAGAACAGCTGAAGGCAGCATCTGAAATCCCACAAAAGGCAACACACACTATAAAGAAGGTACATAAAGTCTCCATGCTTCCAGGCAGAAAGTGCCTCCTGCCAGCAAGAGACCAGGGCAAGCTCCCAGGGACAGGTTATTCTGACCAGCAGGTACCAGTTTCGGACCGATTATATTAACTGGTATTTGCAACAGGAAAGCACCAGAGAGGACAGCTCACCTGGAACCCCAGGGACACTTCCCACGCCAAAGAAAATGGCATGGATCTAAGCACCGAGTTCATTTCCTGAAAACACTCATGGGGAAAAAACAACAACAAAACCAGAGCCTTGAGAGTTTGTAACTGTTACTTTCCTTAAGTACTGCGTTAGAGACAAGGCAACAATGTAACAGCAGTTAAAAGGCAACAAAGGAACAGCTACCAAAAGCCCAAAACATCACATCAGCCCCAACCGGCCGGGAACGAAGGGATCAGAGCAGGGATGGATCCTAGCAGATAAAAGAATAACAGTATTGCAAGAAAAAGCGGGTAAAAATAGAAGTGCCAGGATATGACATGCCTTCAAGTTATAGAAAAAGCATCTGGATTGTCCTCAAATCCCCTCCTGACTGCTGTCTAACTTGGTAATCGTCCCTCTTGAGCAACAGGGTTGTCTCAGCAGAGCAATGGGGCAAGGCTGGCTTCTTTTCATCTGATGCCATGTGGGGCAAAGCACCTTCCAGTCAAAGAGGGAACAGACTGTGCCTTGGGTTTCAGAAGCCCGGGGGCAGCCCAAAGCCTGCCTTTCAGCCAGGTTTGGAGGACACCAGCAGAAACACACACGACACACACGCTCAGGGCCCCCAGGGAAGGGCCCATCTCCTGCCAGGGGAATTCAGCAGGGCCACCAAAAAGCAGCTCTGCAAGTTAATACACTGCTGCAACTCACCCCAGGGGTGAGGAAGAGCACAAAAAGCTTTCTCTGATAACTTCCACCTTATTTTCAGAGCCTGCCATTTATTGAGCATCACTAAGGGGACCCACTTACCCACACCCATTTCCTTCCCCAGCCCAAGTGCAAGGCTTGGCAATTCATCCTTACACAGAGTGCTGCTCTGTGGGGTCACCTGAGCACAATGGCAACCTGAAATCTCTTTTTAAAAGATTAAAATAGTAAGAGTCCTTTTCAATTGAGGAATTTTTACCTTTACAGCAGCTGCACCTGATACCTACCCATGTCTGTCCTTCTGCTGAAGCAACAGCTACAGGGAAGTGGTTGAAAACATTTGAGCAAAAGATGTTTTACTGTTTTACGAAGTGTTGACACTGCTCAATGCTTATAAAGGACATTACAACCAGTTGGCTGTGGACGTGGACTTTCCAGCTTAAATTATGGGATTCACAATGCTCTGAACGCCATTGCTTCTGGAAAGCAAAGACCTTGGGGCATTCTGTGTCTGCTCTTCCCATGGTCTGCGAAGTCAGAACCAGAGGAGGCATCCGACTTTTCACGTCTAAGCTAAGGTGGGGTGAGGGGGAATTCCCCATTCAAGAGAAAGTTGAGGCAAGTGAAAACAGAGCAGCTGCATGCCAAAAACACATCAAGTCCAAAGCCACTGATTGTGAGCCTTAGGACAGAGAAAGAGTCAGGCAAGTGCACAAATGCCTTCCACGTGTTCTGGATGGAAAGAAACTGAATTTTTTAAAAGACTAACATGGAAACTGCTTTAAGCAATTTGTCATTTTCAATAGAGGTTCCGCAGCAAAAGAGAGATTTCGACAAGTTAAACAACTTCCTACCGGAGTGGCTGTGTGCAGTGTTTAAACTACCTCTTGCAGGCTTCTCAGAAAAGGAATATTACTAATTTTGCCATTTAGGAAGACTGAAACGTCACTGCTATTTGATCTGACCAGCGAAGAGGCAATGCAGAGAGGAGAGAAGGGGAAAACAATGCAAATTCCATTCTAGGTTTTTTAACTTTGGTTTCAGGCAGCTTGGTGAGAGGGTGCTAACAAGTGTGAATATTGCTTACTTACCTCCAAAGAGGGGGAAGCCTCAGACATACTTTCTGTAAGTGTTACAACTTAAACCTCACCTGGATATTACAAGGCATAGATGTGAAACACCATCAGAAATAGAACTGAGTCTGGGTCCATCTTCTTGCCAAACTTGAGCTAGAAACAGTGTTTTTATGGCAAAAAGTCCTCTGAACGTTATCCACTGCACTGCATAGTAATGCTAAGCTCTCTTCTACATCAGGGACTCTGAGGAAAAATAAATATGCAACAAATATTCCCCACTGCTTGTGCCACTAGTTCAGACAGCTATCAGCATTCAGCAGCACTGCTGCTGTGTCCGAATACATGAAAGGTCTGTCCTTCAGAGGCCTTGATGAAGTTTTGTTTATCAGTTGGTGATGCTAATGGGAAGGCTTTGCTCAGCCTGGACCTCAGGGAGGAGCGGATTCTGCCTGACAGCCCACAGGTTGCTGGGAAGATGCTTGAGGTTTATAAAGCTGGAGCAACAGAGCAGAACAGCAGCAAAAATCAGCTGCGTGACTACTGTTTGTAAAATCTACGTCTGCCTGCCATCAATAGAGGAGAAGAGGAACAGCAGTTTTAATTGAGGTCTGTAAGCTGGTTTAAAAAGTCCCTAAACTTCTATCGGGAAAAGTTTTTAATCTTCCTGGTGAGCACATCCCCCCAGGAACTGGAGGGTGGGAGGTGCCACAGGCAGCAGAAACTCTGTCAGGAACCAACCAACAAATTGCTGCATCCAGCACCTCCTGAAACCAGCTCCAGCCAGGCAGCTGATATAACCTTCCCTGCCAATTCAATCGCACCATGGAAAAATACTCATACTCCAGCCAGGGGCAAGATCCCATCCGGGCAGCTACAGCCACAGCAGGCACTGACCCAATGGAAGAAGAACACTGGAAATAGAAGTTATCTGTGCTGAGCCAGCTTGGGAGCCAGGGTTTCCTTGTTTTCCCCAGCATCCTTGGGGGAGAGCAGGCAGCACGGTTACAGGTTACAGAGAGCTGCTGCGACAACCCACCCACTCAGTCTCAGGACTCAGACAGGCACGAAGCACAGCGGTCCCAAAGCAGGGCACAGATGACCAGGCTGAGTTACGCACCAGCTACACTAAATCAATTTGAAATAGATTTTGGTTAATCCTCTGCAACCTTTTAACGTCAATGAGCTCTTCGGGATTGCGACAACTTGCCCGGGCTTTTAGGCAAACAGCAATTTCCACACTGGTTTAGGCAAGCCTCAGCACCGATTATAGCATCTTTTACGTACAGAAAAAGCCCTCTGCGATGTATTATGTTAGCACATGCTTAAATTTAAGCACTCTCATTTTTACTGGGGCTTTTCTCATGTCTAACAGCTTCAGCAGATCCAAATTTACACATTAACTGCTTATACCAGTCTGCAACGTGACCGTGATATCCTATCCCAGATCAGAACTATTTTTAAAAAAAGACTGCATTCAGCTCCTGGAAAAACTGATACGTGTGTATTTCCAGCACCAACCAATACAACTGGAAAATTGGCAACAGAAAACAAAAATAAATGGAAAAGCCACCTTGGATAGTCTCTAGGTAATTTTGCATATAAAAATTTCGACCTTTCCATGTTTTACAAACACAGGGCAAGAAAACCCCCCAAGCACAATAGGGTATTTTAAATGGAAACACGGTCATGCCTATCTCCCCCTGAGCAGGACAGCCTGGGGATGCAGAAGGACGTTACTCCAGCTGAAGCAATTTCCTCTGTTTTAATGCAGATCTGGGAAGCAGCAGAGCCCCACAGCACAAAGACGGGGAGCTGAGATTTGTGGGTCCGCAACCTCACCATGAAGCATCCTGACTGAGTCACACAGCCTTTGTGCTTGGCTTCCCCCCTCCAAACATCACCTGGGGTCTTTTCAGTCCTTGCCCTCTCTCCTGGCAAAGCATCGGGGCAGGGACACCTCTCCAGCCCATGCACTGCCTAGCACAACAGGGCCCCAAACCTCATCAGGCTTGAAAGACTGCAATCCTGCACCCAAGCATTCACCACTCCTCCCACCTTCATAAAGGAATGACTTTCTGTTAAAGAGTAACTGCCACCTGCCCCTGGAACCAGGGAGCTAAACACATTTAAAATGCCAGAGACCTACGTGCATGGTGAAACTGGGCACCTTTCCCAGATAACATTTATAGGTGTGCTCTGATTCTCCCTTCTGCACTCTGGAAGTTACTCACAGGCGTCAGACAAAGGTCTAGATAACAGCTGCCCCCAGTATTTGTCAGGAAATGGGAATGTGGACCTTCCTCAGCAGCCATGCCACATAACCAGCTTTGAAAGCAAGCGAGAGAGGTCTCACAAATGGGCCACTTCTTAAAAAAATCAGATGTTCCTGCAGATGATTTACAGGAGAAGCTTCAATGAAACTGTTTCACCACGACACCACCACAGAAACGAATTCAAATGTTCTCACAGGATCAGCGGCTGCCCATGCATCTCGTGATGGGGTAAGGGCAAGAGAACCACTCTCAGCCATAGTGGTGGTGGTTTCATACCCTTCAGCTTTCAAATAGCTGTGCCAACAACAAATTTTGCCACTTACAGAGAAATTAATGGCTTTGGCTGTTGAGCAGCCTGAGCTGCCAGAGTCAGGAGGTCGGTTTCCATTAAAGAAGGGGTAGAAAAGGAAAGAAAAAAAAGAAACAAAAAAGACATTCTGGCAATCCCAGCTGAACCTGCTTTGACAATAAGAATGCTAAAGTGCAAATACTAGAGATACATATTCCTATATACACACAAGTCAAATGTTTTAAGAGCCTCACCCAAGAATTCAAACTATTTTGATAGGCAATACGCAGTATTTTCACAAGCTCCTCCTCTTGGGCCAGGTACAGGCTGTGTGTAGATATAAAATATTCCCCATATGTAACCTCTCTTGAGCAGCCAACCCTTGGACCAGCACAGCCCTGGTGTCCTCAACGCCCCATCTGGATTTTGCCCAGAGCAGTGCTGCGCCTCCCCAACAAAGTCAGAGACAGAGTTATTGGGGGTTTAATTACCTCACTCCATGGGTAGTAAACGAAGCTTCCTGCCACATGAAGGATTCATACAAACTATGGTTAAGTTCAGAGAAAAATACCTCCTTGTGAAATTAGGTCAGCAACCTCAGCCTGTCCATATATCTTCATTTAAAAAATAAAATAAAAAAGTGGGACAGTGCAGCTCTGGTAAATGTAGAAAAGTCTTTGGCAGCCCCCATCTCCACTTGGAAGCTTTCTGATTAATAAGAGCAGACAGGGAGGATACCACAGCATGTACAGACTATATAAAAACTGACAAAACTCTATACACCATTGCTAAGCAGGTTTGGTATTTGTACATCAAACACACACAGCTTGCTGGCATAGGGGCAAAAGACAACCCAACAACCACAAAAAGTGCCATCCCCTCCCAGTGAACAAACAGCTTACTGATTTTCTTCAAAAACAACTGAATCCATGATCCTCAGTGCGCTCCACGGTGAACCCAGCAGAGCCTCTGGACGTGCCCATGCAGACAGGCTGCTGCTGTTCCTCTCAACCACAATCAGTGCGCATTAAGATGATATTCTATATTAGTCACTTCATTGTTTAAGGAAAAATGCATCCCAGGGAAGAGAGTAGGATGTAATTCGCTGGTTTGCATCAGTCTAATCCATCCTTCACCCTCAGGACAGGGAGCAAACAAAGCCTGGGCTGGATGGGTGGCTGCCAAAGCCCCATCAGGCAATCTGTCCTGCAGTGTCTTTCCCTACCACCGCAGAGGAGACCCAGCTTGGAGACGCCAACGTCCCCACATCCAGCTGAACTGCAGACTTCTCCTCCCCAGGCTCACGGGACATCAGGGCCACACTGTGCCACGCAGCCCCCGGCCGTCCCTGCGATGGACAGGAGATCTGTGTGGGCTGTCCTCCATCCAGCAACAGCCTGGAGGAGCACGAGTTATTTTAGGCACCACATCCTAACAGGATATTCAACAGCAAGCTTGCATATCCTATCTTACACAGACGCCTATATGTAGGCAATCGGGGTTCCCAAAACAAGATGATGTTGGTCCAGATTGCTGTCATCAGCTGGAAAGACAGCCACACTCCTGGCTGGTCCTGCAGAGAACACTCAGAGACCCCTGCTTTTAGAGAGAGCCTCGGCATCAGATCTGGCAGTGAACAAGGAAATCTTTCCCCAACACGATGCTTTTGGTATCTTCACATTATCTCCCGCTGCCTGTCTCCCTTCCCCTCTCCCCTAACCATCCTCGGCTTCCAGCAAGGCTCCGGTGAGTTGATCCTCCAAACCCCAGGAGCATCTTCCTGTACCCCATCACTTAAAAAGCTAACTGGGAGTTCCCCACACACACCTTTGGGAAAGGAGGCCGGGCATGTTCCTTGCTGTTTTAAAGAAAAGTATTTCCACAGTTTCTCTGCAGCCCACATCCTTACCTGCCCAGTTCAGCCTGTCTGGGAGGTAGCTTTCCCCTTTCTCTCGCGCATCCAAAAAAAGTCCGAGACATCTGTGTCTGTCATCAGTTCAAACTAACACCCACTTAGCCCAGGATCTGTACCGCTGGAATAAGAGAAGCTGAACATCAAAGTGGTTTTTCTGAGAGTATACAATATCTGCACAGCTTTGTTTGTGCTGAGGGAGTGGCTGGGTTTTAGGCAGCCTCTTTTTCAAAGGCTTTTTGTTAATAACTAAATGTAAAACACAGAGTTGAGGTTTTCCCCTTAAAAAACAAGCCACTGTGATTAAGGATACCAAGAAAGAAAAGTCGGTTTCTTCCCAAACTAATTGTACTGAGGCACTGACTTCGAGGCTCCCAAATTACAGATGTATCATCCAAGACAATGAACTCTTTAGTCAAGGATTAGCAAACCATGCAAAACTGATTCCGTATTCAAATGCTTTCCAATTGTAAGGGCATCTGTTCCACTTTGCAAGTCATCCCAAAGGCTTTGTTCGTTGGGGTTTTGTTTTTTCCTGTTGCATTATGAAGACAAGGAGCTTTGCATTATTTTCACACCGTGTAATAAGCGCTATTGTTTAGTTTAATGGGGGATAGTCAATGAAATCCAATAAATATTTTTATCTTCTTTTTCCTTTAAAAAGTTATGCTAGGAGCCCTCTCAAACATAAAACCAGGAACTGTTCTTAGTGAAAAGCTAAGTCTGTAAAAATGTAACCCAAAACGTTCAGGAGCTGAAGAAAAAAAACCTGCTTTGTTTCTGCAAAGTCTACCAGGGGCAGTTAAAAAAGAAAAAAAAGAGAGAGTTTATGTAGGTTTAAGTACTAACACAACACAGTTCAGAGCAAACGATGGCAAAGTCAGGACTGGGGATGAGCAGAGACAGCAGTGCCATCATTCCAGCCCATACAAGAGGAATAGCTCTGGAAACCATTTCAAATGTCACAGGCGGGAGGATGGATGGAGTGCCTGACCTTTGGAAAGTGAAGGGTGGATCTCAACAAAAACATCCCAGCTACCCTGAGCCACGCTGCTCCTGGAGGGCCAAGAAGGATGCTGGCCCACCTATTTGGTCTAGAAGGAAAAGCAAAAAATAAAAATAAATGAAAAAAAGTAATAATAATCATCTGCCAACATACCATCCCAGTGTAAGAGCTGCCAAGCTGCTCTGGAAACAGGCAGCCACAGCTATCAGATCAGCAGAAAACAAACTCTGGCTGATAGCCCAGCCTTAGGTTTGTTTCCCAACACCAGATCCTTACAGAGAATCTTGAACTTAAACCATCAGATGCACTTAACGTGGAGATCTCTCCGTGCTGCTGGCTCTGGCGGGACTGGGAGCCTCACCTGTCAAACCACCACAACAGCCAAAGCAAAGCGAGTGGTGTGAGGCCGAAATGCTGAGTGAGAAAACAAAATATCAAGTGTCAAAGGAGACAGAGAAAATGATGATAGCACTGAAAATGATGTTTCTGCAGGAGCTGGTCCTGCATGCTCAGCAGCGCTGTCACTCAGCCCTGAAAAGTTGCCGTCTTCTCCGTCCTGCAAGCAAGTGCCTCCAGTGACAGGGTAAAAGGAGTGGGTAAGATCTTCGTAGATCCCAGGCAGGGTGACCCATCCCATCCTATACCCTTGGTGCAGAAAGGTCACTTATACTCAGTTTCTAAAAGGCAAAAAACATTTCCCCCCCCCCCCCCAGCTGAACTAAAACTCTTCAGAAATAAAGACAAGGAGGATCTTGTATCTTGCTGCTCCAGGAGTTGGGAGGTGGAACTGGAAGGAGCTCAGATGGGATGGAAGGGTCTGAGTACCAGTCCTCCAAGTACCACTGAATGCTCAGTTAAGGATCCCTGCCCTCAGCTAACATTTTGCCTCAAATTCTTCACAGTTCTCCTATAAACTCATGGCACTTGCTCCTACAGAACCAGAACTCAATACTTTTCACTGAGAAATCTAAGCGGCTCACAGCACACAAAGATCAAAACCCACATGCTTTGATTTACAAGTTCCAGTCAAAGTCAGAGAAGGCATAAAAAAAAACCCTGAAATACCTGAAATAACTGAAGTAAGGGAATGTAAATAATAAATAACAAACTTGGTCATTATTATAAGAAACCAAGGATCCCACCCTTGCCCATAGTACAGACTTTGCTCACGCAACAGAAAGTCATTGAGGCAGCAATATCTTCAGTTTCCACGTTATATTCCAACTGAGTGATGGTGAAATCTAACAAACAAGGGAGTTTTGGCCCAAATGACCAGTTCTGCAGAGCCACAGAAGTGCTGCTCAGAACATCTATTCACCCCAACATAGCTGCCCTTGAACAAATGTCCTTCCTGTGTGTGTGTACACAGCCAGAGGTGCAGGGATCGTTCTTAGGCTTCAGACAAACAGGTACAGAAACAGTCAGAAAATGACGATCCCAAACAGGGGGAAGCAATAGGCTGCTGATGGTCTGACTTTCAAACCTGTTGAAAAGAGTTGTTAAATTCCTAGCATGATATGTGGAAGATTACTCTTAAATCTCTCAATAATTCACTCGTGCAGGAGTTGTAACCTGGTCCTGAGAAATAAACTGAAACAGCACACGGGATGGTGTTAATATCTTATTTTGTAATGATGTTGAATGACTGCTCATAATTAGCCTGTAATTGTGATTTAATTGCACTGTGATCTGACTGGCCATAAAGAGGGAGCCTGGAGTCCCATCTCAATGGGTGGAAAGATTAACCTTATTGTGGGAAACAATCTCATTTCATGCCATTAACACGATCATTATTAATTCCTGAAATTTTTTATAACAGCAAAGATATGGCACTTAGGCTCTAACATCCACCTCTGGGGTGCTACCCCACGGCTCCGGAGAGGATGGATGACTGGTTTGCCACAATCAGGATCAAGTTCTAAATCCTGACAAGTACTACACTGTAAATTCAGGCATCGTAAAGATAAGGTCTTCCTCCTGGCCATATTTTTTACGCACAGACATAGACATTTCATGACTATTAATGAAGTCCTACTTTAAAGAAAGTTTACTGATTTGTAGCAATACATATTGGAAGCGATGCAGAAGAGGTTCTACCTTCTTGTATTTTACGTTTCAGGAGTGACTGGCCCTGCACAATGCTCATCCCAGCACGTCACTGCTGAAAACAGGCCTTACAAATCTAAGCCACGGGAAAGTCTCCCAAGTTTTCAAAGGGTGAATCTTTCAACTCCAAATCCACTTGGGTCCTAAAAGGAATGTGGGTCAAATGGAAAAGCGACTCACAGAACTCCCAGCACAAGTGGCTGGTACTCAGCGACACAAAGACTAAAGGAAAACAGATTTTGGAGCTCAGGCGTGAAGCTGCAGAAGTACAGCTCCCAGGAAGAGCAAGAGCTTGCTCTCTGAACAGCTTTCCCCTTCGCTGGCTCGACGCAGGCAGCTGCCCGCGCACTAAAACCAGATGCGAGCTCTGCTACATCTCAGGGAGGCACGTCCACATCAGCACTCACTTTCGGTCTCTGCAATGCCAGGCACCAGCGTAACCTACTTAGCGTGGGATGTTCAGTGTCACCCACCAACAAAGCGACACTTTGTTTCACAGTGTTTGCTGAGCCACCCAACAAACAAAAATGTACAGATGCACCAACTTATCCTCTTTCTTTTATATTCCACCCCCCAAAAAAAAAAAAATCTCCAAGATAGCAATTCCCTCCCAAGCTCTCTCAGGAAAATAAAAAGGTCCAAGTCTCAGCTCACACAAACTTTTTGAAAGGAGCTGGTTTCGTTCGGGCTCGGACACATGACCCATTTCAACACTTGACCATCGCCTCGCGCAGCAACAGCCAGCCTGACATTGAAGCGTTGAGTCACTGCACCCTATTTCAGAATTTATCTTGGGGTCAAGTTAATGTTTGAAAAGAAACAAATGCAGCTGATAGAGCTGGGTAAACAGTGACTGTTTCTGTTTGGGATCACGCCTGCTCCTGTTTGCCCTTTGTAAGGCTAAAAAAAGAAACACCCCACAACTCCTCCTTACTGTGGGATCGCCCCAGCTGCAAAGCACTATGAGTATCAATTGAATAAACTGATCTCAGCATCACCTGGGTTCAAAGCAATCGATAGTGTAGAGCTTGGGATCCTGAGACCTTTTAGGGAAGCAAAGCACTGACCCGAGAACTAAAAAAGCCTCAGGTTTAAAGTAAGTGTAGAGACATTTTCATTTCGACTGTTCCCCATACCAAGGGTCTGGCCCAGGTCACCTAACCAAGGAGAGGAAAAATAAGAGAGCACCCATGGTCTGAAATCCCTCTGAATGTGCCCCCATCTCTCATGGAGATGGAGAAAGAAAACCCCTACCTTGCCTTAAACAATACACGGGCAATTTTTCGTAGGCACAACCTTGCAAAGAACGACTGGGCTCTGTTAACTGAGATACATAAGAAGCAGCAGTGTACCAAATTTTATTATAGATTTATCCAGCTGAGCTGTTTGGAAAAACGTGAAGTGTATTCAAGGAAGCTGCAGTATTCACAAGACAGCTGAGAAATCACCATGTTACGGCAATGCCAGCTTTACTCAAGGATATGTGACCATTGCTCCTACAATTCCATCTATTAATTCTACACACTCAGACCACGTAATAATAAAAACGAATTTATTAACTCCACAGGAGTTAATTGCCAATTTCATCAGAATTCAAGCACAGATGTAAGATGGAAGCAGTCAGTAATAAAAGCACTTACATGGTAACTGAGGGGCTTTTTTCTTTTTTCACACATTTGACAGTTCTGAAAGTTACTAAGATACATGGCAGCAGATTCTTCCTCTCTCTCTCCCAAAAAAACCAGGCAACTATAGTGGCATTTTTCTCAAACACGATACCAAAAAAGGGTGCACATGGGGAAAAGAAAAGGAAAGCTTCATTAAAGTTCTTCAGCTTTCCTCACTCTTTCTTACAGGGTAAGCGAAGGACCAAGAAATCCCATATGAGCAGTATTAAATACTGTTATTCTAATCAAGCAAATTCATGAAGGTTCCCCCTTTTTGTGCTTTGTGGGAACCTATTCAAGTTTGCAACTCAATAAAACAAGAAAAAACATTGCACATGGATGTGCAAACCCTAATTTAATGATAAAGCCCATGCACAGCCTATTCCATCCGTGTTTCACATCCTAGACCCTTGTCTTCCACTAAAGTACAAGGTCAGAGCAGTTACTCTCTCTGTTCATGCTTGCAGATGACTTATTTATAGTAAATTTCCTGTTTTTCCAGCCTTGTAAATGTCATACAAAACAGACAAGGCAATAAAACATACATTTCCAGCCTAATATTGCCCTAACACTTCAGCACCAGTCAATCAGGCACAAAGAACTACAGAGAGGAGGAGAATCATAGTTAAAAATGTGTTTACAATCTTATCTTCACACTCTGCTGTCTGCTCCGGTGCCACACACCTCCTGTTGAATGGCAGTAGCCATCCCCATAATGAGATTTTTAATCAACATAGAAATAATGCATTTTAATTAAACACTCTCCTTTTCTACACGTATAGATCCTGCTCCACGGGGGAGTTCCCTGCCCTGCACAGAACAGCATGCAGATGCCAGGTTATCACTGGCAGGCACAGGGAACTGCTTTCCAGACCACAAAAATATTTAATGATCTTAAAACCTAACATATTTCCCTTCTACATCCCTGTCAAATAAAGTATTTAAAATAAAAAAAAAAAGGTAGAAAAAGGGAAACTCAATCCCAATAATCAAGGGCTTGGTTCTGTCCTCTGGATGAGGACTGTCCAAGATTCAAATGCCTGTCCTAGCTCCAGGCAGGGTTTTGAACCCTTTTCTCACAGCTTCCAGGGAAACCAATTCATTACACTAAAACTCCACTGCCTGTCCCTTCTTTGGGCCATATTCTGGAGTCGAGATAAATTTATGACTAAATTCTGTCATTCCTGGTGCATTCCCAGGGCATGTTTCTATTTAGACTGTGTTTCCAAAATAACAAAAAGTTTAATCACAAATTGTTCAGTTGCGAAGGTGGCTTTTTAAGTGCCTTCCTCCAACTACCAACACAGACCACATTGCAACATCAGAAAGTGTATTTTAACACTTCTGCTAAAACAATCAGTCTGGGAGGAAAAAAAAAGAAAAAAAAATTCCCCTAATTTCCTCATACTTTTCTCCATTCTTTTCTCCACCTCCCACCTGGGCAGGGCAACCAGCGGGCTCAGTTTTCCTCCTCCCCCCCCAGTGAAACTGAGAAAACACAGCATAAAAGATAGGCATTTTTTAAAAGAGAACTGGTTTTGTGGGGAGTTTGACACTGTTTGCTGGAGTATTTCTACTGACACTCAATAGGAATGCTTCAGCTCATCAGCTCTGGGGCAGTTTTGAGGTGACACTGCCCCTGCGGAAGGGGAGCAGGTGGCAGGAGAGGACTGCACAGCCCAGCCACAGCTCAGCTGCGCTCCTACGCCATCGCTGCAATCTGCTCCAGCAGCAGAGGTCTGAAGGATGGCTGTGAAACAAGTGCCCGCAGCCCTCCTGCTCAGCTCATCGGTGAGGCTGGGGACCAGGCTTCAAGCCACGGTCCTGCCAGCTGGCCATAAATTTTGTCCGCAGTGATCAGCTGAGTTGAACCGAGTACAGACCAAAAAAAGCCAACCCACCAGCCACAGGAAAGCCCCCAACTTCGGGATGCAGACACGTCTGGATGACAAATAAACTTTTCCCTAAGGAATCTCTTGGGTGATCCCAAGAAAACTTCCCTTCCTTCCTCCACTTGGAGCTGACCTCCAGGTGCCTGGCCACAGCCCTGCTCCTCCTGCCTGCCCATCCATCCATCCATCCATCCAAACAACCTCAGAGTGGCCGCAGCAACACGCACAGTTTCCTGGCACTAAAGTCAGGTCCTGCCCTGGAAATTACGAGCCCATTAGCCAGGCCTGTTACGCCAACCTGTTGAGTGACTATTGCGTGCACACGGATGTGAAGCGGCTCTGGTTTTTTTCTCTCTCCATCTCGCATGGGAGAGCTCTCCCTATCTTCCTTCCCAGCCAGACGGGAGAGCTCCCCGTGCGTGCCTTCACCTGCGCGCTGCAGAGCTGGGAGCACGGATGTGCCCCCTCCCTATCCCCCCCAAACCTAGCGCAAACTGGGGGAGGCAAACTCGAGCTGACTTTCAGCCACAGAGGGGAACTGCCCTCCTAGGAGAGTCACAGCTTTCCCCTTCCCAAGGCGGGCGGCAATCACACGCATCCCACTTTCTAACAGGACTCCTCGCTCAGCAGCAGCGCGGCTGCCCGAAAGGATGCTCAGCGGCTGGGGGAGAGTACCCCGCCCACGTTCCCCCAGCTACCGGGCTGCTTCCACCGCTCTAGGGGTGACCCCCGGACACACAGCTTCCCTCCGACACCCGCGGGAGCCCCGCGGGGAGCGCTGGGGGCTCCGCGGTGCCACAGGGAAAGTCTCACGCAATCGCTCGCTATGCTTAACGCAGGTCGGAGCGCGGCGCGGACTCCGGACGGAGTCGGGACGGTAAGATGCCCGCGCGTCAGCACACACGGTAAAGGTGCACAGAGTGCGCGCAAACCTGCGCGCCGCGCCGCGTGACGCCTTTCGGGGTCCCACGGTGCCCCGAAGGGTTCCCGTTCAGCTCTCCCCTCCGCACCGCGCTGGCCCTCGGCGGCCCAGCGCCCACAAGAAGAGGCCCTTCAGCTGCCCCCCCCGGGCAGCGCGGAAGGGGTCCGTCGTCCCCCCCCCGCCCCGGCCAGCTCCTCACCCCTCTGCCCCGGCCCCGCTCGCACCTTGTCGGACGGCTTTCACCACGATGGGGTCCTTGCAGCTCCGAATCACTTCCAGCACGTCGTAGCGCGGCAGTCCCGAGACGCGGACCCCTTGCACTTCCAGCAGCAGCTCCCCCTCGCTCAGCGCCGCCTCGCCGTCCCCCACCACCGCTCCCGCGTAGGGGAACTCGCCGTGCTCCGCGCCGCCGAGCAGGACGAACCCCAGCTGCCCGCCGGGCCCGCGGGTGAGGGAGCACTGCCGCACCCGGCTGGCCCAGTGGTTCTTCTTCTGGACGACGCGCGACATGGTGCTGCGCGGCCCTCCGCGGGAGCGCGGTAAGCAGGTGCGCGGGGGGCGCCGACCCGCCGCCTCATAGACCGCGCGGCCGCCGGCCTCTCAGGGCATCGCCGCCGGCGCTGCGCGCGGCCCGCATGGCTCCGCGCCCGCGGAGGGCGCGCGCCCGCCTCCCAACCTTCCTTCCGCGCCGTCCCTCTCCCGTGCTACCGAGAGAGGAAAAAAAAACACAAAAAAAAAAAAAACCAACCCCACAAAACCCCAACAGTTTAAAAGAAAAAGCTCCGAAGAGGCAAATCCGGGCTGGTCCTCGCCCTGCCGCGCTGCTGTTCGGCTTTGCTGCCCCTCTCCGCGGGAGCTGCGCGGGGCGCGGAGGCGGCGCGCGGCGCCTTTAAGGCGATACAAAGACCCGTTTGTTTTGTTACACTTCGGTCCGTCCCGCTCCGCCGCGCTCCGCGCCGCCGGCGCAGGCGCCCTCGCACACCCCGCCCCGGCCCCCGCCCGCCTCCCCGCCCCCGGCACGGCTCGGCCCCCCCGCGCCCCACGTGCGAGCCCCGGGCTGGCCCCGGTACCCGGTATCGCCCCCATCCTCGGGCCGGCCCCTCTACCCCAGCGGCCGCGGACCCGATGCGCGCCGCGGGCGGGAGGGCCCTGCTCCTACGGACAACTTTCCCGAAGGGCAAAGTCGGTGGCTGAGCCCCGGCGGAGGCCGGGACGGAGCCCATGAATTCCTCTCTGGGAAGGGGCTGGGGGGGGGGGGGAGCACAGCCGCCTCTCCCCCCGCACGGCTCCGCGGGAAGTT